>CM060355.1:136813842-138013842 GCA_030545235.1 Helianthus tuberosus | reverse complement strand
ATAAACGTGAGGGTAAAATTGTCATTCAATCTAAGGCCTCTTGCTTTTAATTATACTATGCTTCAACCATCAGTCTATTCATCTTCACACCCCTATACTCTGTAAACCCAATCGAAGAAACCCTGATTTCTAGGGTTTGAGTAATGGATCTTCTGAGACAAGAAGATGAACCATTTGACTACGATGCCAAATACGGTAAGTCGCCTACTCAATGATGCTTTATTGGATGCTATTGACAATGGATTTGCATAATTTTCATGTTCTAAAAGACGATCAATGTTGATTTCAGGTACACAAACATGATTATTTTCTCTGAAGATACACTACAATGGGTAATTTGGAATCAAAAATCAAAATCTTTGCTACATAACAGGTAAGGTAATCTATGTTGATTTCATGGATACGGACATGTTTTGTATCCATGATGTCAACGACGCTATGAGGTTGTTAGGGTTTTCAGAAGATAAAGTTCATCATTTTTATTATGTGGTTTTAGGTAGTGAGATACATACTGGTCTTATGTCTTTAAGCATTGATGATGATGTACGAGGCATGAGTCAATATGTGCTACAAGGTTCCAAAGTTATAAGTCTATATGTAGAGCATGGTTTAGGCATTGAAACTGAAGATGTGACAATCAATGCTGGTAATGTAGATGACCCTAAGAATGCACAAGTAGATGAAGATGTAACAATGAATGTAGACTTTGATATGGATGATGTTGGACTGAGAAGTTTAGTAATGAAGATGTTGAGAATATCCTAGGACAGACTGGTGATGCTTCTGTTAATGACTTGTTTAGTGATCACAAACACTTGCTGATGTTTTAAAACCTTATGTAAGGCCAGCTGAACAGAATGAAAAGGCTAATCAGACTGAAAAGGCTAATCAGACTGAAAAGGCTAAACAGACTGAAAAGGCAAAACAGAGTGAAAAGGTTGAACATGATAATGAGGATAGTGGTGATGAGGACATTGTCAATGAGGAAAATGAGGTGTTTGAGGTAAAAGTTGATATGAGTCAGTTTAATGACAAGTTCCGGGCTAAGCATAAGATGAACAATGAAAATGAAAATCATAATGCTACTGAAACAAGTGTGGATGATACTGAACATGATCCCTTAGATGAAGAATATCTTAGCAATGATTCCCTTGGCACATCTGAATCAGAAGGAGAAGTTACCATTGAAAAGCATAGGAACAAAAACATTTAGGAGGATTAGGAAACAGCAAGAAGCTAGTAAGGAAAAATGTGCAATTTATGTAGGTCAAACATTTGGTGATAATTCACAGGTGAAGACCCTCATCAAAACAGCTTAAAGATGAACCTACATGGGTGGTTAAAACCTCTAACCCACAACATAAGTGTTTTCAAACAAGATCTTCAAGGCACTTCACATCTGAATGGATATCCAAGGAGATAATGTTGGATATTGAATCAAACCCCAAAATCCCAATAAAAGCTATCAAGGATCAGTTGTAGAGGAAATTCATGATGGAAGTTTCAACAATGAAGGCATTTAAGGCCAAAAATATGGTTGCAAAGCATGTGATTGGTGATTACACAAAGCAATATACGCTGCTAAGAGATTATGGCCTTGAACTACAGAGAACAAACCCTAACACAACTTTTAAAATTGACCTTGAACCATCCAGTATTGATGCTTCTTCAAATAACAGTGTTTTCAGAAGGGTGTACATCTGTCTTGGTCCATTGAAGGAGGGTTTTAAGGCTTGCAAAATAAAAATCTTTGGTTTAGATGGAGCTTTTATGAAGGGGCCATTCCCTAGTCAACTGTTGAGTGTTGTGGCTATGGATCCCAATAATGGGATCTACCCACTGGCATATGCTATAGCTGAGGCAGAGTCAAAAGATTCCTGGACATGGTTCTTGGATCTTTTAAGGGATGATCTTGAATTACCTGTGAATGCCAATTTCACTTTCATCTCAGATAGGCAGAAAGGAACCTACCTGGGTGGTTAAAACCTATAACCCACAACATAAGTGTTTTCAAACAAGATCTTCAAGGCACTTCATATCTGAATGGATATCCAAGGAGATAATGTTGGATATTGAATCAAACCCCAAAATCCCAATAAAAGCTATCAAGGATCAGTTGCAGAGGAAATTCATGATGGAAGTTTCAACAATGAAGGCATTTAGGGCCAAAAATATGGTTGCAAAGCATGTGATTGGTGATTACACAAAGCAATATAGGCTGCTAAGAGATTATGGCCTTGAACTACAGAGAACAAACCCTAACACAACTTTTAAATTGACCTTGAACCATCCAGTATTGATGCTTCTTCAAATAACAGTGTTTTCAGAAGGGTGTACATCTGTCTTGGTCCATTGAAGGAGGGTTTTAAGGCTGGCAAAAGAAAAATCATTGGTTTGGATGGAGCTTTTATGAAAGGGCCATTCCCTGGTCAACTGTTGACTGTTGTGGCTATGGATCCCAATAATGGGATCTACCCACTGGCATATGCTATAGCTGAGGCAGAGTCAAAAGATTCCTAGACATGGTTCTTGGATCTTTCAAGGGATGATCTTGAATTACCTGTGAATGCCAATTTCACTTTCATCTCAGATAGGCAAAAAGGAATCATCCCAGCCATTGCTGATGTCTTCCCTAGTGCAGAACACAGATATTGTGTTAGACACATTCATCAGAATTTCAGGTTACAATGGAGGGGAAAGGCATACAAGGACATGTTGTGGGCCATAGCTACAACCACTACAGTTCAGCAGTTCCAAGACAAAATGGAAGAAATGAGATTGATGAACCCTGATGCGCATCACTATCTAAGCCAGATTCCAGCAGTTCATTGGACAAGAAGTCACTTTTCAGGTATAATATTTATTGTAATTCAATTGTTTAATCATTATTGGTTGTTTAATCAAATATAAACTTAAGTGGTATTGAACATGTTAACAGGTAGGGCTAAGACTGAGGTATTGTTAAATAATTTGTGTGAGGTGTTTAATGCAAGATTGGTGGATGGTATGTATGATTACTGAATTTATGTTATTATATTTATGTTAATATATGTGTTTAATGAATTTATGTGATTATATTTGATTATGTTAACAGGCAGGGATAAGCCCATTATTAGTGCTCTTGAATATATTAGAGAGTATTGCATGAAAAGGATTGTCAATGTGCTGAAGGTTATTGCTAAGACTGATGGTGTGTTGACTCCAAAAGCTGCTGAGCATTTTGAGCTTGTCAAAAAACATGCAGCCAATTTAAGTGTGCAGTGGAATGGTGGTCCTAAGTATCAAGTTAGTTGTTATTTGGGTGAAAGATATGGAGAACAGTTTGTTGTGGATGTCATTGAGAGGACCTGCACATGCGGGAAATGGGAAATAAGGGGAATGCCTTGTACACATGTTGTTGCCACCAACTGGGATATGGCTGCAAATGGTTTGAAGGTATTGTCATTACTGCAACTGAGGTGGCTGCAAATGATTTAAAGTTAATGTCTTTTTTTTGTTTGCACAGGTTGACATATCAGAGAGATGGGTGGATGAGTGCTATTGGTTGTCTACATGGAAGAAGGTATACTCTTACAAAATAGGCCCAATCAATGGAAGTAGCATGTGGCCTAGGGCACGTTGTAGTACAAAACTCCTTGAACCAATGTACCACAAACCTGTTGGCAGACCAAGGAAGATGAGAAGAAGGAATGCAATGGAGCAGGAAGATAGCATGGTTAAAGATGGCAAGTTGAGTAGGAAATGGAAGACAGTGACATGTGGAAACTGTGGAGGAAAAAGGTCACAATAAAAGAAGGTGCACCGGACAAGGCTCAACTGCTGCTCAATCTAGTTAAATAGGATGTTTGGTTATGCTTTTTGATGTTATTAGGCTGCTGAAACTTGTGGTTATTCTGTCTTTTGTCTTGTGCTTATGGTCAAGTTTTTGTAAAACTGGGATATGGTTTTTGTAAAACTGCTGTCTTTTGTCTTGTGCTTATGGTCAGGTTTTTGTAAAACTGGGATATGGTTTATCTTATGATCCGGTTTATCTATGGTTTGTTTATCTTATGGTCAGGTTTGTATTATGGTCAATTTGCCTAGTCAGTATTACTTGTCAGGTTTTAAAGGCATATTATGGTCAATTAGACTTGTTTGTTTATCTTATGGTCAGGTTTGTATTATGGTCAATTTGCCTTGTCAGTATTACTTGTTAGGTTTTAAAGGCATATTATGGTCAATTAGACTTGTCATTTCATAACAAACAAAACACAACTTAACATTTCACTTCATTACAAACAAAACACAACTTCACATTTCATTACTGGATTAACATTATGAAGGCTTCAAAAGAAGACTGATCAAAACAACTACAAGGATTAACACTAAAAGGCCAACAAGTATACACCAACTCATCACTAATGCTGCATCCTTTCTTCTAATTTCATGCTTCAATTCTTCAAATTTGACTTCAATGCTCGAACTGTGATTTGGGGGTTTATGAAACCCTAACTCTGGGGATGGAGGAGAGTTAACAGGAGGATCAATCCACACAAAGAACTTATATTTTGATCTCTGCAAATACAAAAATTCAGTGAATACACGAATTAGGTGATAAGGAATCAAATACTTACCATTTGTGGGCATGTATAAAATCTCCGTTCAGGGTTTTGGAGGTCTTCGATGTTTTCATCAATGCTGCTCTACCACACTTGCACATCACCATCCTGATGTCTTCTAATTTTAAAAAGATGACGGCTGCTTGTCTTCTAATTAGGGTTTCAGATGAGGAAAGGGGGGAAAGAACATGTTAGGGTTATAAATTGGGAGGGAAAGCAGACATTAGGATTGAATGACAATTTTACCCTCACGTTTATGGCACGTGAGGGTGTCAGGGTTAGTAATTAACAGCCAACTAACCTTAGTACCTTACTTTGTTAAAAAAATCAAAAGTTAGTACCCTAAAGCGTGATTTTAAACTCTTAGTACCTTAGATTGTTATTTAGTGTAAACCATAGGGACTAACTACGTAATTAACTCGAACGAATTTGATATTTTATTTTTCACATCTTTCAAGGCTGTTATGGTGTCTAATCAACGCGGGAGGACAACCGATGCTGTGAAGACGATCATGAGCGGCTAGGCTCTTCGTTGCTTCCTTCAGGCGGACAGTTCAGTTAGATTTTTACGTTTCTCAGTTTATACTCAGGTTTGGATGTATTTTTGACCTTGACAAAGTTGTATGAATACATTGATGTGTTGGTTTATTTGAAGTATTTGCATGTGTGTTGAGTTCTTACTTTACAACTTGTTCGGTTGATGACAAAACTTAGTAAATTGTTGGATGACATAGAGTAGGTTGACTCACACTGATAAAAAGGGTTAATTGAACTATAAAAGATCTGATGACAAACACCTATGTTTGATTACCATCTTAAATTAACCAACTTTCCAGCATCATGTCTATGTGATGACCAATTAACTGAGTAAACTGAGTTTTGTGAAACCTAGAACCTTAAGTTTGAAAGAAGTTACATTTTATAAATCTGATATCTTTTCTTGTAGTTAGTTTTTTTAGTATCTTTCAAATTAATCAAAACCCACAATTCTAGATTAGTAGTAGTTAATTAAATAATTTAGCTAAACACTAACCACATATTCCCCGTAGATACGATACCCTACTTACGCTATCTACTTAGTTTAATTAGGTTTTTGCATAACCCTTACGACAATCATCAATACTCCAATATTATTTTCACTATTCTTAGGATGTTTAGAGTATGACTCTCCATAGACACTACAAACAGATTGGGTTAGATACGGAAGTTAAGATGACTAAATGGATAAAGAACAAAACAAATAAGACACAAATGATCAATTTTTTTTGCTCAAATCAATTTCTTTCGATCCACAGGGATAGAGACAAGGTCTGTCTACATCCTTCCTTCCCCAGACCCTATAAGTAGCTATGCTATTTGTGGGATTTACTGGGTATAGTTGTTGTTGTTGTTGTAATTTCTTTCGATTTTTCTCAACTTATATAAATTATTATGTTTCATTATTTCTAAAAAAAAAAATCAATACTATTCTTAACATAAAATCTTTATGTTACAATTTTTTTTAATATAATACACTGCTAATTATAGTGGCGTATCAAAACTAATTACAACGGTAAGTATAAGTTGCCTAATTACAATTGTATATCTAAATCAGATACAAGATACATATAACTTCACTATGATGCGTCCAATGTGTCAAGTTCTAACTGTTGGGATTGAACCCTACCAGAGGAACATATAATTAAAGCCAAAACTGGATCAGAGCAGTGGATCCAGAATAAGCAGATGTTACATACAAGTCTCTCCCCTTGAAAGTGATTTCAACATCTGCTGACCTCCTATCTACTGATCGTGCAAACTGCTGACCTCCAAACTGCTGATCAAGTAAAGGCATGATGAAAGACTAAAGCTCTGCTGTTCAATCTATTGCCTTGAGTCAAGCACTACTGATCCGGACAAGTACTGCTGGGTTCACAGCAGTGGAAGGAAGCAGCAATTATTTAGATGTCTTTATGTAATGAATTGTAATAACAGTAGTTAGCATAGCAGTGTTTGTATTGATCAGAGGTTAGAGTTTGTTAGGAGGTTAGATGTCACTTTCATGGTGACGTCAGCTTAGATGCTCAGTGGTTTGCTAGTGCCTATAAATAGAACAGTGCTCTGTACTGTTCTATTAGCTCTTTGCAAAATCGTCTTCTCTGCACGAACAAACACTGAGCTCTGGCTGAGGGGGAGTTTGTATTAAACATTGCATTTTAATCGTTGTTGAAATTAAATTCAATCTTTCGGTTCTTTGTGAAAAGTGTTTGATCAAAGCAATACTCTCGTTTCATTGTATGCAAAGTTTGTTTCCATCTTAATTCCGCTGCACAACTCATCCATCTTCATTCTAATTCAAACGAAAAATACAATCAAAACCAAACTCAGATCCAACAATTGGTATCAAAGCTTGGACAGTCAAATTTGATTTAACAATCATTTTGACATAAATAGTTCAGCTCATAATCGTTGATATCGATAGTTTGTTGAAAACAGAGTAAGGTTTAATCACCATTAAAGTTGATTAATCAGTGCCTGTAAAACAACCAGGATGACGTCACAATCACAAGATGATAAGAATAACATTGGCTCGCTTTTTAAACCACCCATGCTTAAACGTAATGAATACAACATCTGGGAGAGAAGGATGGGTCACATCCTTGCTCAATAGAACACTGGATGTTGGAGGTCTGTTGTTTTTGGTCCTCATGTTCCTATGGTGCCAAGTCCTGAGGATGCAAAGAAGTTCATTCCTAAACCAACTGAAAACTATACTGAAATTGATTTTCAAAAGTTCGAACTCGATGTCAAAGCATTTAGCATCATAGCATCCGCATTACCCAATGAGATCTATGCTGGACTGTTACACTGTAACAGTGCCAAAGAGCTATGGGATGAGTTGAAGGAACAGTTTGGGGGGACAGAAGAAGTCATTGAGAACAATAGGGAAATTCTAAATCAGCAGTATGAAACATTTTGTCACATCAAGGGTGAATCACTGACTCAGCAATTTGAGCGATTCAGTTGTCTCATTAGTGAACTAAGGCTTGTAAAAGTAACTTTTCCAAATTCAACTCAAAATAGCAGGTTCCTTAGGTCACTACCAGAAAAATGGGACACCATAGCTTTTGTCACTAGAAACTCTGCTGAGTTCAAAGATCTGACCCTGACCCAACTTCATGGTAGACTCCTGACCTATGAAAGGGAGTTGAACCAGAAAAAGAAGTTGCAAGAGTCTGGAAAAGTTGCTGATAATTATTCATTCGGTAGCACAGCTCTTTTTGGTCAGGAAGAATCTGGTAGCAGTGGTAAGGATCAGGGTTATGATCACTTCATTGACATAACTGCTGGTGGAAATTTTAACAACCCTGATCCTCACTCTGCAAATTATGCTTTTACTGCAAACTGTGAAAACCAGATGTCAGATAATTTGTGCTTTGAACTCAATGATTTGCAACATTTTGATCCCACTGACTTAGAAGAGATGGACATTTTGCATCAGTTGGCTTTGCTTAGTGTAAGAACAAGCAAATTCTACAAAAGAACATGGAGAAAATTCCCAGGGTTACATGGGAATTTAAGGGTGGGGTTGGATAAATAAAAAATCAAGTGTTACAAGTGCAATAGGCTAGGTCATTTTGCTAGGGAATGCAGGAGTCAAACTACTGGTCCTATAATCACTCATCCCAGCTCAAACCCTAGACCACAAAATCAAAGCACTGTGCACTATACCCAATATACCCCTGCAGCTCATGTTAACACTGCTCACTATGTTGCTGCCCCTATGCCTGTGCATTATGTCCAAACCACTGTTCCACAAATTCCGTACGTTCAAACCCCTGTCCCTCAGGCACAGGTGCAATCTGTTGCACCTCAAACAGCTGCTCCAGCAGTGGTTCAACCAGATCAGCAAAGCTTCTTCACTCAAGGCTTTGTTGACTGAAGCAGCATGCCTGATGAGCTTGGTGATGAAAATTTTGCACTCTATGCTTTTAATGAAACTTCTAATGATGAATTTTGTTTGATGGCATTAGAGTCAATACCAGAGGGGGAAGAAATTGAAGGTGAACAGCTAAGTAATGAAACAGTGGATGAGGTGACTGAAGCAGTTGTTAATGCAGTTGCTGGTGAACTGCTGCTGGGAGAAAATTCAGAAACCCTGATTGAACCACTGACAGATCCCTGGTCCAAAGAGGACAAAGAAGAAGAGCAAGAGAAGAAAGCAGGTGAGATGGAAGTAAGAGCTGATGATGAAGAAAATCATCAATGTGATTGTGCCATGATGGCTGCTGCCAAGGTATCACCTCAAGGTCTTGAAAAACTGTGTTCAGACCAATGCATTATTGCATTTGCTAACATGAAAGAGGTAAATGAAAACCTTAGGAATAAAGTCTTGTCTGATGAAGTCAAATTTGAAAGGTCATTAAAAGAACTTAGAAATAAATTGGCTGAACAAGATAAACATACCAGCAGTCTCAAAGGAGAGCAAAGCATAATCAAAACTCAACTCCAAACTATGGTAGAAAAATACCAAGTTTGCAAAAAGGAGTTAGAGTCCACCCAAATCACATGTGAGAAATGGGTGGAATCCTGCAAAGGATATGAGTTATTGCTTGAAAAACACATTAAAAGCAATGTGAAATTTGGTATTGGTTATAGAAAACATGATGATGAAAACACTGCTGTTGAAAAATCTGTTCAAACCACTGATGTAACCACTGAGTTCATCCCCACAAACAAGAATGGCCAAGAAGTGAAAATCACTGATAAACTTGGTAACAAAATCACACTTGACAGACCAATGGGATCCTCTACTTTTGAGGATCTTGAAAAATATCAGTTTAAACCAACATGGTCTGATGAGTGTGATGTTCTTGAAAATTTCAAGCCCATGGACTTTACATCCACTGATGGTGTTAAAGCTCCAAAAGCTAAAGTCATTCCTCTCAAGGACATCCCAACAGAGGTTAAAACCTCTGTTGTAAAGGAGTCCGAAAAGAGAAAGAAGAAAGAAAAGATCAATAACTTGTTTTGTGAATTTTGTGAGAAAAGGAATCATCTAACAAAAGACTGTTTCCATTTAAAAGATTATGATTTGAACAAAACAAGTGCCATTGTTCCTGCTGAAAGCTGCATCGTCTGTGGTAAAACAAACCACAAAACTCAAGCATGTGTGTATCCCAAAAACTTTGATGTGAAAAAGAATGAGCACATTGCTAAAACATCCTTGAGTCCATCAATATCACGTCAAATTCACTAAAAACCAACCACTGTTTGTGCCAGTTCAAAAAGCTGTCACAAAACAGCTGAACCAAACATCTATTAAAAGATATGTTCAGGTTACTGATGCACCCCCTGCCAATCAATATAGAAGAGGTAAGGGACAACCACCATACCCTAGGGTTCCACACGTTTATGAGGCCTACAAAAGGCCCTCTAAACCTAAAGTGAGCAGGCATCCTTTCGGGTACCAATAGGTGATTGGGCAAAACCCACAACAGTGGTTAGAAAGAAACAGTCCTAAAACTGTCCAAACCCCTGACCTAACCACTGTCCATCAATCTGCATCCATCCCAGACACTGTTGAGACCCCATCCATAGCCCTATTGTCTTTGGAGACCCTAATGAACTAATCCTTTTACTTCATGTGCAGGGAGCTTCTGCATGCTTTGATAGCCTTTGGTATGTAGATAGTGGAGGCTCCAGGCACATGACAGGATGTAAAGCCCTCCTCAAAGACTTCAAAATCCATGGAGGGGGTGATATATCCTTTGGGAATAATAGTAAAGGGAAAGTTCTGGGGTCTGGTACAGTACAGTCTGGCAATGTAAAATTTGAAAATGTCAATCTGATAGACAGTCTGAAATTCAACCTTCTGAGTGTTTCACAAATGAGTGACAAGGGGTATGGGTCATTCTTCACAAAGGAGTGTTGTAGGATTGTTGGACCAGAAATGGTCAAAAAGATTGAAACAATAATAAAAACTGGTCAAACAAAACTTGTTGCTCAAAGAAGTGGCAATGTTTATGTTGTTGATATGTCAAAAGAGTGTCCCAGAGCTGATGCCTATTTGTTCTCAGCTGCCTCTAACAAAGAGACAAAACTTTGGCACAGAAGATTGGGGCACACAAATCTTAAGACAATCACTGAAATTTAAAAAAATGGTTTGGTAAGAGGCCTACCACAAAAATTGTTTTCATGTCCTGAGCATTGTGTTTCCTGTTTAAAAGGAAAACAACATAAAAGCTCTTTTAAGTCCATTGAAGAGTCCAAAACAACCCAGTGTTTGCAAATGCTGCACATGGATTTGTTTGGCCCAGTTCAAGTCATGAGTCTCAAAAAGAAAAGATATTGTTTGGTTGTTGTTGATGATTTCTCTAGGTTTACATGGACTTTCTTTTTACACTCAAAAGATGAGACTGCGGGCATTTTGCAAGACTTTGTGACACAGGTTGAAAAGCAATTTGACCTTCCAGTGAAAGTCTTCAGGAGTGACAATGGCACATAATTCAAAAATAAGGAGTTGGATGCATTCTGTGTGAAGAAAGGGATTGTAAGGCAGTACAACATCCCTAGAACACCAGAGCAAAATGGGGTAGTTGAAAGAAAGAACAGAACTTTGATTGAGGCTGCCAGAATTATGCTTGCTGATTCAGGTTTGCCATTAACTTTTTGGGCAGAGGCAGTAAACACTGCTTGCTATGTCCAAAACAGAGTTTTAATAAACCCCAGGCACAAAAAGACTGCTTATGAAATTCTGTATAAAATCAAACCACTGATCTCATACTTCAAGGTATTTGCCTGCCCATGCTTTATTTTGAACTTAAAAGATTCCATTTCAAAATTTGCAGCCAAAATTGATTGTGGATATCATCTGGGATACTCAACCACTGCCAAGGCCTACAAAGTGTTTAATACACGGACCAAGGCAGTGGAGGACACCTTGAATGTAAAGTTTAATGAACTTTCATCAATAAAAATCCCAGCAAATCCTGCAGATCTGTTTGATCTTGATAAATTCACTTTTGAAAATACTGCTGTCAAGACTAATAGTGCAGGTCCATCAGAGGATTCAACACCAGACTATGGGTATGAAATTATCATCCCTCAAAAGTCTGTCAAAATAGGAAGAGCAGCAGATGTTCAAAACAGCTGTCAAAGCTCAACCACTTCTACATCAACAGTTGTTGACCAAAGTAGTCCATCAACCACTGCTTCCACATCATCAAACACTGCTGACAAAAGTCCCCAAACAGTGGATAAAAGTCAGCATGTGTCCACATCATTACCTCCTATTCCACCACCTTTTGAAGCCACTACTTGGTCTTCAAAGTCACCAGCAGTGGTTAGCTCAGATGATACACATTTGTAGCCTTCACCAACAAATGCCATCATTCCATACCAAGGAGATTTAATCTACTTGAGATCTCATCCACCTGATCAAATCATTGGCAACCTCAATGAAGGGGTGCTCACAAGAAGCCAAACCCAAAACATTTGTCTTTTTGCTAGTTTTCTATCACTCCATCAGCCAGTCAAGTACCAAGAGGCACTGAAAGACAACAGCTGGGTAGAAGCCATGCAAGAGGAGCTCCAACAGTTCAAAAGACAACAAGTATGGGAACTTGTACCACTGCCAGAAGAGGTTAGCCCCATTGGCACAAAGTGGGTCTTCAAAAACAAAACCGATGAAAGGGGTATTGTTGTCAAGAATAAAGCTAGGCTTGTGGTTCAAGGTTACAGACAGGAAGAGGGGATTGATTATGATGAAACATTCGCCCCTTGTAGCAAGATTGGAAGCTATCAGACTGTTCCTGGCCTTTGCTGTCAACCACAACATGAAGGTGTTCCAAATGGATATCAAAAGTGCTTTCCTCTATGGTACAATTCAAGAAGAGGTGTATGTGTGTCAACCTCCAGGTTTTGAGGATCCATTTTATCCAGATCATGTCTACAGGCTAAACAAAGCCTTGTATGGCCTGAAACAAGCACCTAGAGCCTGGTATGAAACTCTTTCCAACTTCCTACTCTCAAATGGTTTCAAAAGAGGTACCATTGATAAAACACTGTTTCTAAAATGGAGAGGGAAGGATTTAATGATTGTCCAAATTTATGTGGATGACATTATTTTTGGAAGCACATGTAACAAAATGTGTGAAGAGTTTAGGGAACTCATGACAGCTGAGTTTGAAATGAGTGCAATGGGTGAGCTGCAATGCTTTCTTGGTCTCCAAGTTCAGCAAATGCAAAATGGAACTTTCATTCATCAAAGCAAATATGCCAAAGAACTTTTGAATAAATTTGATATAAATGATTGTAAACCATGCAGCACACCCATGGCAACAAATAAGCTTGTCATGTCTGATGAAAAGGATGAGCTGATTGACCAAACACTTTATAGAAGCGTGATTGGGTCTTTATTGTACCTAACTGCATCTAGACCAGACATCATGTTTGCAACATGTGTCTGTGCAAGAAGTCAATCAGCTCCCAGAAAAAAATCAAATCTCATTGTTGTAAAAAGGATCTTCAGATACATAAAGGGTGCTCCTACACTTGGTATTTGGTATCCAGCTAATGGGAATATCAAGCTTTCAGGTTTTTCAGACAATGACTTTGCTGGATGTCACTCCACAAGGAAGTCCACTTCAGGAGGGTGCCAGTTTCTAGGCGATTGCTTGGTTTCTTGGCAAAGCAAAAAGCAAGCAGCTGTTTCAACATCCACTGCTGAAGCTGAATACATTGCTGCTGCAAGCTGTACAGCCCAACTCCTGTGGCTTCAAAATCAGTTGCTGGATTTTGGTATCACTGCCTTAAAGACACCACTCATGTTGGATAGCCAGGCAGCAGAAAATATCATCAAAAATCCAGTTTCCCATTCAACCACCAAGCACATCGGCATCAGACATCACTTTATGAGGGATTGCTATGAAAAAGGGGTTGGCATGTGGGCAGTACATTGTGGTCAGACCTTTTGTAACCGCTGCCACGCCAGTCTTCACTTTTCCTCTATAAAACCCCCACTTCACACCAAAACAGGGTTTTACTGTCGAATTGAATTCTCAAAAATTCTTCTCTCAAAGCAGTTTCTTCATCAAATTCCTTCAACATCTTCTTCGATCATCATCTCCAAAATGAAAAAATCGAAGCCATCTACAAAACCCACTTCCAAATCTTCTTCAAAACAAGCCTCTCAAAAGGCAACACCCACTGAAATTCCACACAAACCATCTCACAATCTTCTAGGTCTTCTCACAAAACCCGGCACCACAAATATCTTCAACTCCATCATTGATACCATATTTGTATCGAAGTACAAAACTTTGTTAACAGCAGATGCACCAATTTACTTGACAACCCAGAGAGAGTTTTGGAAGAATGCAACCCTTGAAAAACAAGGAGACACTGTAATAGCCATCAACTCTTCTCTAAAGGGTAAAGCCATCAAGATTACATCACAATCCATCTCAGAGGTCTTTCAACTTGACGATCAGGAAGGTAAACTTACTTTTCCCAAAAACGAGTTAAAAAATGACTTTCTAGAAAGAGGGTATAATGCAGAAGTAAAAAAGGACACCTTACAAAAAGGTTACTTCCCTTCTGCAACAAGATTTCTATTTCATACCCTCCTAATGTGTGTTTCAAACAAAACCACTGCTTTTAATGAAATACCATTAAAGATTCAAAATCTGGGATATGCTATTCTTCAAGAAGAAAATTTTAATTATTCTCGGGAAATCTTTAATGATCTGGTTAAAAATGTTGAAACAAAATCATTCTTACTGTTTCCCAGGTTCTTAAGTTATTATTTTGAAAAGAAATTCAGTAAGGATGATATTGCTGCAATAAACCAAGGTGACTCTTTACAAATGCATAGCTTAACTGCTGAAACTTTTACAAGAATGTCAACACCTTGCAAAACACAAGCAGATGTGCCTGAGCAGAATTTAGCAGCTACCACTGCTCCTCAGGTATCTGCTGCTGAGCCCACTGCTCAAGGTGATCAAAGTAGCAACACAACTGCTTTGAAACCCACACCTAAAATCACCAAAAAGCCACAGAAAAAGAAAAATCAAAAACCCCCCAAACCTATCAAAAAGGCAACTCTGGAGGATGAGATACCAGAGCAACTGCCTATGACAAAACAAAAGTCACAAGAAACCGCTGCTGCTACTTCCTCATAGCAGTTGGTACAAATATCTCAACCCATAACCGAAACTCCTCCTGCTTCTTCTCAAAAAGAACAGGTTGTACACATAGGGACTCCACATTATGATGCTCTGGAATCACTCGCTTCCATCATCCACAGCCCAATGCCCGGGGCAAATTCTCTTTCTACACCAACCATCACATCCACAATTCCCCCACCAACTAAACTTCTGTTGGATGCAATTGACTTGAACCAGGCACTAACTAGTCCTTCTCAATCACCTATCAATGAGAACATGCCTCAACAAATGACTGGGTCTGATGTATCAATCTTTGCTAACCCACCAACACAACCTGAGGAGGTTACACCCCTTGAGTTACAGGTAACTCTTGGTGGTAATCCAAGTGAAGCAGCCACTACAAATGTTGAACCCACTGGTTTACATTTGGACAGTGGTTACATTAATAAGACTTCCTTGGAGGCAATTCCTTCCATAGTACCTCTGACATCTATCAGTGGCTTCTTTTTGACCACTGGCAACATCAAAAGATTGTCAAGTGTTGATGGGAGAAGACCCCAGTACCAAGAAAAGGGGCATCAGTGGTTAATGTTTGGAGTACACTCCCTACTTCAACCACTGATAAAACCACTGCTAGTGGGAAATAAGATGATCCCATTAAATTGGGTGATGGTTTAAAATATTTGCAATTGACGGAACGAGTTGATAAACTGGATACTTCAGTTGCAGATATCAAAGAAATGTTGCAACAGCTGTTGAAGGTACAAAAGATGCAATCCACTGTTGTTCCACCTCAAGCATCTGCTCCACCACAAGCACCTGCTACAAATGAGCTCTGGAACCTCTTCCAACCTTTTCTCCAACAACAAAAAGAAATGGCTGATCAGCAACATGAAATACATGTCCAAAAGCTAAGAAACATAATGGAGTCTAGGTTCAAGAACACACAAGCAGACATCAAGGCTCTCAAGGCCCATTTATTGAAAACCACTGACACTGCTCCTCCAACAGTTCTCTTTATTGATCAACTTCCCCTAGATAATGTCAAAAAGGGGGAGAAAATTCAGGAGTGGAATAAGAAGGGAATAGATGATGGTCTCTACATTGAACCAGAAAAAGATGCTATGACCAGAAATATTCCTTTGCCAGATGGTAGCAAAAAGGTTGATGTTACCCAGAATGCACTTGATGAAGCTATAGCATGTGTAAAAAGGGACAGAGAGGCAAAGGATATTTCAAGGTGGAATGAGGAGAAAAGAGCTTACATGGAGCTGAATGCGCAGGGTTGTTCTGAGTCAAAGGATGCTAAAAATCCTAAGCCAAAAAGAAAACCCAAGTCCATCCCATCAAGACTCACAAAGCATACTTCAAAACCACCATCCAAAAGCCTCCAACATCAAACCTCCACCCAAATAGCTGTTGTAACTCCTGCTGTATCAACTACTGCTGGTACTTCAGAGGTTTCAACATTTGTTATCACTCCAACACACACCACAACCACTGCTTTACCACCACCACCATCATCACCAAAAACAACATCACCACCATCACCTCCTGCCAAAAAGCAGAAGACAACAGATGTTAGTCAACCACAAACCACTGCCACTCAAACTACCACCATTGTTCCAGCCAAAGCATCATCAGTCCCTCCTCAAACAAAAAGGAGAAGACTAATTCTTAAAGATGATGACACTTCACCATACCCAAGCCTGTTCCTCTCTCAACAGCACAAGTTCAACAGCCCTTAGCTCCTGCAGGTGTTCAATTTTCTCTTGAAATAATAGCAGTCAGAGAAGAAATCAAATCTTTCTACTATGAGGATAACCCTGCTAAAAGGATATTGCCATCAGTTAAAGGATATCCCAGGCCTAACAATATTGAAGAATACTTGAAAATCAAAGCTAAGCAAGCAGAGGATATCTCAAAAAGAAATACACAAGGGAAATCTGATAGGGAAATACAACAGAACTATCAATACTTGCTCACACAAGTCAGATCCCTGGAACAGTTTGCAAAAAAAAATGTATGTCAACAAATTTCAGAAAGAGTAGATGAAACTCTGAGAAAAGACTACATTGAAAGCATTATGGCAACAAAGAAATACAAGGGAGAGAAGCACATGTACAAGGAGTGGACCATTCCTGAGCTTGAACAAGAAGCAGCCAGGATTCAAGAGATGATAAACAAAAAGGTCAAACACACTCCTCCTGATTGGTCAAAGTACAAAAAGAATGTGCCTGAAAAATCACTTGAGCTAAAGAGAATGAAAGAGGAGTTAGTTGCTGCTGATTATGGGTCAAAACATCAAGTGGCAAGATGGAAAGAAGATACAGTCAGTGCCACCTACAAAAGGTTGGAGGAATTAAGGAAGAAAGATCCCACAGTTCCACAAAAACCTGACTATCCTGAAGCATAGGTTTCAAAAAGACCATCTAAACTGCAAATCAGGAGAGCCACTACTCCAGCTGGTGCAGCCATCTATAAAAGAAGGCAACAAAGACAGTTGGGTGGTGAAACCATCCAAGAGCTGATAAAAGGAGATGACCTTGTAAAAGAAGGGATAAAGAAAATGATTATAGAAACTCTTGGTTTGGATCAAACTGCAAGTACTGCTCAGTTAGCAATGAATAGGCCAGCTTCACCAAACACCTCTTCAAATAAAAATCTCCCAAGAAACCCACCAGGCTCAAAAGTACTAAAGTGGGAAACGGACAAACAGACCCATGTACTGACTATGTTCAGGTCTGATGGAGAAGTGACGAAAATATCAAGGGAACAAGCACTTGGCCTAAGTCTTGAAGATTTGCAGGATCTCCTTGATCTTCCACTTAGCAGGGATGATGATGACACAGATGCCTTAATCTTTGAACTACAACTTAAAGGGAAAATAAGGGAACTGTTGATGAGGTAATAAAGTTCCACAATAATGAAGAGTTTTGGCATTATCTGTTCCAGGGGGAGATTGTTGGGATTGAACCCTACCAGAGGAACAGATAATTAAAGCCAAAACTGGATCAGATCAGTGGATCCAGAATAAGCAGATGTTACATACAAGTCTCTCCCCTTGAAAGTGATTTCAACATCTGCTGACCTCCTATCTACTAATCGTGCTAACTGCTGACCTCCAAACTGCTGATCAAGTAAAGGCCTGATGAAAGACTAAAGCTCTGCTGTTCAATCTACTGCCTTGAGTCAAGCACTGCTGATCCGGACAAGTCCTGCTGGGTTCACAGCAGTGGAAGGGAGCAACAGTTATTTAGATGTCTTTATGTAATAAATTGTAATAACAGTAGTTAGCATAGCAGTGTTTGTATTGATCAGAGGTTAGAGTTTGTTAGGAGGTTAGATGTCACTTTCATGGTGACGTCAGCTTAGATGCTCAGTGGTTTGCTAGTGCCTATAAATAGAACAGTGCTCTGTACTGTTCTATTAGCTCTTTGCAAAATCGTCTTCTCTGCACGAACAAACACTGAGCTCTGGTTGAGGGGGGAGTTTGTATTAAACATTGCATTGTAATCGTTGTTGAAATTAAATTCAATCCTTCGGTTCTTTGTGAAAAGTGTTTGATCAAAGCAATACTCTCGTTTGATTGTATGCAAAGTTTGTTTCCATCTTAATTCCGCTGCACAACTCATCCATCTTCATTCTAATTCAAACGAAAAATACAATCAAAACCAAACTCAGATCCAACACTAACATATGAACGGCCTTTATGAGTCTAATGATGCTTCCACAACATTACAACAATGTGTTTTAAATCTATCTGTAATACAACGGATGCGTTTAATTTCATCCTAAAAGACATGTTGCATCTTGGCTACTTTGTATGTTTCTTGATTACTTTTTATGTTTTGCATGCAATAACAGTTTTTAATTTCTAAATGAATATAAATTATTTCATATTTTCTAACATCAATTAATTTTCAAATTATTATAATAAAATCATATTATTTTCCTATTAAATATCAAGTTTTTCATATTTTCTAACGTCAATTAATTTTCAGATTATTATAATAAAATCATATTATTATTATTTTCCTATTAAATATCAAATTTTGGTTGTGAGATGAATTTAGTGTTCAATTTTGTGCCATCATATAAGTCTACATGTCTCAAAACCTTTTGTCTTTCTTTTGGTGGGTCTAGACGTTGGTCGACCCTTCACGAGACAACTTCACACAAGCTTAGTTACAATCATCTTATATTTTTTTTTTGTTTTCTTCTCTTATAATAAAGCGTAAAGTAATCTTTATAATATTCTTTGAATTTTATTACACCTAAAACTTAATAATTTATTTAACTATTATTATTATTATTATTATTATTATTATTATTATTATTATGAATTTAAACCCGCTTCAACCATGTTTTTCAACTGTTTCGACTTACTTATTCCTGTAGGCGATAATGTTTTACGTTTTCGTTTATTTTATCAAGTTAACACGCCGCAATAAATATGCGTGGTTCAATGTTTTTACATCTATTTGTTTTTACTTAACAATCTCGCCACAACGTGTGGGTCTAAAATACTAGTTTTTATTGAAGTGTGACAATATCTTTAATTAGCTATACAATGTCCAATAATTTATTTTGTAAATTCTTATGTACACATTATTAATAGGTATTAATTTAAATCCAAAAAACATCAGTTATTAGCCACCATTTATGGATCCATCTACTATGCAATATGCAATGAATTTATTTTGTAAATTCTTATGTACACATTATTAATAGGTATCTATATATATAATAAACAAACAAAGTGTGAGACACGTGGCAGTATATGGTGCAACCTCATCACATTTTGGGCGGGAAAATTAGAGAAAATTGTTGTTTCTACACGGGATCCGAATGGAGATAACCATACCCGCAAATATGACCCGGAGTATAAATGTTTCTTTTCTTTTGTAAACCCTAGCATCGCCTTCTGCTTCAATCATTTTCCCTCAATCGATTGCGTCTCCCAATCCCTAACCATTCAAATCCACCGTTTCATCTATGCATCTTCCGTCGTTTCATCTCTTTCCACTTGAAAGAACCCTAGATATGTTTACTCTACGATTGAGAAAGAAACCTGGTAAGTTGTTTTTCGATCATTATTATAATGTAAGTTTTTTCATAAAACAAGGCTAGGGTTTACATTCAATCCAGTGTTCTTCTATAATCTTCAGATTCTATTCTAATTGTTTTACTATTTGTTTCATTTATCTGAATAATCGGCGCCACCGCATCTGGGAGAAACGCTCGAAATTCTATATACGTATTTTTATCCTTCTTAGATTTGTCGATTGGTCTTTTTGTTGATTTGGAGTTTTGTTGATGATTTTGATAATAGGTGTTTATACAGGGTTATCTATCTCGTGAATTTTTGAACACATGGTGATGCTCGGCAATAACACTAGCAAATTTGTTCATGGCGATAGGTACAATTAAGTTTTTGTTCTCTGATTGTATCTGATTTAAACCCTAAATCTTCTAACCTGTTTTTAAAAGATGAATGAATTATCGAAATAAATGTAAAAACTATTTGATTCAATTTTGATTATTCATTGCAGAGAAAACTTTTTAGGCTTAAGTGCCAAAGTTGATGCAATTACAATGAAATTCATCTCTAAAAACCAAGTTCTGACTAAAAAATCACAGTGGTCTTTCACTTCAAACCTTTGCCACATAATCTAGGTTCATATTCTTAAGATATTGTCATTGTAGTTATCTCTTATGATAGTTTTTCTCGAAGTACATAGTTCAGTGGTATAGGAACAATTTTAATAACAATTTGTATTCTTTGTATACATTATATTAACTTTTACTTCCCAACACACCAGGAAAATATTTGCATTACATACATTTTATGGGTGAACGTAGGTCGGTTTGGTTCAATTATGGGCCAAAACCGAGCCTATGACCATATTTCAGATTTTAAATTGGGATTCCTTAAATGGTCCATCATGTGTAGAGCCAGTGATGAGGAAGCCAGAGAGGTAGAGATGAGGAATAAGCCGATGAGGTTCGAGTTGATTTTGTGGATTCAAGCCAATCATATAAATTCAAGAATCATGATGAGATTCAACTCACCAATGGTAAGAAGTCCCCAAGTTGCATTTTTGGTTGTTCTGATTTGTTATTTTTCAATTTTGATTTCTGTTTTTAATTTGTTGTTCATCATGCAGGTTGTTTTTGCATATCAGTCTTTTATTTAATCCCCATCTTTGTTCTTTATCCACCCGAGGTATGCATTTTCATAACCATTTAATTATGTGTTTCGTATGATGTATGCAAAGTAGAGTAATTATGTCTGTGTGTTATGCAGTGTGTGTCTTGTGTGCTGAATGGAACTAAAAAGTAGGTTTGTGCCTTCTGATTCATCTTTGATTTTATAATTCTATAAATTGTTTCAAGGGGTTGTTGTTTAGTTCTGGGTGGAATCCGATTTGATCATTTCACAACTACTATGGCGTCTTCTAGGGTTTCATCAAAAGTCCAAATCAAATAAATCCGTTGGCTCCATCACTAAAGGTAAACTCTCCAGCCTCAATTAACTATGTTCTTTTGAGTATTGTAGAATGACCATGTTTCGCTCCTTCAAATTAAGCACTTCGGTCAGATCTGCAACGATGAGCTTTTCTCCGTCTCTAATTTTTCAACAAACGACGATGTAGCGAAGTTTCTTTAAAGATGATTATGCTGGAAGCCGAGTAGATCGGAGACAATGGATGCTCTCGGGTTTCTGAAGGTTTTATGATCTCTGTTGTGTGTACTGCTGGTAATCATTTGTGTAAACTTGACGCCATTGTTGAGGTTGTGTTTATTTTTTCTTTGGTTAATTGGATTTTTGGATTAGGGAAAGGGATAATGGTTGAAGTTGCATTCTTGATGATAATTTATTGAGTTAATTGTTTGAAGAAAAATATTGTTTTGGACTTATTTTTTGGTTCATGGGATTTTGGGATTTGCGAAAGGGTAATGCTTAAAGTTGTATTCTTGATGATTTGTCGAGTTATTTGTGTAAAGAAAAATCTTATATTGATTTTTTTTTTTTGTTCATGGGATTTTTGGATTTGGGAATGGGTAATGGTTAAAGTTGTATTCTTGATGATTTGTTGAGTTAATTGTGTAAAGAAAAATCTTATATTGGATTTTTTTTTTTTTTTGGTTCATCGGATTTTTGGATTTAGGAAAGGGTAATGTTTAAAGTTGCATTCTTGATAATTTGTTGAGTTAATTGTTTAAAGAAAAACCTTAAATTGGTTTTTTTGGGGTTGGGATTTTTGGATTTGGGAAAGGGGTAATAGTTAAATTTTTAATCTTGATGATGAGATGTTGTAGAAAAATCTTATTTTGGATTTTTATTATTATTATTTTTTTTATTCGTGGGATTTTTGGATTGGGGAAAGGGGTAATAGTTAAATTTGCATTCTTGATGATGATTTGTTGGGGCACTCCTCTTCAGAACCCTAATTGCTTTGCCCTTCATTTTACCAAGGCAGATTTACAATTAGTTTTCAGAGTGTAAATTTCAGCGATTTTTCATCTTGGCTTTGGTGTTGGTAACTGATTAGCATCATATAGGTATGATTTCAAAATTCTGTTATCTTTTTTTGAATTAGTTTTATGAATGACGATTGACGATCATGTGGATTACGTTTTTCTGTTTGAATTATGATATATGTAGTTCTTTTGTTTCCTATCAAATTGAGATCCAATTCATTTTCGGTTTGGCGTATCAGGTGTTGATCCTCACAGAAGAAGAGCTGAGCTAATTGAGGTAGGTCCCATTCTTCACTTTATCATATATATATCTATACTATATATATAAGCATATTAGAAGGGCAAGAATGGTCATTTGCCACTTTTTCAACATGTACAAGAGTTAGAATCTAGATCTGAGATTGTGAATTGTTTCAATGTGAATGTAATCTATCTATCTTACTTGTAAATATGTTTCGGACGGTGAATACTAACTACTTACGTGTTTGGATGTGCTTTTCATAGGGTATGTTACTGAGAAAAGGAGCTCTGTTTCATCAAGACAGTATGTGACTTTAGATTCGCCGTTAATTAAAGTAAGACCTTATTCTGACATGTGTTAACATAACATTTTACAGAAAATAAGCTTAGTTATCTTATGCTTGATGTTTAACCACCCACACAGTCAAACATCACTCTCCATGAATCAGCGTACGCTTATTATGATATTAGTTGAATATGTGATTCTCTTAAGCACTGACATTGTTTATTTGCAGGGAGGGCCATCAACACGTGTACATGAACTTTTGAAAAATCTCGGACCAACTCTTCCGAAGGTTCATTGCATACTGCTTTGATGGTTAAGACTCAACTTTTGTACTATTAGTATTAATCTGTTGGCAATAGACCAATGAGTAGTTATGTTAAAATTTGATTATGCTCTATACTGTGAATAATAAATAATGTTAAATAGTTTGAGCAATCTAGATGGGTCAAGTTATTTGCTCAAGGACTTCTATATATTTCCACATATTTAAGATTTCATACCGAGAGTTAGTGTTTAGCAGTTGATGCAGCTATCAAGTCTGGTAAACTGAACCCCAAAAACAACTGTTCGACATCCAACATACATCTGGTGGGTGGAGATGGATGGATTCCTGCTTATTTTACTGTTCGCGTCGAAACGGTTCGGGTCAAAACGGACAAACAGTACTGGATGAAATGGTACGCGTCGAAACCCATCTCGGTCCGAAACTTAATTATTTTGTCGGATTATTCCTTCAGGTGGTGGTGGTGTTTTTGCTGATGCAAGAGGTATTAATATTGAAATATATTATATATTTATATATTTATATATTTAATTATTATTATTATCTGTTAACCATATTATTCAACTATGCAGACTGTTCAATATCCTGTCGAACATCCCGAGAAATTTGAGAAGTTCGGTATGCTTAGGGGTGTGAATTTTTCACACGTATCAGACTTAACACGATACGTGGGCTTGGGTTTGGCCTAAACGGGTTTGGGACTTTGGGTCATCATCAGACTTTTATTCGGACCTGTATTGGTTGGATTTATGCTGGTAAAGGTTCCGGGTTATACGTTTGGGCCGGTTAGCTTATGAAGACTCAGTTCTGGTACCCTATTCAGACTCAAGGGGACCGGGTTTTGGCTGTTATAATGTGTCGTAAAATGCTGAAGGACAGGGATGTGCCGCTGTGTTTGGCTGCAAGAAGTGGGCTCCGCCATTTGGGTTTGCCATTTTCATGGATTAGCCATCTACGCTTGCAGCATTGCACGCCTTACATGTAAGAATAGTGTTACTGTGTTAGTGTGTTACAATATCTACCCATCTGATTACCTTTATAAAAATTGTTATACTTCATCTTCGAGTTCCTGGGGAAGTATCTTGAGGATCGAGATAATAATACTAACTTTTTAGGTAGTATATATTTTGTTTTATCATCCCAAGTCTTATGTGCTAAGATCATATTTCAATGTCAGCTATTTTTAGCTCTAATGTCCTTAATGTGAAATCGTAAAGGCTAGAGTAATAAACCATGTAAGTTATGGCATATGTTATAACCAAAATTCCGATTAGCACCTTATTTCATTTATAGATATGTTTTGACTAGCCAATGACTACCAGCTCAGCTGGTAAGAGGTGTGAAGCTTTACCCACAGGTCACGGGTTCGATTCTGGGCCAGTGGGGTTCCTGCACGGGGCTTAGGCCAGACCGACCGGGAGGTACCGCATGCGGGCTGGTGGATTCGAACCTGAGCGGGTACGCCTAGAGGCGGCCAAGGTAACCGGTTGATCCACTCCTTCCAAAAAAAGATATGTTTTGGGGAGAACTTTGAATTCTGATGGAATACGTTGGTTAAACACTTCGAAATTTTGGTTGCCTAAAAGATACTATCATTTTATTGTTTTTCATTTTTATTTTATTTTATTTTATTTTTTTTTGTTTTTATTTTTATTGTTTCATTTTTGTTTTTTTATGATTATTTTCATTTTTTATTATTATTAATTACATTTTATTTTATTTTTAGTTTATCCCAGCCCGAACCCATTTTGTCAACTCACCCAAACCTATCCTGACACGAAAACCAACCGAATCTAACCCGCCCATTTTGTCACCTCTAATCCAGAACATAAGTTTCGACCCATACCAATTTGTCGATCTTAGTTTATTTGAAGTAACCAATAACCTCGAATTTGTTTCAAATACCGGTACCGTATTGAACATTTTCGGTACTAGTACCCAGTTTTGGTGATTTTTGATAGCGGTACTTTCGGTACCGGTACCACACACATCTCTACTTTTGACCCGTTTTACTTGAATATGCAGGTTAGGCCAGACTGACCGGG
Source organism: Helianthus tuberosus (assembly GCA_030545235.1). Lineage (NCBI taxonomy): Eukaryota > Viridiplantae > Streptophyta > Magnoliopsida > Asterales > Asteraceae > Helianthus > Helianthus tuberosus. The sequence continues at coordinate 137,988,754 of CM060355.1, read as the reverse complement.
AGGTACCACATGCGGGCTGGCGGATTCGAACCTGAGCGGGTACGCCTAGAGGCGGCCAAGGTAACCGGTTGATCCACTCCTTCCAAAAAAGATATGTTTTGACTAGAACTTTGAATTATGATGGAATACGTTGGTTAAATGACCCGTTGACTATAACTTTTCATTAGGATTGTCATTTTGTCTTGTGTTAGACTTCGTCATGCACAAGTATGTATATTTCTGTGTATATTTTGTTTGCTTTACTTTGATCAGCTTTTAAATCTCTGAATAACAATCATTTCTTCAAATGTTCAGGTACATTTATTTTGTAACTTTTTTGACATAAGCATTTTTTGCTTATATTGCATCTGATGTGACATCAACGCGTGACACACTAACAGGTTATACGTAAAATAGGTGAAAATGAGTTTGGGTGCTAAAATTGGTGATAGATTTATAAGCTGATTTCTATTTTGCATAAGTTCAAGTTGGTTAATAAAATCATGTAGAAAACGCGTAAAGTTCATTTCTATTTGGTGCAGATTACCCATTTAACAAATGCATGATGTTAATATAAGCTAAAGACAGATTAAATTATCCTTCAAGGGTTCTAAGAGATAACAGATATATATACACCAGTTTTCGGACACAGCAGAGGTGGCGCAACCATCGGGTGAGGTCTCGCGGTGGTCTTTGACAGCACAAGCATATATGGAGGTGGCAACGACATATTGTTGAAGATCGGAGGTAGCCTTGTGCTCCCAGGTACATTTTCCCGAGTTCAGATCTAGCAGTGGCGGAGATCAAATTAGGTAATTTTTGGATGTGGGTCTAAACGGGTCATGATGATTTGATGTTTACTTATTGAGTATTTTCAATTGTAGGAGCACCAGTACTTGAATAACCCCAAGTGCAGGGGCGGATCCATGTACTAAGGTACGGGTTCACACAAACCCAGTGAGCGCCAATTTTTTTTTATTAAAAATTATATATAAAAAAAGTGAGTGCACCCATAAATTATTATGAAGTGAACCCATATAACAAAGTAAGTGTTTCAGTGGTTAAATCTTCATTGCGGAATTTCACGTTTCATGAACTCGCTGTGACGACTTGTGGCTTTTGTCCTGGTAAGTGTTTGTTCCCATGATGTTATTATTTTATTTTATAATATTGCAAGTAAATTGGATTTTGATAATATAAGGAGTAATTTATTGACCCCTAATAATTTATACCAGCATATTGAGCGGTGATATTTTGAGGTCAACCAGCATTTGTGAAAAAAAAAATCGGGTTGAACGGGTCAGGTTCGGGTTCATATGTATGGCAAGATTTTCGGGGTCGGGTCAGGTTCGGATTCGTCTGAAATTTTCAGATTCGGGTCAGGTTGAACCTGCCAGCCCACGAACACGACATGTTTTCATATGTACAAAAATGCCCTTTCAGGGTTATAACTATTGTGTATAAATTTTCAATACTGTAAACGTATGTTACCTTTTGGATACTGCCGGAAGCAAGTGTTGTTCCATTTGCTCCATTGACAGCATAGCGTGTTCTTAAATCCTCTGCTAGGATGACTAAGAAGTTTGTTTATGTACTTATGAAGAATATGTTCCCATTGTCTGCTAGGATGACTAAGAAGTTTGTTTATGTACTTATGAAGAATATGTTCCCATTGTTATTACGTTGATTCTCAAAATGGCGCGTCATTGGATAGTTAGCATCTTACTTTGTACTTTTCCTTTTAAAGAACAGCAAATAAATATTCTTATTTGCTGCTATGTGAGTATTCTTGATTGGACTTTGTAAACCTCTAAAGATGGGAATTTGCTATGTATATATTGACTTTCGGGTGTGCACAGTTCGGTTTGTATATATTTCTAATCGTGTTTCTATATTCTTCATAAGGCTATAAAATGTAGTTCTGTATTACAAATTAGATGATTTTATTGGGTTGGGTGGCCCTTACGCAACTACTTATATGACCACTTCAACTACTTATATAAACTTTTAAAAAAAATTGTTTGTTATTCATAGTATATTATTTTTTCCGGCTCGCGAAGTTCGATTGCCAAACCCATATAATGAATAGATAATGTCATTAGATATAATTAGGTTATTTTTTGTGAAGTTCTTCATTTGTATCAAGCATATGATCAAAAAGGGTTGAAGCCGAAGAACGTTAGATACTCTTCTTGGACAAGACAGAAAGGGAAAACCGAAGATCAAGAGGAGAAATTAGAATACTAAGAAAAAGATTAGCAAGGTTTTTAAAAAGAATTTTTAAAGGGTGATACTATAATAGCTTTGTACTAAGTTAGCATAACATAATGCTTCGTTTTGCTTCTACCAATGTAGTGAGATGGGTCAAATAGAAATTTCGTTAGAAAGTGATACAATAGGTACCGTTGCGAAAACATTTTTATACAGAGATCTCATTATGAATTAAAAAGGAATTAGTTTTACATGAAAACTTTGAATACATATGGAGGTAAAGTTGGGATACTGATGAAACCGAACAAAAAATTTGTGGTGGGAAGGGAAACAAGAAACTTAAGAGGTTCAAAATGTTGTTTATGTACTTTTGATTATTGAAAATTAAATTTTCCTAACCCGGGATGTTCCCGGGTGATAGCCTAGTTAATTTATATCCAAAAAACATCAGTTATTAGCCACCATTTATGGATCCATCTACTATGCAATATGCAAAGAAGTGTCTAAATACGCTATCTATTCAGTTATATTTACAACCATGAAGGGGTATGGTCCCAAAAAGCCGCACAAACCTCCGTAAGGGTTGCGCGCGGGACCATACGCCTTATTCAAAAAAACTTCCTATCTTTAACATCGCGCGAGTTACACCATGCTCTACTTTACGTTGCGCGAGTCCTAAACAATGAGAAGCTCCAATAACAACACTTAGCATGCCAAAAGAATGCTCAGTCACCTAAACCCCGCGCGAGTTAGTTAACGTGCCCATCAAGACTCGTGCAGGAAAGCAGCGCAAGGCTGCCGCAAATAGTACACAAGGTACAAGTGGCAGAAGAAAAGAGCCAATCAACGTCCCTCTGGCTCTGCTCAATCGTGCTCCACAATCATCTGACTTGCAGGAGACAAAAAGTACTCAAGGACGCCTACATGGCACCAATCATAAGGCAGAGACAACTGCCCCACGATCTCCACCCACCTGCTGATGGCAGAAGGGCGGTCAGGCCGACAACGGTGACACGTGGCTCCAATCACATTGCGCCAGCTCCAGAAAGCTCCTAGAAACCACTAACGGTCGACACCAGTGAGACAAGGAGCATATCCTCCATGTTGTCGCCTTCCGGCCCAAGGCCCATCAGCCCACACCCTCTTACACTACTCCGGCTATAAATAGAGACCTTACTTTCACAGGTGAAACATTCAATTCCCTCTACTCTCACTTAATACTTAATTATCCCCACCAACACAGTCGCTTATTCTCACGCCGGAGCCCGGTTAGGAGGGAAACCCCCCACATTCCCCTCTTAACGAGTAACGGTGTTCTGTTTTGCAGATAACCACGGTCATCAAGGAGCTCAGGAAACCTTAAAGAAGATTAACCATCATGGTAGAAACATAAACCAAACTGATTAGTCCCATAATTAGTTCCGTGTTTCTTCATTGGCGCCCACCGGTTTTTTCTACAAACCACTTTCATCTTCTTCTTTCCTGAGTTTTTCGTTGTTTTTTCTTCCTTCGATCATGGCTGGTCAAGGAACCATTCCTGAGTTTGTTGGTCTTGGAGCAAATCCTGATGCAGCGTTGGGGGTAGATAATCAAAACATCCAACCCCAACACGTTGAAGAAATCGGCGAAATCGAGATAGCCAACACTGGGGGTCCGCGCGGGAGCTTCACTCGCATCACTCAAACAACTACCCCAGGAAACAACGGTGCTGGACCTTCGAACCCAGCTCCACCTCAGAATATCTCAGCGCTACTAGGGTTACCAGAGGGCGAAACGCCGGCCTCGTGGTACGCCAAGCAACTCGCCACCATTAACGCAGTGTATCAATCATTGAGCGCGCAACAAGCAGTTTTAACGGCAGAAACTTCCTTGGTTACACCAACCGGCCCCAGTCACGGGCCGCGCCAGATGCCACCACCGCAAAATATCCAAGGAAGAGCCAACAAACCTCCCCCTACCCGAAGACTAAGCGTGCAGGACACGCGCGATACACGGGGAGAAACAGAAAGCTACTATGACGATCCGTCAAACTTCCAGAGAGGCCCAGTTCATAGCCGGCTCACGCCGCGCAACATGAACGATGAATGGGAAGATACTGACCCAAATGATCCAACTTGGGAAAACGATGAAGGATCTTCGGTCTTCAATCGTTTACAAAGAAATCACGAGTACTACAAACCGAGGCAGCACGTTGGGTACACCGAAGAGGCCGAACAAGACTTTCGCCTCGCCTATCGACCAGCTGAAGTTGTAGAGCATTCCAAGTTTATTCCAAAAATCGCGCTCGCGCCGCTAAAAAAAGAGAAGTTACCTCCGACAGTCGGAAAGTTTAACGGATTGACTGATCCCGATGATCACGTTAGAGTTTTCACAAGCGTGGGCTGCTTGGGAGGATGGAATATGCCCATGTGGTGCCATCTGTTTATCCAAACGCTTACCGGGGCTGCTCGCGCATGGTTCGACAGCCTTCCTCCGGGAAAGATAAAATCATGGGTGGATTTCAGGACTCAGTTTATGAGTCACTTTAGTCAACAAAGACGATACCAGCGCGACACAGCCGAGGTTGAAGACATCTGGCGCAGAGATAATGAGGGTTTGGAAGATTTCATCACTCGCTTTAACAAAGAGTGTTTGGAAATCGGTGGCGTAAGCGAGCAACTCATGCGCTGCCATTTCAAGAAAGCCATCCGCTGTGATAGCCTAATTAGAACCATCACCGGGAAAGATGGAATGCCCAAGGAATGGGATAAACTCATGGAAGCCGCGAAGATAGTCGCGCAAACTGAAGAGTCACTCGCTAGAAACAACAGTTATCGCTCCGAAGATCGATTTTCTAAAGGGGATCACTCGCGCGACGATAACAGACGTAACAAAGGCAAAAACCATAGGTGGAAGGCCAACCACTCCAGAGGTTATAGTGAACGACCTCGTTATGAAGAGCGGTCCCGCTACAAAGAAGACGCGCGAGATACTATTGATCGCATCGGCTACCGAAAGGCAGTCAGAGATGATAATCGAGAGAAGCATTGGACTCCGCTCATAAAAACACCAAAAGAGGTGCTAATGACGGAAAACCATGATTTTAAGGCTCCAAGGCCTATGACGAACAAAAAAGGGCAAGACCCCAACCTGTATTGTGATTTCCACAAGGATACAGGTCACTTAACAGATGATTGTTACAGCTTACGTCAAGAGATCGAAAGAGCACTGAAGAGTGGAAAGCTGAGCCACTTGGTGAAAAACGTGCGCAAAGAAACCCGACAGCTCCATCGCCACGATGAGGGAAATCACAAGAAAGTCCGACGCTTAGAGACCCACATGGTTAACGGACCAAGGTATAGCGCGAGAGAAAAAGGCAAGAGACCTTATGAGCCTTCATGGCAAGAACAACAGGTCATTTTCCCGGTGGTGCGCGGGGGTCCTCGAGCCACACGACCCATCGTCATCACCGGTATCATCGGCCATTATGAAACTGAATACATCTTCATTGACCCGGGGAGTACAGCAGACATCATCTATGAGCAGTGCTTTAACCAGTTCGATGATGAAGACAAAGCGAGACTTGAACCAATCGATTATCCACTGTCTGGATTCTTCAATGAGATGGTCTTCCCGCTAGGCCAGATCAGCTTCCCCGTCACACTCTCTGACGGGAAGCATTCAAGAACAACGAACGTTAACTTCATGGTGATGCCTGTTAAGTCAAGACATGATGTGCTGATCGGGAGAGAGACACAAGGTGAGCTGAATATGATAACCTCCACCCCTCATTCAGCGATTGGTTTCCCAACCAAAACAGGGGTGGCAATCATTTATGCAAAGAAGGAAGTGATGTCCACAGAAGAGATGCGCCCAACAAAAGCGGCAAAGGTTTCAACAACGGAGCCCAAAAAATGGGTTTTAAATCGCAAGTACCCGGAGTAAACGGTGAAGATAGGCCACACAATCTCACCAAGCATCAGAACTCGCCTCAAGCAGCTCCTGTTCAAGAACATGGATATCTTCGCCTGGACTCCGGCTGACATGACCGGGGTCCCGCGCGACATTACCGAGCACTGTTTAAACACCTACCCCTCTGTTGAACCGAAAGTCCAAAGAAGGCGCAGCTTAGGGGTAGATAAAACGAAAGCAATGAATGAGCAAGTATGCGAGTTACTCAAAGCCGGCATCCTACGAGAAGTACGTTATCAAAGTTGGGTTGCGAACCCCGTAATGGTAGAAAAGTCTAGTGGAGGATGGCGAATGTGTGTCGACTATACCGATCTCAACAAGGCATGTCCTAAAGATTGCTACTCTTTGCCTGAGATCGACAAAAAGATAGACTCTCTTGCGCCATACAGATGGAAATGCTTCTTGGATTGCTACAAGGGGTATCATCAAGTTCAAATGAAGCTTGAGGATGAAGACAAGACGGCTTTTCGTACTGATCTTGGGATTTTTTGCTATACAAAGATGCCATTCGGCCTTAAAAACGCTGGCGCCACATACCAGCGCCTGATGGATAAGACCTTCGCGGGAGACATCGGGAAGCACATTGAGGTCTACATTGATGATCTGGTGGTTAAAAGTCCCGAAGTGGACCAAATGTTGAAGGACATCGAGAAAACGTTCAATTCATTGCGCAACGTAAATATGAAGTTGAATCCAGCCAAGTGTTCTTTTGGCATGGAAGAAGGGAAGTTTTTAGGCTTCATAGTCACAAACGGCGGCTTCAAGGTGAATCCGGAAAAAGTCCAGGCAATAGAGCGAATGCCATTGCCGCGAACAATCAAAGAGATGCAACGGCTAGCCGGCCGCCTCGCCGCGCTTAACCGCTTTTTATCAAATCACGCCGCGAAGTCGTACCCTTTTATCAGCACTCTGCACAACTGTGTGAAGAAGCAAGAGTTCAGATGGACCCCTGAAGCAGAAAAGGCTTTTCAGCAAATGAAAGAATGTTTGATCGAGCTCCCTACCCTGACTGCACCGTTTGAAAAAGAACCACTCGTACTGTACTTATCTTCTTCAGATAAGGCAGTAGGATCGGTATTACTGGTGGAAAGAAATGGAGTTCAAACTCCAATTTATTACGTCAGCAGGGTACTCACTGACCCGGAAATGAGATATTCCACGATGGAAAAATTGGTGCTTGCGCTGCTACACGCCTCCCGAAGGCTGCGCAGATATTTTACAGGGCATGTGATCACCGTACTTACCAATTTCCATATCGGCATGATACTTCAAAAACCAGAAACATCCGGGCGGTTGGCAAAATGGGCCATAGAGCTGGGGGGCCACAACATTCTGTACAGGTCGCGCCCAGCCATCAAGGGTCAAGTTCTAGCAGACTTCATCACAGAAGTCCCAGTTGAGAAAATCAAAGATTGTGAGCTGGTGGAGACTCCCGAAAAAGACATGACAAATGAGACTTGGATGCTTTATACTGATGGAGCCTCAAATGAGGACGGCGCGGGAGCTGGATTGCGCCTAGTAAGCCCGGAAAATCATGAATTCACTTACGCCATCAAGTTGGATTTTAAAAACACCAACAACGAGGCGGAGTACGAGGCATTTCTGGCAGGCTTGCGCCTCGCCATCAAAATGGGAGCTAAGAACTTACAAGCACACGTTGATTCACTCCTGATAGCCAGCCAAGTTAACTGTATATACGATGCAAAGGGTGAGGTTATGGCCCTATATCTAGAGCAGGCAAAAGAGTTGCTTCAACAATTCAAGTCTCACAAGGTCATCCACATCAATCACTCTGAAAACAAACCAGCTGACGCTTTGAGCAAGCTTGCTTCAACGTCCTTCCAACATCTTGCCAAAGATGTAAGGATTGAGGTACTCAAGAATCCTTCAGTCTTGCTACGACAAGTCAACGTGATCGAGATAGGCAGCCATCCTGGATGAACCCTATCATTCAATACTTGCAAGAAGGAATACTCCCTGAGAGTAAAGCAGAGGCAAGGAAGGTTCAAAACAAGGCACTGCAGTACGAAATGAATGGTGGTATCTTATACCGCAAGTCCTTCTTGGGGCCACTACTGCGCTGCGTGGACCCCCAGGATGCGAGTTATCTGATAAGGGAAATTCATGAAGGAATTTGCGGCATTCATGCAGGGCCACGCATGGTTGTCGCAAAAATTATGAACGCTGGGTATTACTGGCCAGGGATGCATGTTGATGCCCTGAAAGAGTTGCGCAAGTGCGACTCCTGTCAGCGGCACTCTCCGAAAACCCTGCGCCCCAAGAATGATCTGATCCCCGTATCCACTGCTTGACCCTTTCAGCAGTGGGGAATTGACATGGTGGGACCTTTCCTAGAGGCTCCCGGCGCCGTCAAGTTTATAATAGTAGCCGTCGATTACTTCACGAAATGGGTGGAGGCCAAAGCCCTTGCTTCAACTACAGCCATGATGGTGCGCAAGTTCATCTGGGAACACATCATCTGCAGATTTGGCCTCCCACTCAAGATCGTAACTGACAACGGCACCAACTTTGCGTCTGAAGACCTCTAGAACTGGATGAAAGAGATGAAAATCGAACACACTTTCTCCTCCGTTGCGCATCCTCAAGGCAACGGGCAGGTTGAAAGTGTAAACAAGTGTATTGTCGATGGGATTAAGGCCCGACTGGGCACAAAGCGAAGAGGCTGGGTGGATGAGCTCCCGAGTATCTTGTGGGCTCACCGAACCATGCCGAAAACAAGTACCGGCGAAACCCCTTTTAGCCTAGTCTATGGCTCAGAGGCGGTTATCCCGGCAGAAGTTGGCCTGCCCTCTCCGCGTTTGAAAGCAGCCAACGCAATCGACAACGAGGCAGAGCGTCGTGTTGACTTGGATTTGCTGGAAGAAAGGCACGAAATTGAGCGAATTAAAGAAGCAAAGTACAAAACACAATTGGAAAGGTACTACAACGCGCGAGTCCGCATCTGTAGCTTCACTCCAGGGGAATACGTCTTTCGAGACAACGAAGCCTCAAACGCCGAACGCCCAGGAAAACTAGCACCCAAATGGAAAGGCCTATACTTGGTTCACGAAGTGCTAGGGAAAGGGGCTTACAAATTGTGCACCATGGATGGACACATCATCCCGCGCACGTGGAACGCGCAACAACTGCGTAAATTCTATATGTGACTATTCCAGGCCCTGCGCCTTTATCCACTAATGTTGGCCATGCGCCTTTTACTTTCCTATGTTGGCTACACGCCTTTTGCGTTACAAGCAATGTATGATTGGCCTAAGCGCCTCTTTCTAAGTCAATGAAAACATACGACATGTTTTCTTTTACGCTCCTTTCGTTACAAATGCATGTTAAACTTTTGATTAGCACGAAAACACTCCAGTTACACTCGCACATGAGCTTACATTCATTCGCGCTAACTTAACCAAAGTTCCTAACAACAGTGCAATAATTGTAACGGGAAAGGATAAACAAGCATCATATTTAAAACAAGCGCAACCGTGCAACAGTTATATAGACAACAGATAACGTTCATTCCATTTAAAACTAGCGCGACCGCGCAAGAACTTACATTCAAAGTATAAACAAAAATCATAAGGCACAAAGCCTGTTCACAAGCCTATTCAAACTCACCATTCCCACTGCCATGATGCTTTTCACCTTCATCGCTATCATCATCATCAGGTTTACCGCCATCACCATCGTTCCCACCATCATCACCAGCTGGCTCCTCATCTTATAGTTCAACAGTTATCGGTGGGTCGAGAATGGCCTTTATACGTCCACACCAGTCATCATGTTCCAGAGCCTTCGAAACCAAGTCCATCACAGGTAAGGCTAAATGATTGTAAGCATTTTCATCACGAGCCAACTCGACATCAGCTTCATCGGTCACCGAGCAATGACTGGTATCAAACTCTTGACCAAACATTTCTTCGGCATGCTGCGCACACTCCATATAACCACCGCGGTGACCAACGGCGCGGGAAGCGTCTATGAGAGCGGCGACAGTCTTGTCCAGCTCACCAGCATTCAAAATCGAGTTAGCCATCTACATCAGAATAAGCAAATAAGGAATAGACTTAGTAAATAAAACTAAGGTTAAAAAGAGACAAATACCAGAACTATCCCTCTGCCGCGCAGCCATTCAATATCCGAGGATAGCGCATCAACGATGCTCTGAGCCTCAGCATAGTTAGTCTGTGCCACATTGAGGGCAGAGGTGCTCACAGCACGCGCTACTTCGGCTCGCTCCTTGGCCTCCTCAGCAGTTACGGCCTTAACCTTCTCCGCCTCAAGGTCGATTTCTAAGGATTCGCATTTATCAACCTGATCATTCAGGCGGCGTTTCAGTTCGACGATCTCAACATCCTTGGCCTGGAGATCCTTGTCCTTGCCCGACAGCTGCAACTTCACATCAGCCAACTCAACCTAAAAAGCGACAAAGGACTTAGGCTATTTTGCAAACAAGCACAAAAGGAAAAGGCATATAAGTTTTACAAACCTCAGTCTGCTCCTTAGCAGCCTGTGCAGCTTGCGCATCCTTGACCTTGGTGGTCAACTCAACAACCTTGGCTTCAAGGTCAACAATCTTGTTACGAGCCGCGAACGCGCGCTCATTGTCTTTCTCACATATGCGCTTGAACTCGGCTTTCTCCTTAGCCAGCTGTTGTTCAGCAGCGTGAAGCTTGTTTTTCAGGCCCTCGCGCCCCCAGTCTTCTGCCTTCTTATCAGCCTCAAACTTTGCCTTCTCCTCCTTAAACTTGGCATTGGCCTTCTCAAACTCCTTCACTTGCCTGACGAGTCGCTCACGATAATTCTCCCAGTCCGACCGCTCCCTAACCATCGTCCGCCACTCACGGACGATCTGGTGGTTAGCAGCACGAGCATTGGCCTCCCCGAGCATATAGGTACGGTATAGCCCTTCATGAGTCTTCGCCTTCTGCCTATTTACCTCACCACGAGGATAAGAGTTTAAAAACCAATCGCGGCAAGGGCCAAACTCTTGAAAGGTGTCCTTTTGCTTTAAACTCCATGGAGCCTGGTGGGGAGCGTCACCACGTTCCTCTTCAGTGTAAGTCTTATAGTAGATATCACCAAGGGTATCCTTAGCACCGATGACTTGTGGGTGATAACCCCCTGCGCCACCAGAGCTCGCGCCTCCAGAAACATATGGACCCGACCTCCCAGTCGGTCCCTTGGAGCGATGTGTCATTTCAGGCCGCGCAGATTGACTTGGCCTATCCACATCAGGCTCTTTCCTTTTCTCTTGATTGCGGTAACAGCGGCACCGGACCCTGCGCCTTATCTTGAATTGCGGTAACAGCGGCACCAGTGTATGGCAAGGTTTCATCGATGGGCTTTTAAAAAGCCCCATGATGCTCACAACCTCCGGACCCTGCGCCTTATCTTGAATTGCGGTAACAGCGGCACCGGTGTATGGCAAGGTTTCATCGATGGGCTTTTAAAAAGCCCTTTTCTTCTCCTTCTCTTTATCAGAGGTTTTCTTCCTCTTCGCCTCAGCCTTTCTATCTTCCTCGGCTTTCCTCTTCTTCTCTTCCTCCTGTTTCTTTCTCTTGCCCTCATCAGCCTTCTTCTTACGCTCTTCATCAGCTTTCCTTTTCTCTTCGGCAGCCTTCGCCTTATCACCCTCAGCAACATGTTTATCCTTGGCAGATTCATCTTCAGCAGTCTTGGAAGATTTGATGGTAATCTTGGGCCTTTTTGGCTCTGGCTCCGTAAATATAACACCCTTCTCAGGGGTCTTCTTCTTGGTCTCTGCAAAAGCTAAGTGGGTAAGAACAGAAGAACAACAAAAAGGAAGAACTAAAAACAAACTTACCAGGAGAGAACCTATAAAGTGAGCGTAGATTGCTCTGTTTACCAAACACAAGAGCCCCGCCAACCTTCGACGTAACGGACACACCAGCAGTTGCCTCGCTCCTCGTTCTTTTTCTGCTGATCAACTTTTCAGCAGCCTCCTCTTCTTCTTCCTCCTCCTCTTCCTCATGCGCAACATAGGAAGGAGTAGCGCCAGCATCCGGGTTGCGAGAACCCGCGCTCCCTGAGCCACCAGCTCCAGTCTTCTTCTCGCCTGCGCGCGACAAGCCTTCAATTGAGTCACTAATAACCACGAAATCCTTCAAGTCACTCTGACGAAGGCGAAGAATACCTTTATTAGCAGCACCAGCGGTTGCGCGACTACTACCAGCCCCCTTGCTGGTCACCTCAACATCCGAGGCAGCAGCCTTCTTCTTCTTCACCGGTTTCTTCTTCTTCTTCTCCTCGGGGTCAATACCCAAGTCGCGCAACACACCTGCAAAGATGTTAGACCACGAACTTAGCTCTCCGTTCGAAGACCCTACAGACTCCTCGCTGGAAAGATAGACAACCTCTTTCCCAGCAGGAGTCACAGAGCGCAAAGGGCGAGGTTTCGGTATGTGCGCACCTTCGTTTGCAGTAGGCGACGAGGCGAACACATCAGCAACCGGGTACATAAAGTTACCCTTAATCTGGTCATACCAGTACTCCTCCCCAGCTTGAAGCGGGCGCACGCCCATGGAACCGGCAAAAGTGGCGAAGGCAGCTTGATACAAACGCGGCTCTACACGACAAATCATATAAATAAAATACAAGCCACGAAGCAAGATCAGTGAAACTAAGGAAAGTACTAACCTCTATCATCAATCATCAAGATAGGAACTTCCTTGCTCTCAGGCAGCCATTGATCGCTCATCCGCGCCGCTACCAAGACATTCTTCCCAAACACTCGGTTGGGGGTGGCAGTAAGCTCCCGATACCAAGCCTCAGTCTTGGGGATCGCCAAGTCTTCTTTCACAATCACTTCATTCCAGGCGCGAAACGTCATGGCGATCGGAATAACCTCCTCGCGAATATAAAAGAATTTTGGCTTCCAATCATGGAAACTCTTGGGAGGATTGAGAAGTATCTTCTTTGCAGCACCTCGGCTGGCAAATGAGTAAAACCCCATGTTTTGAATTAGCTGATAAAACACCCTAAATTTTTCCACCGTTGGCTCTAGCCATGCGACCAGCAGAGGAACTCAAAATGTCGAACCCGGACCATCCCGGGAGGGCTCAACTGAGATACATGAAACCCGTAGAACTGAAGAATATGAGCCAGAAAGTTTGTCGCCGGCAACCGGAAATTACCTTGATGAAAGAAGTCTTCAAACAAGGTAATGTAACCCGGCGGTGCGTCGGCAGCCGTTTGATTCTGGCCGGGGTACCGGGCATCCCATTCCGGTGGAAACCGGAAGCCACGTGTGATCTGTTCAAAAAGCCCTAAGTCCCACCGGAGAACTGGCACAGGACCTTCCTCTCCGGGATTATCTTCTTGACGTTCTTCAGCCATAGTAATTATGAATCAAGTCCTAGAAAAAACTTGAAGATATAAAGAAATATCTTGAAGATATGAAGAACGATCTCGAAAATCTGCTACAAAACTTGAAGATACGAATGGAGAGAGATAGCAATAGTAGAAGAGAAAAGTGATAACCTCCCACATCTCTTCGGATATATATACTCATCGCATTTAATGCGATGGATAAACGTGCCAAGATCGCCGCGCACGTGACCAATCAGAAGATGACACGTAAGGCGGGAATCCCGGAACGACGGTTATCACGCGCGTGTGGAACTCACTCTCCTGACGGAATGACCAACCGTTAGAGACAACTTGATGACAGCCATGTAACAGGTCAACTCAAACGTCACCGTCAATGACGTTTCTCACCAACTTGTCAGAATTCAAATCTCGAAGTTTTCCCGCCCAAATTACTGCAAACGTCATGCAGAAGCTACCAACACGGCAATGAGTTAGTAATCAAACATGGTAGTCGTGCCGTAGTAATCAATAAAAGCTTACTCGCGCCCCGTCTACCAAAGCCAAGGAAACATTTTCCACAACTTTTATTTTAAGTCCAGAGCTCCAACCACTTGCCTTGCGCATGGTGCAGCACTGGACTGGGGGGACTTGAAGGGGTATGGTCCCAAAAATCCGCGCAAACCTCCGTAAGGGTTGCGCGCGGGACCATACGCCTTATTCAAAAAACTTCCTATCTTTAACATCGCTCGAGTTACACCATGCTCTACTTTACGTTGCGCGAGTCCTAAACAATGAGAAGCTCCAATAACAACACTTAGCATGCCAAAAGAATGCTCAGTCACCTAAAGCCCGCGCGAGTTAGTTAACGTGCCCATCAAGACTCGTGCAGGAAAGCAGCGCAAGGCTGCCCCAAATAGTAGACAAGGTACAAGTGGCAGAAGAAAAGAGCCAATCAACGTCCCTCTGGCTCTGCTCAATCGTTCTCCACGATCATCTGACTTGCAGGAGACAAAAAGTACTCAAGGACGCCTACATGGCACCAATCATAAGGCAGAGACAACTGCCCCACGATCTCCACCCACCTGCTGATGGCAGAAGGGCGGTCAGGCCGACAACGGTGACACGTGGCTCCAATCACATTGCGCCAGCTCCAGAAAGCTCCTAGAAACCACTAACGGTCGACACCAGTGAGACAAGGAGCATATCCTCCATGTTGTCGCCTTCCGGCCCAAGGCCCATCAGCCCACACCCTCTTACACTACTCCGGCTATAAATAGAGACCTTACTTTCACAGGTGAAACATTCCATTCCCTCTACCCTCACTTAATACTTAATTATCCCCACCAACACAGTCGCTTATTCTCACGCCGGAGCCCAGTTAAGAGGGAAACCCCCACATTCCCCTCTTAACGAGTAACGGTGTTCTGTTTTGCAGATAACCACGGTCATCAAGGAGCTCAGGAAACCTTAAAGAAGATTAACCATCATGGTAGAAACATAAACCAAACTGAATAGTCCCATAATTAGTTCCGTGTTTCTTCAAACCAATATTCTGATTACTACACTGTTAAACTTATGACAAATCTATATGTGACATTAAAGATGTCAGTGTAAAAATTTATTTAAATATCGTTATTTCATCAAAATCTTAATATTTTTTTTAAATGTTTATATGTGACATTAAAGGTGTCAGTGTAAAAATTTATTTAAATATCGTTATTTCATCAAAATCTTAATATTATTTTTTTAAATGTTTTAACATGACCTTAGTTAGTTTTCAAGACCCACTATTATATTATATTATATTATATTATATTATATTATATTATATTATATTGTATTATATTATATTATATTATATATATATATAGTTTACGAAGGGCCATGAATAGTGGTTTTAAATTTATAATTGTGACAACTGGAACCAAACCGGTAATTTCCGTACACTTTAGTTATTATTTAATGACTGCAATTATGTGCTTAATTGTCAGCAATGTCTGAACACATGATTAAACAAGTGAATTCATGCACATTGTATACTACAAAATATTGCTTTATGCATAAACGAGAGCGTTGCGTCAAAAATACTAGGTAAACTCACCGGTAAGACACACTGTGTCAACAGAACTGCAGAAGGCAGTCAGACATTAGAATTGAGGCCTAGGTGTAGGTCCAACGACAAGAATACATTAAAACCCAAGAATACATACAGGGGTTTAATATATATACTCTCCGGAAGCAAAATTTAGCACTAAAAAGCACCCGAAACGCACTTTAAGTGCAGAATTTTAATAAATTCAGCTCAATTCAGCATTTAAAGATATGAATATTATGCAGAAATGTCGTTTTATCATCCAGAATATTTCCCTAAGTGTTGGGAATTGAAAGAATACAAGAAAGGTACTTAAAAGGCACTAAAAAGTGTAATTTAGCACTTTAACGAACCAGTGTCTAACCGAACAACCGGACAATACCCGGAACACCAAAATAATGCTAGAAGCATTGTTTTTATTTTTTTCCTAAGCTAGTTAGGGTCCCCGAATACCCTAACACCCGTTATATTACATAACACACCAATAACCTATTTAAATCCCTAACTAAACTAACTAGACACTTAACTATACATTTGAAAATCAACCATACACCCCCCCCCCCCCCTTCATTGGTGGACCCAAGATGGGACCCCTTGCTTGAATTCTTTTGATTATTAAAATTTGCTTTGTATGGAAGGCATGAGACAAGAATCTCTAGGAAAGATTATGTTGGAAGATCCCTTTTATAAACCAATGGAACTTAACACAATTCACTCATCACTTTCAAAACACCAAAACTCTCCTTCTTCTCTCTCAAGGCTACGGCCCAACACCCCCACATATCATCATCATCCTTCAATCCATTCTCAAGAATTCTAAGCATATCCTAAGGTGTATGGAGCCTAATTAGGAAGGTTGCAAGCAACGGATCTTGAAGGACCTCCTTCATTTGCTTTTATCCACCTTGTTTTCGCTTTGATTCTTCCCTAGCCTTGAGCTAGTAGTAAGTGTTCTAAAACATCCTGTTGATCTTTTTTAAAGTGGTTAATAGGTGATTTAACGGTTAAAACTCAAGAACACACTAGATCAAAACTAAAAGTCTTGAAAGAAAGATAAACTAGTTGGATAAAGAGTAGATATGGGTGTAAATCATGTGAATCTTGTATGGTTATTATTTGATGTTGTTTGTTACTAGAAGTGGGATAGATCATCATCTAACCATACTAGGTTATGTTCAAGAACATGAACTAGTAATATGTTAGTGCTAAAGTTATGGAAGATGATGAAACTTTCCATCCATGAAACATGAACTTGTGTAAATATAAATTTTCTTGTAAAATAAGACTCTAAACATGTAGATCTAAAGATCTACAAGTGGTTTTTCGGAAGAACCAAGCAAAAATATTAGTCTTGTTTAAAACCCGGATCTTACATGAACTAAATATATTTTTAGTAAATAAAGAAGTGTGTAAACACTTGTGTAACAAGGAAGTTCAACAAAGAAATATTTTTGTGAATCTTGACTAGAAGTTGTGAAACTTCATATTCTTTAAAAATAAAGTTTTTAAGAAATTAAACTTATTTTTAAAGATAACAAGACTTACTAAATGTGCTAGTAAGTTACTACACATTTTTGTAAATATTCAAGTTCATGAAATGGAGAAATTAGTGATTATTGTTGATAATTGTTATTAATAATTGTTGACGATTTAAAAGAAAATAAACACATGTTTTGAAAACATGGGAAACCTTCATTTTTAGGGGAAACTCTGTCAAAATTTTTATAAATTTTGACACTTAGAAAAATATAAGTTTTTGAGAAACGTATTCCCTAAAAATGTATTTAAAAGTATTACCAAGGTTTCCCTAATTTTTGGTGATAGGAAATGAGGATTTCTTCAAAAATAAAAATGGATATAAGTATGTATATTTTTGAGAGAAAAATATATATTATTTGATCACCAACTTTTGTGCTAAGTGTATATAGTATGTGTTATACGTGCTAGTGTATTAAGACTTAAAAATACACTAAATACTCATGAGAAGTATAAACACAAAATACACATACACATACAAGATACATAATTCGGGTGCAAAGTGCAAAACACGAGATACTTATATTAATTTTAGAGAAAATAATATAAGTAAAATACTTAGTTAAAAATATAAAATATTTTTAACACAAGAATATATACACAAAAGAAAGTGACTGTACTTGTGTGACGCAAGTCTAGTGACTAACGTTAAGAAAACGCGTATAGGTTACGACGTTATTTAAGCAAATCCGGTGAAGTTTACGACGCTAGGAACGCAAAGTTGTGAGTTCATGCTCCCCCTTTTCTTTAACTGTTTTCAGTTTTCATAACTTCGGGGGTGAAATACATGTACAAATGTACAATATTTATAATTGGTATGATATAAATATAAGAAGCACACTTGGTGAGAACGAGAATCAAGTGTGATGAAATATAAGAATACAAGAAGTACACTTGGTGAGAACGAGAACCAAGTGTGACGAAATATAAGATAATAAGAAACGCACTTGGTGAGGACGAGAACCAAGTAGGATGCGTTATGAGAAATGATAATAAGAAACGCACTTGGTGAGGACGAGAACCAAGTAGGATGCGTTATGAGAATTGATAACAAGAAACGCGCTTGGTGAGGACGAGAACCAAGTAGGATGCGTTATGAGAAATAGTGTCACGAATAGGGTACAGAAGCACCATTAATCAACAATATACTTAGACCGCAGAACAAAAGGTTAGATCTAACGGGTGCCTGGCAGCCACACTCTCGGTGAGGGCGAGAATCGAGTAGTGCTTTTGTGTCTCAGAATATACCAATTAAATGCCTTAGGTTTGGTGACTTCCTATGTCGTGTCACATGTTAATGGCTTTGCAACCCATTAACAATCCTGATACTTACAGGAATATTTTATTTACATAAAAGTCATACCATACTAAAAATTGACGAATACTTGAAGTACGTGGGGTACTCAAGAAAAGATTGAATTATACTTGAAGTACGTGGGGTACTCAAGAAAATGGGAATTATACTTGAGTACGTGGGGTACTCAAGAAGAAATTGAATTATACATGAGTACGTGGTGTACACATGAAACTGAATTTATATATGAAAACTCGATTTATTCACAAACTATGTTTTCATACCAGGTATACAAACGTGAAATACAAAACTGCATGAATTCACACCAACATTATGTTGACGTTTTTCCAAAACTCACATGTATTTCAGGTAACTAGGATGGATGTGCGCGTGGTCTCGCTTATGCTTGTGGATGTCGCTTGTGTTTATCTTTAAATAAAGTTGTAGACTTTTAAGACAATGTTTTATGCGACTTAGCGATGTAAACGCTAAACTTATATTTTCAAATTATGGTATTTGAAGTTATTTTTACGAGCATGTAGCATGTTTACCTTTCGTATGCAATGAGAACCTTTCATAATCACACCTCGTGCTTCCGCCGCAGAAAGGGGTGTGACAGATTGGTATCAGAGCTGCGATTGTAGTGAACCAGGATTCCTTCTAGAGTCTAGTCTACAATCTCTAGGATCCTTTCATGAAAACAATTTTCAAAGAGTTTTCATTTCATAAAACGTCCCGCGACATCCACTACCTGAAACTATTTACATGAGTCTAGAAAAGACACTACGAGACTTAGGGTGCACGAGAGTAGCACTCGTCTGTGATTGAGAGTGAATTGCAATTATGTGTGATAATTAGCCTGTACTAGAAGTAGAATGTCACAAGTATACGTGACTCTACCTAAAAGCAATGGCCCATCTGAAGGAAGAAATACGAGGATGAAACGAACTGTGCGGACTGTGCAAGGAGTTACGTAATTATGGATGCATACATAATTATGGAACTCAGTGCACAAAAATCACAGCAAGTCTTGTCACGTATAGATTCCCTCATTGCAAGCCTACTAAGTACTCTGCTAGAGTAATAATTGTTTGATGTCACTTATGTGGTATATATACCTTTGAATATATATGATACTACTGGCTAGTGTGATGATATCAAACAAATGTCTAACCCTGTTGTGTTATGTTCTGTCAGAACATGGCACCCAGGAGAGTTGTGAATGCTCGCAATGATGATCAACCTCCACCTCCCCCATTGCCAAGAACTGCTGAAGAGCTGAACGCTCTACTGGAAGAAAGGATCTCCGCTTCTATCGCCCAGTACGAGGCAAACAGAACTCAAGACAGTGGAGGACCAAGCAACGCTAGGCGTAATGGGAACGGAGATTCATCTGGAGGCAGCGCAGCTCAAGGCTGCACTTTCAAGCAGTTTCTCGACTGCAAGTCGATGAACTATGACGGCACAGGAGGTGCAGTAGCATTTGTGCGCTGGACGGAGAAGACTGAAGCTACTATCCGCATGAGCAAGTGTACTGCGGATCAACAAGTCACCTTTGCTACTGGGTTGTTTGTCGATGAAGCTCTGACTTGGTGGAACCTGCAAGCCCAAACTTTGGGTGATGATGCCGCTTATGGCCCTAACTTGGGATGAACTGAAGGAAAGAATGAGAGAGAAGTACTGCTCTCGTGCTGAACTCCAAAGGCTGGAAACGGAGTTCTGGCACTTGACTATGGAAGGTGCTGACATCAATGGTTACACCCGAAGGTTCCACGACCTGTCAAGAGTGCTTCCCTACATGGTGACTCCCGAATTCAAGCGCGTTGAACGCTACATTTGGGGACTGGCCCCAGAGTTTCGTGGCATGGTGACGTCGGCCAAACCACAAACAATCACTGAGGCTGTAACTCTGGCTGTCAGTCTGACTGAAGATTGTGTTCGTATGAAGAAGTTATCACTGAACCCAACAGAGAAGACCGAGACACATGCTGAGTCGTCCGGTGACAAAAAGAGAAAGCATACAAGTTTGAACCAAGCAACTCGCAACAACAAGGGTTTCAGCAAGAAGCGCGACACTAATCCGCCTCCGGAGACGAAAACCCATACAACCAAAGCATACCAAGGCTCCATACCTAGATGCCAAAAATGTAAGTATCATCATGAAGGAGCTTGTCGCATTCCAAGGTGCGACAAATGTGGTAAATTGGGTCATCAAACAGAAGACTGTTGGGGAAAAGGAAAGAACCGAAATGGAAACGATGCTGGTAACAAGAATGGTAACGGGAAAGGGCAGAACCAAGGATGCTTCAAGTGTGGAAGCAATGATCATTTCATGAAGAACTGCCCAGAGAGAAACAATGCTCAGGCTAGAGCATTTGTGATTGGAGCAAAGAACGCATGCGAGGACCCTAACGTGGTCACCGGTACGTTTCTCATTAACAATCACTTTGCATCCATATTATTTGACACTGGCACCGATTATAGCTTCATGTCTGTGGAATTTAAACGCATACTCGGAATAGAATCTAGTAGATTAGAAATTCCTTATTCCATAGAACTAGCCAATGGTAAACTTGTTGAATCAAGCAAAGTTGTTAGAGGCTGCACACTAGAACTTGGCGAACGAAATTTTAGCATCGATCTCTTACCTATTCAATTGGGTAGCTTCGAGGTAGTAGTCGGAATGGACTGGTTGTCCAAGAACAAAGCTGAAGTTATTTGTCATGAGAAAATCATTCGCATCCCTTTAGCGAATGGTGAAACTCTCATCGTGCATGGAGAAAAACGAGACGCACCTCTTCGAATCATCAGTTGTATGAAGGCACAGAAGTGCTTGAGGAAAGGATGTGTCGCTTTCCTAGCGCACGTTATAGACAAGAAGGCTGTGGAGCCAAAAATCGAAGACATTCCTGTGGTGAAGGAATTCCCTGATGTTTTTCCTGAAGATCTGCCAAGACTACCTCCGCAACGACAAGTTAAATTCCGTATAGACTTGGTTCCGGGAGCTGCTCCTGTAACCAAGGCACCCTATCGACTTGCACCATCCGAAATGCAAGAATTATCGACACAGCTCCAGGAGTTGTTGGATAAAGGATTCATAAGGCCAAGCTTCTCACCCTGGGTAGCTCCAGTATTGTTCGTGAAGAAGAAGGATGGATCACTGCGGATGTGTATCGATTACAGAGAACTGAACAAGCTCACGATCAAGAATCGGTATCCGCTACCAAGGATTGATGACTTATTCGATCAACTGCAAGGATCAAGCTACTATTCCAAGATCGACCTTCGATCTGGATACCATCAGCTAAGAATCTAAGAAGAAAGCGTGCCAAAGACTGCTTTCAGAACGCGATATGGGCACTACGAATTTCTTGTGATGCCGTTCGGGCTGACGAATGCACCAGCGGTCTTTATGGATCTGATGAACCGCGTATGCAAACCATATCTCGATAAATTCATGATTGAATTTATCGATGATATCCTGATTTACTCACGAACGAAAGAAGAGCACGAGCAACATCTCAGAACCATCTTGGAACTACTGAAGAAAGAGAAGCTTTATTCAAAGTTCTCGAAATGCGAATTCTGGATTCACGAAGTACAATTTCTTGGTCACGTTGTGAATGAGAAGGGCATTCATGTAGACCCGTCCAAGATAGAAGCAATAAAGAATTGGGAAGCTCCCAAGACCCCAACTGAAGTTCGTCAATTTTTAGGCTTAGCGGGCTATTATCGGCGATTCATCGAGAATTTCTCAAAGATAGCTCAACCGCTAACGACCCTTACACAGAAAGACAAGAAATACGATTGGGGTCACAAACAGGAAGAAGCCTTTCAGCTACTTAAGAACAAGCTCTGCGATGCACCGATACTATCATTACCCGAAGGCACTGAAGACTTCGTGGTATACTGCGACGCCTCACGACAAGGCTTGGGTTGCGTGCTCATGCAACGCCAAAAAGTCATCGCTTATGCTTCAAGACAACTGAAGGTTCACGAGAGAAATTATACCACTCACGACCTGGAGCTGGGCGCAGTGGTATTCGCCTTGAAGATTTGGCGACATTATTTATATGGTACTCGATGTACAATTTTCACAGATCACAAAAGCTTACAACACATATTTGATCAGAAGGAATTGAATATGCACCAGCGACGTTGGGTTGAGCTGCTAAATGATTATGACTGTGAGATTAAGTACCATCCTGGAAAGGAGAACGTTGTAGTGGACGCGTTGAGCCGAAAAGAAAGGGTTAAGACCCTAAGGGTTCGAGCATTGGAAATGACGATTCGAACGAACCTCACTGCACGCATTCGTGATGCACAACAAGAAGCTCTTAAAGGAGAGAACCGTAAAGCTGAATACCTACGGGGTATGCTGAAATACATGGTGCCAAACGAAGAGGGAGCCTTATACTTCAAGAAGTGTATTTGGGTTCCACTCTATGGTGGCATACGAGAAGTCATCCTTAATGAAGCCCACAAATCGAGATATTCGATCCATCCAGGATCGGACAAAATGTATCAAGACTTGAAAGAATACTATTGGTGGCCGAGACTCAAAAGCGACGTTGCTGTTTATGTTGGAAAATGCCTAACTTGTGCCAAGGTTAAGGCAGAATATCAGAAACCGTCCGGCCTACTACAACAACCAGAGATTCCCGTGTGGAAGTGGGAACAAATCTCGATGGACTTCATAACGAAATTACCCAGGACCCCGAGAGGGCACGATATGATATGGGTAATAGTTGATCGATTAACGAAGTCTGCGCACTTCCTACCGATCCGAGAAAAAGACAGCACTGGAAAGCTTGCTGAAATATACTTAAGAGAAATTGTGGCACGACATGGAGTGCCAATCTCAATCATTTCAGACAGAGATGGACGCTTTATCTCAAGAATCTGGCAATCATTTCAGGAAGCCTTTGGATCTCAGTTAGATCTGAGCACGACATTCCACCCGCAAACAGACGACCAGAGCGAACGGACTATATAAACGTTAGAAGATATGCTTCGCGCATGTGTCATGGATCTAGGCGGCAGCTGGGATACTCATCTACCTTTAGTCGAGTTTTCCTACAATAACAGTTATCATACGAGCATAAAAGCCGCGCCGTTCGAAGCTCTGTATGGCCGCAAATGCCGATCGCCCTTATGTTGGGCAGACGCTGGAGATAAACGTATGGTTGGTCCTGAACTTGTACAAGAGACAACCGACAAGATTGCGCAGATCCGAGAGCGCATTAAGGCGGTTCGAGATCGACAAAAGAGCTACGCCGATCCGAAAAGAAAATCAGTAGAATTCAAGGTGGGAGACAAAGTGTTGTTAAAAGTCTCACCATGGAAGGGCGTAGTCAGATTTGGAAAGCGTGGAAAGCTGAATCCATGATACATCGGACCATTCACAATATTGAAGAGAATTGGTACCGTGGCATACAAGTTGGAGTTACCAGAAGAACTTATTGGAGTACATGATACGTTTCATGTATCCAACCTGAAGAAGAGTCCAACACAAGAAAACGTGATCATCCCGATGGATGAAGTGCATATTGATGAAGCCCTCCGATTTACAGAACAACCCGTTGAGGTTACCGACTGCAAAGTCAACAAGACCAGGAGGAGCAACGTAAAACTTGTCAAAGTACGTTGGAGCTCTAAGCACGGACCCGAGTACACATGGGAACGTGAAGACCAGTTCAAAGAAAAGTATCCCCACCTATTCAAGAAGACTCCTACGAGAGTTAGTTCAGCCTGAATTTCGGGACGAAATTCTTTTAACGGGGGGAGACTGTGACAACTGGCACCAAACCGGTAATTTCCGTACAATTTAGTTATTATTTAATGACTGCAATTATGTGCTTAATTGTCAGCAATGTCTGAACTCATGATTAAACAAGTGAATTCATGCTCGTTGTATACTACAAAATATTGCTTTATGCATAAACGAGAGCGTTGCGTCAAAAATACTAGGTAAACTCACCGGTAAGACACACTGTGTCAACAGAACTGCAGAAGGCAGTCAGACATTAGAATTGAGGCCTAGTTGTAGGTCCAACGACAAGAATACATTAAAACCCAAGAATACATACAGGGGTTTAATATATATATATACTCTCCGGAAGCAAAATTTAGCACTAAAAAGCACCCGAAACGCACTTTAAGTGCAGAATTTTAATAAATTCAGCTCAATTCAGCATTTAAACATATGAATATTATGCAGAAATGTCGTTTTATCATCCAAAATATTTCCCTAAGTGTTGGGAATTGAAAGAGTACAAGAAAGGTACTTAAAAGGCACGAAAAAGTGTAATTTAGCACTTTAACGAACCAGTGTCTAACCGAACAACCGGACAATACCCGGAACACCAAAATAATGCTAGAAGCATTGTTTTTATTTTTTTTTTCTAAGCTAGTTAGGGTCCCCGAATACCCTAACACCCGTTATATTACATAACACACCAATAACCTATTTAAATCCCTAACTAAACTAACTAGACACTTAACTATACATTTGAAAATCAACCATACACCCCCCCCCCCCCCTCATTGGCGGACCCAAGATGGGACCCCTTGCTTGAATTCTTTTGATTATTAACATTTGCTTTGTATGGAAGGCATGAGACAAGGATCTCTAGGAAAGATTATGTTGGAAGATCCCTTTTATAAACCAATGGAACTTAACACAATTCACTCATCACTTTCAAAACACCAAAACTCCCCTTCTTCTCTCTCAAGGCTACGGCCCAACACCCCCACATATCATCCTTCAATCCATTCTCAAGAATTCTAAGTATATCCTAAGGTGTATGGAGCCTAATTAGGAAGGTTGCAAGCAACGGATCTTGAAGGACCTCCTTCATTTGCTTTTATCCACCTTGTTTTCGCTTTGATTCTTCCCTAGCCTTGAGCTAGTAGTAAGTGTTCTAAAACATCCTCTTGATCTTGTTTAAAGTGGTTAATAGGTGATTTAACGGTTAAAACTCAAGAACACACTAGATCAAAACTAAAAGTCTTGAAAGAAAGATAAACTAGTTGGATAAAGAGTAGATATGGGTGTAAATCATGTGAATCTTGTATGGTTGTTATAATTTGATGTTGTTTGTTACTAGAAGTGGGATAGATCATCATCTAACCATACTAGGTTATGTTCAAGAACATGAACTAGTAATATGTTAGTGCTAAAGTTATGGAAGATGATGAAACTTTCCATCCATGAAACATGAACTTGTGTAAATATAAATTTTCTTGTAAAATAAGACTCTAAACATGTAGATCTAAAGATCTACAAGTGGTTTTTCGGAAGAACCAAGCAAAAATATTAGTCTTGTTTAAAACCCGGATCTTACATGAACTAAATATATTTTTAGTAAATAAGGAAGTGTGTAAACACTTGTGTAACAAGGAAGTTCAACAAAGAAATATTTTTGTGAATCTTGACTAGAAGTTGTGAAACTTCATATTCTTTAAAAATAAAGTTTTTAAGAAATTAAACTTATTTTTAAAGATAACAAGACTTACTAAATGTGCTAGTAAGTTACTACACATTTTTGTAAATATTCAAGTTCATGAAATGGAGAAATTAGTGATTATTGTTGATAATTGTTATTGATAATTGTTGACGATTTAAAAGAAAATAAACACATGTTTTGAAAACATGGGAAACCTTCATTTTTAGGGGAAACTCTGTCAAAATTTTTATAAATTTTGACACTTAGAAAAATATAAGTTTTTGAGAAACTTATTCCCTAAAAATGTATTTAAAAGTATTACCAAGGTTTCCCTAATTTTTGGTGATAGGAAATGAGGATTTCTTCAAAAATAAAAATGTATATAAGTATGTATATTTTTGAGAGAAAAATATATATTATTTGATCACCAACTTTTGTGCTAAGTGTATATAGTATGTGTTATACGTGCTAGTGTATTAAGACTTAAAAATACACTAAATATTCATGAGAAGTATAAACACAAAATACACATACAAGATACATAATTCGGGTGCAAAGTGCAAAACACGAGATACTTATATTAATTTTAGAGAAAATAATATAAGTAAAATACTTAGTTAAAAATATAAAATATTTTTAACACAAGAATATATACACAAAAGAAAGTGACTGTACTTGTGTGACGCAAGTCTAGTGACTAACGTTAAGAAAACGCGTATAGGTTACGACGTTATTTAAGCAAATCCGGTGAAGTTTACGACGCTAGGAACGCAAAGTTGTGAGTTCATGCTCCCCCTTTTCTTTAACTGTTTTCAGTTTTCATAACTTCGGGGGTGAAATACATGTACAAATGTACAATATTTATAATTGGTATGATATAAATATAAAAAGCACACTTGGTGAGAACGAGAATCAAGTGTGATGAAATATAAGAATACAAGAAGTACACTTGGTGAGAACGAGAACCAAGTGTGACGAAATATAAGATAATAAGAAACGCACTTGGTGAGGACGAGAACCAAGTAGGATGCGTTATGAGAAATGATAATAAGAAACGCACTTGGTGAGGACGAGAACCAAGTAGGATGCGTTATGAGAATTGATAACAAGAAACGCGCTTGGTGAGGACGAGAACCAAGTAGGATGCGTTATGAGAAATAGTGTCACGAATAGGGTACAGAAGCACCATTAATCAACAATATACTTAGACCGCAGAACAAAAGGTTAGATCTAACGGGTGCGTGGCAGCCACACTCTCGGTGAGGGCGAGAATCGAGTAGTGCTTTTGTGTCTCAGAATATACCAATTAAATGCCTTAGGTTTGGTGACTTCCTATGTCGTGTCACATGTTAATGGCTTTGCAACCCATTAACAATCCTGATACTTACAGGAATACTTTATTTACATAAAAGTCATACCATACTAAAAATTGACGAATACTTGAAGTACGTGGGGTACTCAAGAAAAGATTGAATTATACTTGAAGTACGTGGGGTACTCAAGAAAATGGGAATTATACTTGAGTACGTGGGGTACTCAAGAAGAAATTGAATTATACATGAGTACGTGGTGTACACATGAAACTGAATTTATATATGAAAACTAGATTTATTCATAAACTATGTTTTCATACAAGGTATACAAACGCGAAATACAAAACTGCATGAATTCACACCAACATTTTGTTGACGTTTTTCCAAAACTCACATGTATTTCAGGTAACTAGGATGGATGTGCGCGTGGTCTCGCTTATGCTTGTGGATGTCGCTTATGTTTATCTTTAAATAAAGTTGTAGACTTTTAAGACAATGTTTTATGCGACTTTGCGATGTAAACGCTAAACTTATATTTTCAAATTATGGTATTTGAAGTTATTTTTACGAGCATGTAGCATGTTTACCTTTCGTATGCAATGAGAACCTTTCATGATCACACCTCGTGCTTCCGCCGCAGAAAGGGGTGTGACAGATTGGTATCAGAGCTGCGATTGTAGTGAACCAGGATTCCTTCTAGAGTCTAGTCTACAATCTCTAGGATCCTTTCATGAAAACAATTTTCAAAGAGTTTTCATTGCATAAAACGTCCCGCGACATCCACTACCTGAAACTATTTACATGAGTCTAGAAAAGACACTACGAGACTTAGGGTGCACGAGAGTAGCACTCGTCTGTGATTGAGAGTGAATTGCAATTATGTGTGATAATTAGCCTGTACTAGAAGTAGAATGTCACAAGTATACGTGACTCTACCTAAAAGCAATGGCCCATCTGAAGGAAGAAATACGAGGATGAAACGAACTGTGCGGACTGTGCAAGGAGTTACGTAATAATGGATGCATACATAATTATGGAACTCAGTGCACAAAAATCACAGCAAGTCTTGTCACGTATAGATTCCCTCATTGCAAGGCTACTAAGTACTCTGCTAGAGTAATAATTGTTTGATGTCACTTATGTGGTATATATACCTTTGAATATATATGATACTACTGGCTAGTGTGATGATATCAAACAAATGTCTAACCCTGTTGTGTTATGTTCTGTCAGAACATGGCACCCAGGAGAGTTGTGAATGCTCGCAATGATGATCAACCTCCACCTCCCCCATTGCCAAGAACTGCTGAAGAGCTGAACGCTCTACTGGAAGAAAGGATCTCCGCTGCTATCGCCCAGTACGAGGCAAACAGAACTCAAGACAGTGGAGGACCAAGCAACGCTAGGCGTAATGGGAACGGAGATTCATCTGGAGGCAGCGCAGCTCAAGGCTGCACTTTCAAGCAGTTTCTCGACTGCAAGTCGATGAACTATGACGGCACAGGAGGTGCACTAGCATTTGTGCGCTGGACGGAGAAGACTGAAGCTACTATCCGCATGAGCAAGTGTACCGCGGATCAACAAGTCACCTTTGCTACTGGGTTGTTTGTCGATGAAGCTCTGACTTGGTGGAACCTGCAAGCCCAAACTTTGGGTGATGATGCCGCTTATGGCCCTAACTTGGGATGAACTGAAGGAAAGAATGAGAGAGAAGTACTGCTCTCGTGCTGAACTCCAAAGGCTGGAAACGGAGTTCTGGCACTTGACTATGGAAGGTGCTGACATCAATGGTTACACCCGAAGGTTCCACGACCTGTCAAGAGTGCTTCCCTACATGGTGACTCCCGAATTCAAGCGCGTTGAACGCTACATTTGGGGACTGGCCCCAGAGTTTCGTGGCATGGTGACGTCGGCCAAACCACAAACAATCACTGAGGCTGTAACTCTGGCTGTCAATCTGATTGAAGATTGTGTTCGTATGAAGAAGTTATCACTGAACCCAACAGAGAAGACCGAGACACATGCTGAGTCGTCCGGTGACAAAAAGAGAAAGCATACAAGTTTGAACCAAGCAACTCGCAACAACAAGGGTTTCAGCAAGAAGTGCGACACTAATCCGCCTCCGGAGACGAAAACCCATACAACCAAAGCATACCAAGGCTCCATACCTAGATGCCAAAAATGTAAGTATCATCATGAAGGAGCTTGTCGCATTCCAAGGTGCGACAAATGTGGTAAATTGGGTCATCAAACAGAAGACTGTTGGGGAAAAGGAAAGAACCGAAATGGAAACGATGCTGGTAACAAGAATGGTAACGGGAAAGGGCAGAACCAAGGATGCTTCAAGTGTGGAAGCAATGATCATTTCATGAAGAACTGCCCAGAGAGAAACAATGCTCAGGCTAGAGCATTTGTGATTGGAGCAAAGAACGCATGCGAGGACCCTAACGTGGTCACCGGTACGTTTCTCATTAACAATCACTTTGCATCCATATTATTTGACACTGGCGCCGATTATAGCTTCATGTCTGTGGAATTTAAACGCATACTCGGAATAGAATCTAGTAGATTAGAAATTCCTTATTCCATAGAACTAGCCAATGGTAAACTTGTTGAATCAAGCAAAGTTGTTAGAGGCTGCACACTAGAACTTGGCGAACGAAATTTTAGCATCGATCTCTTACCTATTCAATTGGGTAGCTTCGAGGTAGTAGTCGGAATGGACTGGTTGTCCAAGAACAAAGCTGAAGTTATTTGTCATGAGAAAATCATTCGCATCCCTTTAGCGAATGGTGAAACTCTCATCGTGCATGGAGAAAAACGAGACGCACCTCTTCGAATCATCAGTTGTATGAAGGCACAGAAGTGCTTGAGGAAAGGATGTGTCGCTTTCCTAGCGCACGTTATAGACAAGAAGGCTGTGGAGCCAAAAATCGAAGACATTCCTGTGGTGAAGGAATTCCCTGATGTTTTTCCTGAAGATCTGCCAGGACTACCTCCGCAACGACAAGTTGAATTCCGTATAGACTTGGTTCCGGGAGCTGCTCCTGTAACCAAGGCACCCTATCGACTTGCACCATCCGAAATGCAAGAATTATCGACACAGCTCCAGGAGTTGTTGGATAAAGGATTCATAAGGCCAAGCTTCTCACCCTGGGTAGCTCCAGTATTGTTCGTGAAGAAGAAGGATGGATCACTGCGGATGTGTATCGATTACAGAGAACTGAACAAGCTCACGATCAAGAATCGGTATCCGCTACCAAGGATTGATGACTTATTCGATCAACTGCAAGGATCAAGCTACTATTCCAAGATCGACCTTCGATCTGGATACCATCAGCTAAGAATCTAAGAAGAAAGCGTGCCAAAGACTGCTTTCAGAACGCGATATGGGCACTACGAATTTCTTGTGATGCCGTTCGGGCTGACGAATGCACCAGCGGTCTTTATGGATCTGATGAACCGCGTATGCAAACCATATCTCGATAAATTCGTGATTGAATTTATCGATGATATCCTGATTTACTCACAAACGAAAGAAAAGCACGAGCAACATCTCAGAACCATCTTGGAACTACTGAAGAAAGAGAAGCTTTATGCAAAGTTCTCGAAATGCGAATTCTGGATTCGCGAAGTACAATTTCTTGGTCACGTTGTGAATGAGAAGGGCATTCATGTAGACCCGTCCAAGATAGAAGCAATAAAGAATTGGGAAGCTCCCAAGACCCCAACTGAAGTTCGTCAATTTTTGGGCTTAGCGGGCTATTATCGGCGATTCATCGAGAATTTCTCAAAGATAGCTCAACCGCTAACGACCCTTACACAGAAAGACAAGAAATACGATTGGGGTCACAAACAGGAAGAAGCCTTTCAGCTACTTAAGAACAAGCTCTGCGATGCACCGATACTATCATTACCCGAAGGCACTGAAGACTTCGTGGTATACTGCGACGCCTCACGACAAGGCTTGGGTTGCGTGCTCATGCAACGCCAAAAAGTCATCGCTTATGCTTCAAGACAACTGAAGGTTCACGAGAGAAATTATACCACTCACGACCTGGAGCTGGGCGCAGTGGTATTCGCCTTGAAGATTTGGCGACATTATTTATATGGTACTCGATGTACAATTTTCACAGATCACAAAAGCTTACAACACATATTTGATCAGAAGGAATTGAATATGCACCAGCGACGTTGGGTTGAGCTGCTAAATGATTATGACTGTGAGATTAAGTACCATCCTGGAAAGGAGAACGTTGTAGCGGACGCGTTGAGCCGAAAAGAATGGGTTAAGACCCTAAGGGTTCGAGCATTGGAAATGACGATTCGAACGAACCTCACTGCACGCATTCGTGATGCACAACAAGAAGCTCTTAAAGGAGAGAACCGTAAAGCTGAATACCTACGGGGTATGCTGAAATACATGGTGCCAAACGAAGAGGGAGCCTTATACTTCAAGAAGTGTATTTGGGTTCCACTCTATGGTGGCATACGAGAAGTCATCCTTAATGAAGCCCACAAATCGAGATATTCGATCCATCCAGGATCGGACAAAATGTATCAAGACTTGAAAGAATACTATTGGTGGCCGAGACTCAAAAGCGACGTTGCTGTTTATGTTGGAAAATGCCTAACCTGTGCCAAGGTTAAGGCAGAATATCAGAAACCGTCCGGCCTACTACAACAACCAGAGATTCCCGTGTGGAAGTGGGAACAAATCTCGATGGACTTCATAACGAAATTACCCAGGACCCCGAGAGGGCACGATATGATATGGGTAATAGTTGATCGATTAACGAAGTCTGCGCACTTCCTACCGATCCGAGAAAAAGACAGCACTGGAAAGCTTGCTGAAATATACTTAAGAGAAATTGTGGCACGACATGGAGTGCCAATCTCAATCATTTCAGACAGAGATGGACGCTTTGTCTCAAGAATCTGGCAATCATTTCAGGAAGCCTTTGGATCTCAGTTAGATCTGAGCACGACATTCCACCCACAAACAGACGGCCAGAGCGAACGGGCTATATAAACGTTAGAAGATATGCTTCGCGCATGTGTCATGGATCTAGGCGGCAGCTGGGATACTCATCTACCTTTAGTCGAGTTTTCCTACAATAACAGTTATCATACGAGCATAAAAGCCGCGCCGTTCGAAGCTCTGTATGGCTGCAAATGCCGATCGCCCTTATGTTGGGCAGACGCTGGAGATAAACGTATGGTTGGTCCTGAACTTGTACAAGAGACAACCGACAAGATTGCGCAGATCCGAGAGCGCATTAAGGCGGTTCGAGATCGACAAAAGAGCTACGCCGATCCGAAAAGAAAATCAGTAGAATTCAAGGTGGGAGACAAAGTGTTGTTAAAAGTCTCACCATGGAAGGGCGTAGTCAGATTTGGAAAGCGTGGAAAGCTGAATCCATGATACATCGGAACATTCAGAATATTGAAGAGAATTGGTACCGTGGCATACAAGTTGGAGTTACCGGAAGAACTTATTGGAGTACATGATACGTTTCATGTATCCAACCTGAAGAAGAGTCCAACACAAGAAAACGTGATCATCCCGATGGATGAAGTGCATATTGATGAAGCCCTCCGATTTACAGAACAACCCGTTGAGGTTACCGACTGCAAAGTCAACAAGACCAGGAGGAGCAACGTAAAACTTGTCAAAGTACGTTGGAGCTCTAAGCACGGACCCGAGTACACATGGGAACGTGAAGACCAGTTCAAAGAAAAGTATCCCCACCTATTCAAGAAGACTCCTACGAGAGTTAGTTCAGCCTGAATTTCGGGACGAAATTCTTTTAACGGGGGGAGACTGTGACAACTGGCACCAAACCGGTAATTTCCGTACAATTTAGTTATTATTTAATGACTGCAATTATGTGCTTAATTGTCAGCAATGTCTGAACACATGATTAAACAAGTGAATTCATGCACGTTGTATACAACAAAATATTGCTTTATGCATAAACGAGAGCGTTGCGTCAAAAATACTAGGTAAACTCACCGGTAAGACACACTGTGTCAACAGAACTGCAGAAGGCAGTCAGACATTAGAATTGAGGCCTAGTTGTAGGTCCAACGACAAGAATACATTAAAACCCAAGAATACATACAGGGGTTTAATATATATACTCTCCGGAAGCAAAATTTAGCACTAAAAAGCACCCGAAACGCACTTTAAGTGCAGAATTTTAATAAATTCAGCTCAATTCAGCATTTAAACATATGAATATTATGCAGAAATGTCGTTTTATCATCCAAAATATTTCCCTAAGTGTTGGGAATTGAAAGAGTACAAGAAAGGTACTTAAAAGGCACGAAAAAGTGTAATTTAGCACTTTAACGAACCAGTGTCTAACCGAACAACCGGACAATACCCGGAACACCAAAATAATGCTAGAAGCATTGTTTTTATTTTTTTCTAAGCTAGTTAGGGTCCCCGAATACCCTAACACCCGTTATATTACATAACACACCAATAACCTATTTAAATCCCTAACTAAACTAACTAGACACTTAACTATACATTTGAAAATCAACCATACACCCCCCCCCCCCCCCCCCCTCATTGGCGGACCCAAGATGGGACCCCTTGCTTGAATTCTTTTGATTATTAACATTTGCTTTGTATGGAAGGCATGAGACAAGGATCTCTAGGAAAGATTATGTTGGAAGATCCCTTTTATAAACCAATGGAACTTAACACAATTCACTCATCACTTTCAAAACACCAAAACTCTCCTTCTTCTCTCTCAAGGCTACGGCCCAACACCCCCACATATCATCCTTCAATCCATTCTCAAGAATTCTAAGCATATCCTAAGGTGTATGGAGCCTAATTAGGAAGGTTGCAAGTAACGGATCTTGAAGGACCTCCTTCATTTGCTTTTATCCACCTTGTTTTCGCTTTGATTCTTCCCTAGCCTTGAGCTAGTAGTAAGTGTTCTAAAACATCCTCTTGATCTTGTTTAAAGTGGTTAATAGGTGATTTAACGGTTAAAACTCAAGAACACACTAGATCAAAACTAAAAGTCTTGAAAGAAAGATAAACTAGTTGGATAAAGAGTAGATATGGGTGTAAATCATGTGAATCTTGTATGGTTGTTATTATTTGATGTTGTTTGTTACTAGAAGTGGGATAGATCATCATCTAACCATACTAGGTGTAGGTCCCTATCCCGTATGGATCGTAACAAAACTGACAATCTACCAAGGGTGCGGAATCCCCTTGATAAACCTATCAAACAGAAACAAGAACACAAGATGATTTACCAACCGATCTTCTATGATTATCCAACGAAAACGTTTACAATCACTCAAGATCTTCACGAACTCACAGCCAATAATCTGTGTATTCGAACTCTCTCTCAATTGCCTAAAAGTCTCCAAAAGTCTAACCCTAAAACTCTAGGTAAAGGTTGTTTATATACACACAACCATACAATTCGAACTGGGCCAAGCCCATACGAATTCTGTTTACAATTCGGGCTAAACTAAATGGACTTTAACTTGATACAAACTTGGACTAGATTGGGCTTCAACAAACTCGAATTCTATTCAGTCTTCATAAGTCTTCGCGACCCAAACTCATTTAATATCCAAAGACCAATCCAACGCTGTTGTCACATAACATGCACCAACAAACTCCCCCTTGACAATAGCTTGCAAAGGAAACTTTAGTCTTCAGAATCTCACAGTCTTTTGGTCTTTGGATAGCGTCAGCTTCAACATGAATTCTGTCAGCAACAGACTCCCCCTAAGCTGATGTATCCAATCACCAAATCTTCCAAGTTTTGATTCAGCATTCCAAATAAGTCTTCACAGCATCCATTCTGCATTGTAGAAGGAGGACTCTACCAAGCAGCAACAAACTCCTCATCTCTTCAACGCAACTTCTCATCAACAAACTGCTTCAATCTGTATACTATAAAACAAACATCTCAAGAAACCATAAGAATTTTTCAACATAGTTAAGGAATTATTATTATTCAAGAGATAGTTAAACTGTATAACAGATTAAGCACCTTCCAAATTACGCACCAACACGCAACAATTTTTAATCAAACACCTTATAACCTGCATCATTTCAAAATTTTGAACCCACTTACTAACACCGTCTCCCCTTATCAGTAACAACTCCTCCACGAATAACAGTTTTCCGTACATTAAGAATTTTAAACAGAAAAAGACACTATGTTTGTATTTTTGTATTTTCTGAAAGCAAATAAATACGAAAAGCAATAAACACTCTATTTTTGTGAGAATCACCGGTAAGAAGATCATATCAGCACAATCAAACTGTTTCACACAATTAGATAATTCTTTATGTAAATTTTCGTGAAAAGCAGTTCAAGACGATTACCAGTATGTTTGTTCACTTAAACAAAACGCATGAACATTTCAAGTACCATTACCATATGATACATTAAGGTAATATTAATTACTGAGATATTAGCGTGTCCCACAACAGGATATACCCCCGCGATCAAGGTATGCACAAAGATTCATCGTAGTAGGTGAGTATACTGATGTCATCCTTTAAGATATTCTGACAGTGCCTAGGTCTGCATATAATCTGTTTTATCATGTTTTGATTGCTTAACAATGAACACCCAAAATAAATACTAATCAAATCCTGGAAATATAAACAACACACTCTATCATGCAAGTATCTTCCCTACCACATATTTCACAAGTCCAATCCAGATTTCTGAAATCTTAACTGGGAATAGGTTGAGAAGAGAACAGAATAGATCTTTAGCAGAGATGGTATACTATACAGATCAAATGAGATTTCTCAGTTTGATATAGGTTTATTGGGTTTCATTTGGGCACTTGAGGGCCTCTTTCGGGTGTATTAGATCTATAGCGCGACAACGTACAGCTAGGTCAGCATGTATCTGGATGCAGCAGAAGCTGTCGTTGCCTAGCACCTCCAGGTAAGCATATATCTGGATGCAGCAGAGGAGGTACACGACTTTTTTCAGAGAAGATTTCAGAATCAGATCAAAATTGTGTGTATCGGGACAACATACAGACATTCAAATAGAAATGAGCTAATTCCAAGTGATTTTCTTTCCTAGGGTCATGTACAATTTTAGTTCTGAACAGAAATACAGCCAAGATATCCCCAGATGAAATAACAGTATAAAGACCCAAAACTTCAGATTTTGGCAATCTATCAACGCAAGATTTAAGGTCATTAAACCATACACCACTGATGTGTTCCCCACTCATATTCAGTTTATTTAGGTTTATATCACATTGGTAAGTTGATTATTTCATGCTTTTTGCCTACTGGTACATCATATGATGAAGCTGCTATCACACTTAAGCATTTTAATTTCAGTTTCAGTGTGACAGTCTAACTTGCTGATGTACTATCATTTTTTTTTTTCACACAGTGATAACTCATTTTTGATTTTCTATTTTTTTTTATGTTTTTGATTTTTCAATGTTTTTGTATTTTTGATTTTTGAAAAAGCAGTAAACTATTTACAAAATTCTTATGAAAAACCAGTTATTCAGGATTCCTCATCCCGTTGAGTTCGACTAAGTGTTCAAAGCGAGCTCGATCAAAAGCTTTTGTGTAAAGATCAGCAAGGTTATCTTCTGTGTCGACTCGATGTAATTCAATTAGTCGTTTTTCAGCACAATCCCGTATAAAGTGATGACGTATGTCAATATGTTTAGTTCTACTGTGCTTTACGGGATTGTTTGTGATTGATATAGTGGCATTATTATCTATCATAATAGGAGTACGAGTGAAATCCAAACCGTAATCGCGCATCTGCTGTTGAATCCAGAGGACCTGAGAGCAACAGCTGCCCGCAGCAATATATTCAGCTTCACACGTAGATGTAGATACACAGGATTGCTTCTTGCATTGCCAAGACATGATCCTGCCTCCTAAGAACTGACAACCACCTGTTGTAGACTTTCTGTTTGATTTGCATCCTCCAAAGTCTGAATCAGTGTAAGCAATGAACCTCAAATCACTATCAGCTGGATACCATAACCCAAGTTTAGGTTTCCCCTTCAAGTAACGAAGAATACGCTTCACTGCTTTCATGTGTGACTCTTTCGGATTCGCCTGATATCTGGCACACAAGCATACGACAAACATGATGTCAGGTCTTGAAGCAGTCAAGTACATTAGAGAACTAATCATCGCCCTGTATTGAGTAGGATCAACATCTTCAGTACTTTCATGATCTGGGCCAAGATTGTGATTTTCGCAAATGGGTGTGTTGAAAGTAGAGCAATCATTCATTTTGAACCGATCCAAAATGTCATACACATACTTTGTTTGATGAATAAACATCCCATCCTCCTTCTGTTCAACTTGTAATCCCAGAAAGTAAGACAGCTCACCCATAGCACTCTTTTCAAACTTACTCTTCATCACCTGTTCAAACTCCTTACACATGTTCTCATCTGATGACCCAAAGATGATGTCATCCACATATACCTGTACCAGCAGAAAATCTTCCTTCTTTCTCTTGATGAACAGTGTACTGTCAATCTGACCTCTCTCAAAACCATTCTTGATCAGATGTGTAGACAGTGTCTCGTACCACGCCCTAGGAGCTTGATGTAACCCATATAAAGCCTTATCAAGTTTGTAAACTCGATCTGGATAGTCTGGATCAACAAACCCATCTGGCTGTGAGACATACACCACTTCTTGGACTTTCCCGTAAAGAAATGCACTCTTCACGTCTAGTTGGAAAACTTTAAAGCCCTTGAATGAAGCGAAAGCTAGAAACAAACGAATTGCCTCCAACCTTGCCACTGGTGCAAACACTTCATTATAATCTATCCCTTCTTGCTGATTGAACCCTTTTACCACTAACCGAGCCTTGTTGCGTGTGACAATACCTCTATCATCCTTCTTGCACTTAAACACCCACTTAGTGCCAATCTCTCTTTCACCTTTAGGAAGGTCCACTAACTCCCAAACCTTCAACTTCGCAAACTGGGCCAATTCTTCTTGCATAGCTTCAACCCATGAATTGTCTTTAAGAGCCATGTGAATGTTCTTCGGCTCCTCTTGGGAAATAAAGCAACTATACAAGCATTCATTCACTATCCCAGTCTTCTCAATCGAAACAAATAACCCAGAATTCGCTGCTATGCTTCTTCTTGTCTGAACACCTGCAGTAGGATCTCCAAGTATCATGTCAACTGGATGATCTCTATTTGCTCGTGTAGAAGCAACTGCATCAACTTCAAGATTATCACCCAGGTTTGATCCAACCTCCCCCTGAATATTCTGATTTGCAAACGGATTAACAAACTCCTCCCCCTGAATAGGTTCAGAGTCACTATCACTTGAATCAGGATCAGCAGCACCTTGGGAAATTTCCGGAGCATCTGAAATATCAACATTCGATCTAGGCATGAATTCGCCTTCATCGTCTTCACATACCACTATTTGAATCAGCTGAGAATCATCTGCATCAGAAACCTCAGGAATATTAAAAGATTTAAACACACTTTCATAATCATACAGTATAGCAGGACCACTCGTTGATTGTTGAGGTTTGTAGGAAGTAATTTCCACATTAAAAACAACCTCAATTTTACCAGTTTTGAGATTAAAAACCCTTTTATTCGGTGTGCCAGGCACGTAACCCAGAAAGTAGCCTTCGTCAGCCACCTCACCGAATTTTTGTTTATCTTTGTTTCGCACAATGGTGCAGGGTAATCCAAATGGTTCAAAGCCTGTTAAGTTTGGTTTTTCGTTAAACATCAACTCATGACAAGTTTTGTTAAAACGTTTAACGGTTAAAACTTTGTTTAGGACATAGCAAGCTGTATTCACAGCTTCTCCCCAGAAAAGAACTGGTAGCTTTGAATCTGAAAGCATAGTCCTAGCGGCTTCAATCAACGTCCTGTTTTTCCTCTCAGCGACTCCATTCTGTTGAGGAGTATAAGGAGCTGAATATTGATGTTCTATTCCCTTTCGAAGACAGTAGAGATCCAGAATCCGATTCTTGAACTCT
Source organism: Helianthus tuberosus (assembly GCA_030545235.1). Taxonomy (NCBI): domain Eukaryota; kingdom Viridiplantae; phylum Streptophyta; class Magnoliopsida; order Asterales; family Asteraceae; genus Helianthus; species Helianthus tuberosus. The sequence continues at coordinate 137,949,569 of CM060355.1, read as the reverse complement.
GTGCCATTATCACTCCTTATCCTCTTGATCCTTACGTCATGGACGTTTTCCAATTTTGTAAAAAGATCTATAAACATCTCTGCTGTTTCATCTTTTGTACCTAAAAAGAAAACCCATGAATAACGTGGGTAATCATCAGTGACAACCAGACAGTAGTACTTTCCACCTATGCTCCTCACGTTCACTGGACCGAATAAATCCATGTGAAGTAATTCATAAGGGGCATTAATGGAATTTACTGTTTTAGACTTATGAGGTTTCTTGTGTTGTTTTCCCTTTTGACATGGAAGACATTTATCTTCCACTTGAAACCTCAGCAATGGAACCCCTTTCACTAGCTCATTTTTATGATATAATTCATTTTGCGATAGTGAATGTGGGCCATGCGTCTGTGCCACAACATAGATTCAGCTTCAGATGCTTTTGACAGTAAACACGCCACCGCAGCAGTTGGATCCTTGGCACCCATGTCCATGACATAAGTATCATTTTTCGTTGGTGCACGCATAACTATCCAATCGTCCGGAATAACCAAACCCGGTTTCAACACCAATGCCTCAGTATTTGTAAAATGGACCGAGTGACCCTTGTCGCAGACTTGTGACACGCTCATCAGATTGTGTTTAAGCTGCTCAACATAGTTCACTTTGTCCAAAGTGATCTTCCCATTCGTCACTTTTCCTCGTCCAGTTATCCTACCACCTTTAGCACCAGCAAAATTTACATGTCCACCATCATATTCTTCAAATTCAGAAAACAACCTCGCATCCCCCGTCATGTGCCTAGAGCAGCCACTATCAACATACCATAAGTTGATAATCCTCCTTAGTAGCTCCTGCACACACCAACCAAAAGATTAGTTAGCTTGGGGGACCCAAGCCTTAATGGTCTTGGGTCTTCCAGATTCATCAACTACAGGAACATCCATCCAGTATCCATCACTCCTAGGTAGAGTCTTGGATCTTGGGCCTGTTGATGGAAATGGGGCATGATTTCCATAAGGTCTCTGGTCCTGAGGGTACCTGTTTGTGTTTGGACTATGTGACCTTTGAAAACTTTGATTTTGATTCCAAGAACCTTGATTGTTGTAATTTCGACAACCATTATTTTGGTATCGATTTTGATATTGACCTTGACTTCTAAAATTATTTGAATTTTGGTTGTTCATTCTTGGTGAACTACTTCTTGGTCTTTCATATCTGCCTGATGTAGATTCAGGCTGAAATCTTGGTTGATTTCTTTGGAAACGAGGAACTTGTGGAGTTCCTTTTTCAGCCAGTTTTACACCACCAGCAACACCCGGTTGTTGCTTTGGAGCAGATTTCTTTGGAGAATTTGAGACTTTCTCCTCATTATCACCTTTCTTCTCTGGTGATTTCCCTCTTTGTTTCTCACTAACTTGTGCTTCAACCTTTTTGTTAGGACAGCAGCTAGCTACATGTCCCTTGGTGTGACATTTGAAGCACGATCTCTTATTCGAAGACTTCTTAGCTGAAGCCTTTGAACTAGATTCTGGTTTAGATGATGATGCCTTAGAAGGATTTGGTTCAGTTTGCTTAGTTTCAAGATTTTCTATGTTTTTGTTTTTAGCAAACTCTACATTTGATTCATTTTCTATAACAGCTGTTTCGTTTTTCATATCACTTCCTTGAACAAAATTAACCTTTTTAACAAAAGTTGGTGATGTGTGTAAAATGCAACATATAAATTACATCAAATAAGGCATAAAACTAACCCTTTTTTAGTACTAATATTGGAAAAAGAGTGTTTTTGTCTTCCTTTTGTATTTTCAGGATTAAATGAGCTCAAAAACGCAAAAGAAGCAAAAAGACAGCTAAATCCAACATAAATACAAGAAAAGGAACATTAGTGGACTGTCCGAACCCTCAATGGCACCTTTCAAAGCAAAATAGAGAAAACAGAAGGCTGAACACGCCCCGTGCTCAGCCAGCACGGGGCCGTGCCCAAGAAGCAGCAGAAAAGACAAATTTATAGAAGCTTCTATTGCCCATCACGGGGCCGTGCTCAGCGGACACGGGGGCGTGTCGAAAGTACAGCAAGCGCATTTATTGTAATTGCGAATTACAATTAATGAGGAGAGAGAGTGTCAGACGGACACGGGGCCGTGCCCAGCGGACACGGGGCCGTGTCCAGCTCTCTGTTCAGCCTATAAATAGGAGTGCTTGGATTCATTTCATCTCATCCCTTGGCACACCACCTCTCTCACACTTCATCCACCACCCACCACCATCACAACACCATCATCCACCACCATCATCCATTGTCCATCATAGAGTGTGTGAGTCGTCTCGGGATCCAAGATTGATCGTAAGAGTTCTTGACAATCAAGGCCATGTTTGCCTAAGTCTCTTACATCACTTGGTGAAGACAAAGTGTCTAGTATAATACTTTTTATTTCTAATCTTTTGCACTTTTTATTTGGTTTTGTATTAATGACTTTAATAACTAGTTACTTATGTTGAAGGTGATCTTTCCTTATCGTTTGTCCGTGGTGTCTTGGCATTATTTTACTGTCTATATAAAATAAAGGATTTTCACCATTCATATCTCCACGGTCTATATGGAGGTATGTTGGCTACCTGGTAGGGGGTTAAGGGAACGGTTTGGTAAAGGTCTTGCCATTGTTCAGCGTTTAGAGGTCCTGCAATGGACCTGGGTCAAATTTAGTAGGATCTCCTTCAATACTTCACGGTATTGGATGGCGGGGGTCCAAACTCTTTGATCCCCTCATAAGTTAACTACTATTAATACTATAACCCGGCTATTTAGGACTGTATCCCTGCTGACTCAGACTACTTAGCCGAGGGTAACGTCACCGCCAAAAGCGGGGCCTACCACAATACTGCATTAATAACTTAATTCATTATCTTCCAATAATCCACCCCTTTAGGATTGTATCCCTGCTGACTCAAACTACTGGGGTGAGGGTAACGTCACCTTCAAAAGAGGGGCCTACTACAATAACTAAGATAATCTCTTAATTATGTGCAAAAGTGCGGAAATAATCAAAGGTTATACTAGATACGAGTCGGAACCAAGTGATTCATCTTGTCTATCTGTTTTTATTTTTATTTTTATTTTCAGCATTTTAGTTAGTTTTATTTTTCTTAGTTCAAAACTTTTTTCTAAACTTTTTATTTTGGTTAGACGTTGAGGATAAACCGGTACTAAAAGCTCTTGTGTCCTTGGACGACCTCGGTATCTTACCAACGCTATACTACACTCAACGATGGGTGCACTTGCCCATATGTGTGTTTAGTGTTAGTGAAATATCGTGTTTTATAAATTTAAAACTTGGCTAAAATAAGTGTTAAAAAGGGCTTAAAATATACACCTAATATATACGACACTTCGCACGCATCAGTTGGATTTTTATTCGTAGTATTTGAATTTTTCTTTTTCAAAACAGGTTTGCTGTTATTGACCTTCTTAGCATCATTATCTTCAAACACATCACCTTGACTAGATGTGAAACTACTTGGTGATGTCGACAGAAAGTCTGTGAACTCATCTTCATCAGGTAAGAAAGAATAGTCATGACTAAGAGGAGGTGGAACTTCATTGAAGCCCTTGAATCCCACACTTGTCTTGTCATTACTCTTCTTTAACCCACCCATCATGTGTTTCATAACAAAAGTAGAATCCCTGAATTGACCTAATTTCTTTTCGAGTTCAACAATTTTGAGTTGTGCATCTGACAACTCTTTGCATTTTTCAGAAATTTCTTTTGTTTTCTCAGCCATCATGTCATGAGCTAAGTCTATGACTTGAAGTTTTTCGTTTAGTTTACAGGTTAAAGCTTCAATTTCAGCTTCATAGCCTTTTATCTTTTTCAAATATGATGACTCATTTCTTTTTGCAAAGAAATTTGATTCTTTTACGTTAGATATTTCGCTCACCAGACTTTTGTTTTGAGTTGACAACCTGTCAACTTCACCCTGTAATTCACGACACTTTAAGCAAACAGAAGTAGCAGAGTTACTTACCTCTCCAGTCGATTTGTCTGAGTTGGCCATAAGAGCAGCAAGTTGAGCTTCCATTCTTTTGATGATTTCATCTTTCTCATCTGCTTCCTTTTCATCATCCATTTCATGCTCCGACTTTGGCTTTCCTTTTTCAGCATCTGTTGTCTGATCAGCCTTATCTACCTCAGCTTCACTTTTCTTCTCAACTTCACCATTCATGTTAGCTTCAGCTTCATCAACGGGAACAATCTCTGCCATAAATGCTTGAGTGACATTCTCATCATTTTCCAAGTGAATACTCCAGTCATATGAACCTTCTCGTGCAGTAGAGATCAGCGCTCTTGAGTTAGAGTTGTTTGATGAATTTCTATTGTTTGAACTCTGACTTGAGGTTTCATTCTTTTGTTTCTGACATTCCCTAGCAAAATGACCATAACTTTGACAGTTAAAGCACCTCACTTTGGTCTTGTCAAAACCAACAGTTTTCCCTACAAATTTCCTTCCAGTTCTGTTCATGAACCTCTTCACCCTTCTAGTAATCATGGCCATTTGCCATTGCAAATCCATATCTTCAAGATCATCAGGGTCAATCTGATCGTAATCTTCATCTAAAACGGCAGGATCAGATATCTTCCCCTGAATGTAGTTCTCGTAAGAAGCAACAAATGAAGCAAGTAGAGCAAGATGCTCTTCAGCAGACTTCACACTCATTGGCATTGACTTTGAACTACTACTTTGCTTAGCAGTTGATGTTCTCTTAGCTCCAGTTGATCCTCCTGAAGCAGCTACAAAACATACATCACCATCCTCATTTACTGTGACCTGCTCAGTTTCACGCCAGAGAAAAGCAGTGGCAGAGTCGCTAGAAGCATCGTGAGATGAAGAAGATGTAAGCCCATTGTAAATCCCTGGATCTTGAACCTGATCATATCCAGTGTCCTTCTTCTTCATGCTGAGCTCATAAGCTCTTAGCTTTCCAACTACTTCTTCCAGTTCCTTTGTTTCATAATCAGCTTCTCCCTTTATCATGAGAGTGTAAATATCCCATTTAGCAGGCAGAGCATCAAGCAGCTTGTCATTTTTCTCTATGTCAGAATAGTAATCTATATCATAATTGTCCAATTCTGACATCAGATGGTAGTATCGAGTAATGACGTCCTCAAGTGACTCATTTTTCATGTACTTGAACACAACTAACTGCTTCTTCAGTAGATCAATTTTGTTCTTCTTGACATCAGAATTCCCTTCATATCTCTTCTCTAGTGCATCCCACATTTCTTTTGAAGTAGTGTACTTCTTAAAGGTGTGTTTGATGCTATCAGGTAGGGACATCTTGATAGCTGCCAAGGCTTTCTTTTCAGCCTCATACATCCTTTTATCATTTTCTTGCATGTTCACATAGGCTGTGACACGCGGTCTGCCTTCAAAGTCATGTGTAGGGTTTGTGTACCCATCTTCAATACAAATCCACATGCGTGTGTCCTGATATTCAATAAAGGATTGAAACCTATCCTTCCATGTCAAGTAATTCTCCACCTTCATCATCTTAGGTGGTTTGTTCGTTGTGCCTACCTCGTGTTCCATCCTTAATAGCTCGTTCAATTTAGACATGTTCGACATTTTAACTTAAGCAGACTGGTTAAACCGTACAATTTTAGTCCGAAACCTGTTTTTACCAAATTATACCGTTAGATTCGTCTCGAGATAACGAGTCCAATGATATATAATGTCTAAAACCGTTTTCGGGATTTTCCAAGGATCTCTAGGAAAGATTATGTTGGAAGATCCCTTTTATAAACCAATGGAACTTAACACAATTCACTCATCACTTTCAAAACACCAAAACTCTCCTTCTTCTCTCTCAAGGCTACGGCCCAACACCCCCACATATCTTCCTTCAATCCATTCTCAAGAATTCTAAGCATATCCTAAGGTGTATGGAGCCTAATTAGGAAGGTTGCAAGCAACGGATCTTGAAGGACCTCCTTCATTTGCTTTTATCCACCTTGTTTTCGCTTTGATTCTTCCCTAGCCTTGAGCTAGTAGTAAGTGTTCTAAAACATCCTCTTGATCTTGTTTAAAGTGGTTAATAGGTGATTTAACGGTTAAAACTCAAGAACACACTAGATCAAAACTAAAAGTCTTGAAAGAAAGATAAACTAGTTGGATAAAGAGTAGATATGGGTGTAAATCATGTGAATCTTGTATGGTTGTTATTATTTGATGTTGTTTGTTACTAGAAGTGGGATAGATCATCATCTAACCATACTAGGTGTAGGTCCCTATCCCGTATGGATCGTAACAAAACTGACAATCTACCAAGGGTGCGGAATCCCCTTGATAAACCTATCAAACAGAAACAAGAACACAAGATGATTTACCAACCGATCTTCTATGATTATCCAACGAAAACGTTTACAATCACTCAAGATCTTCACGAACTCACAGCCAATAATCTGTGTATTCGAACTCTCTCTCAATTGCCTAAAACTCTCCAAAAGTCTAACCCTAAAACTCTAGGTAAAGGTTGTTTATATACACACAACCATACAATTCGAACTGGGCCAAGCCCATACGAATTCTGTTTACAATTCGGGCTAAACTAAATGGACTTTAACTTGATACAAACTTGGACTAGATTGGGCTTCAACAAACTCGAATTCTATTCAGTCTTCATAAGTCTTCGCGACCCAAACTCGTTTAATATCCAAAGACCAATCCAACGCTGTTGTCACATAACATGCACCAACACTAGGTTATGTTCAAGAACATGAGCTAGTAATATGTTAGTGCTAAAGTTATGGAAGATGATGAAACTTTCCATCCATGAAACATGAACTTGTGTAAATATAAATTTTCTTGTAAAATAAGACTCTAAACATGTAGATCTAAAGATCTACAAGTGGTTTTTCGGAAGAACCAAGCAAAAATATTTGTCTTGTTTAAAACCCGGATCTTACATGAACTAAATATATTTTTAGTAAATAAAGAAGTGTGTAAACACTTGTGTAACAAGGAAGTTCAACAAAGAAATATTTTTGTGAATCTTGACTAGAAGTTGTGAAACTTCATATTCTTTAAAAATAAAGTTTTTAAGAAATTAAACTTATTTTTAAAGATAACAAGACTTACTAAATGTGCTAGTAAGTCACTACACATTTTTGTAAATATTCAAGTTCATGAAATGGAGAAATTAGTGATTATTGTTGATAATTGTTATTGATAATTGTTGACGATTTAAAAGAAAATAAACACATGTTTTGAAAACATGGGAAACCTTCATTTTTAGGGGAAACTCTGTCAAAATTTTTATAAATTTTGACACTTAGAAAAATATAAGTTTTTGAGAAACTTATTCCCTAAAAATGTATTTAAAAGTATTACCAAGGTTTCCCTAATTTTTGGTGATAGGAAATGAGGATTTCTTCAAAAATAAAAATGGATATAAGTATGTATATTTTTGAGAGAAAAATATATATTATTTGATCACCAACTTTTGTGCTAAGTGTATATAGTATGTGTTATACGTGCTAGTGTATTAAGACTTAAAAATACACTAAATACTCATGAGAAGTATAAACACAAAATACACATACACATACAAGATACATAATTCGGGTGCAAAGTGCAAAACACGAGATACTTATATTAATTTTAGAGAAAATAATATAAGTAAAATACTTAGTTAAAAATATAAAATATTTTTAACACAAGAATATATACACAAAAGAAAGTAACTGTACTTGTGTGACGCAAGTCTAGTGACTAACGTTAAGAAAACGCGTATAGGTTACGACGTTATTTAAGCAAATCCGGTGAAGTTTACGACGCTAGGAACGCAAAGTTGTGAGTTCATGCTCCCCCTTTTCTTTAACTGTTTTCAGTTTTTATAACTTCGGGGGTGAAATACATGTACAAATGTACAATATTTATAATTGGTATGATATAAATATAAAAAGCACACTTGGTGAGAACGAGAATCAAGTGTGATGAAATATAAGAATACAAGAAGTACACTTGGTGAGAACGAGAACCAAGTGTGACGAAATATAAGATAATAAGAAACGCACTTGGTGAGGACGAGAACCAAGTAGGATGCGTTATGAGAAATGATAATAAGAAACGCACTTGGTGAGGACGAGAACCAAGTAGGATGCGTTATGAGAATTGATAACAAGAAACGCGCTTGGTGAGGACGAGAACCAAGTAGGATGCGTTATGAGAAATAGTGTCACGAATAGGGTACAGAAGCACCATTAATCAACAATATACTTAGACCGCAGAACAAAAGGTTAGATCTAACGGGTGCCTGGCAGCCACACTCTCGGTGAGGGCGAGAATCGAGTAGTGCTTTTGTGTCTCAGAATATACCAATTAAATGCCTTAGGTTTGGTGACTTCCTATGTCGTGCCACATGTTAATGGCTTTGCAACCCATTAACAATCCTGATACTTACAGGAATACTTTATTTACATAAAAGTCATACCATACTAAAAATTGACGAATACTTGAAGTACGTGGGGTACTCAAGAAAAGATTGAATTATACTTGAAGTATGTGGGGTACTCAAGAAAATGGGAATTATACTTGAGTACGTGGGGTACTCAAGAAGAAATTGAATTATACATGAGTACGTGGTGTACACATGAAACTGAATTTATATATGAAAACTAGATTTATTCACAAACTATGTTTTCATACAAGGTATACAAACGCGAAATACAAAACTGCATGAATTCAAACCAACATTATGTTGACGTTTTTCCAAAACTCACATGTATTTCAGGTAACTAGGATGGATGTGCGCGTGGTCTCGCTTATGCTTGTGGATGTCGCTTATGTTTATCTTTAAATAAAGTTGTAGACTTTTAAGACAATGTTTTATGCGACTTAGCGATGTAAACGCTAAACTTATATTTTCAAATTATGGTATTTGAAGTTATTTTTACGAGCATGTAGCATGTTTACCTTTCGTATGCAATGAGAACCTTTCATGATCACACCTCGTGCTTCCGCCGCAGAAAGGGGTGTGACAGATTGGTATCAGAGCTGCGATTGTAGTGAACCAGGATTCCTTCTAGAGTCTAGTCTACAATCTCTAGGATCCTTTCATGAAAACAATTTTCAAAGAGTTTTCATTACATAAAACGTCCCGCGACATCCACTACCTGAAACTATTTACATGAGTCTAGAAAAGAAACTACGAGACTTAGGGTGCACGAGAGTAGCACTCGTCTGTGATTGAGAGTGAATTGCAATTATGTGTGATAATTAGCCTGTACTAGAAGTAGAATGTCACAAGTATACATATTGTAAAAAATGCATTTGATATTTATAATATATTTAATAGGTACCAACCAACATAGTAAGGATTTTTGGAACCCAATAAACAACCTTTATCACATAACCTTGGGACGACATTACTATCGGAAAAATGGTAGTCTCTCGTCAAAGTGGCGTGAAATAAATATCGCCATAACCGCCACTACAACAACCTAAAGAACAACCCTAAAAGCGGAGAAACCGATGCCGACTTGTTGAAGCGTGTGATGGCCTTGTATTCGGAAGGAAAAAAGGGGGCACCATTAAATTTATGCATTGTTGGGATATTGTGAAGAACTCCCCAAAATGGGGACGAGTACCTTTAGCGGGATAATTGTCATCCAAAAAGTCTAAAAGTTGTTCCTCTACTAATCACTCGGATGCTCGTACCAAGCATGAGATCAACTTAAGCAACGATGACATTGAAGCCAAACCCCCAATTGAAAGAGATAAATAAAAAAAGATGGCGCAAAAATCATACACTACGAGTGATGAAAGAAACCCCCCTTTGGTCGGCATCGAAGAACAAACAACTATGTTCAATAACATCCAACAAGAAAGCAACACCCACAAAATAAAAAGTGCTTGAGGTTTTGGAACGAAAAGTAAATTTGAAAAACGAGAAGAACTTGGCGAAAGAAAGGCGAGCGGATATGAAATTCCTCGCTATGAAAACCGATCACCTCGGAGACTGAAGTATTGCAAAATACATCTATTTTCCGTTTACAGTTTTTATAATTTTTAGCAGTTTTAGTTTCGTTTTTAGTAAGAATGTGTATCCTGCTGATCGATTGGTGTTTTCTAGGTCTCGAGAGTGAAGAATAGCTTAGAAGGGCGAAAAATGGTTCATATTTGTCAAAAACAGAGCACCGGATCGAGTTCAGGAGTGAGATGCTCGTACCGAGCATGAGATCAACTTAAGCAATGATGATGTTGAAGCCGAACCCCCAATTGAAAGAGATAAATAAAGATTGTGCAAAACTCATACACTACGAGTGATGAAAGAAACCCCGCTTTGGATGACATCAAAGAACAAACAGCTATGTTTAATAACGTCCAACAATAAAGCGTCACCCAAAAAATAAAAAAGTGCTCGAGGTTTTCGAACGAAAAGTAAATTTGAAAAATGAGAAGAACTTGGCGAAAGAAAGGCGAGCGGATATGAAATTCCTCGCTATGAAAACCGATCACCTCAGAGACTAAAGTATTGCAAAATACATCTATTTTCCGTGTACAGTTTTTATATTTTTTAGTAGTTTTAGTTTCGTTTTTACTCAGTATGTGTATCCTACTGATCGATTGGCGTTTTCCAGGTCTCGAGAGTGAAGATGTCACACCCCAACCGATGGCGGAATCATCAGGGCGCGACACTAGTCGAATCAGATTGCTCAAGAGAATCCATAATAACTATGAAATGACAATATTTAAAAGGTTCATTATCCCATACTAATAAACAAATATTTCACAAACAGTCATCACGGAGTTCAAATCTCTTAAACAAAACCAATCCGATAACCTAGATTTTATTTGCGGGTTTCTAGACTTCCTAATCCATTGCAGCAAACAGACCATCAACCTGTCACATACGTTAAAATAAAGTCAATATAAAAGTAAAGGTGGGTACACAAGTTTAGCATAGATATAGTATAAAAAGCATTTACGCATAACCATCATGTAACACGTAATGGGCGAAGCATGTAAACTACCAACAATGATACATCCTAACCACGTGACAGCGAGTAGAGTATGCGTGACACACGTTCATCGAAGTAAACACGTGAAGTAAAGTAATGTAATCCTTAGCAACCCTTGACGAATCAGGTGCAGAGTCCAAACTATAGTACTATTGTTACTAAAGGCGGTCTGGCAAGTAACATTGTATAAGCATAGCACAAGCATTCAACAAATCACGTATAGCATGCGGGAGCGGTTAGCGTTCATAAGAGTGTTTGCGTTGTGTGTTGTGTTTTGATAGAGAAGGTATGTAATACCCAAAAGTGCGTTAGGCAAAAAACGGTTCGAGTATACTCACAATGCGTGTCCTAATCAAGAAACACGATCCTCAATGGATTGAAGGGAGCCCCGGATCAGCCTGCATACGGGAACATAAGCATAAGTCCTCCAAAGTGCTGAAATGGTCAAAAATCGAGTGTCGGTGGGAAACAGAAGCTTCGTACGAAACTGGTGCCTTCGTACGAAGGTGTGTCTTAGTACGAAGGTGGGTCTTCGCACACGTGGGGCTTCCGTTGTCTAAAATCGAGTGTCTTCGCGTCTGTCTTTGGAAAATTGAGTGTTCATCCCTCCAACCTTAAGCTACTGATTAACTTAGAGTCGGAGAGGTATTTGGTTAAGTCATGAGTGAGAATCGGACTATTAGGTATGAAGTCACTGCCTTCGTACGAAGCCATTAGTGACTTCTTACGAAAGCAGTGTAGTGCCTTCTTACGAAGCTGGGCTTTGCACAGAACAGTCCAGTTCATAAACGTGGCTGTTCTTGGCATTTGGAGCTGCATTTTCGCCTGAATCAGGCATGTTTTCGAGTCCTATTCAAGCAGGTTTTGACACTACCTCGTTCCACTATTCAGTGAATGAAATACATGCCGTTTTAGGTCCGTTTTAGGGTGAAAATCAAGTTTAAACGGGTCTTAAAAGAGTTTCAACTTAGATCTAACACTTGGTGAGTATGAGATCTTCAGATCTACAACTTGGGAAGCCAAAGCTAAACCCAAATCACCCGTTCAAGTGTAGATCAGTTGTAGATGAAGAAGATTTGATGAAAAAGATGAAGAGTTTTTGTAAAGACAGAGAAGTTATGAAAAAAATGAAGTTTAAGTGAAAAAGATGAAGTTTTAAGTGAAAACTGTAAAGTTTGGATGAAATCAAAGTGATTCTTGTGGAAAATCCTAGTGGAAAACGTCGTGTAATTGAATAAAACTGTTAAATCTTACTTGAAAATGGTCGGACAACAATTTGGCAGAGTTTCGGTATGAAATCAGCAAGTTAGAAATGAGAGGAGTGTGGCTGGGTATATATAGAGATGGTGGGTTCGTACATCAGCCCTTAGTTCGAACCTACTGACTTCGTACGAAGGCAGTGCCTTCGTATGAGGCTGCATGGCTTATTTCAAAGGTGCTGCTTTGTGCGGGAAAACTTTGTTTTCGCGTGTAGGTTGCTCGTTTAATACGTTTCATTGCATTAGTTAGTATTGGTACTTTAAGTATTTTAGTGTAACATTGTGTTTCGGGTCGTGTTACATTTTAGAGTGATCATTTCGAGTTGTGCGAGTAGCGTTGAGTTTGCGTTGCGATAGCATTTGCGAGTATAATCCGTAACATATAAGCACACACAAGTAAATCACATAAAAACACATAGCATAACATTACTACTACAAGTAGCATCTGCAATTTAGCGTTTTTAATCTTGGTAAGCGAATGCGGAGGCGTATGGTAACCAAACAAACACACTCGGCAATTTAAATAGCACAATTCTCTATAATTCGTGTTGCGTTAGCGTTGCGAATATAAAGCGTCTAAACGTGTAGAGGTGCGGTGTGATGAAAATGTATTTAGTATAACATAATCCTTTATTTATATCGAATCTCGGAACACAAGACGGTTACAAATCAAAGCAAAAGAAAACGGATAAGAATCCGAAAAGTCGGGTTGTTACAGCCTCCCCTACTTTAGGAAATTTCATCCCGAAATTAAGCCGTAGGCATAACAAAGAGTTGCGGATATTTAGCTTTCATTTCACTTTCGAGTTCCCACGTGAACTCGGCGCCGTGTTTGCCTTCCCATCTAACCTTAACTATGGGAATGCAAGAGCGTCGAAGCTTCTTGTTCTCTCGATCCATGATTTCTACTGGCTTTTCCACAAAATGAAGAGTCTCGTTTACTTGCACCTCTTCGAGGGTTACATGAAGATTTTTTTCGGCCAGACACTTCTTGAGGTTAGAGACGTGGAAAGTCAGATGTACGTTGCTGAGTTCAACCAGTAATTCGATTCGGTAGGCCACCTTACCAATTCTTTCCAGAATTTTAAAGGGACCCACGTATCGTGGCGCTAGTTTCCCTTTCTTGCCGAATTGGATCCCCCTCTTCCAAGATGAAACCTTTAGGAGTACGTGATCACCAACTTCAAACTCAAGGGGCTTGCGGCGTTTATCGGCGTAGCTCTTTTGACGACTCCGAGCTTTCAAGAGATTGCCTCGTATTTGGAGGATCTTATCTGTCGTTTCTTGTAGTAGCTCAGGACCGGTAATCTGTGCGTCTCCGATCTCGTGCCATACAATAGGCGATCGACATTTTCTACCATATATTGCCTCAAAGGGTGCCATTTGAATACTAGCGTGATAATTTTATTGTACGAGAATTCTACCAAAGGTAAATGTGAATCCCAATTACCACCAAAATCTACGACGCATGAACGAAGCATGTCTTCAAGGGTGCGGATCGTTCGCTCAGTCTGACCGTCGGTCTGGGGATGGAATGCGGTACTGAGATCAAGAGTCGTACCAAGAGCGGACTGGAATGTCTCCCAGAGACGCGAGGTAAAACGATCATCGCGGTCAAAGATGATGTTACGAGGCATCCCGTGTCGACAAATGACTTCGTTGGTATAGATTCGTGCTAATCGTTCAACCTTGAAGTCTTCTCGTATCGGAATGAAGTGAGCGGATTTCGTAAGACTATCAACGATAACCTAAATGCTATCGTGACCAGAAGGCGTTCGAGGGAGTTTCGTAATGAAATCCATAGCTATACTTTCCCATTTCCACATCGGGATTTCGGGTTGTTCAAGTAAGCCAGAGGGTCGTTGATGTTCGGCCTTAACTTTCTAACAAGTTAGGCACTTCGAAATGTACAAAGCGATATCCTTTTTCATTCCCGGGCACCAATACCTAGAACGAAGGTCTTGGTACATCTTGTCGACACCGGGGTGAATGGAATATCGTGATTTGTGGGCTTCAGTAATCAATAACTCTCGAAGATTATGACGACAAGGAATTCAAATGTGGTCGAGATAGTGATAAATATCGTTCGATTTGGTGACAAGCTGAGTTTCAGCACCACACTTGTAACACCTCGAAAATTCACGTCCTATAATGTGTAGACACGTGTCATATGTTTGCACGTGTGAAAGAATGTTATAAAAGGACTAAAGTTGACAAACATGGAAAGTATGTGATTATACGGGTTCTAAATGTCAACTGTGAATAAATATACTTCACAATAACCCTACATGATGTTCATATCATCAAACGAATAAATCATGGATCATGCGAAGCTAAAAGTGAGAGATTACAAACTACAGGGGTTAAATGTGTCAACATGTTTAAAGATATACCTCTGAGTGACCTTTTGATAAACCCGAAGCTTTGCAACTGTTAATTATGCTCACTAGAATGCGCGATATAAATTTCATAAAGTTTCGTTATCGTATGAGAAAGTTATGATCACATTCGTGTGCGAGGGGTTAAAGCGTTAACATTGAAAGTTATGACTTTTCGGGTTAACCAGAAGTGTCCAGGGACTTGGCAAAGTGGGTACAAGTCTTAAGGCCCTTGTAGATAAATAAGGAGGGGTCAAAGTGCAAAAACAAGCTTAGTTACCCTTTCGAAAGGCCAAGAGACAATTATGTGGAAAATAGAAAATGTAAAATCTGATTACAGGGTTAAGGCGGGCCGCGTAAAGGTTAACCTACCTTTACGCGGGCCGCGTCAATCGCCCAGATGCAGAAAGTGAAGACAGCCTCCTGCATTCGCGTTCAACCGACCTTTAACAGATATTTTTGCATTATGGGCGACCCCTAAACAGTCTTAGAGCACTAGTAACATGTGTTGATTAGTTGTGGTGAGTTGTAGACTCATGTGTCAAAGAATTGTGGTGGATTAAACACTATATAAAGGCCATGATATGCACCATTGTTCTTCACACCTTCCTATTGCAATCTGATCATTTCTGGAGCTCCAAGGCACTCTCAAGTGATCACTAATCAAGCTTAGGACTTTTGTAAGCTTGATAATCCTTCTTTAATTGAGTTTAGCTTAGTTATTTAGCTAAAAGTCAAACCGTCGTAATTACGGTTTGACTTCGAGATTAATTAATAATGGCTCAGTCAAATCTCGAATTAAAAGTAGTTATGAGTTGGTAATTATGTGGGTAATAAACCCTCAAAAGGGTTCCCCCTGATTACCATTCTAACCAGGTCAAATGTCGGGTCAAACTTATTAAGAAAAAGTCAACAGAATGTTTAAATTACAATTTATGCATAATTAGCAATGTAGAACACTTATAACCTGTTTGATCATTGATATAACTAGGTAATTAGTGTAAGAACATGTCTAAACATGTTCAACCCGACAATTTCCTGTTTAGACCCGGTTCGGAACCGAAAGTCGCATAGTTTGACTTATACTTTGACTTTCAGTTCTGACCCGTTTTGGTATGATTTAGAAATACCTAAGAGCTTCATTTGGACCAGGTAACATGCTAGTATAACCCTCTGAGTTTATACACCATGGTTCATTAGTTAACCGATTAATTCGCATGATTCCGTTAATTGCTCATATGTTGACGATTATGCCCTTTTTACCTTAAAACGTGATTTTTGGAAATGTAAAAGAGTAGAAAATTTAATTACTGATATATAAACTTGTATGCAAAGTTTGACATCAGTTTGAGGTGTAGATTGAGAGTTATGCTCATTAGCGAAAAATGAAAGCTTCATGTTAACTAAATGGCGTAATTAGCGTATAGCCTAGTTAAGCCTACTTTTTTGATATCAAACTTAATACCCACTGATGTAATATATTATTTTGGGATTTTTAAAGATTTTTAATTAATTTTAGGCCGAGCATAACTAATAGTCGTAGGCTTAATCCGGTAATTGTCGGTTTTGCCCTTACGGGCCATAAAATGAGTTTTACATATCTAATCAACTCCAAACCTTTTCCTACTGATCACATATGATAAATAAATTATTTTAAGCCTCCTGGAATAATAAAAATATCAGCTTTATGTATCAAACCCGGAAATGGCTTCTAATCGCCTTTTAAGCGTTTTTAACGCATAGTATGTGCTATAACCATATTAAACATACAAGGGTTGATACCTACTGATATCTGAGGCAAATTATAATATTCTAACAGTAAGCAAAGGTTGTTAAACTCAGACTTTAGTTTTGAGCTTTTCGGCTTATGTGAAATTACCAAAATACCCCTACGGGGCATAGTTTGGTTATAATTGATAAATTTCACATACCTACAATACCTTACTGTTATAAATCAGTAAAATAAGTATTTTTGATGATTACATCAGACCTGTAACTCAGGATACTACTTAAACTCTTTTACAGCCTTTAAAATGACCAAACTACCCCTACGTGGCATAGTTTGTGTTTAAATTCGTTTCGGGCATAATAAAAGACATCTTACTGATGTCACAACATATTTGAAGCATATTAAGTTAGGAAACCTGTATATGGCTCTTACGGATACCCGTTACGCTTATTACGCGTACGGTTCGGTTTATGTAACAAGTTTACATAAATTAGCCGAAACGGGTCAAACCTTATCGGTTTTATCAAAAACTCCAGAATGTGCATGAAGGACCCATATTAAGCAAGTCTCTAAACTTCTCGGGTCTAAATCACATTCTATCCGGTCTTCGCTTAATCGTGCGTACGAACCGTATCTTTGAAACTAACCGGTCTAAGCTTAAGCTTAACTAAAGACCCGTTAGGATTCTAATAGGTTATTATAAACCTTCGTTCCAGATTAGGAGAACCAGTAAAAGCTACTTGCAATTTTCTTATTGTGATTTATACATTGCTCAGGTAAATACTTTTAACTTATTTTCCCGATACGGGCTTGGGTTACGGTATATAGCATACTGCTTGATCGGGCATCAAATCCTCCACCGTTGAGTGGGTAATTGAATAATTTGATCGGCTCGTTTAAACAGTCTTGTTACTTAAAGCCTTTGGGGGGTTAATGACCATGTCCCGGATATCCTTGGCATCATTTTACGAAATGGCCATGACTTAAGCGCGGGGTGTAGGCGTACACCCGTCAGTGCACAAAAGTATATTGTGGTGTGTCTATTGATCTTTAACCCGGACAAGATCCGGGCTACTGAACGCACAAGGAACATGTAATTCGTTCACAAGATTATAATATTAAATAATTCTCCCAAGTTAAATAAAATGTTTATGCCACGTGCATCCAAACCAATTTTCAATCATTTTCCAAAATGAGTCAGTTGATTGTATTTACCAGTGTAAACTGACGTATTTTACCAAAAAGATTAAATGCAGGTACTAAGCGTAATTGGCTGGGATTTCTCCTTAGCATCAATAGAAGTCTCGCAAGCTTAAGATGCCTGAAGTCTGTTGAACCATTAATACTATTTTATTTTCGATCCATCTGTGGATAAACTTCCGAATATTGTGACATTTGATATTACAATATTAAATTCGGTTGTATCATATTTTTAAATTGCTTCCGCTGTGCATATTAAATATTGTGTTGTTTGACTATTATGTTGCCAACCACGTCACGATACTCCCCCACCGGGCCCACCGGTGACACGTGGAAATCGGGGTGTGACAGGTTGGTATCAGAGCCAACACTGAGTGAATTAAACACTAGCCTTTTTGTGTTTAATCTCAGTTACACAATTGCACATATCTAAACTTTCGAGTCTAGACAAATAACATAGGACAAATTCTACCTTATTTGGTTTTTGTTTTGTCCTTTACTTTATATATATTCTTGTCGTTATCTCATATTGTATTGACAGGATTAAGAAAATGCCGCCAAGATTCTTCCGAAGGAGAGGACGAGTCAAGGGGCCGATTACCGCCACCAATGATAATGAAGCTGGACCTTCAAATGTGCGAGCTCCATCTACCACGGAGAGTGATGATCCCTGGTAGAACCGGAGAAACCTCTTTGAGCCGGCTAGACGGTCGGTCTCACATAGTTCAACACTTCCTAACCCTTATGGGCCTCAACCAGAGTATGAGCCCAACAACCCTCAGCCTTCGTATATACCCTTACAGCGATCCTTATCGCATCATTCTTTCGGGGACCCCACGCCTGTTTTCAGGGGCCGGTTTAACCCGACCAATTACATCCAAGAACAAGTGGGTTTTAACCCATTGGGTCCAGAAGATCATTTCTCTGGAGATCATGCGGACGACATGGACGAGGATACGGACCCCGTCGAGCCTGCCAGTGGTACACCGAACCACCCCATCGAGATCTCCTACGGATCTTCTTTCCACGGATCACCCTATGTTGGTCCAGATAGCTTTCAAGCTATGTTCACCAGGCACAAGTGGTACTATACACCTCCTCGCCATTCATCTCCTCAGCAACAGCAGCAGCAGCAACGAGATCCCTCTGAGGATCCAAGATTTGTGGCAGTCACGCCACCACCTCCACCGCCACCAGTTCAACCGGCACCTCCACAACCGCCAAGGCGTAGGAGATCCGGAGCGTGTATGTCTGCGCGAGTAGGAGATTTCCATTTCAGCTCTCCTCGTCAATCCAGTGGCAGCCACTATCCGCCACATCAGGAGGACCCACAAATGGGTGGACCCTCCAACCCAGCTGTACCACAGCCACCGCCAATGGGTTTTGACAACCCAATTCCGGCATATACGGGTTCCATGGCGTATAACCCGTTTGAACCGCCGACTCACCACAACTATGATTACGCGGAGGCCGACCCTTACATGGTAGCGGCGAACTACAACACTCAAGGACCCTATGGGGAGTAGGGTACCCAACACACGGGTACCAGATACCTCCTAGGACTATTATTCGGACTCAATCACAGCCGCCTAGGTTCTCCCCACCTGAGCATGAAGAACTCCTTCAGAGGTTAAATCAGGTTGAACGGGAAGTTCATAGAGACCGCAGGGAGAGACAGACTTTCTTCCAAGGATTAACGAGCCTAATTAAAGGGAAGAACAAGAAGGACCGCTGAATCCTTCCACTAGTTGTATAAGCCCCTACGAGGGTATGTTATTTGTTTAAGCCCCTGCGTGGGTATGTATGTGTGTTTGTTTTGACCCCTGTGTGGGTCTATCTTCCGTTAACCCCTGCGAGGGTATGATGTTGCTTAAAGTCCCTGCGTGGACTAGTTTGTTTTCTTAAAGTCCCTGCGTGGACTATTATGTTTGTTTAAAGTCCCTGCGTGGACGAGCATGTTGATTGACCCCTGCGAGGGTAATTGTTTGTTGAAAAGACCCGTTTAGGGCAACATGTAATATTATAATAAATTAATTGAATGTTTGTTTTATAAATTTCATGTTTGCCATTATGTGCATAGATAAATTATATATGAAATAAATAAATTAAATCATTCCTTTTGAAATAATATCTGCCTATGTAAAATTTTAAATAAGAATCTTAAAGTGTGAAACCTAGCCTTCGGGTCATTATAAGGCCGGGCCAAGATGGTAAGACCTGTTTAAAAGATTCGTATCCCTGTTAACATCGGAAAACATGTTAACACTCGTGGCAGAAGTGATTCGTTAAAATCACACACGCCATTTAAATATAAAAGGATCTTTCTAAAGATTCCTAACCCAATTTTATGATCTCTGAATCATGGGTTTAGGTCATCAATTAAGATGATCATAATTTAACCATACGTGGTAATATGGTGCCTACGGGCCCTGCTCATTTCCATATGATCCAAAAGACAGTGGTAGCAATGACTCCCTGTCAAATAAAGGTAATGAACTCGGTTCAAACCTTCATGCTTTGATTCTATGAAATCATAGCTTATAATTTATAAGTGACCTTGTGACTAGGCCTATTGTGCCAGTATACCTTAATGTTTTGATTCTCTGAAATCATAGATTAAATAAAAATGTCCATGTGACTAGGCCTTTTGTGCCACAAATAAAACTGTTATTGTTTTATAATTAGGATAAATTATTATAGAAATCCTAAATAAATATGATTAATAAAATTAACCAAATATGGTCTCTGTACCATGGTTAATGTATTGCCATAAAAGACAATTCCATGATAAACTCCCAAATAAACTATTGTCCTTGTTTTCTGCAACAGTTCAATTTAAATGGCTAACTCAGACGAGATTAATAGCCATCCAGTGGAGGAAAACGATAACGCCCGAATTACTTTGACGGGTGCTGAATTGAAAGCGCTAGTTGATGGCGCAGTTACAAGGGCCTTGGAACGGCAGTACGAAGATTATAGTGGGACTCGGAGTAGGACCCTATCTACGCCGCCCTCAAAGCCCAAAACACACTCTGAGGCTCACAGCAAGCCACCTCCCAAAAATGATGGACCCAAGAAAGATGGTGATGATCGTCAGTCCACCAACCATCAAAGTGTCCCATCTCAGCAGATAGTGCTGAATCAAGAACCTCGTAACAAGGGTTGCTCCTATAAGTACTTCGTGTCTTGTAAGCCCAGGGATTTTACTGGGGAAAAGGGAGCCGTCGACTGCATGACGTGGTTAGACGAGATGGACACGGTGGTAGATATCAGCGGATGCGCTGAAAAGGATGTGGTTAAGTTTGTGTCGCAGTCCTTTAAGGGTGAAGCTTTAGCATGGTGGAGATCTCTGATTCAAGCCACCTGGAAAATCTCATTGTACAATATGTCATGGGATCAATTTGTTGCCCTTATCGGGGAAAATTACTGCCCTCAGCATGAGGTGTAGAAGATAGAATCTGATTTTCTATCGTTGGTGATGACAAACCTTGACTGTCAAGCTTACCTAACGAGCTTCAACACGATGTCCCGGTTGGTTCCATATCTGGTAACCCCGGAGCCAAAAAGAATAGCTCGTTTTATCGGCGGTTTAGCCCCGGAAATCAAGGCAAGCGTAAAAGCTTCTCGGCCAGCTACCTTCAGGTCTGTAGCTGACATATGTTTGTCACTTACTCTGGATGCGGTCCGACAAAGATCGCTGAGAAACAAAGAGGCTGAGAAGAGAAAACGTGAAGATGATGGTTCACGTAGATCGAACAAGAAACACCGTGGGAACGGTGACAACAAGAAGGGATCGAAGTCAAGGAAGGATGGGCATCACTCTGGTGAGAAGCCCAAATGCAAAATTTGCAAGAAACAGCACAATTGAAAGTGCAGACTCGAGTCGAACCCACAGACTCACTCAAAAACCTATGCTTGTGGTATATGCAAGTCCACGGATCACAAAACCTTGGATTGCAAGAAGATGAAAGACGCAACGTGCTACCGTTGCAATGAAAAGGGGCACATTAAGACCAACTGCCCAAAATATGCCAAGAAGCCTGAAGAGGCCAAGAAGACCAATGCTAGGGTCTTCAGAATGGATGCAAAGGAAGCAGTCCATGATGAAAATGTGATAACAGGTACATTTCTTATAAATGACGTTTATGCAAGAGTGCTTTTCGATTCAGGAGCTGATAAGTCATTTGTAGATAATAAGTTTTGTAAATTGCTGAATTTACCTGTCAAAACCTTAAATGTGAATTATGAGGTGGAGTTAGCGGATGGCACCCTAGAAACCGTCTCAACTATGTTAGATGGATGTGTTATATCCATTAAGAACCATTCTTTTCCTCTGTCTCTACTTCCATTTAAGTTAGCGGGTTTTGACATAGTTCTGGGTATGGACTGGTTATCTCACAACCAGGCCCAAATCGTCTGTAACAAGAAACAAGTGGTAATAAAGACTCCGTCTGGTGAATCACTTACCATTCGGGGAGATACCCAGTATGGGCTGCCTGAGCAAGTGACTATGCTCAAGGCTTCAAAATGTTTAAAGAAGGGTTGTGTCATCTACATGGCACAAGTGATTATTGATGAGCCTAAACCGAAGATAGAAGACATCCCTGTCATCTCTGAATTCCTAGAAGTTTTTCCAGAAGAACTACCTGGTTTGCCACCAGACAGGCAAGTGGAATTCAGGATTGATATCATCCCCGGAGCGGCACCTGTTGCTAGAGTGCCATACAGAATGGCACCCACAAAAATGAAGGAGTTGAGGACACAGCTAGATGAATTGCTGGCTAAAGGTTTCATTAGACCTAGCTCGTCTCCTTGGGGCGCGCCAATCCTGTTTGTGAAGAAGAAGGATGGGTCGATGCGTCTGTGCATCGACTATCGCGAGCTTAATAAAGTCACGATCAAGAATAGGTATCCTTTGCCTAGGATCGACGATCTGTTCGATCAGCTTCATGGGGCAAGTTATTTCTCGAAGATTGATTTGAGGTCAGGCTACCATCAGTTGAAGGTTAAAGATGAAGATGTTCACAAGACTGCATTTAGGACTCGTTACGGTCACTACGAGTTCCTAGTGATGCCTTTTGGGCTCACTAATGCACCAGCCGTGTTCATGGATCTCATGAATCGCGTCTGCAAGCCTTACTTGGATAAATTCGTCATCGTTTTCATTGACGACATTCTCATCTACTCAAAGAACCAAGCTGACCATGAGAAGCACCTTCGATGCATTGTGGAATTACTTCAGCAGGAGAAGCTCTATGCCAAATTCTCTAAATGTGAATTTTGGCTTCGTGAAGTCCAATTCCTTGGACATGTGGTTAGCGAGCATGGTATCCAGGTGGATCCCGCTAAGGTTGAAGCTATAATGAACTAGCAAGAACCAAAGACGCCTACAAAGATTCGTAGCTTCCTAGGATTGGCATGATATTACAGGCGTTTCATTGAAAATTTTTCAAGGATTGTTGCGCCCTTAACCTCCTTAACTAAGAAGAAGGTTAAGTTTGTTTGGGGTCCTAAGCAGCAAGAATCCTTTGATATTCTCAAGCAGAAGTTGAGCAATGCTCCTGTGTTGGCATTGCCTGATGGAATAGAAGAGTTCGTGGTTTACTGCGATGCATCACACACTGGCACGGGGTGTGTGCTTATGCAGAAAGGCAAAGTTATTGCCTATGCTTCACGACAGTTAAAGGTGCATGAAAAGAATTACACCACCCACGACTTGGAATTGGGTGCCGTTGTATTCGCACTAAAACTATGGAGGCATTATCTTTATGGAATCAAGTGTGTGATCTATTCTGATCACAAGAGCCTTCAACATCTGTTTCACCAGAAGGAATTAAACATGAGGCAACGCCGTTGGATGGAAACTTTAAATGATTATGATTGTGAAATCAGATACCATCCCGGCAAGGCGAATATAGTCGCCGATGCCTTGAGTCGAAAGGAGAGGGTGAAACCCATTCGAATCAATGCCAATCGCATGGAGATAAAGAACAGTTTAACTGAAAGGTTGTTAGCTGCACAGAAGGAAGCTGTGTTGGAAGCTAACTATCCTATTGAAAAGTTAGGAGTAACTGAGGAGCAGTTAACTCTTAGCAAGGACGGAATTCTAAGATTGAATGGACGAATATGGGTTCCAATTTATGGAGGACTTCGAGATGTCATCCTCCAGGAAGCCCATAGTTCTAAATACTCCGTTCATCCTGGAGCTGATAAGATGTACCAGGATCTAAGGGCAAATTATTGGTGGATAGGCTTGAAAAAGTCTGTAGCCGCTTATGTAGCAAAATGCTTGACATGTGCACAAGTCAAAGCAGAACATCAAAAACCGTTAGGTTTGCTACAACAGCCTGAACTTCCTACGTGGAAGTGGGAAATGGTGACGATGGATTTCATCACCAAGTTGCCAAAGACAAGGAAAGGCAATGATACAATATGGGTTATAGTTGATAGACTGACTAAGTCAGCACATTTCTTACCCATCAAGGAGACTTATAGCTCCGACATGTTAGCCCAGTTATATGTGGATAAGATTGTAGCCTTACATGGCATACCTGTGTCTATTATCTCTGACAGAGATACTAGGTACACGTCACACTTTTGGAAGAGCTTCCAGCAATCTTTGGGCACACGTTTGAATTTTAGTACGGCTTACCATCCTCAGACAGACGGCCAGAGTGAGCGTACTATTCAAACGTTGGAAGACATGCTTCGTGCATGTGTAATTGATTTGGGTGGTAGTTGGGATAAACACCTACCATTAATCGAATTCTCCTACAACAATAGCTACCACACCAGCATAAAGGCTGCGCCTTTCGAGGCCTTATATGGTAGAAAGTGTAGAACGCCAGTTTGTTGGGCGGAAGTTGGATATGTCCAATTATCAGGACCAGAGATAGTGTTCGAAAGAACGGACAAGATTGTCCAGATTCGTGACCGTCTCAAAGATGCTCGGGATAGGCAGAAGAGTTACGCTAATCCAAAGCGTAAAGCTTTTCACTTCGAAGTAGGTGATAAAGTGTTACTTAAAGTGTCACCCTAGAAGGGGGTGATGCGATTTGGTAAGAAAGGCAAGCTAAGCCCGAGATACATAGGACCTTTCGAGGTTATCGAACGTGTCGGGTCAGTTGCCTATAAGTTAAACTTACCAGAAGAGCTCAGTGGAATTCACAATGTGTTCCACATCTGCAATCTGAAGAAGTGCTTCGCTGATGAATCACTGGTTATACCCCATACAGATGTGCATATAGATGAGAGCTTGAAGTTTGTGGAAAGACCTTTGTCGATTGAGGATCGACAGGTCAAGAAGCTTCGAAGGAAGCATGTGCCTATTGTAAAGGTCAAATGGGATACCCGTAGAGGACCCGAATACACGTGGGAGGTTGAATCCACGATGAAAGAAAAGTACCCTTATTTATTTCAGTAAATCTCAGGTCAAGATTTATTTTAAGGGGGTGAGGATGTAACACCTCGAAAATTCACGTCCTATAATATGTAGACACGTGTCATATGTTTGCACGTGTGAAAGAATGTTATAAAAGGACTAAAGTTGACAAACATGGAAAGTATGTGATTATACGGGTTCTAAATGTCAACGGTGAATAAATATACTTCACAATAATCCTACATGATGTTCATATCATCAAACGAATAAATCATGGATCATGCGAAGCTAAAAGTGAGAGATTACAAACTACAGGGGTGAAATGTGTCAACATGTTTAAAGATATACCTCTGAGGGACCTTTTGACAAACCCAAAGCTTTGTAATTGTTAATTATGCTCACTAGAATGCGCGATATAAATTTCATAAAGTTTCGTTATCGTATGAGAAAGTTATGATCAAATTCGTGTGCGAGGGGTTAAAGCGTTAACATTGAAAGTTATGACTTTCCGGGTTAACCAGAAGTGTCCAGGGACTTGGCAAAGTGGGCACAAGTCTTAAGGCCCTTGTAGATAAATAAGGAGGGGTCAAAGTGCAAAAACAAGCTTAGTTACCCTTTCGAAAGGCCAAGAGACACTTATGCGGAAAATAGAAAATGTAAAACTGATTACAGGGTTAAGGCGGGCCGCGTAAAGGTTAACCTACCTTTACGCGGGCCGTGTCAATCGCCCAGATGCAGAAAGTGAAGACAGCCTCCTGCATTCGCGTTCAACCGACCTTTAACAGATATTTTTTCATTATGGGCGACCCCTAAACAGTCTTAGAGCACTAGGAACATGTGTTGATCAGTTGGGGTGAGTTGTAGACTCATGTGTCAAAGAATTGTGGTGGATTAAACACTATATAAAGGCCATGATACGCACCATTGTTCTTCACACCTTCCTATTGCAATCTGATCATTTCTGGAGCTCCAAGGCACTCTCAAGTGATCACTAATCAAGCTTAGGACTTTTGTAAGTTTGATAATCCTTCTTTAATTGAGTTTAGCTTAGTTATTTAGCTAAAAGTCAAACCGTCGTAATTACGGTTTGACTTCGAGATTAATTAATAATGGCTCAGTCAAATCTCGAATTAAAAGTAGTTATGAGTTGGTAATTATGTGGGTAATAAACCCTCAAAAGG
The DNA here is from genome assembly GCA_030545235.1 of Helianthus tuberosus. Lineage (NCBI taxonomy): Eukaryota > Viridiplantae > Streptophyta > Magnoliopsida > Asterales > Asteraceae > Helianthus > Helianthus tuberosus. Next base: position 137,923,439 of record CM060355.1, on the reverse strand, counting down.
GTTCCCCCTGATTACCATTCTAACCAGGTCAAATGTCGGGTCAAACTTATTAAGAAAAAGTCAACAGAATGTTTAAATTACAATTTATGCATAATTAGTAACGTAGAACACTTATAACCTGTTTGATCATTGATATAACTAGGTAATTAGTGTAAGAACATGTCTAAACATGTTCAACCCGACAATTTCCTGTTTAGACCCTGTTCGGAACCGAAAGTCGCATAGTTTGACTTATACTTTGACTTTCAGTTCTGACCCGTTTTGGTATGATTTAGAAATACCTAAGAGCTTCATTTGGACCAGGTAACATGCTAATATAACCCTCTGAGTTTATACACCATGGTTCATTAGTTAACCGATTAATTCGCATGATTCCGTTAATTGCTCATATGTTGACCATTATGCCCTTATTACCTTAAAACGTGATTTTTGGAAATGTAAAAGAGTAGAAAATTTAATTACTGATATATAAACTTGTATGCAAAGTTTGACATCAGTTTGAGGTGTAAATTGAGAGTTATGCTCATTAGCGCAAAATGAAAGCTTTTTGTTAACTAAATGGCGTAATTAGCGTATAGCCTAGTTAAGCCTACTCTTTGATATCAAACTTAATACCCACTGATGTAATATATTATTTTGGGATTTTTAAAGATTTTTAATTAATTTTAGGCTGAGCATAACTAATAGTCGTAGGCTTAATCCGGTAATTGTCGGTTTTGCCCTTACGGGCCATAAAATGAGTTTTACATATCTAATCAACTCCAAACCTTTTCCTACTGATCACATATGATAAATAAATTATTTTAAGCCTCCTGGAATAATAAAAATATCAACTTTATGTATCAAACCCGGAAATGGCTTCTAATCGCCTTTTAAGCGTTTTTAACGCATAGTATGTGCTATAACCATATTAAACATACAAGGGTTGATACCTACTGATATTTGAGGCACATTATAATATTCTAACAGTAAGAAAAGGTTGTTAAACTCAGACTTTAGTTTTGAGCTTTTTGGCTTATGTGAAATTACCAAAATACCCCTACGGGGCATAGTTTGGTTATAATTGATAAATTTCACATACCTACAATACCTTACTGTTATAAATCATTAAAATAATTATTTTTGATGATTACATCAGACCTGTAACTCAGGATACTACTTAAACTCTTTTACAACCTTTAAAATGACCAAACTACCCCTACGGGGCATAGTTTGTGTTTAAATTCGTTTCGGGCATAATAAAAGACATCTTACTGATGTCACAACATATTTGAAGCATATTAACTTAGGAAACCTGTATATGGCTCTTACAGATACCCGTTACGCTTATTACGCGTACGGTTCGGTTTATGTAACAAGTTTACATAAATTAGCCGAAACGGGTCAAACCTTATCGGTTTTATCTCAAACTCCAGAATGTGCATGAAGGACCCATATTAAGCAAGTCTCTGAACTTGTCGGGTCTAAATCACATTCTATCCGGTCTTCGCTTAATCGTGCGTACGAACCGTATCTTTGAAACTAACCGGTCTAAGCTTAAGCTTAACTAAAGACCCGTTAGGATTCTAATAGGTTATTATAAACCTTCGTTCCAGATTAGGAGAACCAGTAAAAGCTACTTGCAATTTGCTTATTGTGATTTATACATTGCTCAGGTAAATTATTTTAACTTATTTTCCCGATACAGGCTTGGGTTACGGTATATAGCATACCGCTTGATCGGGCATCAAATCCTCCACCGTTGAGTGGGTAATTGAATAATTTGATCGGCTCGTTTAAACAGTCTTGTTACTTAAAGCCTTTGGGGGGTTAATGACCATGTCCCGGATATCCTTGGCATCATATTACGAAATGGCCACGACTTAAGCGCGGGGTGTAGGCGTACACCCGTCAGTGCACAAACGTATATTGTGGTGTGTCTATTGATCTTTAACCCGGACAAGATCCGGGCTACTGAACGCACAAGGAACATGTAATTCGTTCACAAGATTATAATATTAAATAATTCTCCCAAATTAAATAAAATGTTTATGCCACGTGCATCCAAACCAATTTTCAATCATTTTCCAAAATGAGTCAGTTGATTGTATTTACCATTGTAAACTAATGTATTTTCCCAAAAAGATTAAATGCAGGTACTAAGCGTAATTGGCTGGGATTTCTCCTTAGCATCAATAAAAGTCTCGGAAGCTTAAGATGCCTGAAGTCTGTTGAACCATTAATATTATTTTATTTTCGATCCATCTGTGGATAAACTTCCGAATATTGTGACATTTGATATTACAATATTAAATTCGGTTGTATCATATTTTTAAATTGCTTCCGCTGTGCATATTAAATATTGTGTTGACTATTAACAATATGATTGAGTAATTGAACCTCCTCCAGCCAGAATTCACACTTGGAGAACTTGGCATATAGTCGATTCCCCTGGAGTATCTCGAGAACCAAAAATAGATGTTGCGCGTGTTCGGTTTTTGACTTGGAATAGATCAGGTTATCATCGATGAACACAATGATGAAGCGGTCGAGAAAAGCTTTACACACGCGATTCATCAGATCCATGAAAACCGCGGGTGCGTTGGTTAAACCAAAAGGCATAACAACGAACTCATAGTGGTCGTATCGAGTGCAGAATGCGGTTTTGGGTATATCCACCTCTTGTATGCGTAACTGGTGGTAGAGTGTGCATAGATCGATATTGGAAAAACACGTAGCACCTTGTAACTGATCAAACAAATCATCGATTTGAGGCAGGGGATAGCGATTCTTGATCGTCAGCTTATTCAATTCCCGATAGTCGATGCACATCCAGAACGACCTATCCTTCTTTTTGACGAAAAGGACCGGCGCGCCCCACGGAGAGGTGCTAGGGCGAATGAAGTCTTTATCAAGTAATTCCTGGAGCTGAATCGATAGTTCGCGCATTTCGGACGGTGCGAGTCGATAAGGAGTTCTAGCAATAGGATTTGCTCCAGCTATGAGGTCGATGCGAAAGCCGATATCACGACTCGGAGGTAAGCCTGGAAGATCTTCAGGAAAAACGTTAGGGAATTCACGAACAACAGGAACGTCTTTCACTTCTGTCTTTCCTTTCTTTTCCTTCTCCACTACTACAATGTTAGCCAAGAAAGCTCTTTATTCCTTGAGGAGATACTTGCTAGCTTGGATACACGACATGAGCTTGAGGTCTTTCGAGAGAGTTTCACCATAAACACAAAGTTGATCACCATTTGCGAGTGAGAATCGAATCATCTTATCGAAGCAAACAACTTTAGCATGGTTTTCGCGAAGAAAGTCCATGCCTACTATAACATCAAAACTACCGAGCTGCATTGGAATAAGGTCGATAGGAAAGATGTGATTGTTTATTTCGAGAGTACAATCACGAAGAATAGAGTTGACTACGACGGTTCTTCCGGTGGCAACTTCAACATCGAACGTCGAGGGGAGATGGGCGCGCTTACGATTAAGGAGCTTTTCGAACTTCGAGTAGATAAGGATATCATTGATAAACACAATAACGAAGTGATCAAGGAAGGGTTTGCACACACGGTTCATCAAATCCATGAAGACCGCGGGTGCATTTGTGAGACCAAAAGGCATGACCACGAATTCGTAATGGCCACACCGAGTACGGAAAGTGGTTTTCGGGATGTCTTGCTCTTGAATACGCAGCTGATGATAACCTGAACATAGACCGATCTTGGAGAAACATGTAGTGCCTTGGAGTTGATCAAATAAATCGTCGATTTGGGGTAGCGGGTAGCGATTCTTGATGGTAAGCTTGTTGAGTTCCCTATAATTGATGCACATTCGGAACGATCCGTCCTTCTTTTTTCACAAAAAGGACAGGTGTGCCCCAAGGAGATGTGCTAGGGCGTATGAAGCCTTTATCAAGTAACCCCTGGAGTTGGCTAGAAAGTTCACGCATTTTAGACGGTGCGAGGCGATAAGGAGCTTTGGCAATAGGGTTAGCTCCAGGAATGAGGTCAATACGAAAGTCGATATCGTGATTAGGGGGTATACAGGGTAAATCGTGAAGAAAGACACTAGGAAAATCACGAACCACAAGTACTTCTTCCATCGTCTTCTTTTCCTCCTTCGCTACTACAATGTGAGCTAAGAAAGCCAAGTATTCCTTGCAGAGATACTTGCTCGCCAGAATACATGACATGAGTTTCTATTCCTTCAAGGATACTTCGCCATAAACACATAATTGATCACCGTTTGAAAGAAAGAAACAAATCATCTTTTCAAAGCAAACAACTTCGGCACAATTCTCACGAAGAAAATCTATGCCTACTATGACGTCAAAGCTACCTAATTGCATAAGTATGAGGTCGATCAGGAAGATGTGATTGTTGAGTTCAAGAGTACAATCATGATAAACGGAGCTGACGGTGACGGTTCTTCCGGTGGCAACTTCTACGTCGAAGGTCGTTGGGAGGTTAGCGCGTTTACGTTTTAGGAGCTTTTCGAATTCAAACGATATAAAACAGTTATCGGCTCTAGTATCAAACAAGCAAGAAGCATAAATACCATTAACAAGGAACGTACCATTGACAACATTGTTGTAAGTTTGAGCCTGGCGTACATTGATATTGAAGGTTCTTCCACGGGATGCTTATTGTGGCTGCTAGTGAGGCTGTTATTGTTGCTGCTGTGATGGTTACTGTTGTGGTTCTTGTTTCACAACACGGTACGGGCAGGCATTAGCAAAATGATTTGGGTCACCGCACGTGTAGCAGACACGTGTATTAGCAACTTGTGCATGAGCTGCTGGGTTGACCTGAGGAGCAGGAAGTTGAGCTGGCGGTGCAGGAAGAGCTTGAGGAGCTTGTTGGTGAGGCCCTGAGCGGCAGTGAGCCGTGAAGTGCCTATAGATGTTGCAATTAACACAGAAACGACAGTTCACCCCTGTTGGGTGATGGTAGGTGCAGGTAGTGCACAAAGGGTGAGTGCCAGTGTACGCATGCATAGCAGGCGGTGCGTGGGTTGTAGCAACTTGGCGATTCTGGTTGTTAGGCGGTGCTGTGACTGCATTAAGCGGTGCTGCGGTGGTAGTCACGTAGTTCTTCTTGTTGTTGTTGTTTCTTCGTTTGCGGCTAGACCATGAACCTTGAGATGCTGCATTGTCGGTACAAGGAGTTGCAGTAGCCTGGTTGAGACTCTTGGTTGAGGTTTTGAAAGCTCCAGCCAAGACTCGCTTATCGTTGATCTCAGCTGCGAGTTGGTAGGTTTCCTCGATCGTCGCAGGTCTTGCGGCTTGAACAAAATCAGCTACACAATTAGGGAGAGCGCGAATATATTTCTTGATGGTCTTATCAGGCATGTCCACTTGACTGGGACAGATAATGCTCAACTGTTTGAAACGAGCTGTGAGACCGGCGTTGTCACCTCCTTCTGGGTTGATGTTCCAGAACTCGTTCTCCAGCTTCTGGACTTCGTGGGGAGGACATGATTCCTTCATCATGAGCTCCTCCCATGTGAGGCCATAAGCTACATCATTTCCGCGCCTGTTGCGCTCGGCGGTCCACGAATCCAGTGCCTTGGACTGGAAGACTCCAGTAGCATTCACAGTGTGGAGGTTCTTAGGACATCCGCTTTGACGAAAAGTGACTTCGATCACATCAAACCACTGGATCATGGCACTGAGTCCATCTTCACCAGTAAAACTTGCTGGACCAATGGCTTTGAATTGTTTAAAGTTGAACGGGGCTTTAGGTGCTTTGTTCTTTGAATCAACAGAGGATGTGCTGCTATTGATCTCACTGATGATCTGGGGAATTACCTTGGCCATTTCCTTGGCCACAAGAGAGGTGATTCGTTTGTCAGCTTTGTTCCTCTGAACATTTCGGTGAGTATGAGAGCCAAAGGAAGACATTGTCGAGTGTGAATTCTGCAGCAGACATCATCCCGAGGGATTAGATGAGATTCGATTATATTAGTTTATGTTTTAAAAATTTTAGCGTTTTACCAACCCATTACTATTATTATTACCCATGTAAAGCTCAGGAACACGTAAGCACATAGTCACACAATTGCACGTCTACACATAGTTCACATAGGCACGTATACACATAGGCACATAAGCATGTATAAACACATGATTAACATATCTTGCACGTATTCACCTACATATTTTGCACGTATTCACCTATCTTTCAAGGATGCGTAGCACGATTGAGTTGTGAGAGATAGCGAGTATCATAAGCGAGGGGTATAGCGTATGCGGCTTCTTGGTTTTCATACCTAATCTCGAAACAATCACTCGTTTGTGTTATACGAGCGTTTTCAAAATGTGTGTATTGTGTTAGCCTTAGGAAAGGTAAAATACCATTTTGACTTAGGAAAGGCTCCTTCATACGAAGCTATATATGTGGGTTCGTACGAAGGTGTCTTATTGCAGGTTCGAACGAGAGTACAATTTGTGGGTTCGTACGAAGCCCCAAGTGGGTTCATACGAAGGGTCTGTTGGTCCTTAGACTATAGACTAGGTCAACTCTATACGACTCGACCTAATTCCCTATAGTTATGGCTCTGATACCAATCTGTCACACCCCAACCGATGGCGGTATCATCGGAGCGCGACACTAGGCGAATCAGATTGCTCAAGAGAATCCATAACAACTATTAAATGACAATATTTAAAAGGTTCATTATCCCATACTAATAAACAAATATTTCACAAATAGTCATCATGGAGTTCAAATCTTTTAAACAAAACCAATCCGACAACCTAGATTTTATTTGCGGGTTTCTAGACTTCCTAATCCATTGCAGCAAACATACTATCAACCTGTCACATACGTTAAAATAAAGTCAATACAAAAGTAAAGGTGAGTACACAAGTTTTGCATAGATATAGTACAAAACGCGTTTACGCATAACCAACATGTAACACGTAACGGGCGAAGCATGTAAAATACCAACAAAGATACATCCTAACCACGTGACTACGAGTAGAGTATACGTGACACACATTCACCGATGTAAACACGTGAAGTAAAGTAATGTGATCCTTAGCAACCCCTGACAAATCAGGTGCTGAGTCCAAACTATAGTACTATCATTGCTAAAGGCGGTCTGGTAAGTAACATTGTATAAGCATAGCACAAGCATTCAACAAATCACGTATAGCATGCGGGAGCGGTTAGCGTTCATAAGAGTGTTTGCGTTGTGTGTTGTGTTTTGTTAGAGAACGTATGTAACACCCAAAAGTGCGTTAAGCGAAAAAGGGGTTCGAGTATACTCATAGTGCGTGTCCTAATCAAGAAACACGATCCTCAATGGCTTGAAGGGAGTGTCGGATCAGCCTGCGTACGGAACAGAAGCGTAAGTCCTCCAAAGTGCTAAAACGGTCAAAACTCAGAGTATCGGTGGGAAGCAGAAGCTTCGTACGAAGCTGGTGCCTTCGTACGAAGGTGTGTCTTCGTACGAAGGTGGGTCTTCGCACACGTGGGGCTTTCGTTGTCCAAAATCGAGTGTCTTCGTGTCTATCTTCGGAAAATCGAGTGTTCATCCCTCCAACCTTAAGCTATTGATTAACTTAGAGTCGGAGAGGTCTTTGGCTAAGTCACGAGTGAGAATCAGGATGTTAGGTGCGAAGTCAGTGCCTTCATACGAAGCCATTAGTACCTTCGTACGGAGCCATTAGTTCCTTCGTAGGAAAGCAGTGCCTTCGTACGGAGCCATTAGTGCCTTCGTACGAAGGCAGTGCCTTCGTACGAAGCTGGGCCTCGCACAGAACAATCTAGTTCACAAATGTGGCTGTTCTTGGCAGTTGGAACTGCATTTTCGCTTGAATCGGACGTGTTTTCAAGTCATTTTCAAGCTTGTTTCGACACTGACTCGTTCCACTTTTCAGTGAACGAAATACATGTCGTTTTAGGTTCGTTTTAGGGTGGAAATCAAGTTTAAACGGGTCTTAAAGAGTTTCAACTTAGATCTAACACTTGGTGAGTATGAGATCTTCAGATCTACAACTTGGGAAGCCAAAGCTAAACCCAAATCACCCGTTCAAGTGTAGATCAACTGTAGATGAAGAAGATTTGATGAAAAAGATGAAGAGTTTTTGTAAAAACAGAGAAGTTATGAAAAAAATATGAAGTTTAAGTGAAAAAGATGAAGTTTTAAGTGAAAACTGTAAAGTTTGGATGAAATCAAAGTGATTCTTGTGGAAAATCGTACTGGAAAACGTTGTGTAATTGAATAAAACTATTAAATCTTACTTGAAAATGGTCGGATAGCAATTCGGCAGAGTTTCGGTATGAAATCAGCAAGTTAGAAATGAGAGGAGTGTTGCTGGGTATTTATAGAGATGGTGGGTTCGCACATCAGCCCTTGGTTCGAACCTGCTGACTTTGTACGAAGGCAGTGCCTTCGTACGAGGCTGCATGGCTTCGTTCGATTGTGCTGTTTTGTGTGGGAAAACATCGTTTTTGCATGTAGGTTGCTCGTTTAATGCGTTTCGTTGCGTTAGTTAGTATTGGTACTTTAAGTATTTTAGTGTAACATTGTGTTTCAAGTCGCATTGCGTTTTAGGGTGATAAATCGAGTTGTGCGAGCAGCGTTGAGTTTGCGTTGCGATAGCGTTTGCGAGAATAATCCGTAACATATAAGCACACACAAGTAAAGCACATAAAAACACACAGCATAACATTACTACTACTAATAGAGTCTTGCAATTTAGCGTTTTTAATCGTGGTAAGCGAATGCGGAGGCGTATGGTGACCAAACAAACACACTGGGCAATTTAAATAGCACAATTCTCTGTTATTCGTGTTGTGTTAGTGTTGCGATAATAAAGCGTCTAAACGTGTAGCGGTGCGGTGTGATGAAAATGTATTTAGTATAACATAACCCTTTATTTATATCGAATCTCGGAACACAAGACGGTTACAAATCGAAGCAAAAGAAAACGGATAACAATCCGAAAAGTCGGGTTGTTACAGAAGAATAGCTGAAAAGGGCGAAAAATGGTTCATATTACCGTTAGCGGGACAATCTCCCCAAAATGGGCACGAGTAACTTTAGCGGGACAATCTTCGTCCTAAAAGTCTAAAAGTTGTTCCTCTACTAATCATCCGGATGCTCGTACCAAGCATGAGATCGACTTAAGCAACAATGATATTGAAGCCGAACCCCCAATTGGAAGAGATAAATAAAAAAAGATGGTGCAAAAATCATACACTACGAGTGAAGAAAGAAAACCCGCTTTGGCCGACATCAAAGAACAAACATCTACGTTCAATAATATCCAACAAGAAAGAAACACCCACAAAATAAAAAGTGCTCGAGGTTTTCGAACAAAAAGTAAATTTGAAAAACGAGAAGAACTTGGCGAAAGAAAGGCGAGCGGATATAAAATTCCTCGCTATGAAAACTGATCACCTCAGAGACTGAAGTATTGCAAAATACATATGTTTTTCGTGTACAGTTTTTATCATTTTTGGTTGTTTTAGTTTCGTTTTTAGTCAGAATGTGTATACTGCTGATCAATTGGTGTTTTGCAGGTCTCGGGAGTCTAGAATAGCTTAAAAGGGCGAAAAATGGTTCATATTTGTCAAAAAACAGAGCACCGGATCGAGTTCAGGAGTGAGAGAGCTAAAACGTCACGAAAATCGAGAAAAAGAAGAACTCCCTAAAATGATCACGAGTACCTTTAGCGGGACAATCGTCGTCCAAAAAGTCTAAAGTTTTTCCTCTACTAAACACTCTGATGCTCGTACCGAGCATGAGATCAACTTAAGAAACAATGATGTTGAATCCGAACCCCCAATTGGAAGAGATAAATAAAAAAAATGGCACAAAAATCTTACACTACGAGTGATGAAAGAAACCCCGCTTTGGTCGGCATCGAAGAATAAATAGCTATGTTCAATAACATCCAACAAGAAAGAAACACCCACAAAATAAAAAGCGCTCGAGGTTTTCGAACGAAAAGTAAATTTGAAAAACGAGAAGAACTTGGCGAATGAAAGGCGAGCGGATATGAAATTCCTCTCTATGAAAACCGATCAATTCGGAGACTGAAATATTGCAAAATACATCTATTTTTCGTGTACATTTTTTATAATTTTTGGTAGTTTTAGTTTTGTTTTTATTCAGAAAGTGTATACTGCTGATCGATTGGTGTTTTCCAGGTCTCGGAAGTGAAGAATAGCTAAAAAGGGCGAAAAATGGTTCATATTTGTAAAAAACAGAGCACTGGATCGAGTTCAGGAGTGAGAGAGCTAAAACTACACGAAAATCAAGAAAAAACTACCAAGTCGCGTCACACAACTAGGACTAGAACTCTCCCCGTGCGACATGGGGAGGTGATATTGACCATCTTTGACTTTTAATACACCGCGTCGCGCGGCCTTACACCATATGTTCCCCGCGCGACACAGGGAGCCTGTTTTCGCAGAAAGATGCGACCTGTTGTTGGGTTTGAGCTGATTATTCATATATAAACATCATTATGCAACAAAAACTCTAACCCCGCGAATTGGAGCTTTAAAAATATGAATTTTGGAGTTCAAGGAGCAGGAATTAAGGAGTTTTAAGATTTGGTTAAAGTTTCGAAGGTCGGAGATAGAGTGGCTCGTGATTAATCATTCGGGTTTCTTCGTTCTTTTTATCTCTTTGATTCAAACCATGTTTTTCGTTTGTTCTTTAATCTTTGTTCGTTCGTTCATGATGTGTCTTGGCTAAATACTTTAAAACTACCTAGGTAGGATGATTGCATGACAAAGTTTGGATTTTTATTGGTTTTGATTATTGTTTATGGATTGTTAATAAAGTATAGAACTTGGTAATACTGATTTGATGCTTACAAGTATCTAGATTTGTTTGATTTCACGTTTATTATCTTCACACGTATCTTGTTGAATGTCTTTCATATAAAAGGTCCGTGTTAGATTATAATCACTTGTGGTTGGATTTTTATGGTTAATTGGCCAATACACCATAAGAGATAAATTCGTGAATTGAGTAGGTCTAGGTGTTTAACTAATCTTAAAATCCGTGAGGTGAGAGATTATCAATTTGTCTAGGTTGCTAGATCGCTAAAGTTAGGATCTTTGTGAAAAAGACCACGTTAGTTTACCTTGCAATCCCTGCTAATCGAGTCAACCTAGTTTGCTGTAGTTACCTTAGACTTTTAGACCATGACGGAAATTGTCAAATTCAGGTACTTTAGTAACATAATTGGAAAGTGGTGAGGAAGTCCAAAATAACCGGTAGTTTAACACTTTGCTAGGTTTCCATAGGTGTCTTCTTGAGAAGGGTCGAGTGTCCTATTCGGTTATCCAGTGAGTTTAGTAATCAAAGATCTCGGTTCCATAATATAGTCAAACCAATAGCAAGCCAATCTGAGTTGTGTAGGATTCCAGCCTTGTTTGTTTCATCATCATCTGAGTAAAACCCAAAGTCTTAGTTCATGTCTTAGTTCGTTCAGTTTAGTTAGTATTAATTTAATTGCAATTTTAGGATTTTAGAAACCCCCCTTAGAGTATAAAAAACAGTTAGTCGTGTCAGTCAATAGGTCTAGTGAGTCTAGTTTACGTAATCAAAAGATTCTTGTGGGTTCGATTTCCGAACTTAGCTTTACTGTTGGGCTCTTGAAGGCTTATACATTAGTAATTAATTAGTATTGTGGGCTAGATGTTAGTTGATTGTTTTGGGCTTGTATGTGGGCTTGGTGGGGGTGAACTGGGCTTAGGTTTAGGGGGAGTTGTGGGCTCAACTCTCCTATAAATACATGTTTAGTTGTTCTTGTTTAGGTTGTTGACTCTAAGTAATTCTGCAGCAAACTTGTATCAGACAATTACATTGTATGCAAGTTAAGCTTTTGTTGTTAATCATTCTGTTTCATCTACTTTCTTGTGCTTATTGTTGAATCAAGTTTGATTTGTGATTCCGCCACCAATCAAACTAGTTGTGATATCTTTGTTTGATCCAATTTTTGGGACTTACAATTGGTATCAGAGCCTGTTGAACATGTTTCTAGGCTCAGATCAATATCACACCGATTTTGGTCGATTTAGGAAGTGCTGGGTTGTTGTGTTTGAAGAACAGGAGATTTAGGATACTCTGCTGTTAATTCGGATCATCTGCTGCTGATTTCGGATAATCAAGAAGGGGTATCGGATAAAGTGTTTGAAGATTGCCATGTAGCTGTTTGTGATTTCGGATAATTCTTAAAGATCTGCTACCGCTTCTTCGAAGAGTTCAAAAAGATTGATTGAAAATCTCGGAAAGTTTGTTACAAGACGGGATTTCGGTTACCAAGTTTATTAGATTTGAGGATATCTTCAATAGTTTTCGGATATATCAGAATCCCTGATTATTCAAAAGTTTATTATTGACAATTTCGGTTTTGCAGGTTTCGATACACCATTTCGAAATCATCATTTCGGATACACTGTTTCGAAAGGGATTTCGGATAACTGTTATTTCGAACAACATCATCATTTCGGATAGTTCACTGTTTTGAATAGCATCATCATTTCAGATAGTTCATTGTTTCAATAGCTTCATCATTTCGAATAGCCACTTTTTCGGACAAGATCACTGTTTCGAGAAGACTACTATTCTGAATTACTTGGTTTCGAATTGGACTGATTTTGGATTTCAGGACTGTTCACACTTTAAAAAAAATATCTAAATTATTATTTGGTAATATTTAAAATGATTAATGTAAACAGACTGATGACTGCAATGGACCGTACGAATGCCACCTTAGCTGCCATTTAGTCTCAAACCCTTGTTTTTCATCAAGAACTGGACAAATGGTACTTCTACCAAGGTTCCCAGGCCGTTGTATGGGTATGATTATTATGAATGTAAGTTTCGGTTCGAGGAGTACTGTAAAGCGAAGGAACCGGGTGTTTGGAGGTGTTTTAGAGATGGACCTCGAATCATAATATACACTACTGAAGCTGATCCATTAACTCAAATTCCAAAACCTTAGAATTTGTGGACGGAAAAGGTTAGGAAAACTCAAGAAGACGATGATAAGGCCATGGCAATTCTTACCATGGCACTTGGTCCAAATATCTGCATTGTTGTCAGAAAGTGTACGAATGCTCAGGAAGTGTGGAATGAGCTTAAAAATTTATATGAAGGAAATGTTGACATGAAGGCGAGCAGAGTGAACATGTTGAATTAGCAGTTTAGCTCTTTCAACCACATTTATGGTGAAACCATTGAAAATCATATCAGAAGGTTTGTTAAGCTGGTCTCGTAGATGATTAGTGCAGGTATCACCATTACGAACAGTGGCAAGAATCGTCAACTTCTAAACTCCTTGCCAAAGAACTGGGATGCTGATGTGGCTATGATAAAGAGGACGAAGAATTTGAACGATATCACACTCACTGAGTTGATTGCAACAACCAGGTCATGTGAAATAGATAATCAGCAAAGAGACCTGAACCATAAAAGTTCTTTAATGGCTGCCGGTTTGACCAGTTCCAATAATGCACTAGTCTCTTAGAATCATCCTAGCATGGTTTTCAGTCCTGTTCATGGAGTGTCGAATGCTAACCCAAACATTGGTTTCAGCCCTCTAACCCAAACTTCGAAGTCTAACTATGTGTATCGTATGTCTCTTCTAACATAACAAGTTGCTGTTAATAATCCTTCACTAGCTACATCAGCCTAACCACAACCTGAACCTCAGTACGCAAATGTGGTTTTTAGCACAGTAATCCCTTCACCAAGTTAAGGCGCTACTTCCTCTACCGCAGCTCAAAATATAGTGTTCCTAACCAAGTAAATGAAGAAAGACTGGCTCTTGCTGCATCTATGCTTAACCGTTTACATGCCTTTTTAGCAGGTGATCTCTTGCCTTCATCTGTTTTAGCCACTGAAATTGATCAAGTTGTTGAAGAAGACATAGAAGAGCTGGATGTGTCCTGGAACTTGGCAATGCCAGCGTTTAGAGCTGAAAATTTTCAAAAAAAGTTTGGTCGTCATCTAATGTCAAATCTTCGTACTAGACCCATGAGAGACAAACTGAGATGTTACAGATGTCACGAGCCAGGACATTTTTCCAGAGACTACAAGAAGGCATGTGTAGGATATGTTCCTAGTCAGACTGCTGCAGCTCAGAATGACGAAAGAGCAATGGTGCCTGTTACGCTTGCACAAACTTCAACAAGCGAAGGGATACCAAAGCTCAAAAGGCATTGATGGCTCAAGAGCAACAAGGTTTCAACTGGTCAGATGCAGTGGCACACGTAGAATCACTCAATATCTCTGAAGCTGCACCAGTAAATCATTGCTTGATGGCGTAGACAAATGAACCTAAATCACTTTCTGAAACGGTAAACTTTCTTTTATGTTCTAATCATTGTAGAAATACAATTGCACAGATGAGGGCACATATCTTTAATTTTATTAATGATTACAACAGTGCAATGTCTAAGTGCATCAGCCTCAGAGAGAACAATAAGTTACTCTATGAAAAGGTTGAAGCACAAAAGAAGGACATAGCTCAGCTCCACAAGGATCTTAATCAACAGCAGTGTTGGGTCCATGACTATAAAAATAAACAAAATGTTAAAATCATGGAACTTGATTCTGTGAGAGCTGAGCTAGAACTTGTGACTGGTTAGTATCAACAAAATGAGTTAAACGTAAAGAAGTTTGATACATCTAGTGACACTGTTAGAAATCTGTGTGATGTGCAATTGGCATATAAGGAAAACAATGGAAAAGTTTGGGTTATAAACAGGTTCCCCCTCTATACAATCATCATTACTCTATAATGCCCACTACTGAGCAAGATCTAGAAAACGAAAAAAATATATGATTTATGGTAAACCAAGTGATTATGTTCCATGGGAACCTTTAAAACCAAAACATGCCAGACCAACTAATTTTGGAAAACCCATGGATTTTGTTAAAAACATGGATTTTACTAAAAAAATTTCTAATGAATCAGTTGATAAATTAGAATCAGAAAAGGATTCAGTGGAACCGACAACAGGGGGCATCAGGAAAATTTGTGAAATTGTGATTTTGCAACCAATGCTAACTGTTTTAGTTCATGTGCAGAGTCAGTGATAGTTGAAGAGCAAACTGAAGTGGATGATGAACCACATTCGAATGCTACTGATGATTCGAATCATTCTTTATGTGTTGAACATAATTTTTACGTTTGGAACTTTGTTCAGTCTATGCTAGCTGAGACTAAGGGTTTTTTCTGACAGTTTTTCTGATAATGTTGCTAAAACTGAAAGTTTAGATTCTGTAGTTTCAAATTCTACTTGTGATGAAAATGTTTTACCAGAGGGAGCTAATACATCTGCTGATGAATTCAAAACAACTGTTTCGAATGACTCAGACAACTATACCAGTATGTTTGAATCATCAACAGATGTCTCAGAATCCTCTGAAACTGATGAAGTTGAGAATATTTTCTTGTCTGAATGTGTGAATGATAATGAGATAGTTGACAAGCAGGGATCATTTGATATTGGCATCAAGCCTGAAAATCAGACTGGAGATTCTAGTATGTCAGATGATGAGCAAAGTCTTCCTGAGGATTCTGCTTTTCCTGTTGAATCCAAACCCACTATCTTAAACACAAGTGTGGACTTAAATGTTTTAAATGAAAATTCCTCATCATCTGACAAACCAGAATAAGCTGTTCCCAAAAGTTCAGATTCTAAAGAGGAGGTTTTTAAAGAAAATAGTTTTTAAAAATCTACTCCTCTAAAGAAAAAGAGATCACGCAAAAATAAGAAGCGAAGCAAAAAGGTAACACAAGTTGAAAATGCCACTGATGCAGTGAATGAAAAACCAAAGGAAAAACCAACTCAAAAGCAAGCTGAAACTCAGTTAAAGGGTAAAGTTATCGAAACTCACTCTTGTGCTGATGATTGTGAGCAGGTTTCATCCAAGTCCAAACATGCACATAAGAAATTAGCATCAAGTGGAAAGAAGAGACCTAATCCACTCCCTAGAATAACACAAGCTGAACTAAATATCTTTTCCTCAAAGAGACAAAATTGTTTTAATTGTGGAATTCTAGGGCACATAGCTAGAAACTGTGTTCATCGTCCTTCTGTGCCTTACTACTCGAAGAACGTACATCAACAGACGGCTAAGCCATCTAATGGAGACTGGAATCTAGCAAAGAAATATAATCAAAAGTTCTCAAACATGCAGAGTTTCCAAAATCAGTCAAAAAAATCAAGTATAACATCTACAACAAAATATGTTTTTAAAAACACTGTTTTTAAAATTTGGAAACCCAAAATTCTTGCTAGATCTTAGTCTTAGTCTTCGCAATTGTTGCAATCATCTTCATCTTCACAAACCTCTACCACTGCTAATGCTCATATGATATTTCGTGAAGTTTCTTATACTAACAGTGACGGTCAACCCAGATCAACAATGGCCCGAGTTTCAGTTTCTAATTAATCCCTTTGTATGTGCAGGAACCACTATGGAGGGCTGTCGTCAGACTTTGGTTCATCGATAGTGGCTGTTCCAGGCACATGACATGAGACATTTCCAAGTTGAATGACATAAAAATATTCGATGGTGGATTTGTCAACTTTGCGAGAGGTGAAACTGGAAGAATTACGTACAGTTCAAAATGGGGTTCTCAGCTTCTCAGATGTGAATTATGTTCCTGAATTGAAACATATCCATTTGAGCATGTCTCAGATGTGTGATAAAGGCTTATCAGTTCATTTCACCAAAAAGGGTTTTGTAGTGTTGAAACTGGGGATTGTGATACCGGATGATGGCTCCTCATTGAAGTAGAACAAAGGGGTAATGCTTACGTCATTGACATGAATAAAGCCCCTACTAATCAAATTTCTTGGAAATCGCTGAACGTGATACAATGTTATGGCATCATCTCCTAGGTCATCTCAATATGAAAAATCTTAATCGACCAGCAAAAGGTGGATTAGTAAGAAACCTACCAATTAGTGACTTCATGCAAATTGAGAAATGTGAATCATGCGCTCGAGGGAAGCATCATCGCAAGCCTCATAATCCTAAACTCATGCACTCAACTTCCAAACTTCTATAACTACTTCACATGGATCTTTTTGGTCCTGTCAATGTGTTGAGCATTGGAGAAAAGGCTTACTGCTTGGTCATAACTGATGATTTCTCACTCTTCACTTGGGTAATTTTCTTAGAACATAAGAGTGAAATAGCAAGGTTGATCAAGACAATCATCACTCTCATGGAAAATCAGGCGAATGAGAGGATGAAAATTATTCGATGCGACAATGGGACGGAGTTCAAGAATGCTGAGCTAAATGATTTATGTTCCTCAAAGGGAATTGACAGTCAATATAGTGTAGCTTGAACTCCTTTAAAAAATGGAGTTGCTGAAAGGCGCAACAGAACTCTCATTGAAGTTGCTCGAATGATGCTGATAGATTCTAGCCTTCCATTGATATTTTGGGCAGAAGTAGCGAACACCAACTGCTATGTACAAAATCATGCTTTGATCAACAAACTCCACATGAAGAGGCCATATGAGATAGTTGAAGGACAAAAACCCTCTGTACAACATTTTAGAACCTTTGGTTGTCCCTTTTTCCTTCTGCTTATGGATGCTAAGGGAAATTTTGAAGTGAGAGGGGATACGTGCTATATCATTGATTATTCTAAAAATACTACATATCGTGTTTACAACAAGTTCAAAAGCAGATTGTGGAGACCTATAATGTGGGTTGGCTCGAAGAAAATCCCAAAGACACGTGCATTGGACTTGATTGGTTATATGATTATTCCTCCATATTTAAGTCTTTTAATATTTTACTTGATGTGGTTACAAATGCAGGTGTCATAAATTCAGTGATACATATTCCAGTCGCAGAAGAAGATGAAGCAGTGACGTTACCAGACTCATTCAAGACACTTAATGTGGATCCATCGAGATTCCACGATGCTACTGAAGCATCGCCTCATACTTCACAGATTTAGGAGCCGGTTTTTGAATCCAACACTCAATCAGGTTCCCCTGATGATGCAGTTCAAACCACTAAAGAAGCCTCACAACAGACAAATGCAGAAATCTCAAATCCAAATGTCCAAGGAACTTATGTGTTTCCGGAGCCGATTCCATCTGATTGCATTGTTGATCCACCAGGGACAACACTGCGACTGCATCAAATGAGGGGGAGCAAACCGGAATAGCATCAGGAATTTTTTCCAACTTGCAACCAAACTAGCAGGCACCAGTTATGGCGATACCGCAACGTCTTCAGAGAGATCATCCAATCAAGAACATTATTGGTCCGTGGATGCCGGTGTTCAAACCCGCAGCAAATCAGGGGATATTAATACAGGTTTATATTCTTGCTTCATTTCTCAGATTGAACCTAAAAGTATTGATATTGCCTTGCAGGAACCTGGATGGGTCGATGCAATGCATGTAGGGCTTAATCAGCTTGAGAAATTGGGAGTCTGGAAGTTGGTGAAGCTGCCTCAAGGAAAACGTGCTCTCGGAATGCGCTGAGTGTATCAAAACAAACAAGATGACACTAGTGTGATCATGAGAAACAAGGCACAATTAGTGTCACAATGTTTTAGGCAGATTGAAGGTTTGGATTATGATGAGGTGTACGCGCCGGTGGCAAGACTAGAAGCCATTCACATTTTCTTGGCATATGCATCCTACATGGGATTCACTGTTTATCAAATGGATGTCAAAATGGCGTTTCTGTATGGAAAAGTTAAGGAAGAAATATATGTCGCTCAACCACCTGGGTTTGTCGATTCAGAGAAACAGGGCTATGCCTACAAGTTGGATAAACCTTTGTATGGGTTGCACTAAGCACCTCGTGCATGGTATGTGACCTTGACAGAGCATCTGCTTGCTCATGGATACACTCGGGGACTATAGATCAAACATTGTTCATCAAACACGTTCACAAGGATCTTATTCTTGTGCAAATCTATGTGGACAACATCATTTTTGGTTCAACTGATGAAAGTTTGTGTAAAGAATTTGAAGCAGTGATGAAGAAAAAGTTTGAGATGAGTTCGTTGGAAGAGATGACGATGTTTTTGGGCCTGCAAGTTCGTCAAAGCACTCAAGGGGTCTTAATTCATCAAGGGAAATTTGTTCATGACGTTCTTGCAAAATTCAAGCTTACAGATTTGAAACCTATGGAATCACCCATGGTAGAACGACCATTGTTAAATGAGGATGCTGATGGAAGCTTAGTTAACCAGACACTGTATCGGTCTATGATCGGTTCATTGATGTACTTTATTGCAAGTCGGCCAAACATTATGTTTAATGTCTGCCAATGTGCTCGATATCAGGCTAACCCTAAATTTTCTTATCTCACTGCCGTTAAAAGAATTTTTATATCTTAAAGGAGATCCAAAACTGGGACTCTGGTATCCTAGAAATTTAGACTTTGATCTGTTAGCTTTTTATGACAGTAATCTTGAAGGAACATATAGAGACATGAAGTCTACATTAGCTGGTTTCCAGTTCTTAGGAGACAAACTTATCTCGTGGCAATGCAAGAACCAACAGACCATGTCACTCTCAACTGTGGAAGCGGAATATGTTGCAGAATCAGCTTGTTGTTCCCAGGTTCTCTAGATGCAACACCAGCTTCAGGATTACGGTTTGAATTATCTTAACACTACTATTTATTGTGATAATGATGCCGCTATTCAAATCATTAAAAACCCTATCTTTCACTCTAAAACCAAGCACATTGATATCAAGGTTCATTTCATTCGAGATTGCTATGGAAGAGGACTCGTTAAACTAGAACAAATCCATACTGATGCAAATACAGCGGATATTTTACAAAACCTGTCAGCAACTCTAGATTCAAAGTGCTTGTGTATCTTTTGAAAATGATGTGTTTCACCGACTGGGCAATTTAAAAAAAGAAGGGGTGGGGGTTGATGGTTTTAATGCTTGAGGTTAAGTAAATTTGAGCATAAAATATTCTACTTTTGCACAAATTTAGAGGGAGAAGTATTTGCTGGGAAATGAAAGAAATGTTCGTGCTAAAGGGCTTGATTAACACATGTAAGGTGTCAAGGCTAAAAAGACTAGGATATACTACGATGTGTTGATACGCCTAACACTCAAACGGATAAAAGATACCATGTGATACAAACATAACGAACTATGTACCATGTGGGTAACATACCATCGACGTATGATTTTATGGTCTTAAATCTTGCATTGATAGATAGCGAACGTCTGAGGTTTTGGGTCTTTATACTGTTGAGTCATCCGAGGATATCGAGGTTGTCCTTCTGTTGCATCCAGATTATATGCAGACCTAGGCACAGTCAGGATATCTTAAAAGAGCCAAAAGGAGGCAAAACACCTTAAAGGAAGATAAACCTATTTGAGGGAATTCCATGTGCTTATAAGAGCAATATTCGTACCAAAAAGGTATTTGCCTAACCCTCGTTGGACATAGTTATTGGTTACTCTGTTGTACGAAAGTACTGACATGTTCACCAATAGTCTAACGTTGTAATTCAAAATGATGAACTCAGTATGCTCACCTGCTACGATGAATTGTTGTGTTTTCCTTGATCGCGGGGGTATGTAAAGGAATGGGGCACACGGGTATTATAGTATAATATTACCTTAAATGTATCACGAGGTTGAAAATTGAAAGTTGACTATTAGGCTTAAGAGGACAAACATATTGGCAATCGCATAGACCAGTCTGATTAAGCATATACTGAAAAGTGTTCCTTAGTCAACTTGAGAACGATTTTATCCCGCAGCAATTTCAAGTAATTTTTAGTATTTGTGTAAATTTACATGTGTTTGTGTGCTTTCAAAAGGTTGCTTGGTTCGTTGGATTGTGGAATTTACGAAAGATGGTTTTCTGTCAGTTAAAAGTGACGTGGGTCAGATTTGGGCTGATCCATGAAAAGCCCAGACTTAACCTGTTTTCGGAAAGACTCAAACACATTTTGGATAAAGCCTAATTTATTTTCGAATATGTTACTGTTCCGAATTGGGCCTACACATTAAGGCCAAATTGTTTTCGAACAACACTGTTTCGAATTGGGCTTTAGTTTTGACTAGGCCCATTAGTCCAAGGCCTATTTTGAAAGAGTATTTACAGTTGATTTACTATTTCAGAAAAATCATTCAACAGTAAAAAATTTCTAAGCTTTTCGAATTCTCTCTCAACATTCAAGGACTTATTCGAATCTTCAAGGTATTTGCAGGTTTCAGATGAATTTCGGATAGATCTTCATGCATTTCGGATACTGGATCTTCATGTTTCGGATAGATTTAAGATAAATCAAGAATTTCGAATAATCAGACTTCAAAACATGATTTATCCGAAAACTAAGATGATTTATCCGAAAACTGACCTAATTCATTCAAAATGTCAAAAAGTTTTCGAAAAATCTGAAGAGGGTCATTAATTTGAACTTTTTGATTTTTTGAAACAGTGTTTTGAACTTTTGACCTTTTCAGAATTGAACTCTTCATGTTTTCCAAAAGATGAACCAGTCCGGTTGACCTGTTGACTAGTTAACTTGTTGACTACTCAACTGGGTTTTGTCATTTATCTAACTTGGTTAGCTTGGTGCAGATAATGGCTGGTCAACGAAAGGTAGATATTGAAGCGTCACACAACTAAGCAGGATATTTATTGAATCCTCCGGCAGAACATTATGACGAATTCAATTCTATGATTGTCGGATTAAATTCATGTCGAATTACACATGCCCTGAAAGCCAATCCAGTGATCTACAACGACATGATTAGCGATTTCTGGCTATATGCCAAGGTTAACAGGAGTGGAGCTGAAGGTGCTAGTTCAATAGAAGCTAAGATACAAGGAAAAGATATTGTTATTACGAAAGCTATTATATGAGAAGTGTTGAAACTTGACGATCAAACGCATCATCCAACAACTTTCAGAAGGGATAAAGTGATGAAAGCTTTGAGAAAAATGAGTTATGAAGGCGAGTATCCTACCGTATTGAAGAAGATATTTCCACCGTATTGGAGGTTACTTGTGCATGTGTTCTTGTTTTGCATATCGAAGAACAAGGTTGGGTTAGATCAGTTAAATCAGATTCGGACTTATGCTATGGTTGCTCTTGTAAACAATTGGGATTATAACTTCTCCACTTTTGTATTTGATAACATGAAGAGAATGTTTGAGAACCCGAAGAAGAAGATCTTTATGCTTTATCAGTGGTTTGTTCAGATGATTCTTGATGAAAAGTATCCAGATCTGGTTAAGAGTGCAAACGTATTGAATCTAAAGCCAATGGGTTCTAATTGTTTTGATATGGTGAAAAGGAATCGAGAAACCGTGAAGAGACATCAAATTTTAGGGAAGTATGCACTGGAGAAGCATGGAAAGTTTGGACCGATTGTAGGTCAGGTGTCAGCTCTAACACCACTGAATGCCACAATTACCGAAGAGCACGATGTACAATTTCTTGGAGTTGGGGTGAAACCAAAGATTGAGACGGAAAATCTAGTAACTGATGATGAAGGCACTAAGAGTGATGTGGAACTGATGGAATCTGTACAAGCTGAGTTACCTATTAGAGAACTACTAGTGATGAATTCTGAAAATCTTACAGCTTTGATCGAATCATTGAAGGATAGTCTTAGGAACCCTCCTCCTGTGATTCCTCCTACACAAGAAGAATAAGATGAAGATGATACTACTGAAGATACTGATTTAGTAGCAAGCGAGAGACAAAGAGTTGACCCTAAACCAAGTATTGTTGAACATGTGAGCCCTACTGCTGAAGCCGAGCCTGTTACTCAAACTGAGCCTGAAGTTGCAACTGCAACAGCCCAAGAAAACATTGTACTAGATTTCTTTGAGTCTACATTCCTAGACACTACTACCAGAATAGAACCTGAAAGTTCAAGTGGTTTACATTTTGATGTTGGTGGAAGTTCAAGTGGTGGTATG
Organism: Helianthus tuberosus; assembly: GCA_030545235.1. Taxonomy (NCBI): domain Eukaryota; kingdom Viridiplantae; phylum Streptophyta; class Magnoliopsida; order Asterales; family Asteraceae; genus Helianthus; species Helianthus tuberosus. Next base: position 137,900,514 of record CM060355.1, on the reverse strand, counting down.
TTTGGACATGATGAGATTCTTTTACGAGCTGATGAGAAAATGGAGTTTATTGAAGAGTCTGATAGTGATGATAATGTAGATGTGGATGTAGTGAAACTACAAAAGAGAGTGGTCGTGTTAGAATAAGATTCTCTTTTGAAAGATGCTCAGATCACATCTTTAAAAGATCAGGTCTTCAACAAGGATCAAACCATCAATCAACTACAAAGTGATGTGAATCTGTTAATGTCTATGGTGTTTGATCTAAAAGCGAAGTTGGAGAGGAAATTTGGACATGAGTTTACTGATGAAGATGATGATCCTATGAATGTTGAACAAAGAGATCGAACTGCTGAAGAGAAAGCTGCAGCTGATGCTGAATGTGAAGCCGCTTTAAATGAGTATCTGCAAGCTACACAGAAGAAGAGGAAGTTGCCATAGAAAAAGAAAAGTAACAAGCAGATGCTTATAATGAAAAATCAAGATGTTAATCCTCTGGATGAAAACTTTCAACCTAAGGATCCAACGAAAACATCTAATCGATATGTGATAGAGCTGGGAAAGATTCATTATGACAAGGTTGGGAACAAGTTAGGAATTACAAGCTGGAGATATGATCACAACAAACAGATGTGGTTATGTAACACCTCGTAAAATTGTGTCCAATTATGTGAAGACACGTGTCCTAAACCCTAAACGTGTAAAAGATTGATTTTGAAGGCCTAAACTTGACAAACATTGAAAATACGTATGCGGAGGGACTAAAAGTGTCAACATGCTAAACTTATGCCTCCGATTGACCACACATGATGAATATATTCTTAAACGAGTAAATATTCGGACGTAAGAAGCCGTTTGTGAAAGAAATCAAAAGTTTACAAGATAAAGGGGTTAAACGTGTCAATATGTAAATTCTTACATCTGAGTGACCTTTTAATAAACCCGGGGCTTCGTAATGTTCGATTATACTCTTGAGAATACGTGACAATAAATTCATAAGGTTTCGGTATCGTTATATGATAATTATGCAAACTTTCAAGAAGAAGGGTTAAAAGCGTCAACGAGAAGAAACTAGTGTATTCGATGATCGTTTTAACGAAACCAGGCCTAACGGTGTTTGGTTATGCTTCTAAGATCACCTACAAACTAACTAGGAGGGTTAAATGTGCCAAAAATAAAAGATACATTGAGTTAAAAGGTTAATGGACCAAACCTGCCAAGTTTATAACTTGTTTTGCTGGAACCATGGGTGGTCGCGCTGCGCGACACCCCTCCCGTGTTGCTGTCGCGCAACACGACGGGTACATCTAGGCAGAAACATTTGGATAGCTGCAGGTTATCTTCTTCCTTGGCCTCCAAACAAACCATACTCGAAAACTAGGGATTTTTGATGGTTTTTAAAACCACCATGGACACTTGTGATCATCTCTGGACCTCCCTAACACCTGGCATGATCCAAGATTACCCTCTTCAACTATAAATAGAGGCTTTGAGCAGCCTCATTTCCTTGCTCATTCAAAAATTCTCATCTCTCTCATTGCTTAAGCTTTCTTGAGCATTTCTTGAGGTTCCTGATAAAAAAGGAAGCTCCCCTGAGTTTAAACTTCGAGCTAGGACACTTTGTAAGTGTCCTTAGCCACTCTAGTTCGGTTTTTATGCGTTTAAAGACCGAAAGTCAAAGTTGCCACAAAACGGCATTGACTTTCAGTTTAGACCTAAACAGTCTAGCCATTGTTCGAGGTGAATATGGCTACGTGATCGTAATTAGGTAGGTGTTAATCCCTCAAAAGGACACCTCCTAATTATCACGTTTACTTAGTTAATTGTCGGGTCAAAGTAATTAATCAAAAAGTCAAACTAGTCAGATTTTTAAATAAAAATCAAAACGGATAATGTAGAAGTTATAAAACATGTTTTATCACTTTAATAACTTGGAAAATATTACTAGAACATGTCTAAACATGTTCAATCCGACAATTCTAAGTTTAAGCTCAGTTCACAACCGAAAGTCGCAAAAGCTTGACTTTTGCTTTGACTTTTAGTTCTGACCCATTTTAGCTTAATTCCTTTATGTATTAAGGTTCCATTGTGACCATATAATGTTGTAGTATAACCCTCTGGGGGTTATATTACATGGTCACTTAGTAATCTGAATTATATGCATGTTTTCGTTATTATGCTTATTGTTGACTAATATGTCCTTATGGTTTAAAAATGAAATTTTTAAACAAATGAACATGCAAATGGATTAGCTACTGATTAGTAAACATAATTAAAGTTATTTGACACTTACATTCTGGTCATAAACTGAAGTTATGCAAATGATCGTAAATTAAGCTTTTATAAAGACTAAAATGCCCTTTGGTGTATAAATCATGCTTAAAACATAAATTTGACTCAAAAATCTTTACCTAATGTTGTGATATCATTTTTAGGAATTTTTGGAATGTCGGGTCAGACTAAACACTGACCTTAACATTGAGTTCTTGTATAAAGCCTATAATTGACTATAATACCCTTTTTGCTAATAAAATGAGTTTAACCTCTAATTAACATGCAAAACTTTTTGCTACTGATCTAATATTAAAAATAAAATAATTTGACCATTCAAGGCTGGTCAAAATCTCAGAATCACTTAACCTTGCAATTATCGTCAAATATCGGCTTTTACGCTAATTAGGTGCATAGTATGGTTTAAAACCATATTTAGCACCCCAAGACTTATTACCTACTAATTTTATAAATGATTTTTAATATTTTTACAGTAAGTATAAGTCATGTACTCAGAATTCCAATTATGTCCCTAAAAGCATATGTGAAATGACCAAAATGCCCTTTCGGGGCATAGTTTGGCCATAAATGGTAAACCACACATATGTATGATATCATACTGTTATAACATCATAAAAATAAATATTCTTACAGAATGTTTTTGACCAGAAATTCAGTTTACCTATAAACCTCTTTTAAAAATCCTAAAATGAGCAAAATGCCCTTATAGGGCCTAATACAGGTTTAAAATCTTTTTGGGCATACATGTTGACATCCTACTGATGTCTTAACATATTTTAAGCGTAATGACATATGGGACCTGTATATGACTCATTCAGTTACCCGTTATGCTTATACGCGTTCGGTTCAGTTTACCCGTTATGCTTATACGCGTTCGGTTCAGTTTATGTAACTAGTTTGCATAAATTAACCGAAACGAGTTTAACCTTATCATCTAAACTTCAAAATCTAGAATGTATTTAGTTTACCCATATTATACAATTCTTCATACTTGTTGGGTCTAAATTACATTCCATTCCGGTGTCCGCTTAATCTAGCGTTTTGAACCGTAAAGTATCCTTAAAACTAACCGGTCTAAGTCTTTGACTTAAATAAGACCCGTTAGTATCCTAATAGGTTAATAAAACCTTTCTTTCAGATGAAGTAGCCTTAGTAGAAGATACTTGCATAAAGTCTTAGAGATATACGGCTGAGTAGCATTTCTTGCATAATTAACTCATGTAAATACTTTTAACTTATTTTCCCTTATACGGGCTTGGGATACGGTAAATTATTACCGCTTGGTCAGGTATGGGATCATTTAGTCAGATTTTGATTAATAAATCCGCATAACCCGTTTTAATGTGTTTTGTTTGATAACATAAACATTGGGGGTTAATGACCGTGTCCTGGATATCCTCAGCTCATTTAAATTATTAATGGCCACGACCTATGCACGGGGTGTAGGCATACACCCGACAGATGAAAATGCTAAATAATAAATTACCCACAAGTTGGGGATAACTCCTTTGTGGGTTTTATAAGTGGCGAGTCAGTTAATCATGTCTGGTTTCCAAACCGGCCCCAAATGTATGACAAACATGTAAAGTTGTATACAAGATTTTAAATGAAATTGTCCCAAGTTATAAATGAAATTTCATGCCTTGCGCGCTAAAACCAATTTTCATAAATATTTTCAAATGAGTCAGTTAACTGTATTTACAAGTGAAAACTGTCGTATTTTCCAAAGACTAATTGACAGGTACCTCTCGAAATAGGCTGGAGCTACTTGGCCTTATATAAGAGGATCTTGCAAATCCCTTGATGCCTAAAGTTTGTCGAACTCTGTTCTATGTATTTATTTAATGGTCCGCCTGTGGATCTCTTTTACAACCGCCTGTATATTCTTTTGTTGAACTTTGAACATTTTGGGTTGTAATAGTAATAACTTCCAAGCCTTCCACTGTGCTATATATATGTTTAATTGTCTATGATGATATCAACTACGTCACGATACTCCCCACCGGGCCCACCGGATTATGTGGGAATATCGGGGTGTGACAGGTTAGTGATAAGAGAGAGTGGACACATAGAATATTATTCCAAGGAATCTCAGTTTGATTCTTGGACAAAGATTGATCTGAAGAATTTGCTGAGAGCTCCTTATCATGATTCTGATCCTAACCAGCGTGGAAGAGGTTGGGCATTCTTATCAAAGCTTGAAAGGGAAGTCAAGAATTATTTACCTAACATGAAGTGTGTTGAATCTTCGGTGAAAAAGAATCGTGGTGTTCTCGATCCTTACACTAGAAGAATGACTAAAACTGTGATCTGGCCCCCAACTAAGAAAGAGAAGATTATTCCAGTTGCCCTAAAGTTTCCAAAGAGAGTGTTGAAGAATTTTAAATTCTGGGCATATTATCCAAAGATGGGCGAAGCTGTGATTGTTACTGAAGAATCTGCATATAGTTTAGCTGATACATTGGATTTAATAAGTTTTCATGAAGAAGATATACCAATCTTGAGCAAGAATCAAATACGCACAAACGAAAAGTATGAAGTATGTGCAAAATCATGGACGAGTGCGGTGGTAAATGTGATTAGTTCGAGGTTGTATGTGGATGCTACTCCATTAACGGGCATCAATGTAGCTAGTGGAGTGTCAAGCTGAAGAGCACTAACTTTATAAACCTAGGGGGAGATTGTTGGGCCCTTGAAGGTTTATACATTAGTAGTTAATTAGTATTGTGGGCTAGATGTTAGTTGGTTGTTTTGGGCTTGTATGTGGGCTTGGTGGGGGGGGCGAACTGGGCTTATTTTTAGGGGGAGTTGTGGGCTCAACTCTCCTATAAATACATGTTTAGTTGTTGACTCTAAGTAATTCTACAGCAAACTTGTATCAGACAATTACATTGTATGCAAGTTAAGCTTTTGGTGTTAATCATTCTATTTTATCTACTTTCTTGTGCTTGTTATTGAATCAAGTTTGATTGTGTGATTCCGCCACCAATCAAACTAGTTGTGATATCTTTGTTTGATCCAATTTTTGAACTTACATTTACTAGAGTCGATCGGTTCACTTGCCGGTTAGTAGTTTAGTCAAGTTTTAGAGAGTGTAGAGTATAACTTAGTGTCTAGATTAGGTTAATTTAGTTGTTAATTAATAAACTACTTTTAGCACATCAAGTTTTTGGTGACGTTGTCGGGGACTCTTGTCGATTCCGTTTATTAGCTTATATTAAACTTTCTTGATTCACACGTACTATTTGTGTTTTTTAGTCGTAGGAGTCTAAATAGTCGTGTCTTTTTATTTTCTTACTTTAGAGTCTAAATAGTAGAGTCTTCTTATGTGTTCCGTGTTTGTTTTGCTGTGAATGCCCCATACGCATTCACAAGGACCGCCGCAAAAGCCACCAGTTGTCAATCGCGCGCTCTTCGGTTCCGACCAAAAGGTTAGTTCTTCTTCCTCAAGCTCGCCCCTTCTGACTTTACTCTCCAATCTAAACCACCCCACTTTGACTTTACACCAAAGTCATCACCACACAATTCCCCACCACCAAGTCCTAGACAAAACCCCGATTTTCAAATGGCCAACTGTAGGACCATCCACCAACAATGCACTAAGGGTTTCACCGGCATGAACTCTCCCATAACTGTTCCACCAATCACCAATGAAAGCTCCCAGCAAATCTCCTTGTACATCATGACTGCTATCATAAACTCTTATCAGTTCCATGGTCGTGATGACGAGGACGCACCCGCGCACATAGCCCGCCTCCCCCAATCATAGGTACATTTAGGCTTCAAGGTGTAACCAATGATGGAATATTTCTTCAGTTTTTCCCTTTTTCGCTTGCGGGACATGCCGCCACTTTGCTCGACTCGCAACCTGCGGGAACTTTTACCACTTGGGCGGCCCTTCGTGATGGGTTTCTCAATAAATACTTCCCGCCTGCTAAGGCTTCTCACCTTCGTGACTAGATTTACTCGTTCCGCATGGAACCGGCCGAGTCCTGTTACCTTTCTTGGGAGTGATTCCAAAACTTGCTAGCTCGATGCTCCCAACATGGTCTCTGTAATTCGGACCTTGTGGAGAAATTACACAACAGGCTTACTTATGAAACTAGGGCCCGATTTGATACTTCAGCAGGAGGCCACCTTATAGGAAGGAAAAATATAGCTGAATGCAATGGTCTCTTTGAAAGCTTTGCCCAATCTGAGTATGAGCAAAGGTCAGTTAATAGGAATTCCATTCCTGTCACTAGTACAACCTCATCCGCATGAGGTATTCACCAGGTTACACCGGATACTAGTGTGGCTGCTACTTTAGAAAACCTAGCCGGAGATGGAACTAAAATTTAAGGTAGATAAGTGCGAGATATGTCAGGGGGGTCATGGCACTCTTGAATGTCCACTAATGAATGAGGAGCAGGTAGAGTTCATAGGGGGTCAAAATAGGGATCCAACCAATGCGTTCAATAATAATAATTTGAGTTGGAACAATTATAAAAACTAAAGTTGGCGTTCAGCTGGTGTCCCCCCTGGTTTCCAATCAAATTTTAATTCCAATCGGGGGTAGGGTCAGTTCTCTAGTAGGGGTTCAGGTGGTCAAAGTTTAGGTAGTGGTCAAGGTTCAAGTAGCGGGTTAGAGAGGATAGAAGAACTACTATCGCAGTTAGTTGTTAAAGACGAGGTTACTCAGAAAACCCTAGCGGAGCATGATATTCTCTTGAGAAATCACCAATCTGCATTCTTAGATCTTCAGCAGTCTGTTGGTGACATAGCTAGGAAACTTGAAGAACGGGCACCTAGCCAGTTCTTGGGTGGTACTCAAACCAACCCGACCGCTCAGTCGAAGGCAGTCACCACTCGTAGCGGTAGAGATTTAGGTGAGGAGTTAGTTAGAGAGGAAGTTGAGGTAGATGATGAAGAGTTACTAGATGAAGAGATTTAAATGGAGGCTCCTGGGAAAATGCAATCTAGGCTAGACCCAACAATTATCGCATAAACCAGTGAGTCTCGAATAGAAAAGAGAATAAGAAAGAAACCTATAGAGGTTAGGTCGTCACCACTCATCGATCATTCGCGCGTTCCGTATCCTGCCCGCCTTAAGAATCAGAAATATGCTAAGGAATATGGGCATTTCCTCGACATGTTTAAGGAGCTCAAAATAAACCTTCCATTCATCGAGGCAATCCAGCATATGCCCAAATATGCCAAGTTTTTGAAGGGTCATCTTAAACAAAAGGATAATCTGGGGGAGGTTTCGAACATTTCTTTGACCGAAGATTATTCCGCAGTGGTTTTAAACAAACTACCAGAGAAATTAACGGACCCGAGAGTTTTCACGACCCCATGCTTATTCGTTAGCGACACCCCTATCCAAGCCTTAGCCGATTTAGGTGCTAGCATCAACTTGATTCCATATTCTCTCTACGAGAAGCTAGACCTAGGAGAGCTTACACCCACCCACATGACCTTGTCATTGGCCGACCGTTCAGTTAAATACCTACGTGTATGCATTGAAAACTTGCTCATTAAGGTCGATAAATTTGTTTTCCCTGTAGACTTTGTCATTCTCGACATGGAGGCCGACGAGAGAGTTTTCATCATTCTAGGTCTTCCATTCTTATGCACCGCAAAGGCAATCATCAATTTCTTTGATGGGAAGATACCACTCCACGTAGGTGACGACAACATCACATTTGAGGTTGCTAGGTCTATGCAACATCCGGGTGGTCAAGATGATTATAGTGGTCCATGCGGTTCCATTTATATCTTAAAATCATTCATCTTGTGTGTGGACCAATGTCTCGACTACATCTGTTGGGCTGATTTGGTAGGAAAGGACGTAGTTGCCGAGGTTGAGGATGTTGACGAGAAGGATGAGGAGGAAGCACCATGGGTTCCCGATAAGATGGACCTTTGTGAGATTAGTGTTGAGAGTAAGAGACCTTCCTTAGAGATACCACCACCTTTAGAACTTAAGGTCCTACCCTCACATTTAGAGTATACCTATCTAGGAGAGGAGTCCACTTTACCCATCATTATTTCATCCAAGTTGACGGAGGATGAGAAGTTGAAATTGCTTGAGGTGTTGAAGATGCATAGAGAAGCTATTGCATGGAGACTTTTCGATATAAAGGGCATAAGCCCTGCCTATTGTATTCACCCAATTCTCATGGAGGATGAATACAAATCGGTGGTGCAACCTCAAAGGCATCTAAATCCAAACATGCAAGAGGTGGTAAAGAAAGAGGTGTTGACGTTGATGGATGTCGGGTTGATCTATCCTTTTTTTCAATTCCCCTTGGGTGAGCCTGACGTGATGCGAGCGTGTACGATTTTTGATATATTTTTAAGAACTTTTTACTCATTTATCAAGTTTTAAATTTATAAAACACGATATAACACTATCACTCTCTACAACACGCTAGGGAAAGTGCACCCATCGTTGGCGTAGTATAGTGATGGTAAGATACCGAGGTCATCCAAGGACATAAGAGCTTTTAATACCGGATTATCGTCAACGTCTAATCTAACCAAATTTTGAGAAAATATTTTTTTAGTAAACTAAATAAAGAAACTAAAATAAATTTAAAAAACAAATAGACAAGATAGAATCACTTGGTTCCGACTTATCTTTTACGTATCCTTTGATGATTTTCGCACTTTTCGTTTTTTAAGAGATTATCTTAGTTATAGTGTCATGTCCCTCTTTTGGAGGCAACGCTACCCTCGGCCATATTGGTCTGTGTCAACAGGGATATAGTCCCACAAGGCTGGAATATTGAAAGATAATTAAGTAAATTATTAATGCAAAATGTAGCATGTCCCTTTTTTGGAGGCAACGCTACCCTCGGCCATGAGTGAATCAAGAAAACATGAAGAGATAAAAGAATGAAGTTCACTTTGAATATAAAAAACTAGTAATTAAAGTCATTCATACAAACCCAATTAAAAAGTTAACCTGTAACACCTCGAAAATTTACGTCCTATAATGTGTTGACACGTGTCATAGGTTTGAACGTGCGAAAGAATGTTCTTGAAGGACTAAAGTTGACAAACAGTGAAACTGTGTAAATATAAGGGTTCAAAGTGTCAACAATGAATAAATATACTTTACAATAACCCTACATGATGTTTATAACCTTAAACGAATGAATCATGGATCATACGAAGCGAAATGTGAAAGAAAGTGAGAGATTACAAACTACAGGGGTTAAATGTGTCAACATGTTTAAGTTATACCTCTGAGTGACCTTTTAGCAAACCCGAAGCCTTGTAACGATTAAATATGCTCACTAGAATGTACCATAAAAATTTCACCAAGTTTCGTTACCGTATGAGTAAGTTGTGATAAAATTCGTGTGTAAGGGTTAAAATCGTTAACATTGAAATTTAGGGCTTTTCGGGTGATCACAAAGTTACCCGAGGACTTTACAAAGTGGGTATAAGTCTTAAAGCCCCCATATGTTAATATTATAGGATAAGAACTCTGGAAAACAAGTGAAAACAACCTTTCGGGGGACCAAGGACCAAAATGCAATAACGAAAAACATGTTTTACCTGATCTGATGGGCCACGCGGCCCGCCTCCCATATAACAAAAGCCCATGCGGGCCGCCTGCGACTGCCAGAAGCAGAAAAGAATGGCAGGTGGCTGTTTTCAGCTTCTAACCGACTTAAATGCAAGTTTTTCGATACCTTGGGCTGCCTAAGGTGGTTTTTAGCGTGTAGGACACATGTTGGTCATTTGGTAACACTCCTAGACTTATGTGTTGATGATCCAAGATGTTTGAATTCACATAAAAGACCACATTCTTTGCATTCATCTTGCATTCACTTCCTGATCATTTCCAGAGCATTCAAGCAGATCCCAAGCATTCCAAATCATCCATTAGACAAGTGTAAGTACCCTTGATCTGCTCTAATTCAGTTATGCTTAGTTTATAGACTAGAAATCAAACCGTCATAACTACGGTTTGACTTCACGATAAAACACAAATGGTCCAGGGTTTTGTCGAATCGAAAGTTGTTATAAGTTGGTAATCATGTGGGCTTTAAACCCTTAAAAGGGCACCCACTGATTTCAATCCTAACTATGTCGTTTGTCGAGTCAAACTTCTTCCGAAAAAGTCAACAGAATTGTTATGTTTGATTTAATGCATGATTAACGATGTAAATGGCGTATAACCTATTTTATTATTCTTATAAACTGATAATAAGTATAAAAACATGTCTACGCTTGTTTGATTCGACAACTTTCTGTTTTGAACCGATTCGGAGCCGAAAGACGCAAAAGTTTGACTTTTGCTTTGACCTCAGTTCTGACCCGGTTTAGATAGTTTTAGACATGCCTAAAAGTTCCATTAGGACCTAGTTACATGTTGGTATAACCCTCTGCGTTTATACCACATGAATCCTTAATTGTCCGATATTTCCGTTAATCGCCTAAATATTGACCGTAATGCCCTTATGATCATAAAACGAGATTTTTGGAGATATGAAAGTAAAATAATCTTAGTTACTGATTATTAGACATGTCTGTAAATTTTCACATCAAGCGGAGGTCCAGATTAGGAGTTATGCTTAATGACGTAATTATAGTGATTCTTAGTAATTAAATGACGTCATTAGCGTAACGCCTATCTAAAACCCATTTTTGACACCAAACCTTTTACCCACTGATGTAATATAATATTTTGGGATTTTTGAAGATTTTTAATTATTTTTAAACTGATCATAAGCTAGGATTAGTGCTTTAATTCGGTTAATACCGAATATACCCTTTTTGGCCATAAAATGAGTTTTACAAATCCTTTTGACACCAATCCAAATGCTACTGATTTTAAATATTAAATAGAGTGTTTTGAACCTGTTTAACTGATCCGGAAACTCAAAATCCTATTTTAACCCGTACGTCGCTTAAAACGGCTTTATACGCGTATTATACGCATAGTTAGGGTTTAAAACTATTTTGACATATAAGACTTATAACGAAATGTTATAACCTATTAAAATAAACTAATTTACTGATGTATTCAGACCCGGTTCACAGAAATGTAATTAATCCCTTTTATAATCTTTAAAATGACCAAAATACCCATACGGGGCTTAATATGCGATTAAACTCGTTTTGGGCATAACGGAAGGTATCCTACTGATATCATGAAATATTTAAGGCATGTTAACTTAGGAAACTTGTTTAGGACTCTTATGGTTACCCATTACGCTTCATATGCGTTCGGTTCGGTTTATGTAACTAGTTTACATAAATTAGCCGAAACGGGTCAAACCTTATAGGTTTTATCTCAAAAATTCAGAATGTGTATCATATACCCATATTAAGCAAGTCTTCAAACTTGTCGGGTCTAAATCACATTCTATCCAGTCTACGCTTAATCGTGCGTACGAACCGTATCTTTAAAACTAACCGGTCTAAGCGTAAGCTTAACTAAAGACCCGTTAGGATTCTAATAGGTTATTATAAACCTTCGTTCCAGATTAGGAGAACCAGTAAAAGATACTTGCACTCGCTGATTTTTGATCTATACTTACTCAGGTAAATACTTTTAACTTATTTCCCTATACGGGCTTGGGGTACGGTATATAAAATACCGCTTGGTCGGACATTGAATCTTTAATTGTATATGGTTAAAGTATTGAGATGTTTCGTTTAAATTGTTTTATTTACTTAAAGCCTTTGGGGGGTTAATGACCGTGTCCCGGATATCCCTGGCATCATTTTACGAAATGGCCACGACCTTAGCACTCAGGTGTAGGCGTACACCTGTCAGTGTCTCATTTAAATAAAGTGGTGTGTTTATTGATCTTTAACCCGGCTCGAACCGGGCTACTGAACGCATAAGGAACATGTAAATCCTTTACAAGTTTATATATTTAAATAATTATCCCAAGTTATAAAATATTATTCGTGCCTTGTGCCTTAAATGCATTTTCTTAAACTCTTTTCAAAATGAGTCGGTTGATTGTATTTACCAATGTAAACTGACGTATTTTTCTTAAAAAGGTTAAGTGCAGGTACTACGCGTAATAGGCTGGCTTGTCTCCTAGCATCCACAATAAGTCTCGCCAGCTTGGATGTTATAGACTGTTGAACATTGTTTCCTTTTATTTTGTTCTACCTGTGGATTTATATTCGACTATTTCTGATACTTAATATTACAATATTGTTGGTTGAATTAAATCTATACTTTGCTTCCGCTGTGCGTTTAAATATTGTGTTGTTTGACTATTATGTTGCCAACCACGTCACGATACTCCCCTACCGGGCCCACCGGTAACACGTGGAAATTCGGGGTGTGACAGGTTGGTATCAGAGCCAACACTGAGTGAATTAAACACTAGTCTTTTGTGTTTAATCTCAGTTACACAATTGCACATTCCTAAATCTTCGAGTCTAGACAAAGAACTTAGGAATAATCCAAAATGTTTTTATTTTAATTTAAAATTTGGTCCTTTATTTTTCCTTGTCATTACCTTTGTTATATTAACAGGTTAAGCAATGCCGCCAAGATTCAGACGAGGAGATCGAGGAAAGGCGCCGATCAGCGCCCCTAACGGCCATGAGGCCGGGCCTTCAGGTCGGCGAACTCCTTCTGTTACAAGGAGTATAGATCCGCGAGAACCTTGGAGGGTCTATGAGGAGCCTGCTAGACAATCCACGTCACATATCTCGACGCCTTCATATCATCACTCCTATGGGCCTCTGTCCGAGAATGAGCCCAACCACCCGCAACCTTCATACATACCGTTGCTGCGATCCTCATCGCAAGATTCCTTCCGAGACCCTACTCCTGTTTTTCGGGGTCAGTTTAACCCAGCGGAGTACCTACCAGAACAAGTTGGCTTTAACCCACTAGGACCGGAGGATCACTTTTCTGGTGATCAAGATATGGACGAGGACACAGATCCCGTCGAAGCTTCAACCGGATCCTTTAACCATCCTTTCGTGATCTCAGACGGTTCGTCTTTTCACGGAACACCATACCAGGGTCCGGATAGTCACATGGCACGATTCGAACGGTGTGAGTGGTACTATACACCATCTGAACACTCATCACCTCACCAGCAGCCACCACTGCAGCAGCAAGATCCCTCTGGGGACCCACGTTTCGAGCAGCAGCAAAATCCCTCTGGGGACCCACGTTTCGTGCAGCAAAATCCCTCTAGGGATCCACGTTATGAGTCAGTCACGCCACCGCCTCCACCGCCGCCAGTTCATCTAGAGCCTCCAGAACCACCAAGACGTAGGAGGACTGGCGCACGGATCTCAGCACGAGAAGTGGATTTTCATCTCAACACCCCTCAACACTCCAGCGGCAGCCACTACCCGCCTATATATGAAGGCCCACAGATGGGTGGACCTTCAGTTCCAGTTTCGGAGGTGAATTCGGCACCTATTGCACTGCCATCACCGGGTTTTGGCCACCATATCCCTGCCTATACGGCTCCGGCAGCTTACAACCCTTACGGACCTCCATCATACCATAACTATAATTATGCCGAGGCCGACCCATACCTAGTGGCAGCAAACTCCCCTGCCCAAAACCCTGAGGGACCATATGGAACCCCTTGGGGAATGGGACATCCAGCTCGAGGGTATCAAGTACCTCCTCAGCCACCGCCACAGTACCAGCCACCACGGTTTTCTCCACCAGAGCAGGAGGATCTCCGTCAAAGACTGGATAAGGTTAAGAGAGACCTCCAGAAAGAGCGTAGGAAGAATGATGGATTTATGAGTGGCTTGGCAAATTTGCTGAAGGGAAAGAAGAAACGGGATCGTTAAATCCCAATATGTATTATTGTATTTCCTTGTTTAAATCAAGTCCCTACGTGGACATTTATTTATGTGTGTATGTAGTCCCTGCGTGGACATCTACCTTTGTACTTAGTCCCTATGTGGACTTGTCTCTATTAGTCCCTGCGTGGACATTTACTTTTGTAAACCGTCCCTGTGAGGACATGTATTATCTGTATAGCTCCTGCGTGGGCATGTGTTTATGTGAAAAGTCCCTTTTAGGGCAAAATGTACTACTTTTAAATTTTAATGGAATGTAAGTTTATAAATTTCATCTTTGCTATGTTATGCATAATTAAATTATATATGAAATAAATAAATCAAAATCATTCCTTTTAAAATCTATCTGCCTATGTTATTTTAATTTAGGATTTTAAAGGTGCAACCTAGCCTGCATGTCATTTTAAGACCTGGCCAAGATGGTAACCCGTTAAAAAGATTCAAATCCCTGTTAACATCTGAAAACATGTTAACACTCCTGGCAGACTTGATTCATTAAAAACACACGTGTTATTATTATATAAGGATCTTTTCAAAGATTCCAAACCCATCTAAATGATCTCTGAATCATGGGTTAAATCATTAATAAATATGATCAGTTCTTTTTACCATCCATTGGTAATGGAATGCCTACGGGCCCTTCTCATTTTCATATGAGACAAAAGATAGTATTAGTCTGTGACCCTGTCTGATAAAGGTAATGAACTTTGTTCAAACCTTCATGCTTTGATTCTCTGAAATCATAGCTTATAAACTAAATTGTCCCTGTGACTAGGCCTTATGTGCTAATAAAACTGTTATTGTTTTAATAATTAGGATAATTATATTAGAAATCCTAAATTTATGTGAGTAATAAATTAACCATATATGGTCTATGTTTACCACGGTTAATAAATTGCCATAAAAGACAATTTTATAATAAACTCACCAATAAATTGATGTCAATATGTTACAGTTCAAGCTACATGGCAGACTCAAACGAGGTCAACAGTCACCCAGGGATAGTGCATGATAATGCCCGAGTAAATGTAGCGGGTGCAGAATTACAGGCAATGATCGATAATGCCGTAAACCGAGCTATGGATAGACAGCTCCATGAATCCAGTGGTACCCGTGCAAGGACTCATTCTGCACCACACTCTAGAACACCCTCCAGGACCCACACTGCCCACAACAGTAATTCCCACCACTCGTCAAACCGAAGGAGTGTTCCATCCCAAAGAGTCATACAGGATCAAGAACCCCGTAACAGGGGTTGCACCTATAAGTACTTTGTTTCGTGCAAACCCAGAGATTTCAATGGGGAAAAAGGAGCGGTAGATTGCATGACTTGGATGGACGAAATGGATACTGTGGTGGATATCAGTGGTTGCCATAATAGGGATATTGTGAAGTTCGTGTCACAATCTTTCAAAGGAGAAGCATTAGCTTGGTAGAGATCTTTGATCCAAGCTACAGGGAAAGTCCCATTATACAACATGACCTGGGAACAGTTCATGGCACTAATCAAGGAAAATTTCTGCCCTCAACACGAGGTTGAGAGAATTGAATCTGACTTCTTGGCGCTGGTCATGAGAAACCTAGATTGTCAGGCCTACCTTACCAGTTTCAACACTTTTCAAGGTTGGTTCCATATTTGGTAACTCCGGAGCCTAAACGTATAGCTCGATTCATTGGGGGTTTGGAACCAGAGATCAAAGCAAATGTGAAGGCCTCCAGACCAACCACTTTTCGGTCAGTAGCGGACATATCATTGTCCCTTACCTTAGATGCTGTCAGGCTGAGATCGCAGAGGAAAATTGATACCGAAAAGAGGAAGCGTGAGGATGACAACTCACGACGTTCAGACAAGAAGCAGAAGGGAAACAATGACCATAAGAAGGGGTCAGGTTTTAGGAAGGATGGTCAGCAGTCGGGTGAAAAACCCAAATGCAAAATCTGCAAGAGACAGCACTTCGGAAAGTGCAGGTTTGAATCGAATTCGAATTCACAATCGAAATATTTTGCATGTGGCTTGTGCAAGTCCAAGGAACACAAAACCTTGGATTGCAAAAAGATAAAGGATGCGACCTGCTACGGTTGCAATGAAAAGGGGCACATCAAGAGCAATTGCCCAAAATATGCCAAGAAGCCTGAAGAGGCTAAGAAGACCAATGCTAGGGTCTTCAGGATGGATGCTAAGGAAGCCGTCAAGGACGACAATGTGATAACAGGTACCTTTCTCGTAAATGATGTTTATGCGAGAGTGTTATTTGATTCAGGCGCTGATAAGTCGTTCGTAGATAATAAGTTTTGTGAATTGTTGAAATTACCTGTTAAGACTTTAAGTGTGAAGTATGAGGTGGAACTAGCAGATGGCACTTTAGAAACCGCTTCAACCTTATTAGATGGGTGTTTCATATCCATTAAGAACCACTCTTTTCCTTTGTCCCTACTTCCTTTGAAACTAGCCGGTTTCGACATAGTTTTGGGTATGGACTGGTTATCACATAACCAGGCCCAGATTATTTGCAACAAGAAGCAAGTGATGATCAAGACTCCGTCTGGTGAATCACTTACTATCCAGGGGGATACCCAGTATGGGCTACCCGAGAAAATGTCTATACTCAAAGACTCTAAGTGTTTGAAGAAGGGTTGTGTCATCTACATGGCACAAGTGATTATTGCTGAGCCGAAACCCAAGATTGGAGATATCCCCGTCGTTTCTGAATACCCCGAAGTATTTCCTGAAGAACTACCTGGTTTGCCACCAGATAGGCAAGTAGAATTCAGAATTGACATTATCCCTGGATCAGCACCAGTTGCTAGGGCGCCTTATAGGTTGGCACCAACAGAGATGAAGGAATTGAGAACGCAGCTAGATGATTTACTAACCAAAGGTTTCATCAAACCTAGTTCGTCTCCTTGGGGAGCACCAGTTTTATTTGTCAAGAAGAAGGATGGGTCGATGCGTCTGTGCATCGACTACCGTGAGCTTAATAAGGTCACTATCAAGAATAGGTATCCTTTGCCCAGAATCGACGATTTGTTCGATCAACTTCAAGGGGCAAGTTTCTTCTCGAAGATTGACTTGAGGTCAGGCTACCATCAATTGAAGGTTAGAGATGAAGATGTGCACAAAACAGCATTTAGGACTCTTTATGGTCATTACGAGTTCCTAGTTGTTGGATCTGAGTTTCTTTTTGATTGTATTTTTGTTTGAAATTAAGATGGAAATGAAAGAGTTGTGCAGCGGAATTAAGATGAAAACAAACTTTGCATACAATCAAACAGGCGTAATACTTTTAATCAAACATCTTTACACAATGAACCGAATGATTGAATTTATTTCAACAACGATTACAATGATTGATGTAAGAATGCAAACTCCCCCTCAGCCAGAGCTCAGTAGTTTGTTCGTGCAAAGAAGACGATGTGGTGAAAGAGCTAATAGAACAGTACAAAGTACTGAACTATTTTTAGGCACTCACAAACCACTGAGCATCTTAGCTGACGTCACCATGAAAGTGACATCTAACCTCCTAACAAACTCTAACCTCTGATCTATACAAACACTGATGTAGTAACTACTGCTATTACAATCTATTACATGAAAGATACTTAAACAGCTGCTGCATCCTTCCACTGCTGTGAATCCAGCAGTGCTTGTCCGGATCAGCAGTACTTGACTCAAAGCAGAAGATTGAGTCAGCAGAGCTTTGGTCTTCCATCAGTCTTTTAACATTTGGCAGTAGATGCAAGGCAGCAATTGTGGATCAGCACTTGGTAAGATCAGTAGATAGGAGGTCAGCAGATACAAAGCCACTTTCAAGGGGAAAGATTTGCATTAACTATCTGTAAACGTCTGCTTATTCTGGATCCACTGCTCTGATCCAGTTTTGGCTTTAATTATCTGTTCCTCTGATAGGGTTCAATCCCAACAATCTCCCCCTGGAACAGATAATGCCAAAACTCTTCATTATTTGTGGAAATCTTTATTGCCTCATCAACAGCTCCCTTATCTGACCTTTAAATTGTAATTCAAAGTCTAGGGCATCTGTATCTACATCATCCCTGCTAAGTGGAAGATCAAGGAGATCCTGCAAATCTTCAAGACTCAGGCCAAGAGCTTGTTCCCTTGATATTTTCTCCACTACGCCACCAGACCTGAGCAAAGTCAATACGCAGGTCTGTTTGTCAGTTTCCCACTTTTGTATTTTTGAGCCTGGGGGGTTTCTTGGGAGATGTTTATTTGCAGAAGTATTTGGTGAGGCTGGCCTGTTCATAGCTGGCTGAGCAGCATTTGCAGATTATTCCAATTCAAGATCTTCTTTTATCATTACTTCCGTGCCAGCTTTTACAATGGCATCTCCGGCTAAAAGATCTTGAATTGTTTCCATGCTAAACTGGTTTTGTGAGAAGACCCAGGAGATTGTGAGATGGTTTATGTGGAATCTCAGTGGAGATTGCCTTTTGAGAGGCTGTTTTTGATGATGATTTGGATGAGGGTTTTGAAGATTTCTTCGATTTTGTCAGTTTGAGGATGATTGATCGAAGAAATTTGGGAAGAAATGAGATGGAAAACTGCTTTGAGAAGAGAATTTTTAAGAATTCAATTCGACAGTAAAACCCTGTTTTGATGGTGAGTGGGGGATTTTATAGGGAAGAAAGTGAATGCTGAGGTGGCAGCCGTTACAAAAGGTCTGACCAATATGTACTGTCCACGTGACAACCCCTGTTGAAAGTGAAGGACAGTACTTTTGTGAAAGTGACTGATGAAGGCAGTGGTATGAAAGCAGTGGATGATTTTTACTATCAGTGGATAGCATATCAGTGGATAAGACACTGCTTTTGAACAACAGAGTTTATCAAAATAATGAGAGAGCAGGGGTTGACTTTCAGCAGTGGACAGACTTTTGA
Source organism: Helianthus tuberosus (assembly GCA_030545235.1). Taxonomy (NCBI): domain Eukaryota; kingdom Viridiplantae; phylum Streptophyta; class Magnoliopsida; order Asterales; family Asteraceae; genus Helianthus; species Helianthus tuberosus. Next base: position 137,881,542 of record CM060355.1, on the reverse strand, counting down.
AGTAGAGCAGACTTTTGAACAATCAGTGGTTAATGGCAGACTTTTAAGGATTTTAATGAAAAATTTTCATTTTTAGCTATTTTTAAGGATGGAGTTTTGATTTTCTGAAAACATTTTGTTGCTTTTATTCATAGAAAAACAAGATGTTGCTTGTTATTCCATGTTCAGCATCCCAATTCTAGAGACCAAGCTTTCAAAAGTGGTTGTATCAAGTGCCTTTGTGAGCACATCAGCTAGCTGATCTTTAGTTGGGACATGATGCAGAGAAATCAAACCTTTTTCATAGCAATCCCTCACAAAGTGATGTCTGATGTCGATGTGTTTGGTGGTTGAATGGGAAACTGGATTTTTGATGATATTTTCTGCTGCCTGACTGTCCAACATGAGTGGTGTCTTTAAGGCAGTTATACCAAAATCCAGCAACTGATTTTGAAGCCACAGGAGTTGGGCTGTACAGCTTGCAGCAGCAATGTATTCAGCTTCAGCAGTGGATGTTGAAACAGCTGCTTGCTTTTTGCTCTGCCATGAAACTAAGCAATCACCTAGAAACTGGCACCCTCCTGATGTGGACTTCCTTGTGGTGTGACATCCAGCAAAGTCACTGTCTGAGAAACCTGAAAGCTTGATGTTCCCATTAGCTGGATACCAGATACCAAGTGTGGGAGCACCTTTTATGTATCTGAAGATCCTTTTTACAGCAATGAGATTTGATTTTCTGGGAGCTGATTGACTTCTTGCACAGACACATGTTGCAAACATGATGTCTGGTCTAGATGCAGTTAGGTACAATAAAGACCCAATCATGCTTCTATAAAGTGTTTGGTCAATCAGCTCATCCTTTTCATCAGACATGACCAACTTATTTGTTGCCATGGGTGTGCTGCATGGTTTACAATCATTCATATCAAATTTGGTTAAAAGTTCTTTAGCATATTTGCTTTGATGAATGAAAGTTCCATTTTGTAGTTGCTGTACTTGGAGACCAAGAAAGCATTGCAGCTCGCCCATTGCACTCATTTCAAACTCAGCTGTCATGAGTTCTCTAAACTCTTCACACATTGAATTACATGTGCTTCCAAAAATAATGTCATCCACATAAATCTGGACAATCATTAAATCCTTCCCTCTCCATTTTAAAAACAGTGTTTTATCAATGGTACCTCTTTTGAAACCATTTGAGAGTAGGAAGTTGGAAAGAGTTTCATACCAGGCCCTTGGTGCTTGTTTCAAGCCATACAAGGCTTTGTTTAGCCTGTAGACATGATCTGGATAAAATGGATCCTCAAAACCTGGAGGTTGACAAACATACACCTCTTCTTGAATTGTACCATAGAGGAAAGCACTTTTGATATCCATTTGAAACACCTTCATATTGTGGTTGACAGCAAAGGCCAGGAACAGTCTAATAGCTTCCAATCTTGCAACAGGGGCAAATGTTTCATCATAATCAATCCCCTCTTCCTGTCTGTAACCTTGAACCACAAGCCTGGCTTTATTCTTGACAACAATACCCCTTTCATCAGTTTTGTTCTTGAAGACCCACTTTGTGCCAATGGGACTAACCTCTTCTGGCAGTGGTACAAGTTCCCATACTTGTTGTCTTTTAAACTGTTGGAGCTCCTCTTGCATGGCTTCTACCCAGCTGTTGTCTTTCAGTGCCTCTTGGTACTTGACTGGCTGATGGAGTGATAGAAAACCAGCAAAAAGACAAATGTTTTGGGTTTGGCTTCTTGTGAGCACCCATTCATTTATGTTGCCAATGATTTGATCAGGTGGATGAGATCTCAAGAAGATTAAGTCTCCTTGGTATGGTATGATGGCATTGGTTGGTGAAGGCTGCAAATGTGTATCATCTGAGCTAACCACTACTGGGGACCTTGATGATCCAGCAGTGGCTTCAAAAGGTGGTGGTATAGGTGGTAATGAAGTGGACACCTGCTGACTTTTATCCACTGTTTGAGGACTTTTGTCAGCATTGTATGAGGATGTGGAAGCAGTGGTTGATGGGCTACTTTGGTCAACAATTGTTGAGGTAGCAGTGGTTGAGCTTTGACAACTGTTTTGAACAGCTGGTGCTTTTCCCTTTGTGGCAGACCTTTGAGGGATGATGATTGCATACCCACAGTCTGGTGTTGTATCCTCTGATGGACCTGCACTGTTAGTCTTGACAGCAGTATTTTCAAAAGTGAATTTTTCAAGATCAAACAGATCTGTAGGGTTTGCTGGGATTTTCATTGAAGAGAGTTCATTGAACTTAACATTCAAGGTCTCCTCCACTGCCTTGGTCCGTGTGTTGAACACTTTGTAGGCCTTGGCAGTGGATGAGTATCCCAGATGATAACCACAATCAATTTTGGCTGCAAATTTTGAAATAGAATCTTTTAAGTTCAAAATAAAGCATGGGCAGCCAAACACTTTGAAATATGAGATCAGTGGTTTAATTTTATACAGAATTTCATAGGCAGTCTTTTTGTGCCTGGGGTTTATTAAAACTCTGTTCTGAACATAGCAAGCAGTGTTTACTGCTTCTGCCCAGAAAGTTAATGGCAAACCTGAATCTGCAAGCATGGTTCTGGCAGCTTCAATCAGAGTTCTGTTTTTCCTTTCCACTACCCCATTCTGCTCTGGTGTTCTTGGGATGCTGTACTGCCTTACAATCCCTTTCTTCACACAGAAGGCATCCAACTCCCTATTTTTGAATTCTGTGCCATTGTCACTCCTGAAGCTTTTCACTGGAAGGTCAAATTGCTTTTCAACCTGTGTTACAAAGTCTTGCAAAATGCCTGCAGTTTCATCTTTTGAGTGCAAAAAGAAAGTCCATGTGAACCTAGAAAAGTCATCAACAATAACCAAACAATATTTTTTTCTTTTTGAGGCTCATGACTTGAACTGGGCCAAACAAATCCATGTGTAGCATTTGCAAACACTGGGTTGTTTTGGACTCTTCAATGGACTTGTAAGAACTTTTATGCTGTTTTCCTTTTAAACAGGAAATGCAATGTTCAGGACATGAAAACAATTTTTGTGGTAGGCCTCTCACCAAACCATTTTTTGAAATTTATGTGATTGTCTTAAGATTTGTGTGTCCCAGCCTTCTGTGCCAAAGTTCTGTCTCTTTGTTAGAGGCAGCTGAGAACAGACAGGCATCAGCTCTGGGACACTCTTTTGACATGTCAACAACATAAACATTGCCACTTCTTTGAGCAACAAGTTTAGTTTGACCAATTTTGATTATTGCTTCAATCTTTTTGACCATTTCTGGTCCAACAATCCTACAACAATCTTTTGTGAAGAATGACCCAAAACCCTTGTCACTCATTTGGGACACACTTAGAAGGTTGAATTTTAGATTGTCTATTAGATTGACATTTTCAAATTTTACTTTTCCAGACTCCACTGTTCCCGACCCCAGAACTTTTCCTTTACTATTATTCCCAAAAGATATATCATCCCCACCATGGATTTTAAAGTCTTTGAGGAGGGCTTTGCATCCTGTCATGTGCCTGGAGCCTCCACTATCTACATACCAAAGGCTATCAAAGCATGCAGAAGCTCCCTGCACATGAAGTAAAAGGATTAGTTCATTAAGGTCTCCAAAGCCAACAAGGCTTTGGATGGGGTCTCAACAGTGTCTGGGATGGAGATAGAATGATGGACAGTTGTTAAGTCAGGGGTTTGAACTATTTTAGGACAGTTCTTCTTTAACCACTGTTGTGGGTCCTGACCAATCATCTGCTGGTAACCAAAAGGATGCTTGTTCACTTTGGGTTTAGAGGGCCTTTTGTAGGCCTCATAAACGTGTGGAATCCTTTGGTAAGACTGTTTTTCTCTGCCTTTTCTGAACTGATTGGCAGGGGGTGCATCAGTAACCTGAACATCTCTTTTGACAGATGTTTGGTTCAGCTGTCTTGTAACAGCTGTTTGAACTGGCACAAACAGTGGTTGTTTCTTGGTGAACTTGACAGATGATGTGGATGATGATGATGGACTCAAGGATGTTTTAGCTATGTACTCATTCTTTTTCACATCAAAGTTTTTGAGGTACACACATGCTTGAGTTTTGTGGTTTGTTTTACCACAGACAATGCAGCTTTCTGCAGAAACAATGACACTTGTCTTGTTTAAATCATAAGCTTTCAAGTGGAAATAGTCTTTTGTTAGATGATTCCTTTTTTCGCAGAATTCACAAAACAAGTTGTCAATTTTTTCTCTCTTCTTTCTCTTTTCAGACTCCTTTGCAGCAGAGGTTTTAACCACTGCTGGGATGTCCTTGAGAGGTATGACTTTAGCTTTTGGAGCTTTAACACCATCAGTTGATGTAAAGTCCATTGGCTTGAAATTTTCAAGAATATCACACTCGTCAGACCAGGTAGGTTTAAACTGATATTTTTCAAGTTCTTCAAAAGTTGAGGAACTCCTTGTTCTGCCAAGTGTGATTTTGTTACCAAGTTTGTCAGTGATTTTCACTTCTTGGCCATTCTTGTTTGTGGGGATGAACTCAGTGGTTACATCAGTGTTTTGAACAGATTTTTCACAAGCAATGTGTTCATCATCATATTTTCTATACCCAACCCCAAATTTCACATTACTTTCAATCTGTTTAGCAAGCATCACCTCATATCCTCTGCAGGATTCCACCCATCTTTCACAAGTAATCTGGGTGGATTCCAACTCCTTTTTGCAACTTTGGTATTTTTCTACCATAGTTTGAAGTTGGGTTTTGGTGATGCTTTGCTCTTCTTTTAGACAGCTGATTTCTTTTTTCCTTTTGAGACAATTTGTTTTTAAGTTCTTTTAAAGACCTTTCAAATTTGACCTCATCAGACAAGATTTTATCCCGAAGGTTTTCATTCACCTCTTTGATGTTAGCAAAAGCAATTATGCAATTGTCAGAACACAGTTTTTCAAGAACTTGAGGAGATACCTTGGCAGCTGCCATCATTGCACAATCACATTGATGATCTTCATCATCATCAGCTTTTACCTTCTTTTCACCAGCCTTTTCTTCTTTCTCTTCTTCTTTGTCCTCTATGGACCATGGATCTGTCATTGGTTCAATCAGGGTACCTGAACTTTCTCCCAACAGTATTTCATCAGCCACTGCAGTAACCACTGCTTCAATCACCTCTTCCACTGTTTCAAAGCACTGCTGTTCCTCCTCAGCTTCAACCCCATCCTGTATTGACTCTAGTGCCATCAAACAAAACTCATCATGTGAAGAATCATTAGAAGCATAGAGTGCAAAATTTTCATCACAAAGATCATCAGGCATACTGCTCTAGTCAACAAACCCTTGAGTGAAAAAACTTTGTTGATCTGGTTGTGCTGCTGCTGGAGCAGTGGTTTGAGGTGCAACAGGTTGCACTTGTACCTGTGGAGCAGGGGTTTGAACATATTGGATTTGTGGAACAGTAGTTTGGACATAATGTACTGGCACAGGGGCAGCAGCATAGTGAGCAGTGTTCACTTGAGCTGCTGGGGCATATTGGGCATAGTGCACAGTGTTTTGGTTTTGAGGTCGAGGATTTGAGCTAGGATGAGTAATTATGGGACCAGTGGTTTGACTCCTACATTCCCTAGCGAAATGTCCCAACCTATTACACTTGTAACACGTGATTTTCGATTTATCCAACCCAACCCTTAGATTCCCATGCAAACCGGGGAATTTTCTCCCTGTTCTTTTGTAGAACTTGCTAGTTCTAACACTTAGCAAAGCCAGTTGGTGCAGGATGTCCATTTCTTCTAAATCAGTGGTATCAAAATGTTGTAAATCATTGAGTTCAAAACTTAAATTGTCTGACATCTGGTTTTCGTTAGCAGTGAATGCATAACTTGCAGAGTGAGGATCAGGGTTGTTAAAATTTGCACCAGCAGTTATGTCAATGAAGTGATCATAACCCTGATCCTTACCACTGCTCCCAGATTCTTCTTGACCCAGAAGAGCAGTATTACCGAAAGTGTAATCATCGGTAACTTTTCCTGACTCTTGTAACCTCCTTTTCTGGTTCAACTCCCTTTCAAAGGTCAGGAGTCGACCATGGAGTTGGGTCAAGGTCAGATCCTTGAATTCAGATGAATTTCGGGTGACAAAAGCTATAGTGTCCCATTTTTCTGGCAGTGACCTGAGGAACCTGCTATTTTGAGTTGAGTTTGTAAAAGTGGTGTTAACAAGCCTCAGTTCACTGATGAGACAACTAAAACGCTCAAATTGTTGCGTTAGTGATTCACCTTTAATGTAGCAAAATGTTTCATACTGTTGGTTCAGGATTTCCCTATTGCTTTCTATGACTTCTTCAGTTCCACCAAACTGTTCCTTAAGTGCGTCCCATAACTCTTTTGCACTGTTACAGTGTAACAGTCCAGCATATATCTCATTGGGCAGCGCTGATGCTATGATGCTAAAAGCTTTAGCATCTAGTTCGATCTTTTGAAAGTCGGTTTCGGTATAATTTTCAATTGGTTTTGGAACGAACTTTTTAGCATCTTCAGCGCTTGGCACTGAAGGAACATGGGGACCATAAATGACAGACCTCCAACAACCTGTGCTTTGTTGAGCGAGGATGTGACCCATCCTCCTCTGCCAGATGTTGTACTCATTTCTTTTTAGCATAGGTGGTTTAAAAAGCGAGCCGATGTTGTTTTTATCATCCTGAGATTGTGACGTCATTCTTGTTGTTTTACAGACACTGAGAAATCAACTTTAATGGTGATTAATCCTTGCTCTGTTTTTCAACGGACGAACAAACGATCAGTATCAACTGTTATGAGCTGAACTATTTACGTCAAAATGATTGTTAAATCAAATTTGACTGTCCAAGCTCTGATACCAATTGTTGGATCTGAGTTTCTTTTTTATTGTATTTTTGTTTGAAATTAAGATGGAAATGAAAGAGTTGTGTAGCGGAATTAAGATGAAAACAAACTTTGCATACAATCAAACAGGAGTAATACTTTTAATCAAACATCTTTACACAATGAACCGAATGATTGAATTTGTTTCAACAACGATTACAATGATTGATGTAAGAATGCAAACTCCCCCTCAGCCAGAGCTCAGTAGTTTGTTCGTGCAAAGAAGACGATGTGGTGAAAGAGCTAATAGAACAGTACAAAGTACTGAACTATTTATAGGCACTCACAAACCACTGAGCATCTTAGCTGACGTCACCATGAAAGTGACATCTAACCTCCTAACAAACTCTAACCTCTGATCTATACAAACACTGATGTAGTAACTACTGCTATTACAATATATTACATGAAAGATACTTAAACAGCTGTTGCATCCTTCCACTGCTGTGAATCCAGCAGTGCTTGTCTGGATCAGCAGTACTTGACTCAAAGCAGAAGATTGAGTCAGCAGAGCTTTGGTCTTCCATCAGTCTTTTAACATTTGGCAGTAGATGCAAGGCAGCAGTTGTGGATCAGCACTTGGTAAGATCAGTAGATAGGAGGTCAGCAGATACAAAGCCACTTTCAAGGGGAAAGATTTGCATTAACTATCTGTAAACGTCTGCTTATTCTGGATCCACTGCTCTGATCCAGTTTTGGCTTTAATTATCTGTTCCTCTGATAGGGTTCAATCTCAACACTAGTGATGCCTTTTGGGCTCACTAATGCACCGGCCGCATTCATGGATCTCATGAATCGCGTTTGCAAGCCGCACTTAGATAAATTCGTCATCGTCTTCATCGACGACATTCTCATCTACTCAAAGAACCAAGCTGACCATGAAAAGCATCTTCACTGCATTCTGGAACTACTTCATAAAGAAAAGCTCTATGCCAAGTTCTCGAAGTGTGAATTCTTGCTTCGGGAAGTCCAGTTTCTTGGACATGTTGTTAGTGAGCGTGGTATCCAAGTAGATCCCGCTAAAGTTGAAGCTGTCATGAATTGGCATGAGCCAAAGACGCCTACAGAAATACGTAGCTTCCTAGGTTTGGCAGGATACTATAGGCGATTCATTGAAAACTTCTCAAGGATTGCTGCACCCCTGACTTCGCTGACACGTAAGAAGATTAAGTTTGACTGGGGTCCTAAGCAGCAGGAATCTTTCGATATTCTGAAACAAAAGTTGAGCAATGCTCCAGTACTAACATTGCCTGATGGAATTGAGGAGTTTGTAGTTTATTGTGATGCATCACACACCGGGATGGGATGTGTGCTTATGCAGAAAGGCAAAGTCATTGCTTATGCTTCACGTCAGTTAAAGGTGCACGAAAAGAATTACACCACCCATGACTTGGAATTGGGTGCCGTTGTATTCGCACTAAAACTGTGGAGGCACTACTTATATGGAATCAAATGTGTGATCTATTCTGATCACAAGAGCCTTCAACATCTGTTCAACCAGAAGGACTTGAACATGAGGCAACGCCGTTGGATGGAAACTTTGAATGATTACGATTGTGAAATAAGATACCATCCCGGAAAGGCGAATGTAGTCGCCGATGCCTTGAGTCGGAAGGAGAAGATGAAACCCATCCGAATCAATGCCAAACGCATGGAAATAAAGAACAATTTGATTGAAAGGTTGTTAGCTGCACAGAAGGAAGCTGTGTTGGAAGTTAACTATCCTAATGAAAAGCTAGGAGTAACTGAGGAACAGTTATCTCTTAGTAAGGATGGAATTCTTAGATTGAATGGACGGATATGGGTTCCAATTTATGGAGGACTCCGAGATGTTTTCCTCCAGGAAGCCCACAGCTCTAAATATTCTGTTCATCCTGGAGCTGATAAAATATACCAGGATCTAAGGGCAAATTATTGGTGGATAGGCTTGAAGAAGTCTGTAGCTACCTATGTAGCTAAATGTTTGACCTGTGCACAAGTCAAAACAGAACATCAAAAGCCGTCAGGTTTGCTACAACAGCCTGAACTTCCTACTTGGAAGTGGGAAATGGTAACTATGGATTTTATCACCAAGTTACCCAAGACAAGGAAAGGAAATGACACCATCTGGGTGATAGTTGACCGACTGACTAAGTCAGCACATTTCCTACCCATTAAGTAGACTTACAGCTCTGATATGTTAGCCCAACTGTACGTGGATAAGATTGTAGCTTTACATGGCATACCTGTGTCTATTATCTCTGACCGAGATACTAGATACACATCACATTTTTGGAAAAGCTTCCAACAATCTTTGGGCACACGTTTGAACTTTAGTACGGCTTACCATCCACAGACAGACGGTCAGAGTGAGCGTACTATTCAAACGTTGGAAGACATGCTTCGTGCATGTGCAATTGACTTGGGTGGTAGCTGGGATAAGCACCTACCATTAGTTGAATTCTCCTACAACAATAGCTACCATACCAGCATCAAAGCTGCGCCTTTTGAGGCATTATACGGTAGAAAGTGTAAATCGCCCGTTTGTTGGGCAGAAGTTGGAGATGTCCAATTATCTGGACCGGAGATAGTGTTCGAGACGACGGACAAGATTGCCCAGATTCGTGACCGTCTCAAAGCTGCCCGGGATAGGCAGAAGAGTTACGCTGATCCAAGTCGTAAGGATTTTCACTTCGAAGTAGGTGACAAAGTCCTACTTAAAGTGTCACCCTGGAAGGGAGTGATGCGATTTGGTAAGAAAGGTAAGCTAAGCCCGAGATACATAGGACCTTTCGAGGTTATCGAACGTGTCGGGTCAGTTGCCTATAAGTTAAACTTACCTGAAGAGCTCAGTAGTATACACAATGTGTTCCACATCTGCAATCTGAAGAAGTGTTTTGCTGACGAATCACTGATTATACCCCATACAGATGTGCATATAGATGAGAGCTTGAAATTTGTGGAAAAACCTTTGTCGATCGAAGATCGATAGGTAAGGAAGCTTCGAAGGAAGCATATACCTTTTGTAAAGGTCAAATGGGATGCCCGAAGAGGTCCCGAATTCACGTGGGAGGTTGAATCCACGATGAAAGAAAAGTACCCTTACTTGTTTCAGTAAAATCTCAGGTCGAGATTTCTTTTAAGGGGGTGAGGATGTAACACCTCGAAAATTTACGTCCTATAATGTGTTGACACGTGTCATAGGTTTGAACGTGTGAAAGAATGTTCTTGAAGGACTAAAGTTGACAAACAGTGAAACTGTGTAAATATAAGGGTTCAAAGTGTCAACAATGAATAAATATACTTTACAATAACCCTACATGATGTTTATAACCTTAAACGAATGAATCATGGATCATACGAAGCGAATTGTGAAAGAAAGTGAGAGATTACAAACTACAGGGGTTAAATCTGTCAACATGTTTAAGTTATACCTCTGAGTGACCTTTTAGCAAACCCGAAGCCTTGTAACGATTAAATATGCTCACTAGAATGTACCATAAAAATTTCACCAAGTTTCGTTACCGTATGAGTAAGTTGTGATAAAATTCGTGTGTAAGGGTTAAAATCGTTAACATTGAAATTTAGGGCTTTTCGGGTGATCACAAAGTTACCCGAGGACTTTACAAAGTGGGTATAAGTCTTAAAGCCCCCATATGTTAATATTATAGGATAAGAACTCTGGAAAACAAGTGAAAACGACCTTTCGGGGGACCAAGGACCAAAATGCAATAACGAAAAACATGTTTTACCTGATCTGATGGGCCACGCGGCCCGCCTCCCATATAACAAAAGCCCATGCGGGCCGCCTGCGACTGCCAGAAGTAGAAAAGAATGGCAGGTGGCTGTTTTCAGCTTCTAACCGACTTAAATGCAAGTTTTTCGATACCTTGGGCTGCCTAAGGTGGTTTTTAGCGTGTAGGACACATGTTGGTCATTTGGTAACACTCCTAGACTTATGTGTTGATGATCCAAGATGTTTGAATTCACATAAAAGACCACATTCTTTGCATTCATCTTGCATTCACTTCCTGATCATTTCCAGAGCATTCAAGCAGATCCCAAGCCTTCCAAATCATCCATTAGACAAGTGTAAGTACCCTTGATCTTCTCTAATTCAGTTATGCTTAGTTTATAGACTAGAAATCAAACCGTCGTAACTACGGTTTGACTTCACGATAAAACACAAATGGTCCAGGGTTTTGTCGAATCGAAAGTTGTTATAAGTTGGTAATCATGTGGGCTTTAAACCCTTAAAAGGGAACCCACTGATTTCAATCCTAACTATGTCGTTTGTCGAGTCAAACTTCTTCCGAAAAAGTCAACAGAATTGTTATGTTTGATTTAATGCATGATTAACGATGTAAATGGCGTATAACCTATTTTATCATTCTTATAAACTGATAATAAGTATAAAAACTTGTCTACGCTTGTTTGATTCGACAACTTTCTGTTTTGAACCGATTCGGAGCCGAAAGGCGCAAAAGTTTGACTTTTGCTTTGACCTCAGTTCTGACCCGGTTTAGATAGTTTTAGACATGCCTTAAAGTTCCATTAGGACCTAGTTACATGTTGGTATAACCCTCTGCGTTTATACCACATGAATCCTTAATTGTCCGATATTTCCGTTAATCGCCTAAATATTGACCGTAATGCCCTTATGATCATAAAACGATATTTTTGGAGATATGAAAGTAAAATAATCTTAGTTACTGATTATTAGACATGTCTGTAAATTTTCACATCAAGCGGAGGTCCAGATTAGGAGTTATGCTTAATGACGTAATTATAGCGATTCTTAGTAATTAAATGACGTCATTAGCGTAACGCCTATCTAAAACCCATTTTTGACACCAAACCTTTTACCCACTGATGTAATATAATATTTTGGGATTTTTGAAGATTTTTAATTATTTTTAAACTGATCATAAGCTAGGATTAGTGCTTTAATTCGGTTAATACCGAATATACCCTTTTTGGCCATAAAATGAGTTTTACAAATCCTTTTGACACCAATCCAAATGCTACTGATTTTAAATATTAAATAGAGTGTTTTGAACCTGTTTAACTTATCAGGAAACTCAAAATCCTATTTTAACCCGTACGTCGCTTAAAACGGCTTTATACGCGTATTATACGCATAGTTAGGGTTTAAAACTATTTTGACATATAAGACTTATAACCAAATGTTATAACCTGTTAAAATAAACTAATTTACAGATGTATTCAGACCCGGTTCACAGAAATGTAATTAATCCCTTTTATAATCTTTAAAATGACCAAAATACCCCTACGGGGCTTAATATGCGATTAAACTCGTTTTGGGCATAACGGAAGGTATCCTACTGATATCATGACATATTTAAGGCATGTTAACTTAGGAAACCTGTTTAGGACTCTTATGGTTACCCGTTACGCTTCATACGCGTTCGGTTCGGTTTATGTAACTAGTTTACATAAATTAGCCGAAACGGGTCAAACCTTATAGGTTTTATCTCAAAAATTCAGAATGTGTATCATATACTCATATTAAGCAAGTCTTCAAACTTTTCGGGTCTAAATCACATTCTATCCGGTCTACGCTTAATCGTGCGTACGAACCGTATCTTTAAAACTAACCGGTCTAAGCGTAAGCTTAACTAAAGACCCGTTAGGATTCTAATACGTTATTATAAACCTTCGTTCCAGATTAGGAGAACCAGTAAAAGATACTTGCACTCGCTGATTTTTGATCTATACTTACTCAGGTAAATACTTTTAACTTATTTCCCTATACGGGCTTGGGGTACGGTATATAAAATACCGCTTGGTCGGACATTGAATCTTTAATTGTATATGGTTAAAGTATTGAGATATTTCGTTTAAATTGTTTTGTTTACTTAAAGACTTTGGGGGGTTAATGACCGTGTCCCGGATATCCCTGGCATCATTTTACGAAATGGCCACGACCTTAGCACTCAGGTGTAGGCGTACACCTGTCAGTGTCTCATTTAAATAAAGTGGTGTGTTTATTGATCTTTAACCCGGCTCGATCCGGGCTATTGAACGCATAAGGAACATGTAAATCCTTTACAAGTTTATATATTTAAATAATTATCCCAAGTTATAAAATATTATTTGTGCCTTGTGCCTTAAATGCATTTTCTTAAACTCTTTTCAAAATGAGTCGGTTGATTGTATTTACCAGTGTAAACTGACGTATTTTTCTTAAAAAGGTTAAGTGCAGGTACTACGCGTAATAGGCTGGCTTGTCTCCTAGCATCCACAATAAGTCTCGCCAGCTTGGATGTTATAGACTGTTGAACATTGTTTCCTTTTATTTTGTTCTACCTGTGGATTTATATTCGACTATTTGTGATACTTAATATTACAATATTATTGGTTGAATTAAATCTATACTTTGCTTCCGCTGTGGATTTAAATATTGCGTTGTTTGACTATTATGTTGCCAACCACGTCACGATACTCCCCTACCGGGCCCACCGGTAACACGTGGAAATTCGGGGTGTGACATAACCAAAGCTTGGAAATCAAAAGTAATACATAAAAGACTTGTCTTCACCAAGTGATGTAAAAGATTAGCTAATCATGACCTTTGTTTGACAAAACTCTTACGGATCAATCTTGGATCCCGAGACTACTACACACTCTAAAGATGGATGATGGATGAGTGTGGTGGATGATAGTGGTATTGTGGTGGTGGAGTGGTGGCAGGTGTGAGAGACGTGGTTTGCCAATGGATGGATTGCAATTGAACCAAGCACCCATATTTATAGCTGGAAACCCGCCTATCACCACCACCACCATTGTCCATCACCCACCACCTATTGTGGGATAATATTTACCATATTTTATTCCTTATCTCTTGCCCATCATCATGCCTGATCTTCTGCCAAGTCTTCCGCCACCATTATATTGTTTCTTTTTTTAATTTCCCATCTTTTCCTATTTATGTATTGTCTTTGCTTGTTTTCATAATCAAGAAATAATATACCAAGAGTTTTTTTATGGTATCAGAGCGGTGTCTTTAACACGCTCAATTAGAACAGCCGATCACCATACACATGGCCGGTGACAAAGAAGAAACCCAGAAAACAACCAACAGCCTAGGCGCTGATCATACCTCACCCTACTATCCACACCCATTCGCCTGGGCGACATCCCCTGATAAGAGAACAAACACGGACAATGCTGTGTCCAAGGTTTTCGTAAGGCGAGAAAAGTCTGATGCATCACATAATAGGACCCGACCCAAAGCCGACAAGAAACTCAATAGTGACAAAGCTGATCACTGTGATTTTTGCGAAAGAGACGGCCATAAGCGTGACGGGTGTTTCAAACTCATCGGGTACCCGGAATGGGGGCCCGAAAAAGGTAAAATTGAGAAGATGATCCCCAAGGCAGCGTGTGTCGAAGAAAGCCTTATATCGGGGCTGAATAATGAACAATACCGGCAGTTTCTGAGAATGTTCGGAGACAAGCGACTGTCATAAACACCGCTGACGAACAGCTTCGCAGGAAAAGTTAATCGCGAAGATAAGTGGATCGTCGACTCGGGTGCTTCAGAACACATAACACATAGAAAAGAATGGCTTGATAACCAAGCAAAGGCATTGAATGAGATGCCAGTTGCCATTCCAAATGGATCTTTAATCCCAGTAGAAGGAAAGGGAACTTGCATCTTACCAAATGGTTTAAAAATAAAGAATGTTTTGCATGTTCCCAAGTTCACATGCAATCTTCTTTCTGTTAGCCGCCTATCAAGAGATTTGCAATGTTCAGTAACCTTCTTCCCTACTTTTTGTATCATGCAGGACCTGACCACGAGGAGATTGATTGGAGCAGGTGAGTGCAAAAATGGTCTTTACGAGGTGGACATGGTGGGTAGTGAAAGAAGAGCTATGATGGTGACTCTAGATGTTTGGCACAAACATTTAGGACATGCATCACGAGAAAAACTTTCACGTTTTGATTTCGTTGGTCTTCCTTCAAAAACCAGTACGTTCTTTTGTGATTCTTGTGTTAAAGCTAAACATAAAAGATTGCCCTTTCCTGTTAGTTCTATTAAAACTGGGCACTGCTTTGAACTTTTACATTGCGATATATGGGGGAGGTATAGGATGCCTTCACTCACTCAGACAATATATTTCCTTACCATTGTTGACGATTATAGTCGGGCGGTTTGGGTGTTCCTATTGAAACATAAAAGCATGGCGAGCGATTGTCTCATTTACTTTCATCAATTTGTCAAAACTCATTTTTCCAAAAACATAAAACGCATCCGGTGTGATAACGGTGGGGAGTTCACCTCTAACCGAATGACCAAATTTTATGCCGAATGTGGCATTTTCCTAGAAACCACATGCCCACATACGCCTCAATAAAACGGCGTCGTAGAAAGGAAGCATCGACATCTCCTTGAAACGCCCCGTTCGATTAGATTTGAGGCTAATCTCCCAAAACGATTCTGGGGGGAGTGTATCCTGACCGCTACCCACATCATCAGTCGACTTCCCTCCAAAGTCATAAACAGTAAAACTCCATACGAGTTGGTTCACCAAGAAAAACCCAACTTTGACCTCTTTAGTGTCTTCGGCTGTCTCGCTTACTACAGAAACACAGATACAGACGGAGACAAGCTGGAAGAAAGGGGGAAGCCAGGGGTATTTCTCGGTTACGCTATAGGAACGAAGGGTTACAAGATTTTTGATGCACAAAGAAATAAGATCATCATTTCAAGGGATGTAAAGTTTCTTGAAAATATTTTTCCTTACAAAAACAATGGAACCTAATGCTTAGACAAAAATGATGGGGTCTTCAGCTTCCCACCTTCGTATTATAAAGATTATAACAAAAGTCCAGCTAAAAACAATGAGCCTAATTCCACTGAAAATGACATAGAAAATGATGATTGCATAGAAGTAGAGCTAAATAAGGAAGGGGTTGACGTTGAACTCACTGAAACCGAGCCCATTGAACCCACTGAAACCAATGAAATCGAGCTCACAGAACCCGTGCATTCTGAACCCCCACAAACGGGTGAAACCGAACCCGAACCAGTGGCTAGAGAAAGAAGAGAAAGGGTAAGATCCAAGCGCCTTGATGGGTATAACGTTACACTACCACCGTCCCTCGACCATGCACCATCCATCCCTGATTAACGCTCCTCGACGGTACATCCTATGTCTCTTATGATAAATTTTCAAATTCTCACAAAGTTTTCTTACCGGCCATCGATCATAACGATGAGCCCAAAACATTTCATCAAGCCGTGCAGAATGAAAATTGGAGGGCGGCTATGAGACGAGAGATAGAGGCCCTTGAAATGAATGGAACATGGACTCTTGAAGATTTGCCTGAAGGGAAAAAGGCCATTGATTCCAAATGGGTGTACAAGATCAAGTACAAACCAAATGGAGACATTGAAAGATACAAAGCTCGTTTGGTCGCTAAGGGCTTTACACAATTGGAAGGGGTTGACTTTCATGACACCTTTGCTCATGTTGCAAAGTTAGTTACAGTTCGAACCATCCTGGCCGTTGCAGTCAAGAAGAATTGGTTGGTTCATCAGTTGGATGAAAATAATGCATTTCTCCATGGAGACTTACATGAAGAAGTTTACATGAAGGTACCACAAGGTTTTGAGAAGGAAAAGGGAAACAAAGTGTGTCGCTTGAGAAAATCCTTGTATGGTCTTAAACAAGCCTCGAGAAATTGGTATCACAAATTCACTTCGGCCCTCCTCGAAGGAGGATTCACACAGTCCAAGGCGGATCGCTCTTTGTTCATATTTAAAAGGGGAGAGACATATGTTGCAGTCCTAATCTACGTAGACGATGTGATTTTGGTTGGAAATGATGCCAACAAAATAAGCAAGACAAAGTCCTTCTTGAATGAACGATTTAGCATTAAAGACCTTGGAAATCTCAAATATTTTTTGGGAATCGAAGTTGCTCGAATAGAAGAAGGCATGGTTCTCAGCCAAAGAAAGTACACTCTTGACATTCTTGAAGACGCAGGAATGCTTGGTTGTCGCCCCAGTCCTATGCCCATGGAACAAAATCTGAAGCTGGGCACAGGGGAAGAAGAAGACCGTGTTGATGCCAGTCATTATCGTCGGCTCATTGGAAGACTGCTTTATCTCCAAGCCACACGTCCCGACGTTGCACACTCTGTCAGTATCCTAAGTCAATTCGTGGCTAACCCTCGTCAAACCCATCTTGATGTTGCGTTAAGAGTTCTTAGATATTTAAAAGCCACAGCCGGTCAAGGGATTTTACTTCCCAAGAAAGGGGGAAGCAACCTTGTTGCGTACACAGATTCCGATTGGCTTGGTTGTCCTATCACCAGAAGATCAAGGACCGGATATCTACTTCTCCTTGGAGGCACCCCCGTATCTTGGAAATCCAAAAAGCAATCTGTCGTATCACGGTCATCCGCGGAAGCTGAGTATAGAGCCATGGCCACAACTGTTAGTGAAATCCTTTGGATGAGGTGGCTCCTCAAGGATCTCAACACCATGCAAGCGACTCCCACATCTCTTTTTTTGTGATAACCTTGTAGTAAAACACATTGCCAACAACCCCGTCTTTCACGAACGTACCAAACATGTAGAAATGGATTGCTACTTCGTTCGTTAACTCGTAGAATCGAAAGAGATTGAACCACTTCACATCAACACTAAACTCCAGATAGCGGACTTATTCACCAAAGCTCTTGGATCAAAGCAGTTGCAGACATTACTTGGCAAGCTGGGTGTTCGTAACCTTCACACTCCAACTTGAGGGGGAATATTGTGGGATAATATTTACCATATTTTATTCCTTATCTCTTGCCCATCATCATGCCTGATCTTCTGCCAAGTCTTCCGCCACCATTATATTTTTTCTTTTTTTATGTTCCCATCTTTTCCTATTTATGTATTGTCTTTGCTTGTTTTCATAATCAAGAAATAATATACCAAGAGTTTTTTTACCACCACCAACGTCCACCACCCACCACCATCGTTCAGCACCACCACCAATTTATTTTTGAAGTCTACATACGTTAAGAAATAAATAGCCTTCTTCTTGTAGACTGCAGAGGTTTGTCCACCTCTTCTTCTATAGATGTCTGCAGATGTAGTCCGCAGACTGAAGACATTTTACCTCTTAAAAAACAAACAAAACCTAAATAACACAATCACACCTTAAACACTTCTATTTTTCTTTTCTTATATAGAAGTAAACTTATATAATATAACGACCAACTCTTACAGTTAAAGAGATTTGAAGAGAAATCTTTCTCTATGGTGAGATGGGATTTAATAGGCTTGTCTAATTTAGATCAACTTCTTCGCATAGATTCTTATTATGGGACGAAAATTTTGAATGCAATCATCTACACCGGTTTTTGGTTCATATGGAAAGGTAGGAACCACAAGGACTTTAACAGGGTGAAGAAGCCAGTCTCAAAGACCACAGAGGAAATTATTATGTCCCTATTTGGGTGGGTTAAGCACAAGTTGAACCGCCGACCCATTGTCTTGTTTAGGCTTTGTGTTTGTGTGATTTTTTTAGTTTTCTTGTCGAGGCTGTTGTTAATGTTCTTTGTTGTTTCTTTGCTTTGGTTTTTGTTTGGAGGTATGACATTGTATTTTATAGCTGCGTGCTGGTTCTTTTGTCCTTTTATATTTCTGCAGCTCAAAAAGAAAAAAAGACCAACTCCCATTATATTACCCAAGTTTTTGCTTTGTTGGATCGAATGATGTTATTTGGGCCTTTCATTTTCTGGTTACTGGTAATAGGTTTGGGCTACCATTTTATGAACTTTGCCTACAACAACCCTATCCCATTTTCTAGTTACTTGTTCAGTTGACATCTTCGAAAAATCGGAGTTTTTCGGGTATCGGTTCCGGTTGCGGGTATGGTTAAATCGGGTTCGGTTACAGTGAAAGAGGAACAGGGTTGGGTTCATAACCAATTTTTTGGTCGAAAAACCCTACCCAATAACCGAGTATAAAAAAACCTGGTATAAAAAAACCTGGTATGGAACCAGTTTAAAAAAATGATTTTTATTGAAGTTATAAAAAATATACAAAATAACATTAATAAAATAAAGTCTGGATTTTAGTTATTTTATTTGTTTTAATTTTAACAAATAACATAAACTGCAGAACTTTAAAAAAAGAGATATTACAAGTTCACAATTTCACTTGATCTTTCGGATTTTAATAATCATCTTCGACTCGTTGTTGTTGCGTGGTCTTTATTTGTCAGCATTGCCTATATCTTCACTAGCGAGATCCTCATTGCTAATCCTTGTGTTATCTCGTTGTCGTGTATTTGTCATTCTACAATACTTTCGCCTTCAAGACTTGCAACATATTGTATCTCGCTTCCAAGTGATCGTTCAAACAAAACCAATTCTGAAGTGAATTTTGTTTCTTAAAGATATAACCCTGCCACTAACAAAAATTGCAGCTACCGCAAAAGCTTGGATGGTTAGTAGGTCACGAGCCATAACGGCTAGAACCGGAAATGGGGATTTCTTTTCCTAGCGAGTCAATGTTATTGTAATCCAATAAGGACATACACATCTACCTTCATTCTCACCCTTATTGGATTACAATAATATTGACTCGCTAGGGCAACCATGAAACCGTGTTATTGGCATTCAAACTGCTTTCATTTTTTATAGAAGTAAATGAAAATCATTATAGATAATAAAACTGATACACAAATGAAACATAACAAACATTACAGTACAGATTATAAAACAAATGAAATTCTCAAACTCATATCTATTCTTGTCTTTAAATAAAATTCAGGAATAAACTAAGCACACATAGATACTTCCATAAATCTCAGAACACATTATTCTCCAAATCTTTAAGTCCAGGGTCAACCGCCTTGACCTTTTCATCTTCATTCTCCCCAAGCACAGGAGTCTCCAGCTTAGGAGGGTTCTGAAAAATCATACAAATATAATGTGTTTAAACTTTCAATTAATCAGTTTTTAGTAAACTTGTAAATACAATTTTTAAAGCTGGATTTTATAAACGTTACCTCACAACGAACTAAAGCCCAGTTAAGACCCCGGAAAAATGGATGTCGTTTCACTTCACTTGCACCTTCGCGTGAGCCCAAACGATCCTTTGGATCTCTATGCAACAATCTATAGATCAACTGTTTGGCTGAAAGGCTTACCTGCATTACATTCAAAGTCATTCTGATCATTTTCTAATAGTACAATCTGTTCATATAATGAAACATGAATTTAAACACTATATTTGTTAAGATAGTTGGGTCAAGTGAGTAAGATAAGTAGATAACAAGTCAAAAACGGATAAATTTTAGTGCGAAAATAGCTAATGTGATAAAAAAAACTATATAACTGTCTTAAAATACAATATTTTAATAAAAATGTCATACATTTTGACATATTTGTTTTTAAGTGTTAATAACTTAATTGATTGTTAAAGAAACTATAAACCAAACCATCGGTAATTACACTTAAATGGGTCAAAACTACCACCTCTACGAAACGCACTTGTAAGAAAAATTCATACCGCGATGCTATTAGGAAACTTCAGATCCTTATGAAGAATGTTCGCAAATGTTCGTTGCCTCGTCTTTCCTCTAAACGGTGTGTACCCATAAAACATTTCGTATAGAAGAATACCTAGAACACCACCATATATTGATCTTTCAACTTTTTCAAAACTAGAATAATGTCTAAAGTAACCAAATTATGTATAGAAGTGAAGTTTTACCAAAAGCCCACCAATCTACTGCACTAGAATGCCCAACTCCACTTATAATCTCCTGAAAAAATGCCAAAAAGAAAAAAGAAATTGTATATTATAGGAAACATAGACTGGAAAGTGAAGTGAATGGTATAATAACTACACGAACCGGAGCGATATACTCTTCTGTTCCAACAAAGGAATTCGAAGCCCGAACTGGTTCGGCCATGAAAACCGGAGTCTGTTGATTTTTTCGATGCTTCTTCTTCTTTTCACTGATTTCACTAGTCAAAAGCTGAATCAAGAAATTATGGAGATTTCATTAGAACACAAACTTAACTGAAACACAGTTTCGACTGGCGATAACGACTCTACCAAGACGATTTCAGTTAGAAAAAGAGTTTATACAAAGTACGTTGTATTTCAAGAAATTAAACTTCCCCAAATTACGAAAACTATGAAACTAATACACCAATCTAATGTCACATGTCATGAATAACATGTTTTAGTTGTGTTACAAAATGAAATCAAGAAGGAATTAGAGATACCTGAGGTTTGCAGGATGTCAAGCAAGAAAGATCAAAATCTGTCAAAGCTACATGTCCAGTGCTTTGTATCAGTACATTTTCTGGCTTCAGATCTCTGTATATAATACCTACACCACCAAATTATAACAGTTTGGTCACTAAAGGATCCTCAGCATCATCCAAAGTTTCATTCACTCGTAAAAGATAATAAACAACGATCTACCTTGACAATGAAGATACTCTAATGCCACGAGCACCTCAGCAGCATAGAATCTGTAAAGGGAAAACATAATATCAGCGGTTACAACAGATTTAGCGACTACCACTACTGGAATTAGTGACCGCTTCTGTTTTGTATTTTGATACTATTAACGATCCCCCTTTGTATTTGTTGACTAAATCTTTGTGAGAGCAATCACTTAATGACTGAATTCAATCTTTAGACTTTAGTGACCAAACTGTTTTGGTCACTGATTAGGACTTTCCTTGTAGTGTTAGTTAAAAAATATTTGATCTAATATCTATTATCTACTGACCAAAGAAGACAATCAAGTTGGAATTGATATTATACCTTACAGCATCTTCCTTCAAGACCTTCATTGTTTGTCGGTCTAAAAGCATAAAAAGCTCTCCACCAGGACAGTAATCAGTGATTAAACAAACATGAGTTGGCGTCTGCGAAGATTAATGTCGTTTGTTACAAGATTTCTAGAAGCTAAAAGACTCCCTCTGCTACTCGACATTTGTATTCTAACATATGATATTTTACCTGAAATGAAGCGTATAACGCTGGAAGAAAAGGATGGTCTAAGACATCTAAGATCTCTCTTTCTGCACACGCTCTATGCACCTATTTCGCGCGCAAAAAAAAGCGAGTCAGTCGCAAAAGGGAGGATCAAAATGGAGTAGAAATGGTAGGAAACTTCCATAGTGGAGTATTATGAGTTCTGGCATAAAAGAACAACAATATTTGCAATGTCGTTACCTTGTTACGGTTAATCATGACACCTTTATCCATTGCTTTCATCGCGAAAAATTCACCAGTTCCACATAACTCGACCAGATGAACACTTCCCGTATCGCCAGACCCTAGAGGCTTTATGGGCCTAAAATGCTTCAATCCTAACTTTTCTCCACTTTCAATAACCTACAAACACCAGAAAGAATTAGATATATCAGTATCCAGAGGACCAGAATTTGTATATTAATAGCGACTGATCTAATCATAGACATTTTAAGGGTATGGTACCTTTAAAATAGCCTTCCATGCTGATGTATCTCTTCTATGAGGCTTTGGGTGTACTATATTCGAGTGTTTTGCCCATAGATCATCCGGGGTCTGTATCATCAAGAAAATTTTCACTCAGAGGTGATTAAATTGATCTATATATTTTTAAACGGAAACATATCCTATATTTTTGCACAGGCTCATAGGTGGGAATAATATTTTTATAATTAACCCTCAACCTTTTCGGTTGAAGAACATCTTATATTTGGGACTGCTATTTTGGTCGCAAATCGGTGGTGTGAATATTTTGCGGCCACTTGTTAGGAGCGATATTTCCATCTCAAATTTTGCGACCGCTTTTTAATGATTGATTTGCAACCGCTTTTCAGCGACTGACTTTGTTAATTTTGTGACTTTTTTGCGACAGATGAGAATGGTTTTGTTGGAAGTCAGTGGGTAAGTTTGCCAGTTTTTTTTTTCGGTCGCAAATATACATCCCTATGGTAGTAGTTTCTTCCTTTAGACATTAGATTATATAGGTAAAGTTGTTTTTGGATATTTATAAGTGGTCATGGAAAATTATGTGCAAGTCACATATCTGTTGTTCTCGTGACACTAGGGATTGGAGTTACCATATTAGCATCTGGGAGTTCTCGTACTGCTACATCAATGTTTTCCGCAGTCTCTTTCACCTGAAACTCGACGAAAACATGATACTTTAGTGACCATCAAGATGCTTAATATATGCGCGTATATCGATACAACATATTGGAAGTATATATATGCTTGTAATTAGGGGTCTTCATCAAATTGTTATTACCAGAACTGAACCATCTTTAACAGTGGTTTCAGGGATACAATTGTGAAGTGGCTCAACATGCTGACTTCCATCTAATTGCACCCCAATGAAGTATTGTACTTCTCCCTACGGAACAAAAAACACACATAATCTTTATACCCTAAAGTCGGTGTAAATTAGACGTCTTTAGTGACGAACAAATCCATTGATAATCACTAAGATTCTTCGGTACAACAAATTATTTTTGTCGGTGAAAGTCATTTTTTAGCTGTGAGTTATTTTTCGGGAGATGCTGAAATAATTAGAAGTGTTCCAAAATTTTGGCATTTCCTTTGAATTTTACCTTTTGATCACGCATAGGTTGCAAATGAAATAGGTTCCAAAATTTTTTACCTGATAAGTTGCCAGAAAAGAGAATTAGTACAAACAAATAAACCCATCTTTTTATCTTCAAATTAAGCTATATAGATGCAAATGTATAAATTACATGTATATGTGTATATACATACCACTTTTCGTATAATTGATGAGTTGTACGGTCACCTCTGTTTGGTTATCAATTGCCTCTCTAATTTTTTGCACGGTTGATCGATCAGTTTCAGGCCCTTGAAGAAACCTTCAGTAAATAAATGTAGAACAAATGACGGAATAAGTTTATAAGCCGTTGCTATATTTCAGTAGAAATGTCAACTAGAAATTAGTAAATCAACTGTTTATGCATTAGATAAACACTAACAAAAGGATGACATTCATTGATGGACAGGTCTCTCTGTATTTTGTTGGTGAAAGTGGTTCTCGTCGGTAACTTATCGATAATATTCCGTCGGTAAACATGACGTGGTTAATACATAGCGACATATCACCGGCGTAGTTTACTGAGCAATCACAGACAATGATGTGTAACAGCGACGGGTTAGTGACAAAAATCTGACGTCACAATGAGACTTTTTACGACAGATCACGGATAGACATTTTACCAACAGATTACCACGTTCGTGTAGTTTTTTCCTGCTATTTTTTATTTTGTTTAAGCATACCTGCAATTTCTTCCCAGGATCTCTTCGCGGCTATATTCCGTCAACTCTAAGAAGCTATCAGATGCAAAAATCTAGTGATACGGATCATGAAAGTGTTAGTAATTTTTAATATTCTAACAGAAGATTAAAGTGTATAGCAAAATCATTAACAACGGACTCTGGCTATTTAGCAACAAGACTTCTCGTTGCTGAAAAAAGTTTAATAGTGACAGTTAATGACTTACAATGGGATTGTCGGGAAGTCGTGGGTCAGTGATGACGAAGTTTTTCTCGATACGTTCAAGAGTTGTCGCTAAATCAATACCCTTTCTCATCTCCTTCTTTCGTACTTTGTCATCTAAACTTTCTGGCCTCGAATCGTCCTTTTTCAGCTCATCGTCTTCATCATCAACCTCACCATCCGTATCCACAATGTTAACTTCACCCTCGAATCCATCATCAAATTCTTCACTACTTTTTCGGTTTTTCTTCTTAATCCTATACAATAATCATGTACATTTAATTTATAGCACATAGCGACGGAAGTATATTCTAAAATATAATTTAAAGTACCCCATAAAAGAAAGTCGTTTTGATTTTTTCTGCTTCTTTTCAGGGAGTTCGTTGATCGGCTGCATGGTTGTTATGGTTCGGACACCTGGATGCGAATTCCGTCTTGGACGGGGTGGTGGTGGCGGTGGAGGAGTTATAGCTTCGGCAGATTTTCGGCGGCCTAAATTTAACACACTAGATTTTTTGTTGTCGCTATTGTATTTTGATTCCGTCGCAAAAGGGTGACAATTAGTGGACTCACTGAGTGATCTAGGCCGTTTCACAGCATCCACCAACTCGGTCACTGAACTAGTCGCCATGTCTTTTTGCCGGGCTGCAAGATTTTCATTTCCTCAAACAAATCAGTACACATATTAATAAAACTGTCAATTAATTCAAGCCATCTATAAGAACACAAGCTGATTAAAGTAGTATTTGTTTGACAAAAAAATAGTTAAAAATGTAATGGGTAGATTTTTGTTTGTAATTTATATATCTAAAAAATAAATAAAAAATGAAATTATGTGTTTATGTACCCTCAAACCAATTATTAGCTTGTTCAAAGAGCATATAAAAATTAGAGTTAATTACATGTTTAGGTTTTTATCTTTAATTGTTTTCAAAAGAATTACATTCCATATCATCATCATTTTAAGAAATGATTTTGATTGTTTTTTTACGATAATCTTTAACAAAAATATACATAGGAGTACCATCATATCGAATCAAAGATTCAGGCAATCCATTAGGCCGAAGCATCTTTTCTTTCGTGCCCTCAGTGTGCTTGCTAACCTCCACTTGCATTCTATGTATAATCCACACGAAAAAAAGATATATAATCATACAGATCATTCGATAACAAAGTAAAATGTACAATTTCATTGGCCGGCCTGTATAAAAAATGATCACAGACGTATAATTTTGTATTTCTTAGGCACATCATATCGTCTTCACTCTTCAAGATTGAATATGTTCCATAACCGCTCGTACTTGGATAATTAAGCGTCAAGCTTCAACTAATTTTATGCAAGTTTCTTTAGTGTTATGGTAAAAAGTCCCCATGTCCAGTATGGATTGAGTTTCTTTGATTCATGAAAGTGTTTGTAACAGCCAAATTGATAAATTTTGAGCTAAAATGTTTAACAATGAACATGCGACAGTCGCGTTCTAAGTTTTGGACTTTTTATGTCGTTGTAAGGAATAGTAAACTACTAGGATAAAAAGAAATAGTTCTAAGAATAATATTGAGAAGTTAAAACTAAAAAAAAGTGTGCACCCTATAGAGCCATGTGTATAACAAAAGACTAGAACCCAAAGGACTAGCCATGCACCCATCACCTAGTAACATCACTAACAAATGTGCCCCCAATGGTCCATAAAAGAAAGGACCACCATGTCCCTCCCGCATCCTCTTATCTATTGAAACAAAAAAGAAAATGAATTATATAGATGAACTTGTTAAAAGGCTTAGTTATGAATTGGGGAGGACATGTAAGCCATCTCGATCGCTCTACTCTCGTGTAGTTGCGGTTAGAAACCCTGATGGGGGCATGTTAGTCCTTTCAGATACAAATGTTTTATGAAGTTGTACTTAGGCTTTTGCATATTCTAAAGTGAAAACTATTTAACAAGAGGACATAATAATACAAGTCATGATGTCGGGGTACCTTTGATAGGACAACACTAGAATTGTCACCAGGCTAAAGAAGAATTTCTTTGTAGCCATTTTCAAACATGAGCTACCGGACATGCAACATGCATGGTCATATATGTACTCGATGAAAAACCCAGCATATAATATCGTGGCGTGGTCTAAAATAGTTAAACTAAAGATTAAAGAACCTCAACACAACATATATAGACCCTTGAACAAAACCCGACCTTTCAAAGCATACAAAATGAAAGAGGCAGTGACGGATCTAGAAGACACATATAAGGGTATCCCTAAAAAAATAGTGTATGTTGTGGCGGATTTAGAAAAGGAAAATCAGTGTATACAGTGGCGGATCTACATAAAACAGAGAGAGAAAATTGCACTTCGACAAAAACTGTTGAGGGGCCGAATAAAAACTTTATTTTGGTTTCTAGTCTGATCATTGAACTCAAAAAATTACTGGAAACCCCGAAAATCATATTAATTATATCAAGAAGTTGGTTACCAATCTTGGTCTTGATTAAATACTTCAAAAGTATAACAACCAACTTGGTTTATAAAATATTCTAAATTATTTTTTTTATAAAATTAACACTCTTTTGATGGAGGATATATATTGAATTTGACCAAAACATACCCAATGAATTTGAGGATTTTGCCAGATTCATCTTTGATGGGGGAAACAGTGAGAAGATTCCAAAAGGGGGATCCATCTTTCTTGTAGTTGAGGAGCCTGCCACAATATGTCGTACCCTTTTGCAACACTTCCCTGATTTTAGCGACGTCTTCTGGGTTCGTGTCTGCGCCTTGTAGGAACCGGCTGCAACCCAAAACAACCAACAAAGTTAATCGTTTTACTTATAAAAGTTTGAATTTCTTTCAAAATAATAAGTATAAAAAGTTTGACTACACGTTTGTTTTGTTAAATATATAGCTTTAAAAGACAAAATTTCAACTCATCACGGACCTGTTTACAGGTCACTTTATTGCATTACTAAAAAATAGATAAAAGCGACTCAAAAAGGGAAAATAGCTACTGAAATGTGTTACCGACGAAAACTGTCGCAAAATTAGCGACTAAAATGAAATAGTCGCTAATTGACAACTGAAAACAATGGACGTAAAAAAGTTGCACATTTAGCGACATATACCAAATAGTCGCTAATTGATGACTGAAAACAAATTGGACTTAAAACGGTCGTTGGTTTTAAGAGAGAAATAAAAAAAATTAATCACAAAAAGGTAATACATGATTTTAGAAAGTTGGTAAAAAATGTTGCAGAAGAGTTTAAAGATTAAATATAAGAGTTAATTGTCAAAATCGTCCCTGAGGTTTAGCCAGATTTGTCATTTTCATCCAAAATGACACTTTTGTATCAAATTGCCCCCAACGTTTATAACTTTTTGTCATTTTCATCCAAACCACTAACTTCGTTTATTTTTTCTGTTAAGTTGGGGAT
Organism: Helianthus tuberosus; assembly: GCA_030545235.1. Taxonomy (NCBI): domain Eukaryota; kingdom Viridiplantae; phylum Streptophyta; class Magnoliopsida; order Asterales; family Asteraceae; genus Helianthus; species Helianthus tuberosus. Next base: position 137,853,749 of record CM060355.1, on the reverse strand, counting down.
ATTTGGATGAAACTGGCAAATATAAAACCACAGGGACGATGTTGGCAATTTACTCAAACTCTTTTAAATTTGTTTTATTTAATTAATTTTGTTACATATATAATAAAAAAATATACATGCAATTTTTATATGAAAAAAATAATAGCTTTGTCACATAATTTTTATAAATTTTCATCCAACCACTAACTAAGTTAATTTTTCTATTAAGGCGAAAGATGTTTATAAACTAAGATAGAAATTAATTTCTAATTTTTTATATAGATCAGTTTTATAAAAATAAAATCTACTTAAACCTCTAAATTTTATAAAACTAAAATGCTGGTGACCTTATTGAAATGGGTCAAATAAAAAAATCTTATCATATGCACCAAGTTTGTAATTCATCTTCTACTCTTTTAAATTCACTCCTAAGGAAAAACAAAAGGCAGTGCCCCCTATCAATTAACGTATCGTTACCAAACCTTAAAATTACCCACCAAATTGTAATTATAATGCTATGAACCAAAAGTTTCTTTACTCAAGGCACTCAGAATAAGTATTAGTTAGTTACCTTCATAATCTTAATTAAATAAATATTTTATTTCTACCAACATATTTCCTAGGTGCTCAACACATTTAAAAAATATGTAACGTTTTACAATTTTTTCTATCTCTATAACTGATAAATACTAAAAGTTGTAATCGATTGTTATGTGTTGCACACCAATGACGTTTTCTCTTTATAAAACTGATTTATATAAAGAAGCTGTAAATTAATTTCTGTCTTAATTTATATAAGAGTGAATTGCAAGGATTGTCCTTTATCTTTATACTCATTTGCAGGCGCTGTCCTTTATGTTTGAAATTGACGAGTTTTGTACTTTTTGTTTTCAAATAATACACGTTTTGTCCTTTAGCCCTAACCCAGTTAGATTTTACTGTCAAATCTGGTCATGTGCAATGCACATGAGGGTAAAATTGTCTTTTCACCCTAATCTTTTAAAATACCTTTAAAATAAAAAATATCCCTAAATCAATCCCATATCAAAATCTAATTTCTCTCCAACAACCTGAATTAACCTAATTTCAAAACCATTTCAAAGATGGTGTTTGTTCATGTAAAGATTACTGGTGATTTAATTGATTATTGTTTTTGTACCTTGTGTTTCAAATGGTTTGCATATGAGTGTTATGCATCGGGTCAAGTTGACCCGTAACCACTTCTTTGTCAGTTTACTACGGCATACGGGAATCATTGGCCTCCATTGACCAGTTCTTGTGCTTCAACAGTGTTTATACGGTGAAATGAGAATGAAAATAGATTTTGAAACCCATCTCCCTAAATTTGTTGGTTTGATACCCATTTTTAAAACCCTACCGTATTTATAAAGAGAACTTTCGATTTGTGAATGAAAATGGGAACTGATTTAAGGATTTAGGAACAAAACAATTGATGCACAGAAGCATCAATTTTTTTGGAAGGCGTAGATCAGATGGAAACCCACTAACTAGCTTGCTTCAACCGGATTATGGAAGTCAAGCCACCCGAGTTCGAATCTGGCACCCCACCGAAGCAGAGCTGGAATAATACATCCAAGGCCACCCTCACATGGGACAAAATGCGGGAACCTCCCTAAGGAGTAAACCCTCACATCCTCAACCAACTGAGCTGGAATCATGGGACAGAATCATCAATTTATTAACAGATTTGCATTGCTCAGATTTATTAACAGATTTGTATTGCTCAGATATACTTCCAACAATCAGTTGCACAGGCAGTCATGAATTCAAGATTTGGCAGTCATGTTGCAGGTTGTTGGAAAGAAATTAGGGTTTTGAAATGGGATTGATTTGGGGAAGAAGAGGGCTTTTGTTATGATATATAATATTTTTTTTCTTTTATATGTATTTTTAAAGAATAGGGTGAAAAGACAATTTTACCCTCATATGCATTGCACATGACCAGATTTGACAGTAAAATCTAACTGGGTTAGGGCTAAAGGACAAAACGTGTATGATTTGAAAACATAAAGTACAAAACTCATCAATTTTAAACATAAAGGACAGCGCCTGCAAATGAGTATAAAGATAAAGGACAATCATTGCAATTCACTCTTTATATAATTTAAAACATCCTTCACCTTAACAGAAAAAATAAACTGAGTTAGTGATTTGGATGAAAATTTATAAAAATTATGTGAGAAAACTATTAAATTTTTTTTTTTTCTAAAAACTCCATGTATATTCTTTTTTATTACATATGTAACAAAAACAATTAAATAAAAGAAATTAAAAAGGGTTTAAGTAAATTGCCAAAATCGTCCCTGTGGTTTTATATTTGTCACTTTCATCCAAATATCCTCAACTTAACAGAAAAAATAAACTAAGTTAGTGGTTTGGATGAAAAATGGCAAAAAGTTAGGGGCAATTTGATACAAAAATGTCATTTTGGACGAAAATGTCAAACGTGCCCAAACCTCAGGGACAATTTTTGCAATTAACTCCAAATATAATATAAAGATAATGCCGTCGGAAACTGGTAACAATATTTAAAAAAAAATGAAGAAATTTATTATAAGTTCATCTCAAAAACGGTTGAAAGTTTTTCAAGAATCTAAAAAATAAATAGATATTAAGTTTATAGCAGCCGCAAAATCTCTGTAAAAAGGTGGTCTCAAATCAGTTGCAAATTTGTTCGCTAATTTTGAGACAAAAAGTTCTGTAGCTAGCGTATTTCAGTGATGAAAATAAGTTGCGGCCACGTTAAAAAAACCGTCGCAAAAAAACACATACTACCATTTTGATGGTTGAAAAAAAACGTGTCTGGCAATTTTAGCGGTCGCAAATGCTCCTTTATTAGTACTGGTAACTACAATGAATGTGATGTTGTATTTACCGATTTCAGCTCAAAAAAAAAAAATTAAACAATTACAAAGGTAGAGAAGCCATACCAATTTCTACCGATTACTTCTTTAGAAGTATAACCGGTCATCTTGAAGAAGCCAGCACTTGCATACAAAATCGGATAGTCCGGTTTTGTGGCATCCGAAACCACAAACGTTTGTTGAAATGTCGACAGTGCGTCCTTCAAGTCCTCCGATACTCTTAGGGCTCTTTCATTACCTGTATCGGCATATCATTTCGTAACATGATCCGTAGACAGAATATATTAGTTAGAGCTTATTGTAATTATTTTTATCTAGATATGATTTAATTAGTTATTTTTTTCACTATGTTCATTATATCCCAATATAATTGGTAAATAACACATAATACCTTACGGGTTTTTCATTATTCTATATGGTATTACAGATGATAAAATTACCTGATCCATCATCTGATATATCACTAGAACTCTGCACCGAGGTACCCGAATCCCTTCGATTTGAACTCGGTTTCGCATTATCATCCTCGCCGGAGGTTCTAACTTTAACCCCCTGAGGTTTCCCGGTCTCAGCATCTTTTTTCAGAACCAACCCCCACTCGGCCGCTCTTTGCTCAGCTGCGCCCATCGGTGACGGTGGTGCCACCGTCGCCGACGGTGAACTCAGAGCAAACGAAGGCGCCTTAGGATCTTTAAGGGCCATCCATGACTTGATCTCATCATCCGGCAGTTTGCCGGAGTGAGAGATGGAGATGGCAACGCTAGCATTGAGATCCGCTGGCGGTGGTGGTTCGGGGTTGTTCGGTGGTGACTCCGCCCAGCTCCGCCAGGTGGGTTGTGACTGGAATGAGGCGGTGGCGTCGTTGCTTGATGGGTTGAATACTTCAAGTGACTCACGGACGTCCCTTTGGGCTTGTTTGAACAATGGTGGTGGCTTTGACTCCATTTTCTCTACATGCATGCAAAACTTGAATTTATGAAACCAGAGTGAAGTATATTTTAGGTTTTGAGATCACATATGAATATATGGTGGTGTAACATGAAGTGAGAGAGTATCAAACATTCAGGGCAATTTTGTCATTTCAAGTAGCAAAGATATGTCTGAGAGCAAATAATGTTAGGGGTGTGTACGGTTCGGTCCGGTTCGGTTTATGGGCAAAACCGAAATCGAAATATCGGTTTTTGGGCAAAACCGAAACCGAAATATCGGTTTTTGGTTTTTTAAAACCATTCTGTTTCGGTTTTCTTGGTTTTTACGTCGGGTTTTAGGTTATTTCAGTTTCTGGAACAAATTATGTAAGTTTCAAAAAATAAAAATTTGTACTTTAAAACTTAAGACTTTTTCTTATATGTTTGCATTTAAGTTATTATAACTAATATTTTTATTTAATATTGTCACATAATCCTAACCTTAAATCTATTTTTATGTTTCTGCAAAGGTTTTTGAAACATTTTCTTTTATAATACTTTGAAGTTCATTTAATTTTTATATTAAATTTTGTTATTTCTTGTAGGCAATACATAAATTATTTCAATATGTTAATGTTTTTATTATAAATATTTAAGATTTAAGAATAAATTAATAATTTCTAGTACGGGTTAAACATAAAAATATATAGACTAGGCCTACTATTTCGGTTCGGTTTTTTTCGGTTATTAAAAATGGTTATCCGAAAATCGAACCGTAATTTTTGGTTATTAAATATCCGAAAACCGAACCGCCGGTTATTGTTTCGGTTCGGTTTCTTTGGTTATTTCGGTTATGGTTCGATTATTTCGGTTTTCTGCTCACCCATAGTTAATGTGTATGAAATATAAGTTGTATGCTTCTATACCACAAAAAATCATGACAAAACTTGTGGATTCATTTGAATTCTATAAATCTTCATAATTCCCTTCAAACGTACAAAACGTGATGCAGATATGAATGTGATCGATCACCTTCTCATGTACTTTGAGGGTGATGTTTGGCTTTGTGGGCTAGGTTTTTGTACTTTGTATGGACATTTTTAATAATCACAAAAGTGAAATGTACACGTAAACTAGTTCGCGGTTTGTGGATCATGTTTTCTTCTTCGAAGGCGATTATCAAGATTTGTTAAACAAAAAGGTAAAAGCTACTTTAAAATAGACATGGAGGTATAATTATAACTAATAAGTATACATGAAGAATGTTAGAATCAAATACAAATAAAATTTAACGCACTAAATATTTAAATAACTACAGTAATTATGCTAACACTAGAGTAATTATTATTACTCTTCCGTTTTAAAACTAGATCGAGGAACTACTAAAACTCTAATTCATTTCTTGTAGTGTAATTTCTCTAGTTAAAAACTGTAGAATAATAATAATAACACTAGTTATTTGTACCTTTTAGCCAGCTGAGGCATTTACATAATGGGCAATTTACAACATCAATAAAATGACAATGGTTCTAATCTAAAACTTTTATAAAGGTATTAAAACTTTTTTTTTTAAATCAGAAAGCAAATGCTACTATTATTTGTGTCGGATAAAGTTGCTATGAGCCATGTGTGCGCAAGGCAATGATGAATGCGATGTGAATATATGAAGACAAAATATGGAGAAGCTACATATATAACATTTATATTTGTTGAATATATTTTGTTAGAAAAACACATATTAGAAAATTTTACGAGAATTAGATCAATACAAATAGATAGAAATCTTGGTAATGAGGGGCTTTTACTCTTTTTTTAATCAAACCACAAAACACACTGTCTAATATTGTACCACCTAAAATTCACTTAAATGCCAATAATGAAGTTTAAATCATCACCACTTGGTTTATAGGAATTCACCGTTAGAAAAAAGCTTGAAACTTTCATATAATAAAATTAAGTTGTGAGACTTTTCTTTTTCTTTTACATGCTTAATGACTTGAATATACCACTATCTTGAGGGATTATTTCTTATAAAAAATAAGAATATGTATTGGTTTTTTAAGATATTAACCCTTTAAATATATTCATCACAATTAATCCGTTGAGTTCAGTGAGTCTATTATATATATATGCATGAAAAGCTCACGACCTTCCGTTTTGCCCATCTATGGCTTCAAATTCAATATTCAATTACCTAATTAAAAAAAAAAATTGAAAGACAAATTTCATTAAAAACACCAATTAACCCAAGCAATTGCCAGGCTGGGAAGGCAACCCAAATACAACTGATTTTAAATATTTCTAATCTTTAATGTTGATTTAGATTTAAGTATATATTAAATGCAACTTTAGACTTCTTTAAATCATGTGCATTTAATTCAAAGAGTTAAATGTCATTTTAGTCCATGTGATTTGGGCCATTTTGCCAGTTTAGTCCAAAGGTTTTATTTTTAACATGTGGGTCCAAAAAGGTTTCACAGTTGCCACTTTAGTCCACTGGGTTAACTTCATCCATTTTTTCTGTTAACCAGAAGGCAATTTCGGTCATTTTATATGGCTGAATTGCCCTTTTAGTTAACAGAATTACATACAAAATGACCAAATTGGCCTTCTGGTTAACAGAAAAAATGGATGAAGTTAACCCAGTGGACTAAAATGGCAACTGTGAAACCTTTTTGGACCCACAGGTTAAAAATGAAACCTTTGGACTAAACTGGCAAAATGGCCCAAACCACAGGGACTAAAATGGCATTTAACTCTAATTCAAAAATGACTATCAAAATTAAATAACAAGATCTTGACATATAGAGTTTTTTTTAACGACAAGGAACGACGTGTTAACTATTGTGACACTGGGCACTGTGGCCAAGGTCGACTACTCGATCGCCGCCAGCCCATTGGTTCTCCCCAGATGCGTGGAAACCCGACCTCCACACATCCAAGTCGAACCGGCGTCATCCGTATTCGCTCTTCACCTGGATGCCGCATAAAATAATGAGAGTGGGAATCGAACCTGGGTAACAAGAAATATCAGTTCTTTCTCTAACCACTCCACCACTACCTCATTGACATCACTGACAGAGTTTAACATTCAGAAGTACCACGATCTCATGTTTCGGATAAAAAGATTGATACACAAGTGAATAGTGCTCATTATGCAAATGCTATTCCAACATGTACATAGTTCTTTGGGGATGCAAACAAAAGGAATACATGTTTAGGAACCTCATACCTATCACATAAGCACGAAACATTAAGAATTAATATTTACTATTTCTAAAGATATTCGATTTTACGTGCAGTAGCGGATCCATAATTTTTTTCCAGAGGGTTCTTTTTTGATAGATGTCCACTGATTCTCACTAATTTTATCCAAATCATGCAAGGTTTCCAATATTTTTTTCCAAGCCAATGGGTTCCAAAAACCCCTAGATCCGCCCATGTTTATGTGTTTACTTATCTTTACATATTCATGACGTATGTAATAAATTGAAACATGTATACTTGAAAACAATTTCTTGCAAACAAAATGAAGATAAACCCTAATGTAATAAAGAAAGCAATTTACCTTTTTTTTCAAAGGTAAGGCTACACGGTATGGGGTCGTCCCCCCACGTCCCGGTCCGTCGCAGGTAGCTACACCGTGCCACCCCCACCCCCCCCCCCCCCCACGTCCCGGCGTCGTCGTCCTTTTCTCGCCGTTTGCGACGGTCCAAAAAGGTGGGGCCCCTACCTAAAGTTACCGTTATAAAAAAAAAATTAATTTCCATTTTAAACAATCAAACAAACGGTCAAATTTATAAAATATATATATTTCCATTTCATTTTCACTTTCATTCACAAATTTAACCCCAAAATTTCACCTCTCTCTCACATAATTTTTATAAATCTTCTTCCACTTTTATAAACCTTATACTCTTTCATGGATCCCTTCAACAACCTGAACAACCCGAACAATCCCAACAACCCGACCCAACCTAATGTTTTCTCGGTTCCGGGATATTATCCGACGCTAGAACCGAACCAATTGTCGCAATATTCATCAAATGTGTTTGCATCATTCCAACACTCGTCAAACCAATTTGCTCAATTCTCTCAAAATCAAGCCCTTCAACAAATGATGATGAGGGGTGCTTATAATTTCCCACCGAACCCCACACCACCCGTTCAACCCCAACCGATCCCGACGCAACCCTTTCAACAATCCGAACCCGAAGACGATGTGGAGGTTGTTCCTGAAACCCAACCGCCTAAAGGAAAAGGAAAACGAAACAAAGGCAAGCAAGTGGTGGGTGATCAACCGTCCAAACAGAAGCCGACTAAGTGGACACCAATCGAAGAAGAAGCCTTAGCCAAGGCTTACATTGGCACGTCTGACAACCCGACAAATGTTCGTTTTTTTTTTTAAGTTAATTTTTTTGTTTTTTTTAAGGTTAAATTTTTTGTTTTTTTTTTTTTAATCTAAACAGTTTGTTTTTTTTTTAAAGTTAAATTTTTTTTTCTTAACAGTTGGTTTATAAAATTTTTTTTTTTATCTAAACAGTTTGTATTTTATCTAATGGTTTGGTTTTTTTTTTAAGTTTAATTTTTTTGTTTATTATTTTGTTAACAGTTTGTATTTTTTAAAGGTTTTTTATTTTTGTTAACACTTTATATATTTTGTTTGTTTTTTATAGGTAATAACCAATCGGGTGAGGGGTTTTGGTCCAAGGTTTTGGCGAAGTTCCTCGTCCTTATGGACCAATTGGGTGAGGGGTTTTATGTTTATGTAATGTGGTTTTAATATTAATGAAAATATTTTGTTAGTATATTTGTTAAATGTTAAAAAAAATAGAAAGACTAAAAAAAATAAAAAAACATAAAAGTGGTGGAGGACTATGACTAGGACCATCCTCCCATGCCCTCTACTTTTGGAGGATGGACCATCCATGGAATGACTATGACATGGCGCCTACGTGGCGGATCATCCTCCAAGGATGGACCATCACCATACCCACTAGCCTAACTTGATTATCTTCAAATGAACTTTGAGTCCTCACCTTTTAAGGTTCTTGAGTTTAGGAATTATGATTCCCATTTTGATTTAATGTAACACAAAATTAGACAATTAATACCATTTGCATTTAATGCATAGGTATCAAACATAAAGAAAAAAATCAACTAAAGATTTGAAAAAAAAAATCAATTAAAAATGAAGTTATCAAGATGCGAACTCAAGATTTATTTGCTAATAAAGCGACGTGGGAACAAACAGACCATGCACCTCATCATGTCATTTTCCAATTCGGTACTTATATATTCTAAGTTCTATAGTGTAACTTTATTTAAAAAAATAAAAAATAAATTGGCCTCCCGGAGAATTTGGGCCATGAGCTGTCGCCCACCTCGCACCCCCTCTGTGCCGGCCCTGCTTCAGGTGGTATATATGATCACCGGAAAGAGTTATAATGTAGAAAAGGAAAAGAGAGATGACAGAAAATGGTGGCATAGCCCATACCCATGCCCATGACATACAAATTCACATGCTTCCTACACCATTACAAACATCCCCATAATCAATCACACTTATCTTCTACCATAAAATATATCAATTATTTGAACAATGCCAAGCTATGTAAATGTATAAACACAGTTTGTGTCCCTTCATTTATCTTATACAACTATATGTCTCTAGGAATTATTATTTTTTCCCTTTTTTAGATATCCATCAACATCAGAAAGAAAATTACTAGGTCAAGTTGGGTCATCAACAATGACCAATGTTTCAATAATAATATATATCGTATGATCAAGAAATACATATAATGGTAACTTCATAAAGTTATAAACAATACATTCATTCAATTGGGCTTAAAGTCATTTGTGTTAAAAATGATATTTTGGGCTGTCATCCAGGTTGCAACATAGTCTTGTGTGTGATAAATTGGGTGTGATTAACACATGTATAGTATATGAATGATGGGGGAATGTTGAGAAAATGAAATTAATTCATATACTATAATGTTACGTTCTTTATTCTTATATCAGATAATGGGCCTGTTATGATATTGGGCTTATATGGTTTTGTCGGTTTTATGGATTATTCGTTTGTTATATCTTGTTATAACTGTCTTATGGTGGTTGTGAGTTTTTTATAAAGCTGGAGAAGATCAAGGGGCAAAGTGTAACTTCTTGAGGGCTGCGATCATCACCAAACATACATTTGGACCTAAATGTAAATGTTGGAACTGGTGATATAAAAGGGAACATTTATGTGCAGATGGATAATTTTTCCCCCAATTATTTTCATTCTAAAAAGCTCTCTGGCCTTGTGTGCGAAACTAGGGTTCATTCAGTCATCTCCCCAAATTCACTCTTACATGATCTCATATTGTTCTGTTGTTTTTGGATACCAGTTAGTCTTCAAGATCTACAGGAGTTGTTTCATATGTCAGTTATTCGTCAAGTTCATCAGGAGCATCAGTTTGTTCTTCAGTATTCTTCGATTATATCCTTTGTTTTTTTTTTTGTATCAGTTGTTATTAGATCTTTGATAGATCTAGTGGTCGTGTGTGATCACTGTTTATAATCATCTGATAGTTTGTATCAGTTGATGGTTACTTTGTATTTGTTCTCAGATCTTACTATTTGTCAGATCTAGGGTTTTGGGGGTGTTTTTCGGTTTGGGTAACTAATAAGAGTTTTAAGTCACGTTTTGTCGCTTCTTTTGTGTTCCTTGTTGTTTCTGTGTTTATGTTGTGAGTCTTTCATACTGTTTTGACATGGTATCAGAGCCACTGGCTCTTGATTTTTTGTTTTTTGTCTTCCGCTGGTTGTTATCAAGTTTTTTCACTCATGTGTTCTAGGGTTTCTGCAAGCGAAATATTTATTGATTCTTGTTTGTTTCATCGATCTGTTTTGGGGCGAATCATAGATGAGTTTTTGATTCAGTTAACATGAATCTTGGAGTTTGCTTGTGAATTTCTATTGGAATGTTATGTGAGTTTTTTTTTATTATGTGTCCACTGTTTAGATTGTTAGGTTTTGTGTGTTTAAACTGTAAGTGTTGTTATTCATATATCTTAAGAGTGCATTTGTATGAGCATGATTAAGTATATATGTGTTATAGTTCTCTCTTGTTGAAGGCAAGGTGACTGTTATTTTTTAAGTTTTTTCTTGCATGATTGAGTTTTTTTTTTATCATTATAAAAGTCTGCTATTAATGGCATTGAAATCTTTGAGTATTTGGTATTTGTTTATTAGTTTTTATGGTGAGCCGTGTATCTCTTGTTGTTTAGGGCTGTTCTGTTTTTTGTTTTTTATTAAGTGGTGCAGGTATAGATCTTGTAGCAACAGTTTGGTGTTGAAGAAGGAGGTTATCTGTTGATAGATTATTAAAGACCTGTGTTGGTCTCTAAAACCCTTGAAGGTTTTAGGGCAAACCAACCAGGTATATTTTGCTGTGGAATTGATCAAATTGTGTAGTTCTTGAAAACTACAACTTTGATTTTTCTAGGAGTTAAACGCACCCTCTGTAAGATCTTTCAAATTTTTTGTTCTGTTTTACTTTTATTGTTGTTTGAATTAGTTGAAGTAGGGGTAGTGAGGACCGGCACCTTCTTGTTTGTCTGTGTTTTCTTGTCATTATATATCTGTATTCTTATTGCTTCAGTGTCTACTGTTATTATTGTCATTTATTAGGTTGTGGCTCCTGAGTAAAGGCATGTCCAGGCACCATAGAGTGATGAACCTAGAATCTTGTCCCTGACTCAGCTTCGCCTTAGAGTTGTAATGCACTTGTTGTCTGTTACTACTGTGAGTAGTTACTGGTTGGTAATTTGTTGGTTCTTGCTTGCTGTCTGTTCGTATTGTGCTTATATATCTGCTCCTTTGTTGGTTTGTTCTATGAAATTTCTGTCTGTTTAGGTACTTTCTTGAGTGTGATTGTATGGTTATAGACTTGTATGTTAAAAATCTTGTTACGCTTAATCATGAAGATTTGAAATGGTTGTGTAGTAGTGAGCTTGTTTGTTTAAAATCTGTCATTACTTGCAAATTGAGCATGTTCGCAAGGTTGTTATAACAAGTTTTTTTTTCCGGAATTTTTAACCTCAAGTTTGTTGCTTATGAGTTATCTTGAAGTATTTCTTTAGTGTTGCAAGACTGAGTGTTAGATCTTTCTTATTCTTAATGGTAGTAAGTTGCAAGGTTCAAGTGTTGTATGTGTTGTCTATATCTAGGCGTGTATATTTTTTGGGTATCATGTTATCCCTTTCTTATGTCTTGACTTATGTGATCTTGTATTTGCTGTCATAAGGTAGTTTAGTTTGAAATGTTGGTTCTGGTTATTGATTCGTATGTTCTGAATCTTTATCATGGATCATGTGATTCGATTTTGTCTTGAACTGTCATTTTGTCTTTCACACGTTGTCTGTATGTCTTGTTGTCTCTTGTTGTATGGTTAGTCGAACTATGTGGTTTGAGTGTTTCTAACCACTTGTTTTGTCAAGTTTGTTCTTGATGTCTATGTTTGCCTAGCTATGAGATCTATATGTTGAGGATCTTTGTCTTGTATGTTGTTAAATGTCTTTTATTCGCAGTCTTGATGTCTGCTTGTCTATGATCTTGTTTGTATGGTTAGTTTGAGCTGTGTGGTTCATGTTTAACCGTTGGTATTGTCAAGATTATTCTGTATTTGTGACAGCCTTGTATGTTATCTCTTGTGAGGTGTTTTTGGTTGCAAAATATGTTATTTTGTGATTTTGTTTGGCTGTGTCTTGTTGTTGTGTTGTTCTTGTCTTGTGTGTGAAATATTAAATCATGTGATTTTGTATTTCATTTTGTTTAGGCTGAATTTGTTGTCTAATATAGAAGTGTGTACTTCTTGTTTATCAGTCTTGGTATGATTCTTGTGATTTAGTATTTCGTGAAAAGTTTTTTCTAATCAAGTCAAATTAGACTTTGAGTTCTTCACAAGTATTGTCTTTCGGTCTTGTTTTCATATTCTTAAAAATCGTGTGATTTTTAGTTTAAATGATATAAATGTGATATTGTTGATGGACTGTGTGGTTCATTGTTCAAATTAGAATATGTTTTCTAATTGTTTGTTATCTCACTTGGTTAGTATATGTATGAATCGTGTGATTCGTTGTCTTTTCAGACTTTGTTCTGAGTTATGTAGTCTTTGGTGAATCTCTAGCTTGTCAAAATGGCTGGTCTTTCATTGTATTCTGAGAGCTATATTGTTCATATGAGGTTGATTGTTTGAAAATCTTATTGTAGCTTCTTTTGATTGTCAATAATTTCATGTCCGTGGTATTCCGGTTGTGTTGATCAGAAGTTGTATCAATGTATGTAAAAGGTATTGTTATCTAGCTAGCATCTTAGTGTAGAAGGTTGTTTTTGTATATGGGGGCTGTCTAATTTTCTTCGTTGTGAGATTTTTTTTTTTGTTCTTGGTGCAAAATCATAGGGTCTTTGGTTTCGATTAAAAGAATATTTAACTGTTATGTGTTGTTCTCTTTTTATTGGTTTCTTGTTGAATTATGTGATTCAGAATTGTAATTCATGTCTTGTGTATATGTAATTGTTTTTTAGTAAAACCATATGAGTTTCTATGGTCTTTATGATTTCTTGACCAGGTTTTTTGTTCAGACGTGTGGCTTTATGTGGTGTTTTTGGTATTTGATTCCTTTGAATATAGATTCAAAGTCTATTGTTCAATTAGAATTCATATGCTGATATAAATATTGTCACATGTGAGTCTTTGCTATTCTAGTTATGTTAAACCTGGTGGTGAGTTGTGAAGGTTGTTCAAGATTGTTCTGGTTGTTTAGTTTATGTTTTTTTGTTTGTCAGATTTACTTCTTGTTTATCTGAGTTTTTAGGTGATTCTTGTCTTGACGGGATTATTCTGCTTTATGTGACAATTTATTTGTCTTTAACTCTATTAAAACGTTGGTACGTGTGATCAATATGTCATGTTGTATGATTTGTCATATCTTCTGGTTTGAATTGGTCTTATGGGGTCTGTTTTTCAAGATTGTTTCTTGAATGTATGTAATGTTAGCCTCATTGTATGTTTTTCTTGTGTAAGAGATTTTTTTTTGGTTATAAAAGTATGCGATTGTGCTTTTTTGCCAGGATATGTGTAGCCTTTCATTGTTGTCAATGTTCTTGTTTTAACTGTTTGTCTGAGTTGTTTTCAGCCTGTTATAGAAAATTCTTTGATTTGTTGTTGATAGTTGTATTTACTTCAAGAAATCTACTGTCTCATCTTGTTGTATCTGCATACTTGTTTGGTTGAGTTGGGATATTGTTATAGTAATCCTATTCTCTTGGTTTGTTTCTCTAAGTTGTTGTATATTTGACTTTCTTTTTGGTGGATCGAGTGGTAGTTTGCATTGTATAGTTTTGATAAATACTTGGTGTTAATTGCTATTTACTTGTTGAAGCTTAGTAAGAGTGTCATATCAATTTGTGTGAATTCTGTTTTCATGTGAGGAGTTTGTGGTGGTATTATTAACCTGAAAAGGTCCGTACAGATGTTCAGGTTGCAGATTTTTTACAAAGGGGTTGTGTGTTAATCAACATCAATCTCTTTGTAATGAACTTGGTATTTTAGACATGTTTGCCACCTGAATGAAGGGGGCATGTTAAAAATGATATTTTGGGCTGTCATCCAGGTTGCAACATAGTCTTGTGTGTGATAAATTGGGTGTGATTAACACATGTATAGTATATGAATGATGGGGGAATGTTGAGAAAATGAAATTAATTCATATACTATAATGTTACGTTCTTTATTCTTATATCAGATAATGGGCCTGTTATGATATTAGGCTTATATGGTTTTGTCGGTTTTATGGATTATTCGTTTGTTATATCTTGTTATAACTGTCTTATGGTAGTTGTGAGTTTTTTATAAAGCTGGAGAAGATCAAGGGGCAAAGTGTAACTTCTTGGGGCTGCGATCATCACCAAACATACTTTTGGACCTAAATGTAAATGTTGGAACTGGTGATATAAAAGGGAACATTTATGTGCAGATGGATAATTTTTCCCCCAATTATTTTCATTCTAAAAAGCTCTCTGGCCTTGTGTGCGAAACTAGGGTTCATTCAGTCATCTCCCCAAATTCACTCTTACATGATCTCATATTGTTCTGTTGTTTTTGGATACCAGTTAGTCTTCAAGATCTACAGGAGTTGTTTCATATGTCAGTTATTCGTCAAGTTCATCAGGAGCATCAGTTTGTTCTTCAGTATTCTTCGATTATATCCTTTGTTTTTTTTTTTGTATCAGTTGTTATTAGATCTTTGATAGATCTAGTGGTCGTGTGTGATCACTGTTTATAATCATCTGATAGTTTGTATCAGTTGATGGTTACTTTGTATTTGTTCTCAGATCTTACTATTTGTCAGATCTAGGGTTTTGGGGGTGTTTTTCGGTTTGGGTAACTAATAAGAGTTTTAAGTCACGTTTTGTCGCTTCTTTTGTGTTCCTTGTTGTTTCTGTGTTTATGTTGTGAGTCTTTCATACTGTTTTGACATGGTATCAGAGCCACTGGCTCTTGATTTTTTGTTTTTTGTCTTCCGCTGGTTGTTATCAAGTTTTTTCACTCATGTGTTCTAGGGTTTCTGCAAGCGAAATATTTATTGATTCTTGTTTGTTTCATCGATCTGTTTTGGGGCGAATCATAGATGAGTTTTTGATTCAGTTAACATGAATCTTGGAGTTTGCTTGTGAATTTCTATTGGAATGTTATGTGAGTTTTTTTTTATTATGTGTCCACTGTTTAGATTGTTAGGTTTTGTGTGTTTAAACTGTAAGTGTTGTTATTCATATATCTTAAGAGTGCATTTGTATGAGCATGATTAAGTATATATGTGTTATAGTTCTCTCTTGTTGAAGGCAAGGTCACTGTTATTTTTTAAGTTTTTTCTTGCATGATTGAGTTTTTTTTTATCATTATAAAAGTCTGCTATTAATGGCATTGAAATCTTTGAGTATTTGGTATTTGTTTATTAGTTTTTATGGTGAGCCGTGTATCTCTTGTTGTTTAGGGCTGTTCTGTTTTTTGTTTTTTATTAAGTGGTGCAGGTATAGATCTTGTAGCAACAGTTTGGTGTTGAAGAAGGAGGTTATCTGTTGATAGATTATTAAAGACCTGTGTTGGTCTCTAAAACCCTTGAAGGTTTTAGGGCAAACCAACCAGGTATATTTTGCTGTGGAATTGATCAAATTGTGTAGTTCTTGAAAACTACAACTTTGATTTTTCTAGGAGTTAAACGCACCCTCTGTAAGATCTTTCAAATTTTTTGTTCTGTTTTACTTTTATTGTTGTTTGAATTAGTTGAAGTAGGGGTAGTGAGGACCGGCACCTTCTTGTTTGTCTGTGTTTTCTTGTCATTATATATCTGTATTCTTATTGCTTCAGTGTCTACTGTTATTATTGTCATTTATTAGGTTGTGGCTCCTGAGTAAAGGCATGTCCAGGCACCATAGAGTGATGAACCTGGAATCTTGTCCCTGACTCAGCTTCGCCTTAGAGTTGTAATGCACTTGTTGTCGGTTACTACTCTGAGTAGTTACTGGTTGGTAATTTGTTGGTTCTTGCTTGCTCTCTGTTCGTATTGTGCTTATATATCTGCTCCTTTGTTGGTTTGTTCTATGAAATTTCTGTCTGTTAAGGTACTTTCTTGAGTGTGATTGTATGGTTATAGACTTGTATGTTAAAAATATTGTTACGCTTAATCATGAAGATTTGAAATGGTTGTGTAGTAGTGAGCTTGTTTGTTTAAAATCTGTCATTACTTGCAAATTGAGCATGTTCGCAAGGTTGTTATAACAAGTTTTTTTTCCGGAATTTTTAACCTCAAGTTTGTTGCTTATGAGTTATCTTGAAGTATTTCTTTAGTGTTGCAAGACTGAGTGTTAGATCTTTCTTATTCTTAATGGTAGTAAGTTGCAAGGTTCAAGTGTTGTATGTGTTGTCTATATCTAGGCGTGTATATTTTTTGGGTATCATGTTATCCCTTTCTTATGTCTTGACTTATGTGATCTTGTATTTGCTGTCATAAGGTAGTTTAGTTTGAAATGTTGGTTCTGGTTATTGATTCGTATGTTCTGAATCTTTATCATGGATAATGTGATTCGATTTTGTTTTGAACTGTCATTTTGTCTTTCACACGTTGTCTGTATGTCTTGTTGTCTCTTGTTGTATGGTTAGTCGAACTATGTGGTTTGAGTGTTTCTAACCACTTGTTTTGTCAAGTTTGTTCTTGATGTCTATGTTTGCCTAGCTATGAGATCTATATGTTGAGGATCTTTGTCTTGTATGTTGTTAAATGTCTTTTATTCGCAGTCTTGATGTCTGCTTGTCTATGATCTTGTTTGTATGGTTAGTTTGAGCTGTGTGGTTCATGTTTAACCGTTGGTATTGTCAAGATTATTCTGTATTTGTGACAGCCTTGTATGTTATCTCTTGTGAGGTGTTTTTTGTTGCAAAATATGTTATTTTGTGATTTTGTTTGGTTGTGTCTTGTTGTTGTGTTGTTCTTGTCTTGTGTGTGAAATATTAAATCATGTGATTTTGTATTTCATGTTTGTTTAGGCTGAATTTGTTGTCTAATATAGAAGTGTGTACTTCTTGTTTATCAGTCTTGGTATGATTCTTGTGATTTAGTATTTCGTGAAAAGTTTTTTCTAATCAAGTCAAATTAGACTTTGAGTTCTTCACAAGTATTGTCTTTCGGTCTTGTTTTCATATTCTTAAAAATCGTGTGATTTTTAGTTTAAATGATATAAATGTGATATTGTTGATGGACTGTGTGGTTCATTGTTCAAATTAGAATATGTTTTCTAATTGTTTGTTATCTCACTTGGTTAGTATATGTATGAATCGTGTGATTCGTTGTCTTTTCAGACTTTGTTCTGAGTTATGTAGTCTTTGGTGAATCTCTAGCTTGTCAAAATGGCTGGTCTTTCATTGTATTCTGAGAGCTATATTGTTCATATGAGGTTGATTGTTTGAAAATCTTATTGTAGCTTCTTTTGATTGTCAATAATTTCATGTCCGTGGTATTCCGGTTGTGTTGATCAGAAGTTGTATCAATGTATGTAAAAGGTATTGTTATCTAGCTAGCATCTTAGTGTAGAAGGTTGTTTTTGTATATGGGGGCTGTCTAATTTTCTTCGTTGTGAGATTTTTTTTTTGTTCTTGGTGCAAAATCATAGGGTCTTTGGTTTCGATTAAAAGAATATTTGACTGTTATGTGTTGTTCTCTTTTTATCGGTTTCTTGTTGAATTATGTGATTCAGAATTGTAATTCATGTCTTGTGTATATGTAATTGTTTTTTAGTAAAACCATATGAGTTTCTATGGTCTTTATGATTTCTTGACCAGGTTTTTTTGTTCAGATGTGTGGCTTTATGTGTTGTTTTTGGTATTTGATTCCTTTGAATATAGATTCAAAGTCTATTGTTCAATTAGAATTCATATGCTGATATAAATATTGTCACATGTGAGTCTTTGCTATTCTAGTTATGTTAAACCTGGTGGTGAGTTGTGAAGGTTGTTCAATATTGTTCTGGTTGTTTAGTTTATGTTTTTTTGTTTGTCAGATTTACTTCTTGTTTATCTGAGTTTTTAGGTGATTCTTGTCTTGACGGGATTATTCTGCTTTATGTGACAATTTATTTGTCTTTAACTCTATTAAAACGTTGGTACGTGTGATCAATATGTCATGTTGTATGATTTGTCATATCTTCTGGTTTGAATTGGTTTTATGGGGTCTGTTTTTCAAGATTGTTTCTTGAATGTATGTAATGTTAGCCTCATTGTATGTTTTTCTTGTGTAAGAGATTTTTTTTGGTTATAAAAGTATGCGATTGTGCTTTTTTGCCAGGATGTGTGTAGCCTTTCATTGTTGTCAATGTTCTTGTTTTAACTGTTTGTCTGAGTTGTTTTCAGCCTGTTATAGAAAGTTCTTTGATTTGTTGTTGATAGTTGTATTTACTTCAAGAAATCTACTGTCTCATCTTGTTGTATCTGCATACTTGTTTGGTTGAGTTGGGATATTGTTATAGTAATCCTATTCTCTTGGTTTGTTTCTCTAAGTTGTTGTATATTTGACTTTCTTTTTGGTGGATCGAGTGGTAGTTTGCATTGTATAGTTTTGATAAATACTTGGTGTTAATTGCTATTTACTTGTTGAAGCTTAGTAAGAGTGTCATATCAATTTGTGTGAATTCTGTTTTCATGTGAGGAGTTTGTGGTGGTATTATTAACCTGAAAAGGTCCGTACAGATGTTCAGGTTACAGATTTTTTACAAAGGGGTTGTGTGTTAATCAACATCAATCTCTTTGTAATGAACTTGGTATTTTAGACATGTTTGCCACCTGAATGAAGGGGGCATGTTAAAAATGATATTTTGGGCTGTCATCCAAGTTGCAACATAGTCTTGTGTGTGATAAATTGGGTGTGATTAACACATGTATAGTATATGAATGATGGGGGAATGTTTGAGAAAATGAAATTAATTCATATACTATAATGTTACGTTCTTTATTCTTATATCAGATAATGGGCCTATTATGATATTGGGCTTATATGGTTTTGTCGGTTTTATGGATTATTCGTTTGTTATATCTTGTTATAACTGTCTTATGGTGGTTGTGAGTTTTTTATAAAGCTGGAGAAGAACAAGGGGTAAAGTGTAACTTCTTGAGGGCTGCGATCATCACCAAACATACTTTTGGACCTAAATGTAAATGTTGGAACTGGTGATATAAAAGGGAACATTTATGTGCAGATGGATAATTTTTCCCCCAATTATTTTCATTCTAAAAAGCTCTCTGGCCTTGTGTGCGAAACTAGGGTTCATTCAGTCATCTCCCCAAATTCACTCTTACATAATCTCATATTGTTCTGTTGTTTTTGGATACCAGTTAGTCTTCAAGATCTACAGGAGCTGTTTCATATGTCAGTTATTCGACAAGTTCATCAGGAGCATCAGTTTGTTCTTCAGTATTCTTCGATTATATCCTTTGTTTTTTTTTGTATCAGTTGTTATTAGATCTTTGATAGATCTAGTGGTCGTGTGTGATCACTGTTTATAATCATCTGATAGTTTGTATCAGTTGATGGTTACTTTGTATTTGTTCTCAGATCTTACTATTTGTCAGATCTAGGGTTTTGGGGGTGTTTTTCGGTTTGGGTAACTAATAAGAGTTTTAAGTCACGTTTTGTCGCTTCTTTTGTGTTCCTTGTTGTTTCTATGTTTATGTTGTGAGTCTTTCATACTGTTTTGACAATTTGCTTATCGGGTTTTGATGAAGGTTAGAAGACTTTGCGCCTATTTTGATCCACGATTGTTTTATACTGAGCATAGTAAAATATCAAGTAAAAAAATCTTGCTCTTCGTGTTCTCATTTTCTACGTGTTTTAATCATGTGTGCAATGTGTGTTGGTTGTTACGTCACCATTTGAAACCTAACATTCAATTAAAACAAAGAGTAAATTGTCATTTTAGTCACTGAGTTTTGTCCAAATTTGTCATTTTGATTCCAAAAGTTTTTTTTTTTTTTTGCATCTGGGTCGATCCCTGACTTTTACATTTTGTTGCCATTTTGATCACTTTGCCTAACTCCATCCAAAAACCCAGTTACTATTTTCAATTTAAACCTTTTTCAGTTGCCATTTTGATCCAATTCTTAAAAAAAACATAAAAATTCTAAAAAATCCAAATAATTCTAAAAAATCTAAAAAATCCGTTTCGGCGCAAACCGTTTCGAACACGAACCGTTTTGGCGCGAACCGTTTCGAACACGAACCGTTTCGAGCTGAACCGTTTCGACGCGAACCGTTTCGACCCGTACCGTTTCGAAGTCGAACCGTTTCAAGCCGAACCGTTTCGACCCGTACCGTTTCGACCCGTACCGTTTCGAACCGAACCGTGCCGTATCGAACCGAACCGTTTCGAGCTGAACCGTTTCGAACCGAACCGTTTCGACGCGAACCGTTTCGACCCGTACCGTTTCGACCCGAACCGTTTGGAGCTGAACCGTTTCGAAGCCGAAAACACTTCGGTTCGATACGGTACGGGTCGAAACGGTTCGGTTCGAAACGGTTCAGGTTCGAAACGGTACGGTTCGAAACGGTTCGGGTCGAAACGGTTCGCGTCGAAACGGTTCGGTTCGATACGGTACGAGTCGAAACGGTACGATTCGAAACGGTTCGCGTCGAAACGGTTCGGTTCGATACGGTACGGGTCGAAACGGTTCGGTTCGAAACGGTTCGCGTCGAAACGGTACGGGTCGAAACGCTTCGCGTCGAAACGGTTCGGCTCTAAATGGTTCGGGTTCGAAACGGTACGGGTCGAAACGGTTCGCGTCGAAACGGTTCGGCTCGAAACGGTTCGCGTCGAAACGGTTCGGTTCGATACGGTACGAGTCGAAACGGTACGGTTCGAAACGGTTCGCGTCGAAACGGTACGGTTCGAGACGGTACGGGTTCAAAACGGTTCGCGTCGAAACGGTTCGGTTCGATATGGTACGGGTCGAAACGGTTCGGTTCGAAACGGTACGGGTCGAAACGGTTCGTGCCGAAACATTTAATGATTTTTGGATTTTTTAGGATTTTTTAGATTTTTTTGAATTTTTTGGAATTTTTTGGAATTTTTTTTGATTTTTTGGAATTGGATCAAAATGACAACTGAAAACATTTTTTAAGGAAATCCCCAAAATACCCCTGTTACAAACTGGGTTTTTGGATGGAGTTAAACAAAATGATCAAAATGGCAACAAAATGTAAAAGTCAGGGACACAGATGCAAAAAAAACTAGAGTAAAATGCAATTTGCGTCCCTGTGGTATGTCCCAAACATCAGGTTGAGCCCCTAAAAACAATTTTTTGCATTCTGAGCCCCTGTGGTATTCATTTCATAACACTTTGAGTCCCTGCCGTCAGGTTGACTGTTAGAGGCAGGGGTAAGACCGTCTTTTTGCATATATTAATAACACTTTGCGTCCCTATGGTATGAGTGAAATATCAACCTGAGCCCCTAAATTCTTTTCTTGGTTTTTTGTTAAGAAATCTAATAATTAAATTTATACTATATTTAACAAATTATTAAAGCCTAAATTGTATATTAAATGTAAACTTTTTATACATACAATACAGAGACAAAACGTCATACCAACTTCGTAGAGTTGACGGAACTTACAGACTCGATAACAAAAGACCGTAACATACAATACAGAGACAAAACGACATATGACCACAACGTCATACGACCACAAGCAATTGTGGATTTTTACTGACGGGTGCACTTCGGGAAGCTGATCCAGATATGAATGAATATAACCCCAGTGTATCTAATTACATATCTGCCACTTGGGTTATATTCATTCATATGAATGAATATAACCCCAGTGGTAGATATGTAATTAGCGAGCTTTGGAATTTCAAGGAAAATCAAAGAGCTCCACTAGGGTTATATTCATTCATATCAATCACTTCCTTATGTGCACCGCATCTTCTAGGAGGTTGTCAAGTGTTCTCGGCTTCGTAGTTGGTGTTTTGCGTATCTTTACATCCGCGGCCATTCTGTACAACAAAACACATTCAAACCAAAACACATTCAAACCAAAACACATTCTGTACAACAAAAATCACAACAAAAATCAAACCAAAAATCCATTCAACCCTAAACCCACAAGAATCTGTACAAACCAAACCAAAACACATTCTGTTGATACCCTAAACCCAAAACACATTCAAACCAAAACACATTCTGTACATCCGATCAGTTCTTAATACTCAGTTGATACCATAAACCCTAAACACATTCAAACCAAAACACATTCGAATGAGGAACACATTCGAATGAAACCGAAAATCAATAACACATTCAAATCATCAAATCAAAACCAAACCCTAAATAATCAAACCAAAAATCCATTCAAAATCCATTCAAATCATCAAATCAAAACCAAAATACCCAAATAACTGTTTTTCATCGAATATAAACACATTCAAAACCCAACCCTAAACCCTAACCCCTCTGTTTTTCACAATATAAACACATTCAAAATCAAACCCAAAATCAAACCCAAAATCAAAGCCAAAATCTGTTTTTCACCCTCTGTTTTTCATCGAATGTAACCCAAAATCAACCTAGAATCAAACCCAGAATCAAACCCAGAATCACCCTCTGTTTTTCACAAATATAAACACATTCAAAATCAAACCCAGAATCAACCCAAAATCAAACCCTAAATCAACCCAAAATCAAACCCAAAATCTTTTTTTCACCCTCTGTTTTTCATCGAATGTAACCCAAAATGAGGATGAAGATGAACCTGATTTGTTCGATGAAGATAATCTGTTCGATGTTCGATGAAGGTGATGAGGATGATATGTTGATCTCTTCGATGATGATGATGATCTTGGGAGTTGGGAGAGCTCTTGATGATGATGATATTGGGAGTTGGGAGAACTTTGTCGAGACTGTTGATGATGATAATGAAACTGGTGAACATTTAAGTGTAAATATTAAAGGGTGGGGGTATTATGGACTTTTCACAACTGGCAAACGGTCAAACTGACGGAAGACTGACGGCAGGGACTCATACTGTTATGAAATGAATACCACAGGGGCTCAGAATGCAAAAAAATGTTTTTAGGGGCTCAACCTGATGTTTGGGACATACCACAGGGACGCAAATTGCATTTTTGGATCAAAATGACAAATTTGGACAAAACTCAGGGACTAAAATGACAATTTACTCTAAAACAAATTCAAAACCCATCATTTCTTTTTGTTGGACTTGTTGAATTCGAAAATATACAGCGTCCCTTGATACTAATATAAACATAAAACATAAAGAAACTTCAATATAACAGTATCATGTAAGGCTGGCAAATCGTGTCTTAACAGGTTTCTGACGCCGCGCACAACATAAGTTTCAAACATGATTACGACTCGTTTAACTACTTTCTACCTCATGTTTATAAAATAGTTTTATGTTTTATGTACAAAGATGAATAAATGATAGATCCTAACATTGTAATTTTAATTTTTTTAAAAATTAAAAAAGTCAAAGGGTGTATTTTTCAGTCAAACAGATCTAATCGTATCTTAACAGGTACCCAATTATCAGCCCTAGTATCATGTGACAATATTACACTTAAAACATTATAAAAATTTAAGAAATATACATAGGAGATTATAAAAAGTTCTATAAAATATAAAACTTGATTAAAATGATGAAATACCTTTAAAATAATCATAACAAGTAATGAGTATAACATGTCACAATTTTATCTGACACGTACAGTAGTTGATTGGATAAGTTTGAATATGAAAAGAACATATGATGGTAGTATATATCTATATCTATCTGGAATTTCACCCTCGAATGGGGCAGTTCACGTGAGGCATGTATATAGGCTTTTTTGGTTTTCAATGTGTTTTAACTTTTAATTATTACATTTGGTTATGTGGTAACGAATTTAATTTAAGAGAAAATCAAGATAGTTGTATAGCCTTATAGGTATGACATAAAATAATGATACTTAGTAAAGGTCTTTTTTTTTTTTTTTTTAAGTAAATTTGGATTACTGACGGACTATTGGAGTATCATCGTGTCATCAGCGGACCTATTTGATCATATCCATATCCACTAGTTATAATGTCTATACACCAATTCAGTAGAAAACCCAATAAATATGAGAAAACCCCCATTGAGGGAATCAAACCCTAAACCTATTGGTCACAAAGACTTATCCTACCGCTAAAATTTCATTAGGCTATAAAGCCATAGGTGATACTTAGACCATCCCCAATAGCTCATTTTTTTGGGTTGTTTTTTGCCATTTGTCCATCTCATCTATTTATTTCTATTGTGGGTATCATTTTTTCCCTGTGTATTTGAGATGCATATTTGTTGAAGAACTAGTTTTTGCCCCGTCTGCGTTGTGAGGCAATAAACCGAATATTTCTCTCTCATAACATGTATGTCTGTACAAAGGGCAAATTCGTAAATTATATTTTGAACTGAAGGCGAAATCATGTAACACCCTAGTTATTATTTTAAGGTTTTCGTATTGTTTACTAAAATAATCATGTAATCATGATTAAATGTACTTTACTAAATATGGTTAATTTAAAACTTTTACAAATAAAGGTTTAAGTACATCGTAATGAATTTGTGTTCGTCGTTTAAGAGATAGGACGAAACGTCGTGCGGAAGCTTTTAACTTTATCGTGTTCGGTTTTTCTTCGAGCTTACTCTTCATCCGGGCACTCTTGGCAATCACCTATGATCAAAACCAACTTAAAAGTTAGTTTCGATAGTAAATAATAAGTTTAAACAAGTTATATGGGTCAAACAAACAAAATTAAACATTTTTGGAATTCAGGGGGGGCTAGACGCCCCACCTAGCCCCCTTTTTTTACAGCAAGCTATTTATTTGTTGCTGTATAATTCCTAACCAACCCAAGTTTCACGAAAACGGACATAACTCATTCGTTATTGATCCGTTTTACACGATTCTTTTTCCTACGCGTTCGTAATTTAATTCTCCATCACATGGAGTTAAAATCCAACATCCGAATTCACAAAAATTTAGATTTCAAGCTCTCGGCTTGATATTCAACTATGACACTTTTGACCCGTTCATGCTTTTACCAAACTAATTTGTTATTTTCCTTCAAAATCCCATGGTCATCATGTTATATCCGTTTACTAGTTTTCAAGATTTAACTTTACGGGTTCCTTAAGAAGTTTTAACCCGTTATGCATATATACTCGTTTTGACCCGTTACGAATATTTTACATTTTTAGACTTAAATCATGCTTCTATTGGTTTACATCCTATCACCATTTTTATACGAATTCCAATGACTCAATTTAACAAGACGCTTATTTCAAAACAACTCTTTAAAGGTTGTTTACCCTATTTACCCCTCAAGGGCTTTTTGGTCAATTTTAGCCCTTCATTTGCGCGACGAAGGACTTCCGATATTATTTGACCAAAATATCACTTTTAGCTATAATTCTAAACATGCGTACCTGACTCGGATCATAAGATTGACCCATTTAAATACCTTTCGCTATTAATATCTAGTTAATAGCAATGCTAACCATGTGTTAACTCCTGTGATTACAAAACTCTACAAGCAATCATCAAATATTATTGACAAATGGTGTTAACAACACCATTTGACCCGTTTAGTCGAAATGACCAATTGTCATTATAAGATGGCACTTAATTACCATTTCACCCCTTTAACCTATCCCGGTTTACTTTTTGAAATCATCCAACTTGAAAGTCGTTTCCTGTTTTATTTGACCCATTATGACTTATGCCAAATTGTGTCGTTTTAAATCTCTTTATCTATTCGTTAACCCATGTCCGGATTACCATTTCACCATTTTTACCCCTTTCTACCATAATTTATGGTTTCTACCATTTTCACTTGTTCCGACTAGCATTATATCGCGCCGGAACATCATGTTTCATTTACTTAATATAAATCGTATTCCATGTTCACAAATAAGCATTTTGTAATAAAAGTAAAAAGGGCGTAAGCTTAACTTACCTCTCATCCGATTTCGCTCTTTCTCCGCGTTTTCAAGCTGTTTGACCCGCTTCTTTTCCCAAGCCGCCACCTAGCTCGTTTAGCGTCAAACTATCGTCATCATTTACAAGGTGGTTAGTTTAGTCTTTAACAATCACGACTATTCCACCTTACGTATTTCTATGTCAAAACTACTATTCGACTTCATCATTTGTTAATTCAATTTATCAAAAGTTAACTACTTTTGATCACGTGATTTACACAATTAAGTCTAGATTAACTTTATGCTTTGAACCCTTATCGGTTCATACTTCGCATAATTTGTCATACCATTCAAATATGCGTTTCACCTAAATTTTTAACATTTAGCTTTCATTTAGGCATTTTATCAAACACCTAATGGGCATACTTTTACACCTTTACAAACTAGTTCATAACTAGTTATTCTTACCAAAGTTAACATCAAAGTTAAAACCCCCATGTCTAGTGTTCATGAATTACACCGAGTACTTGTATCATAACATCAAGTTTCACAATTTTACCACTCTAACTCAAGTGGTCATCATATCTTTATAAAACCCATTTAGCACATACATGATTAATCATCAAATTCCTATTTTTCAATCTTAATTCATAAAATTTTCGACTAGGGTTTGTTCCTAGACATGGATTCATCCTAGTTTCATATAAACATCGATCATGCAAGCTCGAATTTCGATTTCATAAGTTCATCAAGAATTCAAGATGGAAACAAATAATGAAATTTTACATGCCTTGTGATCACTTCACTGAGGTGATCACCAATTTGTGCTTGGATTTTTTATTTGGGTTTGATTGCCTTTTTGATTTGATCAGTTCTTGCAATTTAGGGTTTTGAGCAAGAGAGCCTTTCCTGGCTCTGGTTAAAATCGCAGACACATATACGTATGTGTGTGTGTTGTATTTATTTGTTTTGTTTTAATAAAACTTTATCTCATTTGCCCAGGTTTAGTCCCTCAAATTTACCCAAGTTATTTAAAGGGTTATCTATTTCTTATTTCTTTTATTGTTTTAACAACACTTAACCAACTAGGTTGATATCCCTAGTTACTTAATGGGTCTGGGGAAGTCATCACCCATTTTATTTTAAGTCCCGTTAACTCGGGCCTTTTACATACTTTGTTTTTTCTCAAAGTATTTATCCTCCTTTTAATTAATATCAAGTTTATTTATTTAAATCCTAATTTACCGGGTTAATTTTTTTTTACCACTAACGGTATTTTACTCATTTTCACTATTAACGTGGTTTAATTACCAAACCCGTTTTTTGGGTGTTACAAGTCTACCCCCCCTTAAAGAGGTTTTGTCCCCGAAACCTTATTTACGTAGTTCATTGGTTTAATCAAACGAACCTAGTTTCGTTTTCAAGGCTCCCGTTTCTTTTTGTCAAAAGTTTTCATGTATACTGACGCGTCGTCTTTCACGTGTAAGGCCTCGTGGGCCGTTACTTACAGCTTATAACTCTTTATCTTTATTGACTGAGTTGTCACTTGACCACTTAGTCTCGTTAGTCTTTTAACAGGTTTATCACGCGCTTGTGTTATATTAGCAAGCGCTTGTATTTGTTATGACGCTTTCTTAACTTTGAATAGTTTTACCGGCTAGACTAATTAGTCGCCGTCACTTCATACCCCGTAACCCACGTTACAACGTGATCATTTTCTATATTTCTTTTCTTGTCCGTGAGCGTGTCACGTCACGTTTAAGTTTAATTCAACTTTTCTTTATCATACTTCTTCTTTTCGAATGTATCGTCTCGCACCTATCGATGTTAAGACCCATACTCTTTGATATTTGTTATTTCCGAATTCGTCTTATAGTATTCATATTTGTTAAAACATTATTTCTTACTAAAACTGAATTTTACTTTAACGTTTTTCTATTTAACTATGTCAATTACTCATATCAAGGAAATTGACAACCCATAATTTATTCTTTTCCGTTCTCGTTTTATGCTGGGAATCGTAACAAGTTCCCTCACCTTACACTATTGACCCGTAGGTTCCTTCACTTAACCTCATAGGCTATTTCCTTAAGCTTTCACCTCTTTAAGGCGAGGCCCTTATGATCCCTTCGCTTCAATTCATGACCCGTGGGTCATTTTGGCCCCGTAGACCTTTACACTAATTAATATCCCGTAGGTTATGATGATCCCGTAGATCATCTTTTATTCGAGTCTTTATTCAAATGTGTATACGTTTATATACGCATATGGCGTTAAGGCACCCCTTTTTATGTTTAGAATTATTCACTTTTACTTTTTGGATTTCGTTTGACCTTGATCGTAGTCTAAGGCTACATTGTTTTCTTTCGAATTATCTTTCCGACTTCGTGACTTCTAACGCCAATTACACGTCGGTTTGCCCTACACTTACCGTTACCCGGTTCTTACCTATACTTCTTTACGTCCCATTACCCGGGTTCTTTTATTTTAATGTTTTTTTTAATTCCTATAACTCCTTTACATAGGTTTATTAATATTTCGCACTTTTATTTATTCGGTTCACGCTTACTTACTTTAGCAAGTGTCATCCTTTATTAAATTCGTTTGACTTGTTTGTGTGAAAATTCATCACTTATGAATGTCAAACTTCAGTCTTTGTTCGACCCGTTCAGCTTTAAAATAGTTGAACGTAATTTATCAAAATTTCTATTTGCAGTATCTTATCGTCCTTTAGTCATGACCCAAAACCTGAGTCTTTTTTACATTCCATACGCGTTCCTGTTTCTCAGTCTACGCATGCGTTTAATTCCTTACCCATCAACCGGGTGTTTTACCGAAATCGTTATCATTGCACCCCTTCCGGTATGCATTAAGACTTCGTTTCGATTTACTTGGTCATCTTAGCGAAATCCATCGCTTTTCTTCGACCATGACTTTTATTTTTTACGTGACCACCATTGGCAGCCTTATTAATTATGAGTGACGATTATCATCGTTATCCTTGCTTTACTACGACTAAAGTTAACAACCTTGATTATCTTTTTCGTGTGGGCAACACCTTTGTTTTTATGACCCGGCGGATCATCTATACTTTGGTTTTACTTGCCCATTTTATTCACCATGGCCCTTTCGTCCAAGATGAATTATTTTCATGAATTTTCTTTTGGTCATTCATTTATATCATCATTTACTTTAATCCTTGTCCCTTCTCTCGGACTCATTATCCTAATGTAATACGCTTCCGTCACCCGGCTGTGCGTTTACATTATTATCAACTATTTTGTTCATTTGTTTAATTTGGGTACTTTTTAATTTGTCTGATTCACCCTGTCCTTACTACATCGGATGTAAATATGTCCATCATAGAAAGTTCATGGTACCACGTGTTCACTACTTACTTGGCCAGAGTAAGCGATCAACACCTGGCATACATGACCTTTTTATAATTTTCACATTACACCCCATGTAAGTAATACCCCTATTTATTTTTCTTGGAAATAATATACTTGATAGGTATTCTATTCAGGTTTTTTTTCCAAGTTTTTAATCTATATATGCAACGGTCATTCTCTACGTATCTGTTGCATATTACTATTCGTGCAATAATTTAAAACGTGCACCTGTAATGCTTGCCCTAACGGCTCTCCTTGCTATTCACCTTACTCGCGACTGTTACGCGATTTAGGTCCTTGGCGAGTACGCTCTGCTTGTCATACTTCGGACCGTTCCTCTAGTCATATCCGAGATTTGTTACACTCCCGCTATCTTTGGATGCGAGTTTCCTTCAACTAAAACATTTACAAGGGTTAGTAATATCGATCTCAGTAATCGCCCGTATTATAGTACAAGGCTTTTCTACTATACACGTCAACGCGCGTAATCTCGTCAACTATTTTTATCATTTAATTGAAGTAACGTGTATTAAACGATAACTGTAATAACCCTAAATTTAAAAATCATTATTCTAGAAATAAAATAATAATAATATATATTTATATTATCTTTCTGTATATCAACCAAAACTATTTTTAATTATAAATTATCCAATAGGAAACTCTAATTAAGACACTTAAGTAATTCTGTACAAACCCTAGAATTTTCAGAATCAGGATCAGGGCCCCTAAAACTCAGGGGGGGTATTCCCTATTCAACGATTATCCATATAACTTATTATAAAAATCGAATTTAAACGAAACGTCGACTCAGCAGGCTTTCTCCCAAACGTGGCAAGCAAATAAACATTTTGGGACCCATACGATGCGCAGGGGTTTTAGGCCTACGATGCGTAGGGCTGACCAAAATTCAGGTATAAATACAGGACATTGGCACTCGATTTCTGGTGTTCATTCGACAAAGAAATTCATTTCAGGCTTCGAGTTATCGTCTGATTATCACAATTAACACACACGAAACACTAATTAAGTATAGCGGGGTGCTGCAGAACAGGGTAATAACTCGATCGCTATTACGATTCATTGTCCGATCGATCAATATATCCAATGGATGTTTAAGTGCTGCCCACATTAGGGTTATACTTTGTCGTTCGTCGTTAATTCGATGGATGAGTTTAAGTATCGTACTTTGTCGTTCGTCGTTAATTTGATGGATGTGTAAGTATCGCACTTTGTCGTTCGTTGTGAGAATTTGATCTCGTGAGTTGTCGTAAAGGCTGTATTAAGTTACTAACCTAGTTGTGTGCATGTTATTTAAATTAGGTTAAAAGACTAATCAGTAGTCTAAACTCTGCCCGTATAAATCTGAAATATTATCACAAGGTAGCTTCACTTGGGAATTATTAAGGTACGGATCCTTACCCCACTCCTTATTACCGCATATTCAAATTGTTATAACCCACTAAATAACTATATATTTAAAAAAAAACTCCTAACGTCTTTGAGTATCGATTCATTTGACAGTCCGTTCGAATTCTATTCTAATCATTTGATTTAAGCTTTCATGTCATGCGATAGTATTATGTTAGTTGTACTCATTATCGCATGTCCCGATATATGTTCCGTTTTGTTATGAAAATAAGTTTTATAAGTTATGTGAATAAGACCATTTGTACTCTGATACCCTGAGTATCGCTTCTCGTGGAATGTCCCACGAGCATGTTGTTGTGGCATCGACATCATGTGCTCCACCCGTGACGGAGAGATCAGTTCACGGCGTCTCTTAAGTACAAGTGTGGTACATAAGGCTATTAGGAGGCGTATGGATCGATCCTAGGATTTAAGTATAAGGAGATGGATAACGGGTATGCCAATTCGCCATCTCATGTGATAATTATGCAGGAGTAGCTACCTGTGTATTGTCACGTTTTAAGTTTGCTCATGGGTACATCCGTAAGATATGATTAGGAAATTATGTTCTTGCATCGTATCATTTTCGTATAAAGTTCCATCCGGATAATATTTCTTATAAAGCGTTATTTGTTATTTGAGCCTAATATTCCGTACTGAGCATTCGGCTCATTCCGTAAACATTTTGTATATACAGGTCTGCATGTTACTTTGGGCGGGGAAAAGAGAGAAGAATAAAGCCTAGGACTAAATCTGAAGATGTTAGTTAATAAAGTCAAGTGTGTCCGCTTGTATATTAACCTTAAGTATAGTGGTTGTATGGTTGTATCTTTATCAAATAAATAAATGGAATTATGACTTTTGTTTATGATACTACTGTTATTGTGACACGTCAGCCCTTCCGGGTTGGGGTGTTACAGCTATGGTATCAGAGCAAAGGCTCTTTCCTGTAGAAAACTTGAAGATAGTAATTAAAACCTGTGAGGAATGGGTAGATATCTATGATAGGATTCAACTTGATCTCTTATTTGGTTTAATTCCTATGTCTATTCGTATAGATATGCCTCCTCGTCGTCCGCTACGTAGGAGTACTCGTACTAACCATGTGCGTAACAACACTTCTTCGAATGAGACTCCAGTTGATCCAAACGTAATTAATGCTATCAACCAGGCTATTGCCGGGTTGCTTCCAAACCTTGTTGCTCAAACAGCTGAGGCCGTTATTCAACAAACTCGTCATTCAGAACATATTAACACGAATCCAGTCTCTGGTGGAGAAATTCGTGAGAATACCACGAACCATAATACATATAGTATAGACATATGGATCTCTAAATTCCAAAAACAAAAGCCGAAATCCTTTAGTCACGCTAATAATCCAGTCGAAGCAAGGAACTGGATAGCTCATGTTGAAAAGATTTTTGGAGTTCTTGGAGTTCCGGAGCAATACAAAGTTAGATTGGCTACCTACAAACTTGAAGATGACGCACAAACTTGGTGGGAAGGATATAAGCAAGTCAAAGGAGGGGATGATTTTGACGCTAATCTTTCATGGGTCGACTTTCGTAACATCTTTTACGATAAGTATTTCTCGACCGCTGATAAAGAAGCTTATATCAGGGAGTATGCAGTGATTCGACAGGGGAGTGATGAACCAGCCTCTGAGTTCATTACTAGATTTGCAAGGTTGGCTAGTATTGTAGGAGACGTTGCAGGATCAGCAGAAGTCCAGGCAGAAAAATGCAAGTGGGCAGTCAATGATCGAATTCGGAAGTCGATCATGTATATGAAATTTAAGGATACCATTGAAGTTGCTGATGCAATCAAAACTTTTGAATTCGAAAGGAAAGAATTTTTATCTCGAACTGAGGATAATAAGAAGAGAAATAAGGAAGGACAATTTAAGCAGGCAATCGGCCAATCATCCACTACACCACAGCATCAAGACCGTAAAGTGCAAGGAAATCAAAACTCTGGAAATCAGGCACGTCCATGGCAGCCTAGACCACAAAACCCAAGGCCTGCTCAAAACCAGATTCAGTTGTATGCAGAACCTATTAAAGCTCAACCACTGAATCAATATGTAAACCCAAATCAAATTACATATCCTCTATGTAATACTTGTGGTAAGCGACATCAGGGCGTATGTCACCGAAGTACAGGAGCATGCTTTAGATGTGGCCAAACTGGACACATGATTAAGGAGTGTACTAAGAAAGACACTAAGAAGAATAACCAACCCAATGTTGGAGGAAGAGTTTTCGCACTTTCTGCTACTGACGCTGCTAATGTCCCAGGTACTGTGTCGGGAACCCTTCAGCTTGGTAAACATAGTATCTATGTGTTATTCGACACAGGAGCGACTCATTCTTTAGTATCTCATTTGTTTACTAAGTACCTTCCGATAAGACCAACTCTCTTAAATCATACTTTAACCATTTCCACTCCTATGAAAAATTCATCCGTAATCACTCACGTATATAAGGATTGTCCGATCCGTATTGAATCTATTGTGTGTAAGGCAGACCTATTTCCAATACATATGTGTGATTTTGATGTTATTCTAGGGATAGATTGGTTGTCTCGACATCGTGTAACTATAGATTGTCATTCTCGTCGTGTTATTTTCGGTGATCTTCATCATCCTGATATTATATATCAGGGATCTCAAGCTCATAAATCTCTTAAGATTATCTCTGCGCTTAAGGCTCAAAAGTTCTTATCAAACGGCTGTGCTGGATTCCTAGCATCGATTAAGGATACTTCTGTTAGTGTTAAGAGTATTAATAACCACTCCGTTGTTCGTGAATATCCTGATGTATTTCCGGATGAACTACCAGGATTACCACCCGACCGTCAGGTAGAATTCACCATCGACTTGATCCCTGGTGCCGAACCTATTTCTAAAGCTCCATACCGTATGGCCCCGATGGAACTGAAGGAGTTGAAGGAACAATTGCAAGAAATGTTAGACCTAGGATTCATAAGACCCAGTGTTTCACCTTGGGGTACTCCGGTCTTATTTGTAAAGAAAAAAGACGGTAGTATGCGTTTATGTATTGACTACCGAGAGTTGAACAAGATTACTATTCGTAATCAGTATCCTCTGCCTCGCATTGATGATCTCTTTGATCAACTTCAGGGGGCTCAGTTCTTCTCAAAAATCGACCTGAGGTCCGGGTACCATCAGCTAAAGATCAAAAATGATGATGTTCCCAAGACCGCCTTTCGTACTCGATATGGTCATTACGAATTTTTGGTTATGCCCTTTGGGTTAACTAATGCACCCGCAGTCTTCATGGATTTGATGAATCGCGTATTTCACAAATTCCTAGACAAATTCGTTATTGTCTTTATCGATGACATTTTGGTGTATTCCAAGAGTCGTGAAGAGCATGAAGCACATCTACATGAAGTACTTAGAATCTTGCGGCATGAGAAGTTGTACGCAAAGTTTTCCAAATGTGACTTTTGGCTTAGCCAAGTGGCATTTCTAGGTCATGTCGTATCAGCAGAGGGAATTATGGTAGACCCAACAAAGGTTGAAGCTATTACAAAATGGCCAAGACCCACTTCTGTTACCGAAATACGAAGTTTCTTGGGTCTTGCTGGCTATTACCGAAGATTTGTTGAAAGATTCTCGGTAATTGCTTTACCACTCACAAAACTCCTAAGGAAAGGGGTGAAGTACTCATGGAATGAGGAACAAGAGAAAAGTTTTGAAGAATTGAAGAAACGACTCGTATCCTCTCTGATACTCGCTCTCCCTTCTGGATCAGGAGGTTACCAAGTCTATAGTGATGCCTCAAAGAAAGGATTAGGTTGTGTGCTAATGCAACATGGGAAGGTTATTGCTTATGCCTCCCGTCAGTTGAAGCCTTATGAAGTTAACTACCCTACACATGATTTAGAATTAGCCGCAGTAGTTTTTGCACTTAAGATTTGGCGACACTATCTGTATGGTGAGAGTTGTGACATCTTTACCGACCATAAGAGCCTCAAGTATATATTTATGCAGAAGAAGCTAAATATGAGGCAAAGAAGGTGGTTAGAACTTTTAAAAGATTACGACGCAAATATTCAATACCATCCAGGCAAAGCCAATGTTGTAGCTGACGCATTGAGCCGAAAGAATTCTGGGACTATATCTTGCTTACAAATTCAGCCTCGTATTAGGAGGGATCTTGAAAGAATGAACATTTGGCTTCAGGTCAGTAAATCTGATGGATATCTAGCTAGAATGCAGATTGAACCCGACCTCATATCACGGATTAAAGATGCACAAAAGCAAGATGGAGAACTTTGGGCAATTGTGCAAAATCTTGAGGTGGGAAAACAATCTGAATTTAGTATAGACCATCATGGGGTGATTTGGTGCGGTAAAAGACTTTGTGTACCCGATGACTCCACCCTTCGTGAGTCATTGTTAGCCGAAGCTCATAGCTCACCATTTTCAATTCACCCAGGATCTATCAAGATGTATCGAGACTTAAGGCAGAACTTCTGGTGGAATGGCATGAAGGAAGACGTTTCTCGATACGTAAGTAAATGCCTCACTTGCCAACAGGTGAAAATTGAACACAAACGAGCAAGCGGTCTGTTGCAGCCATTGGATATTCCCATATGGAAGTGGGATGAGATCACAATGGATTTTGTTACCGGTTTGCCTAAGACTTTCAAGAAGAATGATGTTGTATGGGTTGTTGTCGATAGATTTTCAAAGTCAGCACATTTTCTCCCGATTCAGCTAGGATTTTCGGTTAGTAAGTTATCCGAAATATTTCTTCAAGAAATTATTCGACTCCATGGCACACCATCTTCCATTGTTTCCGATAGAGACCCACGTTTCACCTCACGATTTTGGAAAGGTTTTCAGGCAGCTTGGGGTACACGACTGAAGTTTAGTACGGCTTTCCATCCACAAACAGATGGGCAGTCAGAACGTACGATTCAAACCTTGGAAGACATGCTCCGAGCATGTGCACTTGAATGGTCTGGAAACTGGGATAAATATCTATGCCTTGTTGAGTTCGCTTACAACAATAGTTGGCAAGCAAGTATTGGCATGGCACCCTTTGAGCTATTATATGGTCGGAAATGTCGCGCACCGATATGCTGGGATGAAGTTGGAGAAAATATTATTGAAGGGCCAGAACTAGTTCAGATTACAAATGAAAAAGTCACTATGGCACGAGAAAAACTGAAAGAAGCTCAAAGTAGACAAAAGAGCTATGCCGATCAAGATAGACGACCACTTGAATTTAAAATTGGTGACCACGTATTCTTAAAGGTATCACCTTGGCGTGGCGTTCGTAGATTTGGAATTAAAGGGAAGCTTAGTCCCCGTTTCATCGGTCCGTTTGAAATCCTTGAAAGAGTTGGAGAAGTGTCATATCGATTAGCTTTACCTCCTCAGCTCTCTCACGTTCATAACGTTTTTCATATCTCATCGTTAATAGGATATACTTATCATCCACTCCATGTCATTAGTTATCCATTACTTACAATTCACGAAGATTTGCCCTACGAAGAGGAACCAGAAGCCATCTTAGATCGACAAGAAAGGGTTCTGCGTAGGAAAGAAATTCCGTTTGTTAAAATCCTCTGGAAAAATCACTCTGAACACGAAGCAACATGGGAATCAGAAGAATCAATTCGCTCTCTATATCCTAATCTATTCTAGTAATATAATTTTAGTCAAGTAACGGTAAATCTTGCTCTTTGATATATGTTCATTTGTTTCTGTTTACGATTATTCATGCTTTGCCTTATGTGAATATATCTTAGTGATGATTAAGCATATCTATGTAGGAAAAATCAGTACCAATAGTCATGCTATTATCTGTAAGTCTCCATTGAATTTTCGTACGGTAAGATATTTTATTAAGATGCGTTATAGGAGGACCATTAGGACACATATACAAGGTAATTGACAAGTATAGTCATGACCTTAGTTATGAATTTCAGATACACCTGTGTGTTTAGGAGATTCTTGTTATATAAGTTAGTAACTCTGCTATGAAAGTCCCGTTTCCGTTACTTATGCGATATGTTATATTCTTAATTTCGAGAACAAAATTTCTTTTAAGGGGGTAATAGTTGTAATAACCCTAAATTTAAAAATCATTATTCTAGAAATAAAATAATAATAATATATATTTATATTATCTTTCTGTATATCAACCAAAACTATTTTTAATTATAAATTATCCAATAGGAAACTCTAATTAAGACACTCAAGTAATTCTGTACAAACCCTAGAATTTTCAGAATCAGGATCAGGGCCCCTAAAACTCAGGGGGGTATTCCCTATTCAACGATTATCCATATAACTTATTATAAAAATCGAATTTAAACGAAACGTCGACTCAACAGGCTTTCTCCCAAACGTGGCAAGCAAATAAACATTTTGGGACCCATACGATGCGCAGGGGTTTTAGGCCTACGATGCGTAGGGCTGACCAAAATTCAGGTATAAATACAGGACATTGGCACTCGATTTCTGGTGTTCATTCGACAAAGAAATTCATTTCAGGCTTCGAGTTATCGTCTGATTATCACAATTAACACACACGAAACACTAATTAAGTATAGCGGGGTGCTGCAGAACAGGGTAATAACTCGATCGCTATTACGATTCATTGTCCGATCGATCAATATATCCAATGGATGTTTAAGTGCTGCCCACATTAGGGTTATACTTTGTCGTTCGTCGTTAATTCGATGGATGAGTTTAAGTATCGTACTTTGTCGTTCGTCGTTAATTTGATGG
Organism: Helianthus tuberosus; assembly: GCA_030545235.1. Classification (NCBI taxonomy): domain Eukaryota; kingdom Viridiplantae; phylum Streptophyta; class Magnoliopsida; order Asterales; family Asteraceae; genus Helianthus; species Helianthus tuberosus. The sequence goes on along the minus strand of CM060355.1, from coordinate 137,815,852 downwards.
ATGTGTAAGTATCGCACTTTGTCGTTCGTTGTGAGAATTTGATCTCGTGAGTTGTCGTAAAGGCTGTATTAAGTTACTAACCTAGTTGTGTGCATGTTATTTAAATTAGGTTAAAAGACTAATCAGTAGTCTAAACTCTGCCCGTATAAATCTGAAATATTATCACAAGGTAGCTTCACTTGGGAATTATTAAGGTACGGATCCTTACCCCACTCCTTATTACCGCATATTCAAATTGTTATAACCCACTAAATAACTATATATTTAAAAAAAAAAACTCCTAACGTCTTTGAGTATCGATTCATTTGACAGTCCGTTCGAATTCTATTCTAATCATTTGATTTAAGCTTTCATGTCATGCGATAGTATTATGTTAGTTGTACTCATTATCGCATGTCCCGATATATGTTCCGTTTTGTTATGAAAATAAGTTTTATAAGTTATGTGAATAAGACCATTTGTACTCTGATACCCTGAGTATCGCTTCTCGTGGAATGTCCCACGAGCATGTTGTTGTGGCATCGACATCATGTGCTCCACCCGTGACGGAGAGATCAGTTCACGGCGTCTCTTAAGTACAAGTGTGGTACATAAGGCTATTAGGAGGCGTATGGATCGATCCTAGGATTTAAGTATAAGGAGATGGATAACGGGTATGCCAATTCGCCATCTCATGTGATAATTATGCAGGAGTAGCTACCTGTGTATTGTCACGTTTTAAGTTTGCTCATGGGTACATCCGTAAGATATGATTAGGAAATTATGTTCTTGCATCGTATCATTTTCGTATAAAGTTCCATCCGGATAATATTTCTTATAAAGCGTTATTTGTTATTTGAGCCTAATATTCCGTACTGAGCATTCGGCTCATTCCGTAAACATTTTGTATATACAGGTCTGCATGTTACTTTGGGCGGGGAAAAGAGAGAAGAATAAAGCCTAGGACTAAATCTGAAGATGTTAGTTAATAAAGTCAAGTGTGTCCGCTTGTATATTAACCTTAAGTATAGTGGTTGTATGGTTGTATCTTTATCAAATAAATAAATGGAATTATGACTTTTGTTTATGATACTACTGTTATTGTGACACGTCAGCCCTTCCGGGTTGGGGTGTTACAGCTATGGTATCAGAGCAAAGGCTCTTTCCTGTAGAAAACTTGAAGATAGTAATTAAAACCTGTGAGGAATGGGTAGATATCTATGATAGGATTCAACTTGATCTCTTATTTGGTTTAATTCCTTTGTCTCGATCTTCATTCTTGTAAGTTCTCGTGTCTTCAAGTCTTTGACTTCTATTCAAGTCTTCAATGTCGGAGGATCTTCAAAGTCTTCACGTCTTGAAAGCAGAAAGTGTACCAACAAACTCCCCGTTTCATGTAGGAAGTGTGTTGACAAACTCCCCCTTAACATAAGCTCCCCCTTGAGTTATGCTCGTGAAAGTCTTTATCCTTATGAAGTGAGATCCTTGTGGTGTTGATGATGGTCAGCGGCAACTCGATCATCTTCATCATTTGAGTGCCTTCACGTCGTGTCTTCATTCCGAAGCTTGTCATCGACTATGTTCTCCTTGCCTTTAGAATCTGCACATGCAAGAAATCTAAACGCGTAATGAGAACAACCGCCTGGAATATCATAAGCAATCGACACACATGTGACCATTGTTTTAAACAAACACCGTCCGACAGTATGAAAGTTTAAAGATTTTTATCAATTTCAATTTTAACTTTCAACACTTGCAAATTTCGACCGTTTATGAAGATTTAGTCATTTTCGGTTTTCGTTCAGGTTTCAGGTAACGAAGACTCGAGTTCCAACATCGTACGATCGAAAATAAAATAGAAATAAAATCTTTTTGGCTTTTATAAAGTTTATATTAAAACACGCCTAAAATCTTTTTGGTATTTTTGAATATTTCAAAAGAAAAGACTGAAAGCAGTAAATAAATATATACAGACATTCTTTTTGCGAGTTTCGAGGGTAAGAGAATCATATCAGTGTACGGTCATGCCAAAACGCTCTCTTTGTTCAATTAGTTAACATTAAGATAAGCATCCTATAACAATTATCGGTATTGTTGTCCACTTAAGCTCAACTTATCAGATGTAATCATGGCGAGGGGATACGTTAAGGTATGATTTATAACTTACCGACCGGTGTTCATCCACATCACGACACATTCCCGTATCAAGGTATGCACGAGGGTTCATCTTACCGGTGAGTATACCGATTATCATCTGTTTGACCGTATATGATGTGAGATTCTCACTTATTTTGAATTTGAAAACAAGCCCTATGTGATATAATCACTTATTGATGAGGAACTTGATTTTCGATGCATGAGGGCACAGGAGCAAGTCCGTGAACAGGTCAGTACTTTCGTACAGCAGAGAGACGAACTTGACACCCGGAAAGAATTTGTGATATTTTATCACTTATTTTGTTTGGACATGTGATTGTTGATCACTTATTGAGGTCGTATGCAATATGTACACGTATGTATGGTATCATGGAAGATCTAGACTTGCGTCCCCGTTATTTTTCGGTAAAAGATACAACCATGATACCCAGATGATAAGCAGCATAAAGACCGAATATCTCAGAACCTCGGCAATCTCTCAAACGAAATTTCGGTACTGAGACCATATGCCAATGAATGGTTCCCACCCAGTCTTCAGTCGATTTAAGTTTATATCACCCTGCACACTTTAAAATGATTGTGAGCCTACCGATACATCTTATATAGAGCTGCTTATCGTTTTTCAGTTTTAGGTTTAAAGAGGTTTAGACAGACCACTGATGTACTATCATTTTCTCTTTTGCTCGCCAGGAAACTCATTTTTGCTTTTCTATTGTTTTTGTGTTTTTAGATTTTTCAATGTTTTTGGATTTTCAAATTTTGGATTTACTCCCCCTAAAATCAACAAACTAAAATAAATTTTAAAAAAAAACAAAGGTATTTACAAAAATGATTTTCCGATGTTGGTTAACTCATGTTTTACCTCAATGCCGTTTACCAAAATTAAGTTTTAATCAGAAATGATTTAGCGAATTTTGGAAAAATCAGTTGGCATGTCGGTAAGCGGTGCGGACCATGACAACATTGTCTGGCCAAAGAGTGCTGTGCGAGATAGTAATTCACAAAGCAGCTTAATAATCGACAAGTAAAAGAGAGATTAGAAATTTAAAACCGTATCCTGCAACTGCATCGTGCATTGCCAGGAATTTGAGTGCTCTCCCAAACTGGATATCCACCCGGTGTGGATTTCAAAGTCGATTTTGTAGCTACTGAAATCTCTTGACAGCAACAAGATCAGAAACCTTTGGGTCCGGCTAGTCGTCCACATTGCACCAGCGAAGGTCTTTGTCTTTTTCTTTCAGAAGTAGTGTGCGGTTGTTCAATCCATGCCAAGGCATCCGCACACCCGGTGTAGTTTGATCAACCAACACATTTTCTTCAATCACACCGCGAAGAAAAGTACCCTACACGTTCATCTTGTGGACTTTGAACTTCTTGTGGAAGAAAAATCCATGAATCTTCGAAAAGCTTCAGACGTGCTACAGGCGCGTACTTTTCATTGGAATCTTTTCCTGAGGACCCGATCAAAAACCATAACAACCAATTTTGGCACATATTTCATCTGGTCGAATTTTTCAACTTCATTCAACAACTTTCTTTCATCAGACATTTTTGTCTTCTTTTTTCCTCTCTCCATCAAAGGCAACAACATTCTCCTAAATGTAACAATATTTCGGAGCCGCATGTCGCCGATCTTGTGCATGGACGCTCCACTATCAACAATCCTAAGACTATTAATAGTTCCTCCTGGAACATCCTACACACTCACTCAGAGATTAGTTGGAGAGGGGGACCCAAGCCTTCACAGACTTGGGTCGTCCGTCATCATCGAGGATTGTAACATCCATTTCCCGATGATTCGGAATTGATGTAGCTCCCCCTGAAACAGTTACTGGTTTTGGTTTCCAAATCTGTTTTTGTTTTTCATTTTTAACTTCTAACTTAACAGACTGTGTTTGGACAACCTCTGTTTTTAAAACTTTTTCAACATTTTTCCGTTGTTTCTTTCTCTGTTTCACTTCTTGTTGTTTAACAAGACGAGGGTCCTGTCTTGGTGAAACAGATCTTTTATGGTAACTGTTACCATGGGGGGCATCGACTTTTGCTTTCAACTTATGAAGATACGGGCAATTTCGAATGATATGCCCGATTGTACCACACTCAAAACATGATCTTCGTTCAACAAACCCCGAAGTATCATGTGGTCTTCTTGCCGATGATGATGAACTTTGTGATCTCGAGGTACTAGGTTTTGAACTATTTGGTTCATTCCTTTTCATCACTGTTACTTTCTGGACAAAATTTAAGTTAGATTGATTTGCAAACTTTTCAATTTTGTCCGTTCCCTTCGATTTCACAAAGTTCACATTCTTCTTCTTCTTCTGATTCGGCTTCTTTTGACTCTGAGTCGGTGTCTTACCTTTCAATTTGGTATGATTTTGCTGGGTTTTCACTGTTGGTAATTTCTTATTTCCAAATTGTTTTCTAACTTCAGCCTTTGGGATAGGAGGACACTGTGTGACTGTAACAGGTGGTCCTGTCTTTCCCAAAAATTTACTTGTAGAATTTTCAAAGATTTTACTGATTAAAGATTGATTTACATTCTTAATAGGAAAATCTTTGTCTGAGTAAATTTTATCATCACCAACAAGAGTGTACAGCAACTCCACACTCTCCGACTCTTTCTCAGACGAGGACTCAATTGCAACAGTCTTAGCGGGTTTTGCAGGAGGATCACACAGAATGTGATTCTCAAGAGGTATGTCCTCTTCTTTGATTACCGCATCAGACTTTGCTGAATCAGTATCATCAGATTCATCATCAGAAGAATCAGTATCCTCAATCACAACTGGAGGATCCTGATTCTGTTCAGCAGAAGACACACATGTATCTGCTGACACATCCGAATCTGACGATACTACCTTTTTGTAACCGAGTCCTGTAGCAAATTCCTCAACGTCTAAAGGAACAGATGGTTCAAAGTGAGTTCTATACTCCTCATCAGGCAGTGCATCGTAATTGTGTCTAACAGGTGGTGGACATTGCTTATATCCAATGCATGTGACATCCTTTTTCTCTTTCTGAACATCAATGATGCGATCCAACACATAGCTAGAGCTTAAATAACTGTCTAACTTGAGTCGGATCGCCTCACTTTCAGTTTTAACACAAGCCATCTCTTTTTGCATTATCTCAAGACGAGTTATATACAAATTGATGTCAGTTTGTTTTCTTGAAACCATTTTTGTTAACTCAGTTTTATCTTTCCTTAAAGTTTCAATCATCGTTTTAAATTCCTTTTCATGGTTTTCATAAAACATGTTGGCTTCAGTGCACTTTGAAAGATCCACTGTTAATTTCTGATTGTGAATGAATGTCACATCATATTTCTCTTGCAAAGCCTCGTGTTTGCTTTGCAATTCACACCACCTATCATTCAATGAAACATGTTTGTCTTGCAAGTCAAACAAACTAGCTTGTAAAGCATCATGTTTGCCTTGCAACTCAGACATGTTTACTTCTAAATTAGCACATTTAACATGCAATCTATCACAATTATCACAAATAACAGCAGTTGGTTCATTGACACATACCTGACTGGAATCACTCTCAGATGTTGACCTTTCTGCATCAGAATCAACAACCTCCCTTGATGATTCATATTCAGATCCAACCTCGCTTGAACTTGAAGTAGTATCATCCTCAACTGAAGTTGAAACATCTTCATCTGAACTACTGTCATGTTCAGAACTGTCATTATTTCCCGAGGATTCACCATTGCTGGCATCTTTGACAACTTCAGCAAAACAAGCTGTTCCAACTGGAGCATCACTACTCAACCTGATTGACCAATCACTACTTTCATATACTTGAACCACAAGTGCCTGGTTAGCATTTGATGGTCCTGCTTGGCTTTGGTTGTTGACCGGTATCAATGTACGCTCATCGTTCCTGTTCTGATTCTGCTGGTCTCCTTGATCTCTGAAAGGGTTCTGGTTCCCATGCTGAGCTGGCTTAACAGGAACTTGGATAGGATTGCCATGTAGATCTGTTGTCACAGGAGGCCTTTGGGTTTGCTGTTGAGGCACTGGTTGAGGGACTGGATTAAGCGGATTTCCATACATGTCTGTTGTTGGAGGAGGAGTGCCATACAAGCTATGAAACGGATTTCCGTACAGATCTGTTGGTCCGGTAGATCGAACAGGTAATGGATTTCCGAACATATCAGTTGCTCTGATAGATTGTTTCGGTGCGGGAGACGGAGTACCAAAATACATGTCTGTATTTACCGGAGTATTCCATCTAGGATTCATTTTTGATCAGCCGAAGGATACCTGTTCGAAAGATACTTGAAAAACACAAACTGTTAAGCACAAACAGACTGATGATCGAAAGATCCACACCTGTTCGAAGGATCAACAGGGTTCGAAAAATCTCTGTTGAATTTCGAACAAAGTTTTTCGAAAGATTCTCCAACCGAAGGATCCTTATCCTTCGAAAAATTACTGTAGACCGAAAGATGAAATCGAAAGATGACTTCGAAAGACTCCCCAATCGAAGGATCCTAGTCTTTCGAAAATGAGCAGTGGACCGAAAGATATATGTTTCGAAAGTATTCCTTGGAACGAAAGATAAGTCTCACACTTCGAAGGATGCTCGAAGGATAACTATCTGTCGAACCTCCTTTGGTCGAAAGATGATCTTTCGACTTCGAAGGATATCTTTCGAACTAGCTCTGACACAGTTGACAAATCGGACAGTTTGGTGAAAAGTTGATGGGTTGGTGAGAAAGTATGTTCAGACCATATCTTTCGGTCTGAAACATGCAGGTTTTTCACCAACCGGGTAATGATCTCAATAGTTTAATCAAAACACTCTTTTCAATGCACAAACACCTTGAAGTTCAAAATTTTTAAGATAAAAAGTGTGAACTATCAAGAACACAATGAAGAACAAACCCAGAAATATGAATATTTCTGCAAACCGACAACAAACCGAAACCCGATTTTAACAAGTTTTTCCAGAAAATATAAACTTTTAAAACCCGAAAAACACCCGAAAACACTCGGTTTTAACAAGGAGAAGAGCCAAAGCTCTGATACCACTTGTAGGTCCGGCTAGGGGAGGATCTAGTCGCCTAATCCTTGTATATGAACCACTCCGGTTGTGCGGAATCCAACCGAAATAGCAAACCGAGATAGAACACGCAATAACACGACACGCAAAGTTCAACGATTAACACCACTTGTATTAAACGTATGAAAGGTCCGTTACAAGCACAAGGTTTACAAATCAGTTCTGCAAACTCTCTCTAGTGTGTGTGTGTGTTTCTGCTCTCTAAGTGTCCAACCTCTGTCCTAGTGTCTAACCTATCGAAGTGAACACAACACACGGGTATTTATACCCAAACCAGCAGGTCTGGTCGAAGGATCATGCATACCGGTCGAAAGATTATCTTTCGACCAGGAACAGCTCGAACGATCAACATGTACCACGAAGGATGTGATCTTTCGTGGTCCATCTCTCGAAGGTCCATCTTTCGAGCTCATTATCATCGAAGGATATAAGTGATCCTTCGATGACCATCCTTCGAACCAAACACAATACAAACATAATGTTGACTGTTTGGCCAAGTCAAACCAGGAGGATGGTTGACTTGGTCAAACTTACAAGACTAACAAGACATCGTTTTACATTGTGACCGAATACAGACAAAGTGCAGACATAAGTGCACCAACACGGGGAAAAGAGAGAAGAATAAAGCCTAGGACTAAATCTGAAGATGTTAGTTAATAAAGTCAAGTGTGTCCGCTTGTATATTAACCTTAAGTATAGTGGTTGTATGGTTGTATCTTTATCAAATAAATAAATGGAATTATGACTTTTGTTTATGATACTACTGTTATTGTGACACGTCAGCCCTTCCGGGTTGGGGTGTTACAATAACTCTATGTGTTATTTAAACCACTTTAATCATGTTAACCATTTATATACATATAACTTACCGGATTTGCGATCAAGCCTCGAACCGAACACGCTTTACTCTTTAACCGTGAGCTCTGATTACCAACTTGTAACACCCTTGTTATTATTTTAAGGTTTTCGTATTGTTTACTAAAATAATCATGTAATCATGATTAAATGTACTTTACTAAATATGGTTAATTTAAAACTTTTACAAATAAAGGTTTAAGTACATCGTAAAGAATTTGTGTTCGTCGTTTAAGAGATAGGACGAAACGTCGTGCGGAAGTTTTTAACTTTATCGTGTTCGGTTCTTCTTCGAGCTTGATCTTCATCCGGGCACTCTTGGCAATCACCTATGATCAAAACCAACTTAAAAGTTAGTTTAGATAGTAAAATAACAAGTTTAAACAAGTTATATTGGTCAAACAAACAAAATTAAACATTTTTGGAATTCAGGGGGGGCTAGACGCCCCACCTAGCCACCTTTTTTACAGCAAGCTATTTATTTGTTGCTGTATAATTCCTAACCAACCCAAGTTTCACAAAAACGGACATAACTCATTCGTTATTGATCCGTTTTACACGATTCTTTTTCCTACGCATTCGTAATTTAATTCTCCATCACATGGAGTTAAAATCCAACATCTGAATTCATAAAAATTTAGATTTCAAGCTCTCGGCTTGATATTCAACTATGACACTTTTGACCCGTTCATTCTTTTACCAAACTAATTTGTTATTTTCCTTCAAAATCCCATGGTCATCATGTTTTCGTTTACTAGTTTTCAAGATTTAACTTTACGGGTTCCTTAAGAAGTTTTAACACGTTATGCATATATACTCATTTTGACCCGTTACGAGTATTTTACATTTTTAGACTTAAATCATGCTTCTATTGGTTTACATCCTATCACCATTTTTATACGAATTCCAAGGACTCAATTTAACAAGACGCTTATTTCAAAACAACTCTTTAAAGGTTGTTTACCCTGTAACACCTGTGCCTCCACGGCCATCAAACAAATAACAAACCAATGAAATATTATATTTCATACTTGGGATTTGTAAAAATATGTGTATCATTTGCACATATCAATTCTCGTTCAATTTCAACTCTAAATCGCTTTCTGGAAGGTTATACGCGCACCGATGCGTAAATATAACCAGTTTAATGCAACGAACACTCCGGAATAGTGAAATAGGCTTAAAATACCTTAAATAACCTTTACATAACTTAGAAATAAGTTTTGGAAGGTTTGGTGTGGTGAAATCAAAGTTTAATCGCTTACAGGGACTAAATTTGACAAACTGCGAAAGTATGCCAATTTGAACTGTAACAGACATTCCGGAACATGACCATAAGTTAAACATACCATAAATATCCTTTACATAGCTTAGAAATAGGCTTTGAGGTGTTCGGTGTGCTAAAATAAACTTTTGGGTCATTCAGGGACTAAAAGTGTCAAAAAGTGCACAAGTTTGCATTTTCGCGCATAACTCACATTCTGAATACATCCGGACATCCAAAAATTTATGTAAGCACTATAATATTTTATTTTAGTGTTTGGCATAAGAAAAATCCATTCGTCACGTCATTTGAATCGTTTCTCGCGCTTATGCGCATTCCGTCGTAATTAACCGAACATCGCGATCGTACGACCAAACGAACCAACATCCGACATATTTTTGAGCATGTTTCATGTCCACAATGTTTAGGCATCCTTGTGGAGCCTTGAAAATGATTTAACTCGCCTTAAACATGTCGGAAATGGCCTTAATACGCAATGGGGACTGAAAAGTGGACATTTGAAATTTGTTTGCTGATCAGGGGACCCCTAGCGCGACGCCTAGCCCCCCCTAGCGTCACGCTAGGCCCCTTCTGATCGGGAAAAGCCATTTAAACACAAGATTAACATCCCCTAGCATCCCCCAAAGGTCAAGTGCCACATGTTAAACTCTTATGGTGGCCAAATTCAGTAACCACAACATTGTGACAAGTGTACGGGCTAGATCATTCCCTCTTCTCCAAGAAACGATCCTAACGGTGGACCGAAATCTATAAATACCCAACACATATTCATTCATTCCTCACAAGAATCTGATCAATTGTGCTCTAAGTTGAAACCTTTGTTTCATACCTGAGCTATTTTGATCTAGATTAGCATTCGGGGACCCTTCGTAAGTATTCTTTCGTTCTTTTATTGCTTTTCGAGTCCGAAAGTCAAACTTTGTTTGACTTTCTGCATTGACCAATTTATGGTCGATGCGAAGTTCGTTTGAACTTCATAACGTGAGTGTGATCACGATGGTTATAGTCCCTAGCGACTATACCTATTGATTACCACGTTATCTAGGCTCAGTGACGAGCCGTAGTTTCGGGCAGAATACGTATTCTTACGTATTTTGTAACCAAACTACTCTTAGGTATCACAACCGTTTGTTGTGATACCAAACCTGTTTTCTAAACTTAGTTAAGCATGTTTTAACATGCTTAGCTCGTCACTTTTAGTTTAGTGCTTATATAGGGTTGTAGAGGTAAGCGATCTAATCAATCGCTTATACTTTCGAACCCGACCCGTTTGGTCGATCATTAGGATCCGACCAAGCACATTAGGTGACCATAGTATATAGGGAATAACCTTATGAGGTTATACCTTATGGTCGCTTCGTTTAAGTAGTTGTATGATAGGTAGTTTATATGCCTTAGGTAAATTACCAAAATACCCCTTTGATGCCAAAATTCATTTTAAACATATGTAACATAACTTTTGACATCTAAACTGATTTGACAACCATATTAGACATGTTAAGGAATATATTACTTGTCATAGGACTAGTTAGGCAGTCCGAACGCGTTTCACGCGAACGACGCGTTAAAGTAGCATAAGCCACCTAAACGGGTCGTAATGGGTCACAAGCACTTAGGATAGGTTTCATTGTAGTATGTAGGCCTTGTTAAACCATATCATATGAGTTCCAACACTCATTTGGTTTACCAAGCCTCATCCTATCCGATCTCCCGATTTAAGTCCGGTTTATTTATATAGTTTTAGACTGCCGACTGATTTCCGTGCTCTCTCTAGCTTTGTTTGGTTGTTGTTCAAGACTTCCAAGCATTCTCAGGCGAGTACATTATTCCCCTCTTTTACTGTTTTCAACTGTTTTGGGGTGACTCATATGTGCTAAATGCTTTATCTATGATTTCAATAACAATTACAATGTGGTTTCAAGAACGATTACAATAATTTCAATAACAATTACACTGTAGTTTCAAGAACAATAACAAGGGTTTCAAGAACGATTTCAATGGTTCAAAAACTAATTACAAATTTCAATAAAGTGAACGAACTTGTTGGTTATAGTTACATAACCAAATGACATTCATTAGCTATGATCAAGCCGACCAGTATTAGGTTATGGTACCATAGGATCTGACAAATCCCGTTATTCTCTATACCCATGGTTATGTGTGGATATTTTGGGTAGCGACTGAATCTGTAATTATTAATTTACCCTTTGGTAAGGGTTTGTTAAGAACGAGAGCGAGAGCGAGTTGGAACGAGGAACGCGTCAAGAAGGTTTGAATGTTATTAGAGAATCGACCATTAAGTAGTTTCACAATTAAAACAAGAACGATTTGAACGATTAAAACAAGATGGTTTAATGATTGGGTAAACATGTGGACATGATTTACATTTGATCATGCATTTCCACGAAACATAGTATTGATTTAAACCCAGTTTTACTTCAATACTTTGTTTTGTACGTTTCATCTATGGTTTAGTTGATGCATTTCACTAGCCATACATATCATTTTGGTTACACATTACATGGTTTATATTTGACACAAACACTTTGGACATTGATTATACATGACATGATTTACATCTTAACATAAACATTTTGTTATGTTATTCAATACATTTAACAATTTGTTTAAACATGGACATCTTACATTGGTGGTTTGTTTGGGTAAGTGATTTGAGTAACAGTGCGTGTGTAATATGATACAAGCATGGTGGATATGCCGCTGGTACTTCCTATATATAAGTGTTTGTATAGTATTACATATTGTAGCGTTATTTGAATCATTTCAGTTTGAGACATAGAACATTTTATACAAGTAACATACTTTTCACAAGACATTTATTTACAAACAACTTATCTTATATAAACTCATTTTACATGGTTGTTCATTTAATCATGCATTATTCTCTTATTATACATATCACCTGAACTTATTATTTTTCAAATGATTTACAAAGACAAAGCAAATTACAAGGTTCATGACTAAACATTTTCTTAAACAGAAGTCATGAATCTTATTTTCACAAAACCTATGTACTCGCCAGCATTTCTTTGCTGACCTCGTTTTCACATATGTTTCAGGTATTGTCGGATGATATGGATTGATAAGATGCATGCTCACATAGGACTGGACAAGGCCTTAGTGACTCAATAACAATGATAGATTAGGTTTAATTTGTGTATTTAGATTTCCAGACGATGTAATTATTCAATGTTTAATAAAACGAAACACTTTTTGGTATCCATGGTTATGAAACATTAATTCTGTTGCAACACGCCCCGATGTTTCCGCCTCGATTTGTTGTTTTACGCGGTCGGGGTGTGACAGAAAAGATGGTATCAGAGCCAATGGTTATAGGGAATTAGGTTATTAGTAATTAGTAATGCTTTGACCTAGTCTATAACCTTTCTAGGACCCTAACGCGAGTTTACTTGCGTTTAGTTATAAAACAATACCGTCACCTATCCTTAGGCGACGACCACAACAAGAACATAAATTTCAAAACCGCTTGGAAAACTAATCATCTGTTCTAGGATGATTGATTACTAGGTTTTGAACCCTCTATTGTAAGGTTTTGAACTCTCTATTATATGGTTTTGAACCCTTTTAAATTTTCAAAATCTCGACAAGGTTTTGGGTTTTAAATAATGTGAACACGTGCAAACTGGAAGGGTGAATGCCTGTATTCTGGGTTTTCTGTCTAGGCAAGCACTTCGTATACATCTCATCAGACGCGAGACCAGTTGTGCTTACCTGGGAATTCTTGGGATGAGTGTTCACTTATAGGCGAGCATGTCTTCGCGATACATTATTTTCGACCCATTTACTTTGATCAGTCACTGTGTGTCGTTTGTTGCTTTGTAGTAACAAACAAATGACCACTATCCTTGCTTTCATCAGATTTGTTTCATCTCATTCTTTTCGTCTAATTCTCTCTCTCGTTTCTTTTCATGTTTCCTCTTTCAGAATGCCTCCTCGACGCGAAAGCCAGATAGAGACTGCCGAATTGGCAGAAATCATTGCGCAGCAAATGGCTGCTCAATTCCCAAACCTCTTTGCTCAATGGAACCAAGCCAACAACAACAACAATGTTCTATGCAAATACAAGGATTTTAACCAGGCTAAACCACTCAAGTTTAGTGGTTCTGAAGGAGCGACTGGGCTTCTTCAATGGTTCGAGAGCATTGAGAATACTTTCCGCCACGTGCAGTGTCCTGACAATCGCAAGGTCGAGTTTTCTTCGAGTGTGTTTCAGAAGAGGGCTCTCACATGGTGGAACGGGATTATGAGGGATCGTGGTGCAGAAGTTGCTTTAGCACAGACATGGGCTGAACTTAGGGCCCTTATGATGAGGGAATTCTGTCCTCGTCATGAGCAGCGAGCTTTGGAGAAGGAATTTAATGAGTTGAAGCAAGATAGTGGTGAGCACAGGGCGTATACTGATAGGTTTGAGGAGTTGAGTCTGCTTTGCCCGACAATGGTTACCCCACTTGACATAGCTATCGAAAGGTACATCGACGGCCTACCTGACTCGGTACAAGACATCCTTACTGGTAGTAGCCCTGCCACACTCCGTCAGGCGATTGAGTTATCTGCGACATTGACTGAGTCGCAGATTCGGAAGAATAAGTTACACAGAAAGGGTGACAAGGGTAAGAAGCAGGGGTCTGACAAGGAGGATAGCAAGACAGGTCAAAACAAGAAGGGTAAGGAAGGTGATACGTCAAAGAAATCAAAGAAGCGGAAGGGTGCCCAAAATTTTGTTGTTACAGCACAGACTGCTCAAAATCCGCGGAACCCACCAGCTCAGCCACCTGCAAAGAAAGCATATGCCGGTACCGCTCCTTATTGTGCACGCTGCAACGGTCATCACGCAGTACAACAAGTTTGCTGGCAATGCACGACGTGTGGTAAACTTGGGCATTTGGCCAAGGTTTGTCGTTTGGGACAAAATCAGGCTGCTCAGGTTCAAGCTCCGGTTCAAGGGAATGCTGCGAGATTCCCACTGGGTTCATGTTTCAACTGCGGAGAGATTGGTCACTTCCGCCACAACTGCCCAAGAATGGTGAATGCAAATGCTGGCGCAAACCCGAATGCGAACGTCAACGTCAATGTGAATCCAGCACGCGGTCGAGTGTTTAACATCAATGAGGCACTCAATGATGAACGAGTGAACAATTAGCAGTTTGTTTTTCCTCTGGTTGTTATCTTGTAACATTTAAAGACAATGCGGTTGTTATATAAATAAAATTTGTGGTTTTATTTTTAACTAATGCAATTGTATGAATGTTTGATTCAACCTTATGATATTAACACAAAGACAAAACTACTCGTGTGGTTCTGTCATTTTTATGATCACTTGTAATCTCCCTAAGAACCTCAAACGCTTGTTTCTTTTAAATCTAAAGTATCTTATTGTCTTGCATCGTTCGAGATGCAAGAATTATCAAAACAGCTTCAAGAGTTGTGTGATAAAGGATTCATCAGTCCGAACTTTTCACCTTGGAGAAACTCCTGTTCTCCTTGTGAAGAGAAAAAAAAATGGATCTTTTCGAAGGTATATCGATTAACGTAAGCCTAGTAAGCTTACCATCAAGAATCGATATCCCCCTACCTTAAATCAACGTTTTCTCCTATCAACTACATAGTGTTTCATGCTTTTCCAATATCGATTTGCGTTTTGAGTATCATCAACTTTGTAATCTCGAAGAAGATATTCCCAAAACGGTTTTCTGCACGAAGTATGGCCATTACGAGTTTACAGTCATGCCTTTTGGGTTGACAAATGCTCCAGCCATCTTCAAGGACTTAATAAATAGAGTCTGCAAGCCTTATTTGGATCAGTTCGTCATTGTTATTAACGACATCTTGATCTATTCATATCGCGAGCCGATAACGATCAACACCTTCATTAACGCTGGGACCCTTAAAGAAGGAACAAACTTTTCGCTAAATTCTCCAAGAGGAAATTTTGGCTTAAAGAAGTTCAGTTTTTGGGTCATGTAGTCAACAAGCAGGGTATTCATATGGATCCATCCAAATTACTGTAATTAAGGATTTGATTCCTTGTATGCTTTAAATACCCGTGTCCAAAGATAACAAATTTAAAGGTCAAATTGAACGATTATGCGATTGAACGAGTATGCAATTATGCGATTATGTGTTTATGTGTTATGTGTTCTCCTCTATGTTTTTGTGTTTTTATACTCTGGATAGTTCGTTATCCAAATCCTCGTAGGATCTTTCATATCTTCATATGAGGGATTCGTAGCAGGATAGTCAAAAGGTACTACCTTAAATCCTTAATGGGCTTCTATGTAATAGATAAGACCCTTGGATTTTATAGTATCACGCCATGATTCATAAGAGACCCTTTTGGTGGTCTAGTCAAAAAGATTGATTTACAATTTGGTTAAGAACGACATCTAGTGATGTAGTTGGACAGACTCATTTATAGTCTATTTAGATCATTTATTGATTTAATTAAAAAGGACTCTATGGCAGTCTAGTCACACTCATCACAGGATTGTTCAGTTGGTTTTACTCTACACATTATAAAATAGACTGTGTGAACTATGCAAGGAATTGTCTAATTATGGACGCGTACATAATTATGAAATTTAGTGCACAGAAACCCAGTAAGGTTTATTATGTGTAAGAACCGATAGTGACAACAATAACAAAATGAGAACGATGTAATGGAGGTACGGTGGACGCACCAATGACGCTTCATATACTTGTATATAAGTGTCCCTCTTACATTGCAAGCATAATGTTATTAAGGTTACTAAAAGTTCAGAACCCTAACCAATGTTGTTCGATCTTTTCAACAACATGCTTTCAAGCTCTCACAAGTTTCCTCTAAATAAATTTCGGGACGAAATTTCCTAAAGTAGGGGAGACTGTGGCACCTGTGCCTCCACGGCCATCAAACAAATACCAAACCAATGAAATATTATATTTCATACTTGGGATTTGTAAAAATATGTGTATCATTTGCACATATCAATTCTCGTTCAATTTCAACTCTAAATCGCTTTCTGGAAGGTTATACGCGCACCGATGCGTAAATATAACCAGTTTAATGCAACGAACACTCCGGAATAGTGAAATAGGCTTAACATACCTTAAATAACCTTTACATAACTTAGAAATAAGTTTTGGAAGGTTTGGTGTGGTGAAATCAAAGTTTAATCGCTTACAGGGACTAAATTTGACAAACTGCGAAAGTATGCCAATTTGAACTGTAACAGACATTCCGGAACATGACCATAAGTTAAACATACCATAAATATCCTTTACATAGCTTAGAAATAGGCTTTGAGGTGTTCGGTGTGCTAAAATAAACTTTTGGGTCATTCAGGGACTAAAAGTGTCAAAAAGTGCACAAGTTTGCATTTTCGCGCATAACTCACATTCTGAATACATCCGGACATCCAAAAATTTATGTAAGCACTATAATATTTTATTTTAGTGTTTGGCATAAGAAAAATCCATTCGTCACGTCATTTGAATCGTTTCTCGCGCTTATGCGCATTCCGTCGTAATTAACCGAACATCGCGATCGTACGACCAAACGAACCAACATCCGACATATTTTTGAGCATGTTGCATGTCCACAATGTTTAGGCATCCTTTTGGAGCCTTGAAAATGATTTAACAAGCCTTAAACATGTCGGAAATGGCCTTAATACGCAATGGGGACTGAAAAGTGGACATTTGAAATTTGTTTGCTGATCAGGGGACCCCTAGCGCGACGCCTAGCCCCCCCTAGCGTCACGCTAGGCCCCTTCTGATCGGGAAAAGCCATTTAAACACAAGATTAACATCCCCTATCATCCCCCAAAGGTCAAGTGCCACATGTTAAACTCTTATGGTGGCCAAATTCAGTAACCACAACATTGTGACAAGTGTACGGGCTAGATCATTCCCTCTTCTCCAAGAAACGATCCTAACGGTGGACCGAAATCTATAAATACCCAACACATATTCATTCATTCCTCACAAGAATCTGATCAATTGTGCTCTAAGTTGAAACCTTTGTTTCATACCTGAGCTATTTTGATCTAGATTAGCATTCGGGGACCCTTCGTAAGTATTCTTTCGTTCTTTTATTGCTTTTCGAGTCCGAAAGTCAAACTTTGTTTGACTTTCTGCATTGACCAATTTATGGTCGATGCGAAGTTCGTTTGAACTTCATAACGTGAGTGTGATCACGATGGTTATAGTCCCTAGCGACTATACCTACTGATTACCACGTTATCTAGGCTCAGTGACGAGCCGTAGTTTCGGGCAGAATACGTATTCTTACGTATTTTGTAACCAAACTACTCTTAGGTATCACAACCGTTTGTTGTGATACCAAACCTGTTTTCTAAACTTAGTTAAGCATGTTTTAACATGCTTAGCTCGTCACTTTTAGTTTAGTGCTTATATAGGGTCGTAGAGGTAAGCGATCTAATCAATCGCTTATACTTTCGAACCCGACCCGTTTGGTCGATCATTAGGATCCGACCAAGCACATTAGGTGACCATAGTATATAGGGAATAACCTTACGAGGTTATACCTTATGGTCGCTTCGTTTAAGTAGTTGTATGATAGGTAGTTTATATGCCTTAGGTAAATTACCAAAATACCCCTTTGATGCCAAAATTCATTTTAAACATATGTAACATAACTTTTGACATCTAAACTGATTTGACAACCATATTAGACATGTTAAGGCATATATTACTTGTCATAGGACTAGTTAGGCAGTCCGAACGCGTTTCACGCGAACGACGCGTTAAAGTAGCATAAGCCACCTAAACGGGTCGTAATGGGTCACAAGCACTTAGGATAGGTTTCATTGTAGTATGTAGGCCTTGTTAAACCATATCATATGAGTTCCAACACTCATTTGGTTTACCAAGCCTCATCCTATCCGATCTCCCGATTTAAGTCCGGTTTATTTATATAGTTTTAGACTGCCGACTGATTTCCGTGCTCTCTCTAGCTTTGTTTGGTTGTTGTTCAAGACCTCCAAGCATTCTCAGGCGAGTACATTATTCCCCTCTTTTACTGTTTTCAACTGTTTTGGGGTGACTCATATGTGCTAAATGCTTTATCAATGATTTCAATAACAATTACAATGTGGTTTCAAGAACGATTACAATAATTTCAATAACAATTACACTGTAGTTTCAAGAACAATAACAAGGGTTTCAAGAACGATTTCAATGGTTCAAAAACTAATTACAAATTTCAATAAAGTGAACGAACTTGTTGGTTATAGTTACATAACCAAATGACATTCATTAGCTATGATCAAGCCGACCAGTATTAGGTTATGGTACCATAGGATCTGACAAATCCCGTTATTCTCTATACCCATGGTTATGTGTGGATATTTTGGGTAGCGACTGAATCTGTAATTATTAATTTACCCTTTGGTAAGGGTTTGTTAAGAACGAGAGCGAGAGCGAGTTGGAACGAGGAACGCGTCAAGAAGGTTTGAATGTTATTAGAGAATCGACCATTAAGTAGTTTCACAATTAAAACAAAAACGATTTGAACGATTAAAACAAGATGGTTTAACGATTGGGTAAACATGTGGACATGATTTACATTTGATCATGCATTTCCACGAAACATAGTATTGATTTAAACCCAGTTTTACTTCAATACTTTGTTTTGTACGTTTCATCTATGGTTTAGTTGATGCATTTCACTAGCCATACATATCATTTTGGTTACACATTACATGGTTTATATTTGACACAAACACTTTGGACATTGATTATACATGACATGATTTACATCTTAACATAAACATTTTGTTATGTTATTCAATACATTTAACAATTTGTTTAAACATGGACATCTTACATTGGTGGTTTGTTTGGGTAAGTGATTTGAGTAACGGTGCGTGTGTAATATGATACAAGCATGGTGGATATGCCGCTGGTACTTCCTATATATAAGTGTTTGTATAGTATTACATATTGTAGCGTTATTTGAATCATTTCAGTTTGAGACATAGAACATTTTATACAAGTAACATACTTTTCACAAGACATTTATTTACAAACAACTTATCTTATATAAACTCATTTTACATGGTTGTTCATTTAATCATGCATTATTCTCTTATTATACATATCACCTGAACTTATTATTTTTCAAATGATTTACAAAGACAAAGCAAATTACAAGGTTCATGACTAAACATTTTCTTAAACATAAGTCATGAATCTTATTTTCACAAAACCTATGTACTCGCCAGCATTTCTTTGCTGACCTCGTTTTCACATATGTTTCAGGTATTGTTGGATGATATCGATTGATAAGATGCATGCTCACATAGGACTGGACAAGGCCTTAGTGACTCAATAACAATGATAGATTAGGTTTAATTTGTGTATTTAGATTTCCAGACGATGTAATTATTCAATGTTTAATAAAACGAAACACTTTTTGGTATCCATGGTTATGAAACATTAATTCTGTTGCAACACGCCCCGATGTTTCCGCCGCGATTTGTTTTTTTACGCGGTCGGGGTGTGACATACCCTATTTACCCCTCAAGGGCTTTTTGGTGAATTTTAGCCCTTCATTTGCGCGACGAAGGACTTCCGATATTATTTGAACAAAATATCACTTTTAGCTATAATTCTAAACATGCGTACCTGACTCGGGTCATAAGATTGACCCGTTTAAATACCTTTCGCTATTATATCTAGTTAATAGCAATGCTAACCATGTGTTAATTCCTGTGATCACAAAACTCGACAAGCAATCATCAAATATTATTGACAAATGGTGTTAACAACACCATTTGACCCGTTTAGTCGAAATGACCAATTGTCATTATAAGATGGCACTTAATTACCATTTCACCCCTTAAACCTATCCCGGTTTACTTTTTGAAATCGTCCAACTTGAAAGTCGTTTCCTGTTTTATTTGACCCATTATGACTTATGCCAAATGGTGTCGTTTTAAATCTCTTTATCTATTCGTTAACCCATGTCCGGATTACCATTTCACCATTTTTACCCCTTTCTACCATAATTTATGGTTTCTACCATTTTCACTTGTTCCGACTAGCATTATATCGCGCCGGAACATCATGTTTCATTTACTTAATATAAATCGTATTCCATGTTCACAAATAAGCATTTTGTAATAAAAGTAAAAAGGGCGTAAGCTTAACTTACCTCTCATCCGATTTCGCTCTTTCTCCGCGTTTTCAAGCCGTTTCACCCGCTTCTTTTCCCAAGCCGCCACCTAGCTCGTTGAGCGTGAAACTATCGTCATCATTTACAAGGTGGTTAGTTTAGTCTTTAACAATCACGACTATTCCACCTTACGCATTTCTATGTCAAAACTACTATTCGACTTCATCATTTGTTAATTCAATTTATCAAAAGTTAACTACTTTTGATCACGTGATTTACACAATTAAGTCTAGATTAACTTTATGCTTTGAACCCTTATCGGTTCATACTTCGCATAATTTGTCATACCATTCAAATATGCGTTTCACCTAAATTTTTAACATTTAGCTTTCATTTAGGCATTTTATCAAACACCTAATGGGCATACTTTTACACCTTTACAAACTAGTTCATAACTAGTTATTCTTACCAAAGTTAACATCAAAGTTAAAACCCCCATGTCTAGTGTTCATGAATTACACCTAGTACTTGTATCATAACATCAAGTTTCACAATTTTACCACTCTAACTCAAGTGTTCATCATATCTTTAATAAACCCATTTAGCACATACATGGTTAATCATCAAATTCCTATTTTTCAATCTTAATTCATAAAATTTTCGACTAGGGTTTGTTCCTAGACATGGATTCATCCTAGTTTCATCTAAACATCGATCATGCAAGCTCGAATTTTGATTTCTTAAGTTCATCAAGAATTCAAGATGGAACCAAATAATGAAATTTAACATACCTTGTGATCACTTCACTGAGGTGATCACCAATTTGTGCTTGGATTTTCGATTTGGGTTTGATTGCCTCTTTGATTTGATCAGTTCTTGCAATTTAGGGTTTTGAGCAAGAGAGCCTTTCCTGGCTCTGGTTAAAATCGCAGACACATATACATATGTGTGTGTGTTTTATTTATTTATTTATTTTGTTTTAATAAAACTTTATCTCATTTGCCCAGGTTTAGTCCCTCAAATTTACCCAAGTTATTTAAAGGGTTATCTATTTCTTGTTTCTTTTATTGTTTTAACAACACTTAACCAACTAGGTTGATATCCCTAGTTACTTAATGGGTCTGGGGAAGTCATAACCCGTTTTATTTTAAGTCCCGTTTTCGGGCCTTTTACATACTTTGTTTTTCTCAAAGTATTTATCCTCCTTTTAATTAATATCAAGTTTATTTATTTAAATCCTAATTTTTACCGGGTTAATTTTTTTACCACTAACGGTATTTTACTCATTTTCACTATTAACGTGGTTTGATTACCAAACCCGTTTTTTGGGTGTTACAAGTCTACCCCCCCTTAAAGAGGTTTTGTCCCCGAAACCTTATTTATGTAGTTCATTGGTTTAATCAAACGAACCTAGTTTCGTTTTCAAGGCTCCCGTTTCTTTTTGTCAAAAGTTTTCATGTATACTGACGCGTCGTCTTTCACGTGTAAGGCCTCGTGGGCCGTTACTTACAGCTTATAACTCTTTATCTTTATTGACTGAGTTGTCACTTGACCACTTAGTCTCGTTAGTCTTTTAACAGGTTTATCCCGCGCTTGTGTTATATTAACAAGCGCTTGCATTTGTTATGACGCTTTCTTAACTTTGAATAGTTTTACCGGCTAGACTAATTAGTCGCCGTCACTTCATACCCCGTAACCCACGTTACAACGTGATCATTTTCTGAGGGCAAAAGCGTAATTTTGAGTTAGGGGCAAAATTATAATTTTATTTTGAGCTGGGGACAAAAACGTAATTTTAAACAAAGGACAAAAGCGTAATTTTAAACTGGAAATAAAATTAAATTAAAAAAAGTTGGTCCAAAAGGGAAGTGTCAGGTAAGCTGACTGGCACTATTCCCCTAACTTAGAAATGTATATGTAGGAAATGCATATTTGAGATGCATGTTGTCAGGTGGTGGGGCCAAAGGGTGGGGGGTTGGGTGATAAATTAAAAAAAAACTTTAATTATGTAAAAGGTAGTGATGATGTGGCAATATTTTTATGTGTTTTCTTATTGGGTGGATTTTTGATGTTTTTAAAGGATGAGTGTTTTTCTGATGTGACAACTGACTGGACATGTTTTTAGGTGTTTTTAATGGGTCTTATTGTGGATGCTCTTAGTATAAGTTATGAGTATGTGATGTCATAATCTTGTATCCCCTCTCACACGCACACAAGACTTTAATCCCATTAATATGAGTTTAAAATTATGTTGGTTCATGCTCTTGAGATCTTTTCACTCACGTATGACGTATCACATGGATTAATGATCTTTTCACTCACTTGTCATGAACAAATATCTTTTTATGAAAACTTTTTTAATGGTTAAATTTGCATATTATTATGAGGATTGAACCCACTATCTCCTAGTACCTTAAACTTTATCTAATTTATCAATATCATTAGGCTATTCCCAAATAGAACTTTAGTGGTAGTTACATAAGATACTTTAATGCATATATATGTAACTCATGGATTAACATATCATCGGTTTTCTTCATAATTATAAAATGACAACACGATATTTTAATTTGTTTTTAAGGCTTGGAACAATGAATACATCTAATTAATATCTTATATAAATGCATGCGTAACACACAGGCATGCACACACATATATATACATAGTTGATGTGGTATAAACCATGCTAATTGTAAAAACGGTAAGAACAAATATGTGTCATCTAAACTTTTAATCAAGGGACTATACTGATTACACATCAGTCCCTTAATATTAGTTATGTGAATGTGTAGTTTTAAGGGTATTTTAGTAAGTGTGCTAGTTATCTAACTTATAATAAAAGGCTCTAAATAATGCTACATGTCATTCTCTCCTTCAACCTTATAAATTTTATTTATATTTGTTTAATAAATTTCTTTTAATTTTAATATTAATTAATCTATTATCTATTATATATAATAAATGAAAAAATTTGGGCTAACGTGACATTGGATTAGAGCCTCTAGGATTGGGTTTTGGCGGGAAAACGAAAATGCAGTCCAAATGTTCACGCGGATCCTTTGTTTTTGTTAAACCAACCCATTGAATTCGGATCATATATATAACCAATTTCATCAAATCATTTTTTTATTTCATCATTACATAAGCCGCCTGTTTCTCTCTCTCTATCTTCCATCTTCCTCGGTTCTCTCCTACTATCTTCATCATATCTCTTCCAAATCTTTTAACTTGCATATCTAAACTTCAATCTTCAGCCATTCATCATCAATCAATTCACGGTGTACTCTTTTATAGCCATCTTTGTGTTTTGTTTTAATTTTCAAGGAAAGATTCGTTTTGTTCCATTCGAGTAATATCGCCTGTTTTAATTCAAGCCTTTGTGAAATCTATGTTTGTTTTATGTTGTTGATGAATATTTAGGTTTTTAGGTTATTTTTTTCCAGATTTTTTTCAGTAAAATTTAAAACTTTTGATTTTGTTTTTTTTTTTCAGTTTAGTCTCTTTCAGATTCCATGGTTTTATTCTTGATCTGTTCTTTGTAGTTTGATTTATTAGGGTTTTTCTTTTATTTTATCAATTTTTATGTTTGTGTGTTTTGATTTTTATGTTATTTTTTTCGTATTCATGATTTTAAGTATTAATTTTTTAATATTTTCATTTCTTTATCCGTTTATTTTAGTGTATGTTGATATTAGGGTTTCTTTGCATGTTGATTTATTAGTGATGATTAGATATCAGTTAATTTTTTCATATTTTATTAGTAATTAATGTAATTTAGGGTTGTTTTACGGTTAACGGAATTGTAATAATATTTTGGAAGAATCTTTTTTTATGGTAATTTATTTTTCTTAAATTAAAAACATGATTTTCTTATGAGTAAGTTTTTCTTATAACAGAATCACCATTACAACCAAGAGGATGGCTTTTTGCCAATCTATGTCGGCACTAACTAAAGAATTCCTGGTACTCTTTTGTTCTATATCCCTTATTTCGACTGCATGTCCATTTATTTTTGGAATTTTTTTAAATTTTTATTCACCATTGTTTGTTTTTATGTTTACTTTTAAGGTTATACCTCTTCAGTTTTATAAGATTTGGTTATCTTCTGCGGGTGGTGATAATATTGTGGTTATAAAGTGCATAAATGAAAATGATTGGAACGTAAAGTTTTCCAAGAACAATGGTGCTTTTGCTTTTACGGAACGATGGTCAAGGGTTGTGGCTGACCTTTCTTTAACTGAGGGATGTATACTTATTTTCAGGCAAATTAGTCCCTCTAATTATATACTCACACCTTTTTTCAAGGAAACACCTTATCCATCTTGTGATCCAGACATCAGTTTGTTTACATCAATCTCTTCTTTGCCGAATAGGAAATACATAGAATGTTTCTGCCATGTTTTCAATGATCAAAGTCTTAATACATTGGTATGTTTATAAGATTTATAATTTTGACTATATAACTTCTATTATTTATTTTATCATTACAATATTAATTATAACATTTTTTTTTAAATTTTAGCTTCTACCGACTTATGTTGTTAAAAAGACTATTGGTGTTGGTAAACTTAGAAGACCAATGAAGGTTCATGTGAATCCCTGGGACTCTTTGGATGTATCTGTTGAGAAAGATCCTGTTAGCAAATGTTACTTTTTTACCAAAGGATGGAACAACATTTTCAACAACTACAAATCCATGTGTCGGCGGGAATAGTCCCTGCCCACTATTGGATTAAATAGGTGGCTGAGGCAACAGTGTCAGGCAGTTCTTCCTTATTGGTCGATCAAATTTACGCTTTTATCCCGCCTTATAATTACGATTTTGCCATCAGTATAAAATTATGTTTTTACCCACACTTAAAAATAATTTTGCGCTTTTACTCCTAGCTAAAAATTTCGATTTTGCCCTCGGTTAAAAATTACGATTTTCTCCCGTTTAAATTTACACTTTTGCCATTAGTTTCCCCCCCTTAAAATTACGATTTTGCCATCAGTTCAAAATTATGTTTTTATCCCCACTTAAAAATAAATTTGCGCTTTTGCTCCCAGCTAAAAACTTCGATTTTGCCCTCGGTTAAAAATTACGATTTTGTCTCATTTAAATTTACACTTTTACCGTTAGTTTTTTTTCCTTAAAATTACGATTTTGCCAAAAATTATGTTTTTACCCCCACTTAAAAATAAATCTACGCTTTTGCTCCCAGCTAAAAATTTCAATTTTGCCCTCGGTTAAAAATTACGATTTTGCCCCATTTAAATTTAGAGTTTTGCCATTAGTTTTTTTTTTCTCACAGCCAAATTATGATTTTTTTCCCCAACTTAAATTTACATTTTCTCCATTGTTTTTGTTTGTTTTCCTGGTTAAATTACAATTTTGCCCCCGGTGTAAATTTCCAGTCATGCCGGCAGGTACCTGGCACTCCCCCATTGGTCCTTTTAATTTACGATTTTATCCCTGAATTAAAATTATCATCTCGCCCTCGGTTCAAAATTACGCTTTTCCCATCGTTTTGTTTTTTAGCAAAACTATAAAAGTTTTTTGTTTTAATTGGTTTACTCCATTTAATTTTTTTTTCGTGTCAAAGAGCTGCCAAACACTCGCTCATTAGTCCTGAAAAATTACATTTTTGCCCTGAGCCGAAAATTAGGGTCTTATCGTCGTTTTAGTTTTTCCTAGCAAAATTATAGTTGTGTTTTTTTAATTGATTGAGAATTATTCGGCTATCGCCACGCAACGCGGGCAGAGCATCAACTAGTATTAAATAAAAGGATTAAAATTAAAACTGATTTTCAACCACAATCCCTTAAATGTCGCCTGAAAGTTATATCCTCTTGCTCGCAATTATAACCCCTCTCCTGTAAGACAGCTTCAAATTAGAAGTCCAGTCAACGGATACTTTAGAGTAGGGTTTGAGTTTGTAATAAGTATAGTCGCCGGAATCTTCATACCAATGTAACCACTACTCAATACCACCAACTCTAGTTGGCACCACCACTTCAACATGTGACCGTAGGGTTTCTTAAATGGGGAAGAAACAAGCACAACAGTATATGGAATGACTGAATTGGTTCCCCCAATCCCCCATCAACAAATCAATGACCAACAATCAACAAATCAGCATCCTAATCCCGATAAGTTCCACTATTTCTTGGACAATACAGTCGTCAGAATCTTCACAGTTTATATATTCGACATAATCGATCTTAAAGGATGGAAGGAGCAGGAAAGAATATCATCAGCACCGTCTTAAAACTATATGTGTTGGTTAATCGAAAGTGTATGTGCCAGTTTCAAACCTGTATGTATTGGTTTCAAAGTTGTATGTGTTGGTTTCAGTACTATATGTGCTAGTTTTGAATGTTTGTGTTGGTTCTATAAGTACTGGTTTTTAACTTGTTTGTGTTGGTTCTGTCTGTGCTAGTTTTGAAACTGTATATGTTGGTGTGCTATAACAATAATGAAAAACAATTTTTTGACTGAAGAATGATGGTTTTCAGACTAGGATTGAAGAACAATGGAGTAATGATGAATCAAATTATAAAATCGAAACTGAATGAAAATAGGGATATGATCATCTGCTACATTTTGAAAAGCTTGAAATAGAGTATTTCCAAAACTATGTTATGTATCAAAAGCCAATAATATTGTAACGCCCTGAATTTAATAACGGATTAATAAAATTTAAATTGATATGGATTTACATATTTTTATTAAATTTGATTATTGGTATGAACTTCAAAGAATAAACGAGTATTTAGTGCCCAAAGGGAGTAAACAAGGCACATAGGAGCAAAGAAGACATTTCACACTATCATGTATAAAGAAAATGTTAGCCATCACCTTCTCCATTCACCATTTACACCCAAAAAAAGTTCTAGAGAGAAAGGAAAAATTCTAGAGAGAGAACATGGGTTTTGCATCACTTTTTGGTTGGAATCAAGCAAGGGGAAAGGAAAAACGTGAGGAAGCATTCCCTGATCGTCATCAAGCGAATATCACCACCTTCTAGGGTTGGTACAAAGGTTAACTCAAAGCTTCAAGCTCGGTTTTGTATATTGGATCGAAAACAAGGTAACTTCATATTACATTTTATCATGTGTTAATTGTCACTAAGATGAGTTCGTGAAGTTTCAAGCCGTAAAGTCATGCTTTTGGAAAAGATCCAAATAGAGAGAAATTTGGTCCTCATTAATGGCGAATTAGGATATGTTGTAGAGGTTGTGCTCCACTGTTCAGGGGTGACTTGTCGGTAGCGCAACCTGCTTTGTGGAGTGCAAGGTTGGTGAGCTTAAACATGATGGGCACAACCTTGTTAGGCGAAATCTAGTTGCACCTACGCATCCATGCAACCTATGGGTACAGGCGTGTCACACCCCAACCGATGGCGGAAACATCGGGATGAGACGAACAAATTGCTCAAAACGTTATAACACTATGTGACAATATATTTAAAATTAAAATTTCATAAATAAGACTAATTGTCATACAAGAATTCAAAGAAAGATAACATTGTTCAACAAAACATAACATCAAATGATAAACTAAATTTAGGTGTGTATCTAAGTCCACCTAATCTTTGTTCATCATCGCATCATCATCAACTATCAACCTGCAACATGTATTAAAATATATCAACAAAAGTTGGCGAGCATACAAGTTTGTTTACATAGCATAATATAGACTAAAAAGTTGCTCATATCCACATGAATCATAATATGCGAGTTACTAGTATGCCTAGGTTGTGTAACAATATGTTCAAACCCAAGTTTCCAACGCGTTTAATTTTGCCTATCCTAAAGTATCGCGGGAGGTTAACATGTTTAACTTAACAATACCCCAAGTCTCATGGGTGGTGCGTTAATCCTATAGCGCTATAATTGTTAAGGTAGGCTAGCAAAGGTAATTAGCATATATCAACACAGGTAGTTTACATGGCATACGAGATTAACAAGCATCACACATAGTTTCATGTTTAAACAATGGATAGAGTTTGTTTAAAATAGTTTCAAAGTGAAGTATAGTTTGTATAGTATACATGTTGCATCCAAAAGTGATTAAAAGGAAAAGGGATCGAGTATGCTCACTGTTTTGCAAGCTTTCCAACTTGAAATCCCGTAAGTGATGTTGGTGGATGGATTAATTTGGAGCACCTTGTCCTTCTACACGAAGAAAAACATAGGTGTGTGAGTTTGGGGAATAATGGAAGATTATAGAATCGTAATTTAAATAACTTGAACATAGCAATATGAAAATAATCATCCATCACATATGATGCTTCTACACGAAGAAAAACATAGGTGTGTGAGTTTGGGGAATAATGGAAGATTATAGAATCGGAATTTAAATAACTTGAACATAGCAATATGAAAATAATCATCCATCACATATGATGCTTAGATGATATACTTACTAACTTGACAATGTCCACTTGTTCATCATCAAGAGTTCGGCTTGTTTGAATATTACATAAGTATTACGTAGAGTATACGATATCATATATGTCAAGCATGAGGTAGGAGGTTAAATTCTTCATTTAGGCACCTCTAAGTATCATGGAATTCATACATGAGGTAGGAAGAACAAAGCTTCCATTTACGTACCTCTATTGTTCACCACTACACTTGTTGTTATGAACAACAAGGAGGGTCATGAACTTACAAGAATAATGAAATACAACAACTAATCTATGAGAAAACATCAAGAAGTGAGTGGATTTTTTTATGAAAGATAGCCCAAGCTAGTCTAACAATCACACATTCATCAAGCTTCAAGCTTGAACACTTCTTGTGGGTAAAACCCTAACAAAAAAAGAATGTTTGTGAGGTTTTAACATCTGATTTAACATTTCTCATCCTTGTTTTTAAGCCCAACTAACTATTCAATTGATTATGAGCATTAGGACATAGGTTTGAGATGAGTTAGACTCAAGTTCAACTAAGATTAACAAGTTTAATCGAAATCAGAAACAAACAGTCCACTTTGGAGCCTTTTTTGCGACATTCCAGGGCTTAGTTTTCCATGGAAAACCTCTGGAAATGTTCCTAAGGTTGTTCCAAGCAAGTGGAAAAAATAATGGATGAAAAATGTTAAAAAATGAGAAAGTTATGCATACTTTTGTAAGAGATGATGAATCTGCTCAAACTTGTGTTTTGCAGCTGATTAGAGGATGATTTGAGAGTGTTTAGAGTGATTTGGAAAGTGTAAATGGCTTGGAGAACACTTGGTATTTATAGGGAATGATTAGGTTAGGTTTTAGTTGGATAATAATTGTTAAAAACGAGTTTCAAATCAAAACAAACTCAAAAATCACGCTAAAACACGCTGAAATGGGTCTGATCGCACTGATCGGGCCTTTTAAACGAGTGTATAAATATTTTAAGTGTTGGGTTTTGTTCAAGGTGAATACATAGCTCAGTTGGTTATGTTGTGCACGCCTTATCATCGAACCGGGTAGGCATGCAGGTTCGAATCCTGCTGCCACCCTTTTTTTGTTATTTTTAGCATTTAATGAGTTTCCTTGTTTCAGAAATGGCTACTTTAGTTTCTTTAGGAAACATACCAAACTAGTTTATACTTATAAATCAATTAAGTTAGTTAAATAATTACCTAGATAAGTTAACTTGGTTTGCTAACTAGGTTAGCTTGGTTTAACTTTAAGCTAACCTTAAAACCTAACGGGGCTAACTAGAGTGTTTTTTTATAAATAAAAGAATGAAACTCTTAGATTGAAAACGAATTAATTAATTAGATAAAATAAATAAATAATCATTTTAAGGATAGGAACCTTTCTACGATTATTTGAAAGTTTCGAGTTAAAAGATTAGGATACAAATTTCTCTATTTCACAAGCTTAAATTAGTTTAGCGAGCATAGAACATCAAAGTATAATATATGATCGAGGATCTTGAATAATATTTCATTCAAACGTGAATCGTTCATCGGTTGCACATAAAACTAATTATGAATACACGAACATGATTAAAATAGCTTCGTTTTCATTATGATCAATAGTCTCGAATTACAATTGAAACGAAAGTAGGTTACAAAAGGAGTACAAGTGTCTAAATATGGAAAGTACAACACGACTTACTAAAATAAGAAAGTGCGGAAATGCGGAGCGTTACAAGGCGCATCCATGTTATACCCCTATGCCTAAGCACAACTTAGAGTTGTTTTAGCACAAGTATGGGTTATACCTTTGTTGACTCGTTTCTCTTATGAACCTTTATCAGGTAGACTACGGGTCGAGACGGTTCAGGAATTTGTATCGTATATTGTTTGCACTAGTTAGTGAGCCCTCTTTTAAATGTTTTAAAGTTTGATGAACATAACTCTGCTTTTACAGAGTTCGATCATTATTATAAATATGTATACATGTTTCCTATACGTGTTTTATGTACAATTTAGTGATAGATGATGGATGTTATGTCTTTACGTTTTGGGTTGGTTGAGGGAAATAAAAACCCAATATGACCTGACTTGGTGCTGCGACCACACTACTGGATGTTTTATGTTGATGAGATGCTTCTGTATTTGAGAAGACTAATTCCTTTATGCTAATATATATATATATATATAGTGGTTTTTAGAATCACATAATCAATCGTCATCCGAGGTTGGTTTGTAAGATCAATGATGATTAGTGGTGTAGCATACTCAACTTATCAGAATGTGAGAACATGATTGTTGTCGCACACTAGTTGCTAGTATTTATGAGTTGATACTGTGAGCTTTATGAAATACTTATATTCTACTTTTGTAAATGGTTTTGTTCATCGTGCCCTTGCTAATGCCTTGACAACTACATCGTACGGACAAAGAAAAATATGGTGGGGAGAAGTGAACAAACTTTTCCCTCAACATATGTTAACAATGTCTTTAACATAAATTTTGTTGTTGTTTTCTTTTTTAACAATATTTAACACCTAAATACCACCTAACTTTATACATGCAAAGATTTAAACTTTCACCACTTTTATAAGGGGCTATATATTATACCACTAGATCAGTAGATATGAGTGTTAAGATTTAAACTTACACCACTTTAATGAGAGGCTATATATCATACCATTAGATCAGTAGATATGAGTGTTGTCTGCATAAAGAGCTAGTTTATGGAAAGAAGATGTAAAGTAATGCTCCACATTATTCACATCCCCTAAAATCATATTGTTATCTATTTTTTTTTGTAATTGTGTTTTATGCATTATGTTTTACACTTTTTAATTGTCTTTTACACATTGTGTTTTACGAATCGTGTGTTACCTTACTAGAAATTCCCACCCACCGCGTGCCGCTGCAACGGTCAGCGGGCAAAAATACTAGTCTATCTTAAAATAGAATGTCAGTGGGCTTTCCATCCACACCCCCAAACTTTCACTAGATTTCAATTTAAGTCCCTTTGTTTTCCTACCCTCAAAGTTTCATAAAATGACAATTTTAGTCCTTATACTACCTCATTTTACAAGTTTTACGAATTATCCCCTCAAATTTTTAATGTTCCCACTGTACCCATGTACCATATATAGTATACCTTTTAACCTAATATTTTCATAAATAATTTTCGTTCGCTAATTTCTTTTTTATAGAACTAATTCTTCATTGACCTTGTTGAGCTTTTAAAGTTTTAATTTTACCCCTTTCGTTCGTTTACTTTAAAAAACTAACTTTTTACGTGCGTGATTTTATGTACGCATTGGTATAAATTTGAGTTGGTTTACATTTGTACATAATTTTTTTTTTTTGGAAATGAGTTAGCACAAATATAATACGTTTTCGTACTAATTTTATGTACATTTCCAGTTGGTCTACGTTTTGACGTAAATTTTGTACCAAACTGAGTGTGTTTAAATATAATACATTTTCATTTGACATTATAGATTCAAGTTAATCTACGTTTCAACACAATGGAAGACATGTAAAATTACAATTATATTATTATTATATATCTATACTAAAACCATAGTCGTTGAATGTGTTTTCTTTTTTCTTTTTGTGGTTTCTATTTTTTTAAAGCTATAATAAGCCCCTTTTGATTACACATGTCAGTTATTTCTCTATACACGTTTTATGTTTTTTTGGTGCGTTACGTTATACAGTGCGGAATAAATTCAGTTTACTCTATATTTTGATTTAACAACAATGCTTATATATATTACATTGAGTTAAATCGAGTATGTCGAAACATGCATTTTCATATGGTTAACGCTTGATATAACGTTTAGACTAATCCATTCGATGTTTATAGTGAAATGTTTTCAGTTGTTTAACAATTTTTTTTCTACAAACAACTTATGGGGATTTTCATAATGAAAAATTAAGGATTGTGAATAATAGATAGGATAAACAGAGTATCAAATCCTAACTTTATAGTTTTATATTTGGTTTGGACATATAGTGTCAACTATATTAAATCCTTATATGATGGTTATAAATTTAATTTCTTACATTGTCATGAGTTGTTTAACAATTTTTTTCTTCCATTAATTTCTTATATTGTTTTGAGTTGTTTAACAAGTTTTTTTTTCTACAAACAACTTATGGGGACTTTTATAAAGAAAAATTAAGGAATGCGAATAATAAATAGGATAAACAAAGTATCTGATCCTAACAAATTATTCTATAATAACACTTGCTCTAATATGTTATCTACAGTGCAAAGTTTACCCATGATTTAATACTTAATTACAAAACTACCACTTTTTAACTTTTAGTTGGAATGATGTCATGTGTTTTAGAGAGGGATGATGGGGTTCCATGGGTATGTATCATCATGACTTTATGTAGTGTTTTGGAAAATTATTATTAAATCAGTAGATATGAGTGTTAAGATTTAAACTTAGACCACTTTATGAGAGGCTATATATCATATCACTAGATCAGTAGATATGAGTGTTGTCTACATAAAGAGCTAGTTTATGGAAAGAAGATGTAAAGTAATGCTCCACATTACTCACATCCCCTAAAATCACATTGTTATCTATCTTTTTTTGTAATTGTGTTTTATGCATTATGTTTTACACTTTTTTAATTGTCTTTCACACATTGCGTTTTATGAATCGTGTGTTACCTTACTAGTGTCTATAACTAACTATTTTGGCCCCTGAGTCTAACTCAACCCATTACCCTGGTTAATTAATTGTCACATGCAACTCACATGATGGGTATATTTGTAAATTCACCTCCCACTTTACTGACTTTATAAACAATATCCTTGCCTTTTCTTTATCACTTCATCTTCTTCACCATTCCCTTTCAAACCGTAATTTCATACATGGAGATCTGCAGCAGATGTGGGTTTAAAGCATCTTTGAATATTAATATATCTTTGTTCTCTGTTTTCCTTCTAATTCGTAAATTTGATTCAGTATTTTGATAGAAACTGAATGAAACACTCTGTGTGACGTCGGAGTTCAAAGATTCATCAGCTCGGGTGATTGTAATGGACGGAATCTGCAATGATTATACGGTGAGATTCTAATGTTCTCATGCTGCTTCACGAATACACGCATGAAGATCACTAGAGATACGAATAGCATTCACATGAGTTTTACGACTAAGAGCATCGGCCACTACATTCGCCTTGCCAGGATGATAGCGAATTTCGCAGTTGTAGTCGTTAAGCAATTCCACCCAACGTCTCTATCGCATGTTCAATTCCTTTTGGTCAAAGATATGTTGAAGGCTCCTATGGTCAGTGAAAACTGTAATGACTCGCACAAAAATATCCTAAAATGACCCATAAGTGAAAACCCAGACCCCTGAAACCCTAACGTGCATGAAAAACTAAGAAAACAAGGTTTTTGGTTTTCACGCGGGCCGCGTAAAGAATAAGGAGACCCTACGCGGGCCGCGACAGCTTGAAGGTCTCCGGATATGCATAAATGTAACATCCCGAAAATACAAATTTTTAAATTTGCAATTAAGTTGTGAATAAATTAGCAAAATAATCTAATTAGTAATGACACTAACCTAGTTAGTTTATTACTTATGAATAGTTAAGACATAGAAAGAAAGTAAAAGAAACTAGAGGGACCAAAAGTGTTAAACTTGAAAATAATTTTAATAAAAACATCTTCATTAAAACACCTACTCAAAATTGAGTACGGTGATCGACCAGGAACAAGAGGGGGCGACCAAGCTTCTCCAAAACCCTAAGTTTCACAAAATCCCTAAATTGAAGCATCAAACTCAGTCCAAAACGAAAATCGAGCATAGATTCATGATCCCCATCACAAGGGGGTTGTAAGGTATGTAAAATTCTATGAAATTAATTCTCTGTTTGAAATTCTTATGAATTTGGGAGATTCAAAATTTGATGATGCATGTTTGTGATTTGGTTAGATTAGGGATGATATAGTGTCTATAAGTAAAACCTAGACAACTACATGTGAAATCATGTCCAAATTCAGGAAATTCCATGAATACATTGAAGGTGGGTTATGGGTTTTACAAGATAATGATGAACACTAGGGTTTAGAATGATTATTCTAGTGTAATTTGATCTTAGAAAGTGATTTCAGAAAAGTATGATGTTTAAATGCTATAGGAAAACTTTATTGGTTTTAAGTTTAGCTAAATAGCAAGCTATGAATTTGAATATGATTAATATAAAATTCTGCCCTTATAGTGTTTGTGGAAATGCCTCAAAGAAGGTTTAAAACTGAAATTCAAAGTTGAAACGCATAATTTTGATGTTTCAGTAAATTACACGATATATGGTTTAAAAGGGAGTTCTAAACATGATATAAATGGACTCTATAGGAAAGGATGCAGGAGCGTCAAGCGGGCAAGCAGGTGGCGAATCGCGTTTAAAGGGCTTACTTTGAAGGTATGTAACTTGATTCGTTACATTTGGGTAAATTTTGATATTTAGCATATATGTAGTTGAATTGTGTATTAAAAGTTGAGTTGGATTAAAGCGATGATGTTCGCTATGTCGAATAATAGGCCAAGAATCTGGTTAGACCTCGTTGGTAGTCATCAAAATGGAGGATTTCCTTAGATGAGCCAAACGGTTCGAATAACCAAGTAAGGCATGGTAATACATTGTAGTATGATTACTCGGTCTTTTGTTATTATTGACAAATGACATATTAGAATACGAGGATTAAACATGTTGCTTTGTAGGATTGAAATCCGAGAACTTGACTCAAGTAAACAAACAAATCAAACAAAACATAACATTCCAGAGTCTACCGTAAATTACGGTATATACCGTAATTTACGGTAGAGACCAAAAGGTTACGGTGGATTCCCCCTGTGTTACGGTGGAACCAAAATTTCCCAGGAGCCACCGTAACTTACGGTATCTACTGTAAGTTACGGTAGAGCTTTAGAATTTATGATAAATTTTGTACTTCTTTGTTAAATCGAATCCGTTTTAAACGTAGTTTCGAATATGTATTATTTCTAAGTATTCTAACACTAATGTTTAATGTAAACATTTCAGTTTTTAGGTATCCAAGGATTACGGATGACGGTCAAGCTATCTTTTGAAGAACCGAACACAAACTTTTGAAGCTTCCGCGTTGATTAATTCTGTTTAGACAATGTTATGATGAATCAGTTTGCTAAATAACTTTAAATACTTAATTTAGGTAGTAGTTGTCAAATGTTGTTACCTTAGAACTTGGTTTTTGGAACTTATGTTTTAACCTAGACATCAATTATATAAACTCTTGTGAATTATTCCTAATTTCAAGTAGTAATTAAGACGGGTGTTACAAGTTGGTAATCAGAGCTTAAGGTTGTCAACAAGTGTTCGGTTCAAGCTTGATCGATCGTCCGGTAAGAATTAACTTGTTATTTTAACAGATTATATTTATGTAAGAAATGAGAAATGAATTGATGTGCATGGGAAGAGCGTGTTAACACACTCAAACCCGGAAAGTGCACCAAATGTGAACGGTTAAAGCAAGTTGGGAACTTGGCTAAACCGAAACAAATGAAGTAATGTTATAAATGAAATGTTTAACGTTTAAATGTAAACATTTCAGTTTCAAGATGTCTGATGGAAACGATGATAATCCGGTGCAAACAAGCACCGAACAAATGAAAGAGATAATTGCCGAAGAAGTAGGGAAGGCAATTGAAGGTAGTCTATCCGGGTTTATAGATAAAATTCAAAGCACGGTGTTGTCGCTTGTCGAAGAGCGGGTTAAAAGGTTGGAGGATAGTGTCAACCTTATGAAGGAAAAGTCGGGAGAACGCAAAGGGTGTTCGTACAAGGAATTCATGGTGTGTAAACCGCCAATCTATAACGGGGAGGTTGACCCGATAATATGCCAAAGATGGTTAAGTGATGTCGAAGGGGTGTTTGAACGGACCCATTATGAAGTTGGCGACTTTGTTGCTTACGGAACGGGTCAATTGAGGGGCCAAGCCAAGGATTGGTGGGACAATAAAAGAAGGAAATAGGAGCCGAAGCGGCAAGGGTCATGACTTGGGATGAGTTTAAGGTGCCGTTCCTTAAACACCATAGTCCCAAAGCGGTTATCAACAAGATTAAGGAAGAATTCATCCAGTTAAGGCAAAAGGGTGAAACAATTGATAAGATCACGGGCATCTTCATGGATAAGCTGAGATTTTGTGACGAGTTAGTCACCACTGAAGAGCAAAAGATATACTACTATTACAATATGCTGAGTGCTGAATGCCGGGAGTTTATGACTCCCTCAAAATATGAAACTCTCACAGAAATCATCAACACTGCCCGTGAGCAGGAAATCGAGTTAAAGAAACAAGTTGAAAGGGGTGAGAGAAGGGCACAAGATATGAATCCAAGCCCTACAAAGAAAGCTAGAACTGCTGAATCAGGGAAGAAAGTGGAGGCTAAAGGCGGGTCGCCAAGTTGCAAAGTATGTGGAAAGGGGCACAAAGGTGAGTGTCGCTTCAAAGACAAGTCGTGTCCGGTATGTGGGAAGACGGGGCACGCTGCATCGCTATGTCCCGGAAAAGTTTCTGTTTGTTACAAATGTTATCAACCCGGCCACAAAAAGTCTGAATGCCCCGAGTTGGTTGGAAAGAGAGACACAAAAGTGTCTCCAGCAGAAGCTCTCAAAGCGAAGGCTAGGTCCTTCCAACTTACCGCGGTTGAAGCAAAAACAGAACCCGATGTGGTCTCAGGTATATTCACAATTAACTCAATTCCATCACGTGTATTGTTTGATATGGGTGCAAATAAATCCTTCATTTCGCATGGATTTATTCGACATCCTTCATTTGTATTGACGAAGTTATCTGTGCCCTTAGAAGTAGAAATAGGGGACAACAAAAGTTTTATAGTTTGTGACGTTTGTCGAAGCTGCAAATTAGGCATAGACGATGAGGAATACTTGATAGATCTAATCCCGATGTCAATGGGGGAATTTCAAGTAGTCGTTGGGATGGATTGGCTATCTCAGCACCACGCGAAGGTCGTGTGTTTTTGTAAGGAGATAAAGTTAATATCTCCGAGCGGGAAACACGTCACTATCTATGGCGAAAAAGGAGGCAAGCCCATAGTATGCTCAATGTTGAAAGCTCACAAGCTTATGAAGCGAGGATGCAAGGCATTCATGATATATGCAAATGAGCCCGAGAAAGAATCACGGAAGATTGAAGATGTACCGGTAGTACGAGACTATGAAGATATGTTTCCGGAGGATTTACCGGGGATACCGCCTGAACGGGAAGTAGAGTTCGGGATCGAATTGATTCCGGGCGCAAAACCTGTAGCAAAAGCACCGTACCGACTCGCACCGTCGGAATTACAAGAGTTGATGTCCCAAATTCAGGACCTGCTTGACAAAGGATTCATAAGGCCGAGTGTGTCTCCTTGGGGCGCACCGGTACTGTTCGTGAAAAAGAAAGACGGAAGCATGCGTATGTGTATCGATTACCGGGAGTTAAACAAACTCACGGTAAAGAACCGATACCCGCTTCCGAGGATAGATGATTCATTCGACCAATTACAAGGTGCGAACTGCTTTTCGAAAATTGACCTTAGATCGGGGTATCACCAATTAAAGGTCAAGGAAGAAGATGTGCCGAAGACGGCTTTCCGCACGCGATATGGACATTACGAATTCCTCGTGATGTCATTTGGGCTGACAAATGCACCCGCGGCTTTCATGGACCTCATGAACCGGGTTTGCAAACCGATGTTGTATAAATCAGTCATCGTGTTTATCGATGAAATTTTGGTGTACTCAAAAAGCGAAGCTGAACATGCACACCACTTACGAGAGGTGTTAGAGACACTTAGACGAGAGAGGTTTTATGCGAAATTCTCTAAGTGTGCTTTTTGGCTACGAGAAGTGCAATTTCTCGGCCACATCATAAGTGTCGATGGAGTATTGGTAGATCCGTCAAAGATCGAGGCTGTGTCGAAATGGAATTCCCCGAGGAACCCTTCGGAAATTAGAAGCTTTTTGGGACTTGCGGTATACTATAGGAGATTCATTCAATATTTCTCCAAGATTACGTCACTGCTAACAAAACTAACTCGGAAGGAAGAAAAGTTCATTTGGGGTGTTGATCAAGAAAGAGCGTTTCAAACGCTAAAAGAGAAGTTAACTCAAGCTCCGGTACTAACATTGCCGGAAGGGGTCGAAGACTTGGTGGTTTATTCGGATGCTTCACTATTGGGGCTCGGATGCGTTTTGATGCAACGGGGCAAAGTTATAGCTTATGCCTCGAGGCAATTGAAGATACACGAGAAGAAATATTTCACGCACGATCTCGAGTTGGCTGCGGTGGTATTTGCATTAAAAATATGGAGGCACTATTTATATGGAGTAAAGTGCACCATATTCACCGATCACAAAAGCTTAAAATACTTCTTCGATCAGAAGGAGTTAAATATGCGACAAAGGCGATGGTTAGAAACGGTGAAAGATTTCGACTGTGAAATACACTATCACCCCGGAAGGGCAAAGTGGTGGCAGATGCCCTAAGCAGAAAGGCAGATTATGTCCCGATACGAGTAAGATCATTACAACTCATTGTGACCTCAGGCTTACTCGAACGAATCCGAGAAGCACAAGATGAAGCAGTAAAGACGAAAAACTGGAGAAAAGAAAGGATTGTTGGCCAAGTTAAAGATCTTGAAGTAGGCAACCACGGTTTGAAAACACGTTTCAACAGAATTTGGGTTCCTAACACATGTGGAGTTAAAAAGCTTCTACTCGATGAAGCTCATAAGTCCGGGAGCGACCAAAAATGTATAACGACTTAAAGCAAAACTATTGGTGGCCCGGAATGAAAAGAGATATGGTGAAGTACGTGGAAAAATGCTTGACATGTTTACAAGTCAAGGCAGAACACCAAAAACCATACGGTAAACTTCAACCGTTGGAAATTCCGGTTTGGAAATGGGAACATATTACTATGGACCTATTAACCAAACTACCAAAGACAAACCGCGGTTTCGATGCCATATGGGTAGTGGTGGATAGATTGACGAAAAGTGCTCACTTCATTCCGATTCGTGAGACTTATACGTCAGAAAAGATGTCAGAAGTTTACACTAATGAGATAATAGCACGTCATGGAGTACCGGTATCCATCGTGTCTGATAGGGATACTCGGTTCACTTCAAATTTCTGGCGAGATTTCCAAGAGCACAGAGTGAAAGAACAATACAAACATTGGAGGACATGCTACGGGCGTGTATAATCGACCTTGGAGGAAGTTGGAATGTTTACCTACCATTGGTCGAGTTTTCGTATAACAATAGCTACCATGCTAGTATTAAGATGGCACCGTACGAAATGCTTTATGGTAGGAAATGCCAAACCCCGGTATGTTGGGGTGAAGTGGGTCCACGTGAACTCGCCCACCAAGATATAGTACGAGCCACTAATGAAAAGATTGATGTGGTTCGGGCACACTTGAAAGCGGCTCAAGATAGACAAAAGGTGTATGCCGACAAAAGGAATAGGCCAATCGAATTCCAGGTTGGTGACAAGGTCATGCTCAAAGTATCCCCATGGAAGGGGGTTATCAGGTTTAGAAAAAGAGGAAAATTAAGCCCGAGGTTTATAGGGCTGTTTGCGATCATAGAACGGGTAGGAAAGGTAGCTTACCGCCTTGAACTACCGGAGGAACTAAGCGGAATTCATAGCACATTTCATGTGTCACATCTTCGGAAGTGTCTAGCGGATGAGACAACTTATATTCATTACAATGATATCGAAGTGGATGATCGCTTGAATTATATCGTAAGGCCCATAGAAGTTTTAGATCGAAAGACTAAGCATTTACGAAACAAACAAATCGATCAAGTCAAAATCAAGTGGGAGCACAGGAAGGGCTCGGAGACTACATGGGAGTCCGAAGAAGAGATGCGACGTCTCTACCCTACACTATTCGGTACGTACTTTGGTTTCGGGGACGAAACCCTTTTTAAGGGGGGTGGACTTGTAACATCCCAAAAATACAAATTTTTAAATTTGCAATAAAGTTGAGAATAAATTAGCAAAATAACCTAGTTAGTTTATTACTTATGAATAGTTAAGACATAGAAAGAAAGTTAAAGAAACTAGAGGGACCAAAAGTGTTAAACTTGAAAATAATTTTAATAAAAACATCTTCATTAAAAAAAACCTACTCAAAATTGAGTACGGTGATCGACCAGGAAC
Source organism: Helianthus tuberosus (assembly GCA_030545235.1). Lineage (NCBI taxonomy): Eukaryota > Viridiplantae > Streptophyta > Magnoliopsida > Asterales > Asteraceae > Helianthus > Helianthus tuberosus. Next base: position 137,774,717 of record CM060355.1, on the reverse strand, counting down.
AAGAGGGGGCGACCAAGCTTCTCCAAAACCCTAAGTTTCACAAAATCCCTAAATTGAAGGATCAAACTCAGTCCAAAACGAAAATCGAGCATAGATTCATGATCCACATCACAAGGGGGTTGTAAGGTATGTAAAATTCTATGAAAATTCTCTGCTTGAAATTCTTATGAATTTGGGAGATTCAAAATTTGATGATGCATGTTTGTGATTTGGTTAGATTTGGGATGATATAGTGTCTAGAAGTAAAACCTAGACAACTACATGTGAAATCATGTCCAAATTCAGGAAATTCCATGAATATATTGAAGGTGGGTTATGGGTTTTACAAGATAATGATGAACACTAGGGTTTAGAATGATTATTCTAGTGTAATTTGATCATAGAAAGTGATTTCAGAAAAGTATGATGTTTAAATGCTATAGGAAAACTTTGTTGATGTTAAGTTTAGCTAAATAGCAAGCTATGAATTTGAATATGATTGATATAAAATTCTGCCCTTATAGTGTTTGTGGAAATGCCTCAAAGAAGGCTTAAAACTGAAATTCAAAGTTGAAACGCATAATTTTGATGTTTCAGTAAATTACATGATATATGGTTTAAAAGGGAGTTCTAAACATGATATAAATGGACTCTATAGGAAAGGACGCAGGAGCGTCAAGCGGGCAAGCAGGTGGCGAATCGCGTTTGAAGGGCTTACTTTGAAGGTATGTAACTTGATTCGTTACATTTGGGTAAATTTTGATATTTAGCATATATGTAATTGAATTGTGTATTAAAAGTTGAGTTGGATTAAAGAGATGATGTTCGCTATGTCGAATAATAGGCCAAGAATCTGGTTAGACCTCGTTGGTAGTCATCAAAATGGAGGATTTCCTTAGATGAGCCAAATGGGTCGAATAACCAAGTAAGGCATGGTAATACATTGTAGTATGATTACTCGGTCTTTTGTTATTATTGAAAAATGACATATTAGAATACGAGGATTAAACATGTTGGTTTGTAGGATTGAAATCCGAGAACTTGACTCAAGTAAACAAACAAATCAAACAAAACATAACATTCCAGAGTCTACCGTAAATTACGGTATATACCGTAATTTACGGTAGAGACCAAAAGGTTACGGTGGATTCCCCCTGTGTTACGGTGGAACCAAAATTTCTCAGGAGCCATCGTAACTTACGGTATCTACCGTAAGTTACGGTAGAGCTTTAGAATTTATGATAAATTTTGTACTTCTTTGTTAAATCGAATCCGTTTTAAACGTAGTTTCGAATATGTATTATTTCTAAGTATTCTAATACTAATGTTTAATGTAAACATTTCAGTTTTTAGGTATCCAAGGATTACGGATGACGGTCAAGCTATCTTTTGAAGAACCGAACACAAACTTTTGAAGCTTCCGCGTTGATTAATTCTGTTTAGACAATGTTATGATGAATCAGTTTGCTAAATAACGTTAAATACTTAATTTAGTTAGTAGTTGTCAAATGTTGTTACCTTAGAACTTGGTTTTTGGAAGTTATGTTTTAACCTAGACATCAATTATATAAACTCTTGTGAATTATTCCTAATTTCAAGTAGTAATTAAGACGGGTGTTACAATAAAGGCCACGTGTCGTTACACGCGTCAAGACCCTCGATGACTCCGCAACCCCGATCTGATCCACACTCTCTCGCAGGCCGCGTAAAAGCCTTGTTAAGGCTTACGCGGGCTGCGTAAAACTCAAATTTCAGCAATAAATAGCCTGGACATGGGACTTTGCTTCTGTGTCAAAAATTTCTTTCAAAGACGAAGTATACAGTTCAAAAATCACAATTTCGCATAGGGAGACGCTGCTACGGATATAGGGTATTAACTCGATCACTGCTCATTTCTTTTCTTTCTCTTATTTTCTTGTTCTGTCATTCTAATGTCAGAACTTCTAAATCCCGAAAACTCTGCCCGTTATTAAGATAATAAATCTAATCACTAGTACGATACTTTATCCGATCGATTGAAACCAATCCGATGGATGTTCAAGTGCTGCTCAAACTCGGGTTATACTTTGTCATTCGTCGTGAATTCGATGGATTTTTAAGTATTGCACTTTGTCATTCGTCGTGAGGGTTTATCTCGTGATCATCGTTAAAGTTGAATTGAGTTAATACACTAATGCGAGTTCCGTTGTATCTATAAATTAGAACTCGTAACCAGGGAGATCCTAAAATAGAATATTTAGCAATTAAGTAAAATTATTAGTTAAGTAAAACCTAACGGCTAAGAAACCTTAATAGATAAGTATACATAGCAGTTAAGCAAGATTAATTAAGCTAATTAATCAGCTAAGTAAGATTAATTAAGCTAAGCGAGATTAATTAAGTTAAGCAAGATTAATTAAGCTAAGCAAGATTAATTAAGCTAACAAGATTAATTAAGCTAAGTAAGATTTATTAAACACCTAAATAGATATACATGAAAAATAGATATATATGGGGTCGTATGAGAACGTTTAATATTAATAATTAAATATATTATTATTTTTTTTGACCTTACTCCGTTTTTAACGAAACTTAGGTTAAAACATAGATAAAAATATGCTCGTTCTAAAAACATATTCGTCGTTTTATAAAATGTCATATTTTAAAATTTATACGAGAAAAACGAGTGAAGCAGCTGAATTAATATATATAAGCAAGCTAGCTAGCATGTCAAGCAGGCAGGTAGGCATGTCAATTGTATCCCACATCGACCCAGAAAGATTTTGAGGTGCTTGCTTGCTTACTTTAAATAAGAGCCTAGGATTTCATTCTTCTTTGCTCATTCCTTCTATTCTTCTCTCTATACGTTGGTGTTCTAACCAATAATCACCAAATCGATGTTCTGTCCGATCGATTCAAGAACCAACTAACGGATGCCAAAGTACTATACTTTGTGAGTTTGTTAAACGGATGCCAAAGTACTATACTTTGTGAATTTCATTAAGGTTCGAATCTCGTGACCATCGTTAGCTTTGATGTGGTTTTACACTAATACGTATTCCACTCTATTAAACTAAATGTTTAACTACCCGAAACTCTACACCATACTCTTACAATCAAAATGAATGCTTAATCATCAGAAGGTTCAAAACCACAAAGTATATGCTTAATTATCAGAAGGAGTAGAATCAAGAAGCTTGTTAAATCAACACTGCATGCTTATAATGTGAGTCATTCTCTTTTATCAAATGTTTTACAATACTCCATTTTCAAATGTTATAATTACAGGGATTACGTCGTGGTTATCTTAAATCACTGGCTAGTGGGGTATTGTGCAAATTACTAATTTCTCACAGTTAGGCTAATAAATCCTAACTGTGATAACCGTCACTACTTGGGGAAAGACCCAATAGTGGTATGACCATCGTCACCAGGTGACACGGCGCCATATAAAAATAAGATAGAAGCCATTGTAATCGCTCTTATGCTGTAATTTATAACTATGTGTCGTTTTATCAAAATTGAACGAACTCACCAGTATTTCCTGCTGACAAAACCTTTTTAAAACGCGTTTCAGGTAATTACAGTAGATCGGAATAAGAGTTGGATGCGGCACTAACAAGGCTTACAGAAGTGGCTTATTTTATCAAATAAATTAAATTAAGAAAAGTTGTTTTATGTATTCGGGTTTATCCCATATTAAAGCTACCTTTCAAAACATGGATTTATCCCATCTATTTAATAAATAAAATCCGGTGTTTTCTAAACTCTGATATTTTTCCTAACTCACAGTCCTGATGAAATTTCCGCTGCACTACTTTTCTAAATAACCACCGATACCACCGAACTGTTCGCGGCTCCCGATTTCGTCCAGGGTGGGGTCGGTGGTCGCGACAGAAGGTGGTATCAGAGCCACTGATTTAAGCCAATAGGTGTTGTGATAATAATACCTAAGCTTAAATAAAAGAGTTAGGAAATTGCTATTAACTGGTAGCACACATGATAGCATTTAGACTTGAACTTAAGAAAAGATGCCTTAGTATAAGCTTCGAGATAAGCTAAATACTTGTGCAAATAAAGTGTGATGGGTTTTGGTATGCCGTGAGGATGATAACTAGAACATTGCAAGTATAATAAATAAGCAATAACACTTGACCACTGTTATTTCTTATTTATTGGTACTACTTTGTTCTAGAATATGATCCGTCAGATAAATACTAATTTCCTGCTTCTTTGTTGAAATTCATAATGCACTTTCCAAATCATGATTTAAGAAAAATACTATTTATGGGAAATATAAATTTCTTCTCCGGCAAGACTGGGTATGGTGTAGCAGACTCTCCAGCTTGTCCGGATATAATGGGGTTACCGCTCCGGCAAGAACCGGATAAGACGGGGTATATAATATGTCAAACAAGTGACAAGATTTCCCTAAATAGTATCATGACCTGATATCTGACTAGTTTTTGGAAATATGAATCTGTTAAATACATTGACCTTATGAAGGGTATGTATATTACAGCATGTGAAATATATGATTATATAGATATGTATATCTATAAAGAATTCCAAAGGTCAATTAAGAATAAAGCACAAGCATATGTGTCAATAATAAATCTAGATTTCTTTATCAGGGGAATCTCTCGCATATATCTATAATTCCGATATCAAACATTATTTCGTTTGATCATCTGTCTCGTAACTCATGAGACAAAATAAACGACGGGAACCCTTTAAGTTGGGACGCCATCAAAAGTATAAAGAATTTCCAATGCGCTACCATAAACTATTAATGCAAGTAAGAAGCATGTAAAGTTGTGCTAGTGCACAAGAAAACACATGAAACTTAAAATTACACGTCCACAGACGTCGAAGTATATCACACACGACTTTCAAGGCAAGGCCTTTTGAAAATATAATTGGGCATGACGACACCTATGCGAATCCCGTCAGTGGAAGAATTACTAATCAAAAAGCAGCACTTGGCCGCGTGATCCTACAAACAACACGAATCTTGCTGAGGTATGTTAGAACAAGATTTCACAACAATCGATACATAGTTTAATCAGAATCATAATTATTGGCGCTGCAAAAGGAGTCACATACCTTTGCAATTCCCCAATTTCCTTTATGACAAATATGCCATATTCGACATTCCATGATAATGTCACTTAACAACGATTATCACACGAAATTCCAGATAAAGTTCTTATATTTCTTTCGTTGAAATTCTGACTTCTGCATATAATGAGTTGACTTTCGCGTTTCTACTTCCCCTAATGGTCATCATACCATGAGGATTTCTTTCATAGTAGCAAATATTGATCTATTTCATTTCTTGGTAAATCCACACATTACACATGCACTGTTTGTTGCGCATGTGGTTTGTTTGATTTATGAAGACCACTGGATGGCTTCATTCCAATTTGTTGTTTTATCCAAACTCAAATATCATTTCGCTATACTTGATTTTTGCACTATGAACCGCATTATTGCAAAACGATGACTCGTTGATATCGAGTCAATGAATTTCTTGAAAAAAAACTCAATTTCCCTTGGCATACATGGTTTTTGTTGTGACCATGTCCGAACTTTCTTATTAATACAAAAACTCGTTTTGTTTAAAACAAGTTCAATTGTTTGAACTTGGTCGCCTTTGAAGCCATCATCTTCAAAACAAGCACTTCATTTGTTTTGAACCATAACATGCTTGTTTGGTCTTCGACTTCATTAAATTGTTTCTTTGATCACGATCACCTTGTGGTGACGTTTTCACAAAATTGAAGCTTAAGCTAATCTCGTTTGCACACATCACATACGGATTTAATTATTTATTTATTTATATTGAATCCGCTTTGTTGGTTTGTCCTATAAAAGCAATCTTAACACAATCGTGTGCTAAGATAATGATACACAAATTCATGTCATATTTCAGTGTATCTCTTAATGGTTCTTACAGCATCAATCGAGCCTTTCGTGATATTTATTTATCATCTTCAATCGAAAAACATTATCCAATTGTTTCAATTTCAATCGAAAATCCTACTAGATTTAAACTTACTTCGTTAAACTTTCATTTAATTTCAAACACGGTGAACTCGTCCGGTCACCATTATTATTATTTCGATCACTACGACACCTTGTGGCGTCACTATAAACTTGTAGCTTGAGCTAATTTATATATATATATATATATATATATATATATATATATATATATACCTTTTGCTTGACTCATTCTTGAAAATGGTCTTAATACAACTATGTATTAAGACAATAATACACTAAACTTCGTTATATATCGGTGTATCCTTGTAATTCGATAAATGTCAACCCATTGATTTTTCTCAGTAGATAAATCATTTTCGTACTTCTATTTCATTCGAGCTAGTTGATTCTAAGTCTTCCTCAGTTGACAATCAAAGTAATTTTCGGTTGATAGTGAATTCTATTATTTCTAAAAATCATTTACATTTATTGATCATATGTCTTTCTTGACTAAAACCTAATCACCTTGGAAACTATATCATTTCATCTCATTCATTTGACATCAACCTCTTGAACTAATTCAGTTGAACCATTGAGCCCTAATTATTGTAAAACACGTATTCATCTTAGAACTATTCTTATTAACTAAAACATGACATAACTCTAAGGGTCTGTTTGGTATGGGGTAATGGAATGGACGAAGGAATGGAATGAACGAGGTAATGGAATGGACGAGGGAATGCAATGGATCATTACCATTCCAAGTCTTGTTTGGTTACCATGTGAATGGAATGAATTATTATTGTGTATTGTTCGGTAGACAAGAAAAACGGAGTAATAAAATTAGCGGTGAGTGGTGGTCGGTGGTAGTGATTAAGGGTGGTTATAGGTGGCGGTGGTGGGTATCGGCGGCGGCGATGGGTGGTGGTGGTGGCGGCGAGTGGCGGTGCGGCTGTGACAACGAGTGGTGGTGGCAACAAGGTGGACGTTGGTAGTGGATGGCAGCAAAGGTGGCGGTTGGTGGCGGCGGCGGTGGTTGGTTGTGGCGGTGGTGGTGGCGTCGACGATGGTGGTGGGCGGCGGCGGCTAGTGGCGTAGGCGGTTGGTCGCAGCTGTGGGTGATAACGGTGGCGAGTGGGTGGCAGCGGCGACGGTGGCTGTCGGGGTGAAGTGGTCGCGGCGGCGGCGGTTGGTTGTGGCGGTGGTGGTGGCGTCGACGATGGTGGTGGGCGGCGGCAGCGACTGGCGTAGGCGGTTGGTCGCAGTTGTGGGTGATAACGGTGGCGAGTGGGTGGCGGCGGCGACGGTGGCTGTCGGGGTGAGGTGGCGGCGATGGCGGCGGTGGTGGGTGGTGGTGGTGGTGGTGGGTTGTGGCGAAGGTTGTGGGTTGTGGGGTTGTTGAGGAATGGTGCAAGAGGTGATGGAATGGAAAAAAAACATGGGGGATGGAAGGAATGATTTTGAGGGAATGGTATGTCTTTTGGAATGGGTGATTCCATTCCATTAACCAACCAAACACTCTTTTCTTCATTCCCTCGTAATCACCCATTCCATTCCACCTCTCATTCCTGCATACCAAACACTACCTAAAAGAAATATCCTAGCCCAAATCTCGAGGACGAGATTTAAAACAAGGTGGGGAGGATGTAACGACTCGCACAAAAATATCCTAAAATGACCCATAAGTGAAAACCCGGACCCCTGAAACCCTAACCTGAATGAAAAACCAAGAAAACAAGGTTTTTGGTTTTCACGCGGGCCACGTAAAGAATAAGGAGACCCTACGCGGCCCGCGACAGCTTGAAGGTCTCCGGATATGCATAAAGGCCACGTGTCGTTACACACGTCAAGACCCTCGATGACTCAGCAACCCTGATCTGATCCACACTCTCTTGCGGGCCGTGTAAAAGCCTTGTAAAGGCTTACGCGGGCCGCGTAAAACTCAAATTTCAGCTATAAATAGCCTGGACATGGGACTTTGCTTCTGTGTCGAAAATTTCTTTCAAAGACGAAGTATACAGCTCAAAAATCACAATTTCGCATAGGGAGGCGCTGCTACGGATACAGGGTATTTACTCGATCACTGCTCAATTCTTTTCTTTCTCTTATTTTCTTGTTCTATCATTCTAATGTCAGAACTTCTAAATCCCGAAAACTCTGCCCGTTATTAAGATAATAACTCTAATCACTGGTACGATACTTTATCCGATCGATTGAAACCAATCCGATGGATGTTTAAGTGCTGCTCAAACTCGGGTTATACTTTGTCATTCGTCGTGAATTCGATGGATGTTTAAGTATTGCACTTTGTCATTCGTCGTGAGGGTTTATCTCGTGATCATCGTTAAAGTTGAATTGAGTTAATACACTAATGCGAGTTCTGTTGTATCTAGAAATTAGAACTCGTAACCAGGGAGATCCTAAAATAGAATATTTAGCAATTAAGTAAAATAATTAGTTAAGTAAAACCTAACGGCTAAGAAACCTTAATAGATAAGTATACATAGCAGTTAAGCAAGATTAATTAATCAGTAAGTAAGATTAATTAACGGCTAAGCAAGATTAATTAAGCTAATTAATCAGCTAAGTAAGATTAATTAAGCTAAGCGAGATTAATTAAGTTAAGCAAGATTAATTAAGCGAAGCAAGATTAATTAAGCTAACAAGATTAATTAAGCTAAGTAAAATTTATTAAACACCTAAATAGATATACATGAAAAATAGATATATATGGGGTCGTATGAGAACGTTTAATATTAAGAATTAAATATATTATTTTTTTTACCTTACTCCATTTTTAATGAAACTTAGGTTAAAACATAGATAAAAATATGCTCGTTCTAAAAACACATTCGTCGTTTTATAAAACGTCATATTTTAAAAGTTATACGAGAAAAACGAGTGAAGCAGCTGAATTAATATATATAAGCAAGCTAGCTAGCATGTCAAGCAGGCAGGTAGGCATGTCAATTGTATCCCACATCGACCCAGAAATATTTTGAGGTGCTTGCTTGCTTACTTTAAATAAGAGCCTAGGATTTCATTCTTCTTTGCTCATTCCTTCTATTCTTCTCTCTATACGTTGGTGTTCTAACCAATAATCACCAAATCGATGTTCTGTCCGATCGATTCAAGAACCAACTAACGGATGCCAAAGTACTATACTTTGTGAGTTCGTTAAACGGATACCAAAGTACTATACTTTGTGAGTTCGTTAAACGGATGCCAAAGTACTATACTTTGTGAATTTCATTAAGGTTCGAATTTCGTGACTGTCGTTAGGTTTGATGTGGTTTCACACAAATACGTATTCCACTCTGTTAAACTAACTGTTTAACTACCCGAAACTCTACACCATACTCTTACAATCAAAATGAATGCTTAATCATCAGAAGGTTCAAAACCATAAAGTATATGCTTAATTATCAGAAGGAGTAGAATCAAGAAGCTTGTTAAATCAACACTGCATGCTTATAATGTGAGTCATTCTCTTTTATCAAATGTTTTACAATACTCCATTTTCAAATGTTATAATTACAGGGATTAAGTCATGGTTATCTTAAATAAATGGCTAGTGGGGTATTGTGCACATTACTAATTTCTCACAGTTAGGCTAATAAATCCTAACTGTGATAACCGTCACTACTTGGGGAAAGACCCAATAGTGGTATGACCATCGTCACCAGGTGACACGGCGCCAGATAAAAATAAGATAGAAGCCATTGTAATCGCTCTTATGCTGTAATTTATAACTATGTGTCGTTTTATCAAAATTGAATGAACTCACCAGTATTTCCTGCTGACAAAACCTTTTTAAAACGCGTTTCAGGTAATTACAGTAGATCGGAATAAGAGTTGGATGCGGCACTAACAAGGCTTACAGAAGTGGCTTATTTTATCAAATAAATTAAATTAAGAAAAGTTGTTTTATGTATTCGGGTTTATCCCATATTAAAGCTACCTTTCAAAACATGGATTTATCCCATCTATTTAATAAATTAAATCCGATGTTTTATTAAACTCTGATATTTTTCCTAACTCACGGTCCTGATGAAATTTCCACTGCACTACTTTTCTAAATAACCACCGGTACCATCGAACTGTTCGCGGCTCCCGATTTCGTCCAGGGTGGGGTCGGGGGTCGTGACAAAAACCACACATTTAGTACCATACAGGTAGTGTCGCCATATCTTTAACGTAAACACGACTACACCAAGCTCCAGATCGAGAGTAGTATAGTTTTTCTCATGTACTTTGAGTTGACGAGAAGCATAAGCAATAACCTTGTCCCGTTGCATGAGCACACAACCCAAACCACGGTTCGAGACATCACAATATACCACGAAATCATCATTCCCATCGGGGAGAGTTAGAACAGGATCATTACACAAAAGAGTCTTCAGGGTCTGAAAAGATTCCTCTTGCTTGGGATCCCCAAGCAAAAGGTCTCTCTTTCTGAGTCAACGAAGTAAGAGGAACAACGATCTTAGAGAAGTCTGAAATGAATCGACAGTAATAGCCCGCCAATCCTAGAAAGGAACGAATCTCAGATGCAGATTTAGGCGTACTCCAATTCCTCACAGCTTCGATTTTAGACGGGTCAACATGAATGCCTTGCTTACTAACGATGTGACTAAGAAATTGCACTTCATCAATCCAAAATTCACACTTAGAAAATTTAGCATACAAGTGTTCACCACGTAAGAGTTCAAGCATCAAGCGTAAATGACGAGCATGATCAGCCTTAGATTTAGAATAAATGAGAATATCATCAATAAAGACTATCACAAAATGATCAAGATAAGGTTTACACACACGATTCATGAGATCCATGAACACAGCGGGTGTGTTGGTCAATCCAAAAGGCATGACTACGAACTCGTAGTGTCCATAACGGGTACGAAATGCGATTTTGGGTACATCATCCTCGAGTACACAAAGCTGATGATAGCCAGAACGAAGATCGATTTTTGAGAAACAGGGCGAGCCTTGTAGTTGGTCGAATAAATCATCGATACAAGGGAGAGGATAACGATTCTTAACGTTAAGCTTATTGAGTTCACGGTAGTCGATACACATACGAAACGAACCATCTTTCTTCTTTACGAATAGTACAGGAGCACCCCACGGAGAGGTACTTGGACGAATGAATCCCTTGTTGAGTAGTTCTTGCAGTTGGCTAGATAGTTCTTGCATCTCGGAAGGTGCAAGATGATACGGGGCCTTGGTGATAGGAGTCACACCGGGTATGAGATCAATACGAAAGTCGACGGATCTAGGAGGAGGAAGACCAGGAAGATCTTCAAGAAAGACATCGGGGAAATCACACACTACTTGAACGTCGCTTATGTTCTTCCCCTTGCCCTTTTGCTCCACCACGTGGGACAAGAAGGCAAATTTCTGTTTACGTAAGCATCTGTTCGCTTGAGTGCATGACATCAGCCTTAGTCCTTTCGAAGGTCGGTCTCCATAGACATGCAAAAAAAATATCACCGGACGGAAGAGGTAGACGTACAAACTTCTCATGACAGACAATCTCGGCATAATTCTTATGCAACCAATCCATACCAATAATGACATCAAAACTACCCAATTGCATGGGTATTAGATCAATAGTAAACACGTGGTCGTTAAGAATCAAGGAACAACCACAAAGAATAGAATCAACTAGAATAGACTTCCTATCGGTAATCTCCACTGAAAACGACTTAGGTAACATAAAGCGTGCACAGTTTAACAAAGATTCAAATTCTACGGACACAAAGCTTCTGTTGGCACCAGTATCAAATACTATCGAAGTGTAAAGGTTATTCACAAGAAACGTACCATTAACGACGTCATTGTCGTTACGAGCCTGATTAGCATTAAGGTTGAACGCTCGTCCACGAGCAGCTGGCTGTTGATCCTGGTTCAGCTGAGGACACTGGTTACGAAGGTGAGTAGTATCTTCACATTTGTAGCATGCACGAACAGCGTTGACTGGTTTAGGATTCTGCGGAGGAGCTGGTAGGGCTGCCTGAGCTGGGGCTTGCTAAGCTGGTTGAGCAGGATTAGCTTGACGACAGTAAGGAGTCGTGTGACCATAGCGATTGTAGTTGGTGCACAAACGACATACAGAATTAGCAGGATGATGAAAGTTGCAAGTTGCGCACTTGGGGTAAGACCTAGATGTCACACCCCGACCATGTAAAACAACAAAACGTGGCGGAAACGTCGGGGAGTGTTGTAACAAAATCATTGTTTCATAACACATGGAAATTGAAATATTGTTTTATTGATTAAAAGAGTTACAATGTCTTGACAATCAAAGAAACATAACATAAATAACTAGTCTTGCATCTTTTATTGTCGCCAAGGCCCAAGTCCGCCTAAGTGTATCTTGATAAAACCTAAGCATCATATCCTGAAACACATGTGAAAATAGGTACGTCAGCATAAAAATGCCTGTGAGATACATAGGTTTTGTGAAAATAGAATTCATGACTTATGTTTAAGAAAATGTTTAGTCATGAACCTTGTAATTTGCTTTGTCTTGTAAATCATTTGAAAAGTGATAAATAAACCAAATGATATATATGTATAAAAGAATAATACATGGTTAAGTAAATAACCAAGTAAAATGAGTTTATATCAGATAAGTTGTTTGTAAAACAATGTATTGTGAAAAGTATGTTATTTGTATAAAACGTTATACGTCTAAATTGAAATGATTCAAATAACGCTACGATATGTAATACCATACAAGCACTTATATATAGGAAGTACCAGCGGCGTATCCACCATGCTTGTATCATATTACACACGCCTCGTTACTTAAATCACTTACTCAAACCAAACCACCAAAGTAAAATGTTTATGTATAATCAAATGTCAAAATGTTTGTGTGAAAACCATGTCTAATTTCTATGTCTAATGTAAATCATGAATTGTGTATATCAATGTCAAAATGTTTATGTCTAATGTAAATCATGAATTGTGTATATCAATGTCAAAATGTTTATGTCTAATGTAAATCATGAATTGTGTATATCAATGTCAAAATGTTTATGTCTAATGCAAATCATGTAATGTGTATCCAAAATATCATGTATGGTAAGTGAAATATATCAACTAAACCATATGTAAAATGCACAAAAACAAGGTATTGAAGTAAAACATGGTTTAAATCAAAGTTATGTTTTGTGGAACAAATGCATGCTATACTGATATAAACATCTATGCGGTATTGTGAAAATGCATACATCCAAGCCTTGTGACTGTGGTGATAAACCCCTAAACGAATTTAAAGGTCTATCTGTGTTATGTTTATCGAATTCGGTCATTCCTTCCATCCAAACATACCTAGGATGTCAGGAACGGGAGTTGTCAATTCCTATGGTACCACTACCTACTAACGAATGGCGTAGCTAATGTTAATGAATGTATTTTTGTCCCATTTAAACAAACCAAATGTCATACCAAAATGTAAGCATGTGAAAACAATGCACTAAGTATGAAATCAAATGAACATTCATAGCGTGAAATGTAATGTAAAACAATGTACTAAGTATGCACACAATGGACATACATAGCATGAAATGTAATGTAAAACAATGTACTAAGTATGCAGACAATGGACATACATAGCATGAAATGTAGTGTAAAACGATGTACTATAAATGTACTAATGAACATAGCAAGTATATGATGTGAAAACATGGAAGGCATGAAAGTAACAAGTAGGCACATGTGTTTCACCCCAAAATGTTTGGAAAACAGTAAAAGAGGGGTCTATGTACTCACTTGAGATTGCTCAATAGTCCTAGGATAACCACCAAGCAATGCTAGAAGATCACGGAATCAAATGGTACCTAATATAGGTAACTGCATTAACAACCGGACCTAAATCGGAGGATCGGATAGAATGGGGGCTCGTAAACCAAATGAGTATGGGAACTCATGTAATATGGTTTAACAAAGCCCACATACTAAAATGAAACCTAACTTAAGTGCTTACGACCCATTACGACCCGTTTAGGTAGCTTATGCTACTTTAACGCGTCGTTCGCGTAAAACACGTTCAGAACGCCTAACTAGTCCTATGACAAGTAAAATATGCCTTAACATGTCTAATATTGTTTCCAAATCAGTTTAGATGTTAAAAGTTATGTTACATATGCTTAAAATGAATTTTGGCGTAAAAAGGGCATTTTGGTAATTTACCTAAGGCATATAAACTACCTATCATACAACTACTTAACGAAGCGACCATAAGGTATAACCTCGGAAGGTTATTCCCTATATACTATGGTCACCTAATGTGTTTGGTTGGATCCTAATGATCGACCAAACGGGTCGGGTTCGAAAGTATAAGCGATTGTTTAGATCGCTTACCTTACGACCCTATATAAGCACTAAACTAAAAGTGACGAGCTAAGCATGTTAAAACATGCTTAACTAAGTTTAGAAAACAGGTTTGGTATCAAAACAAACGGTTTTGATACCTAATAGTAGTTTGGTTACAAAATACGCAAGAATACGCATTTTGGCCGAAACTACGACTCGTCACTGAGCCTAGATAACGTGGTAATCAGTAGGTATAGCCACTAGGGACTATAACCATCTTGATTACGCTCACGTTAGGAAGTTCAAACAAACTTTGCATTGACCATAAACTGGTCAATGCAGAAAGTCAAACATAGTTTGACTTTCGGACTCGAAAAGCGATAAAAGAACGAAGGAACACTTACAAAGGGTCCCCGCAAGCTAATCTTGATCCAAGTAGCTCAGGTATGAAGCAATGGCTTCAACTTAGAGCATTCTTAGATCAGATTTGTGGGTTTTGTAAGTGAATGGGTTGGGTATTTATAGGAATGTTAGAACCGTTAAGATCGTTTATCGAATAACGTGCTTCAATCTCATCCCTACATTTGTTGCAACACCTTGGTACCCAAATTGGCCCCCCAACATCAGGGATTAACATGTGGCATTGGGTTTATGAGTGCTTAACAGCTGTAACCAGCTGTTAACCACATTCTGAGGTTCTGGGAGGTCCTTACGAACCGTAAGGGTGAGAGCTTACGGTCCGTAAGCCAGTAACTTTGGTGAAATGACAGTTTTGGTCCCTGCAGCTCCAAACTTGGTTTCCGATGCATTTTTGACACGTTTAAGCCCCGTTAACCCCATTTCAAAGCTCTAAAATGAAGTTAAAGTATAGGGAACTTAAAATGTGCTCAAAAATATCTTGGATGTCGGTTCGTTTGGCCGTACGATTGCATAATTCGGTTAATTACGACGAAAGTCGTAACGGACGCAAAAATGATCCAAATTACACGACGAATGGATTTTTCTTATGCCAAACTTTAAAATAAAATATTTTAGTGCTTACAAAAATTTTTGGATGTTCGGATGTATTCAGAATGTAAGTTATGCGTGAAAATGCAAACTTATGCACTTTTTGACGCTTTTAGTCAAATTGGCATACTTTCGCAGTTTGTCAAATTTAGTCCCTGTAAGCGAGTTAACTTGATTTTGCCATACCAAAGCTTTCAAAACTTATTTCTAAGTTATGTAAAGGTTATTTAAGGTATGTTAAGCATATGTTGATGTCCCGGAGTATTTGTTGCATTGAACTGGTTATAATTACACATCAGTGCGCGTATAACCTTCCAGAAAGCGATTTAAAGCTTGAAATCGAACAAGAATTGATATGTGCAAAGGATACACATATTTATACAAGTCCCAAGTATGAAATACAATATTTCATTAGTTTGGTATTTGTTTGACGATTGAAGTGACACAGGTGTCACACTAGAGTACTGCTTTTTGACTGCAGAGGCAGCAAGGTTCTGAACAGTATCAGCAGGAGCAGGTTTAGCAGCCGGATTCGTAGCAGGAACAATAGCATTGCATCCTGAACCTTGAGACTTTCTTTCGCCTCTTGTTCTTGCAGCCACTTGGCTACTCGGTAACTTGATGCGCAGACTTGGAGGGAGCAGTGTTAGCAAACTGCTTATCACGAACACGGTTGTTGTTGAGACTAGCTGCAAGATGGTAAACTTCCTCAATAGTTTCGAGTTGAGCTGCTTTGATGGAATCACATATAGCAGGAGGTAGACCATTGATGTACTTGGTTATCATGCGCTTAGGGGTAGAAACCAAGTGAGGAACAATCAAGCTGAGCTGCTTGAAACGAGTTGTATAAGCCAGATTATCATCACCAATCTGCTTCAAATGCCAGAACTCTTCTTCAAGCTTCAGTTGTTCATGAGGAGGGCAGAATTCAAGCATCATCAATTCTCGCACCTCCGACCATGGAAGAGCATAGGCTTCTTCATTCGAACGGATGTTTCTCTCATTTGACCACCACTCCAATGCTCTGCCTTGAAACATTGCCGTTGCACTCCTTGTCTTTAGCTGCTCTGGGCATTCCTTGTTAATGAAGGTAACTTCGATGCTGTCAAATCACTCAAGCATAGCAGTCACCCCATCACTACCCGTGAAAGACTTAGGGTTGCATGAGACGAAATGTTTGTAGCTGAACTTTGTAGACTTTTCTTTCTCCGTCTTAGAGTCAACAGAAGAGGGCGGAGTGTTCGATCCTTAGATCTCAGAGACTATCTTTGGCATGACTCGAGCGATCTGGTCGGCCATGAAGGACATCATCATTTTCTGAGACTTTTCCCTGGATCTCTTAAGAGTGTCGGATAGCTTTCGAGAAGACATCCTAATGACCCAACAAGAGGATCATATAAGTCTAGATCACAAGTGTTGTGGGCTAATTTCTGAGCTCATATCCTGAGAAATATCTTAGGTTTTATCTTGATTAAATAATATCTGTTCATATCCGGGGTGCGGATTCAGGGTATTGGTAATATCCTGAATGGTATCCTCAGGATCACTAACGGATTACGTGCAGGTACATGGGTTGGAAGCTAGCAACGTTCACAAAGACTTGTTCTGCGGAAGACTCGGTCCAAACCGTTCAAAGAAAGACGTTGAAGCCTTATTACTCGGTCTACAACGTTCGTGATGGAATATTCAGAGCATCCCATATTTATAGGGATATGTGTTTGTATTTCGTTACTATAAATAGGAGGAACACCAGATCGAATAGGACACAACAATTTCACTGCAATCACACTCACTACACACCAACACTTGCTCTCTTGCAAATTGTACTCTCACACGAATTCATTGTAACACTTAGAGATCTGATTGATATCCTGCACTGTATCCTGAAGTTTAAAGCAATAAGAAGAACAAGGCAGCTGCGATTGTCAGCTCCCGAGGTTTTATGCCGGCGATCTAGATTGATCAAGGGCTTTCCTCGTATATCTCGTGTCGTCTCCCTTACTTTTTGCTTATTATTTGCTCACTGTTTGATCGCAGATACAGCTCAATATCCTGAGCCGTATCCTGAATACTGATTTTCTAAATAATTCAACAAGCATATTTTCCATAAACTTTTTAGCACACTACCTCACATTACTAATTTGATCACTAAATTGCTTCGGTAATTTTTGACCAAAACAATTTGGCGCCCACCGTGGGGCAAGTGGTGCTCTCTTTACTAAAGATTTTTGTTAAATCGCTAGTCGGTTTTTTATTTTCAAAGCTTTTTGCCACATTGTCCACAATGGCCTCACGATCAAACATGAGTTCCTCTACTATGTCTGCTACGACTTCTGCTACTACAGGTTCGGTGCTTCCACCACCTCCTCCAAGAATGCCAGCCTTTACACGACCTCAGGATATTATCCCTACTCGCACTGTTCAAGAATCTGCCCCTGTTTTAGCATCTAACGACGAAATTTTGACCTTGTTTGGAAGTGTGCAGGAACAAATGAGACAGCAGCAGGAAACAAACCAAATGCTTTTGAGGGAAATACAACTCCTGAAGTCTGGCTCGAGCAGATCCGCTGAGGATATTGTCACTCCATTACAACCCAGAGCTTTGAACTTCAGTTCAGCCGTGTATACAGAGGATAACAGGGGGAATATTGTGCCCAGCCTTCCTCAGAATCATACTCCTGAAATACCCTCCTCGGTCAGGATATCGACCATAAGGAGCTCAGGATATGCTTCAGGATATGGGCAGAATCCTCCAGCGAGTAACATATTAAATAATAATAATACTCATGCTACTAACAATAGTGGATCCTTGCAGGATACAGGTGTGACGTCAGCACTTACCAGGGAACTTCAAAAATTGAAGGACATGATATCAAGTGTACCCGGGGTTGTCCAGCCAATCCCGGAAGTGTCTCAAGATAGCCATAAGATATCTCGCTTTGCATATCCTATCTGTGATGCTGAGATTCCAAAGAGGTTCCAAACCCCCAACATGAAGCTTTACGACGGAACGACGGATCCTGAGGATGGAGATCAACCCTATCCCTATTGCTCAGTATAGGGAAAGGATGGAGATCAACCCTATCCCTCCGGATGTCAAAGAAGCATGCTTGTGCAAGGGTTTTGGTTCAACCTTGACAGGATCAGCTTTGAAGTGGCTCTTGAACGTTCCTCCACATTCAATTACATCTTTTGCTCATTTAGTAAATTTATTTAATAGTCAGTTTTCTTGTAGTAGGAGCTTTGAAAAATTAACAAGTGATCTCTACAGGATAACACAAGGGCCTCAGGAATCCCTTAGGGATTATGTGAACAAGTTTAGCCGAGAATCACTAGACATTCCTCATCTTGATGTTGCAACAGCTGTGCAAGCTTTCAAGATGGGGTTGCAAAAAGATTCTCAATTTTACCAAGACCTTGTAATGAACCCATGCAGGAACCTGGATGAAGCTCGGAACAAGGCCCTAAGATACATTCGGTTGGAAGATGACAGAAAGATGCAAGAAAGGATGAACTCATCCAACACTTATGAGTCAACTAACAGGAAGTCAGAATCCTCATTCAAGTCGTATCGGCCTAAGCCATATGGCAGAAATGAGAATAAGAGAGTGAATGCTGTCGAAGATGAGGATCCTGAAGAGTATCCTGAATTATCAGAATATTGCTTTTCTGTTAACATTCCTGAATTGATGTATGCCATGCAGGGTCTAGGGGACAAGGCAAGATGGCCTCGAAAGAATCAACAAAAAGCGGATTGGAAAGACAAATCAAAATGGTGTGCTTTCCACGAAGATTTCGGACATATGACCGAGGACTGCATTGCTTTGAGGAAAGAGATAAGCTATCTTCTAAGCAAGGGATATTTGAAAGATCTCTTAGGAAGAAAGAAGAATAAGGGTCAGGATACTGAGAAGGATCCTGAGCGAGCAGCCTCACCTCCCGCGGATGCCAAAATAATCAACTTCATTTCGGGGGGATCCAACATTTGTGGGACTTCGTATTCGGCAGCAAAGAGACATGCAAAAGAAGCTAAAGCTGAAAGGGGAGACAAACCTGTCAGGATGACTACACTCACAACTGACAAAGTGGTCACATTTGATGTTGATGACAGGGATACTGTCCAGGATCCTCACCATGATGCTCTGGTAATAACGTTATATGTGGCTAACCATTTTGTACGCAGGATATTGGTTGATAATGGCAGTTCCGTCAACATAATCCAACTAGAGACACTTAAAAGGATGAATGTATCTCCAATGGATATCACTTCGAAGTCCACCGTGCTTGTTGGGTTTAGTGGAGAGGCCAGAAACACAGTGGGAGAGATAAAGTTTCCGGTGTACGTTGAAGGAGTCAACTCGATACAACGTTTCTGTGTAATGGACTCTCTATCCTACTATAACATTATACTGGGAAGACCGTGGATTCATGATATGAAGGCCGTGCCATCAACATATCACCAATGCATCAAGATACCTACCCCATGGGGAGTTGTTAAAGTTGATAGCGATCAGCAGGAGGCGAAAGAATGCTACTCATCCTCGATGAAATCCTCAACCAAACCTAGTGCAACATAGCAATTAAAGACGCGGGCCCAGGATATCGTGGAGGATCCGGAGCAGGATGTGAAGAAAATTGTCCTGGATCAGGATAATCCTGATATTTCGGTGCTCGTGGGAACCAATATCCCTCAGGATATCGAAGAACAATTAATTAACTTTTTAAAATGCAGGATGCCAACGTTTGCATGGAAGCATGAGGATATGACAGGCATATCCAAAGATATTATCACTCACAAGCTTGGAATTGATAAATCATTCAAGCCAGTGCAACAAAAGAGAAGGAAGTTTGCTCCTGAACGCAATACAATTATTCAAGAAGAAGTTGAAAGATTGCTGAAGTCCAAAATGATTAGAGAAGTCAAATTCCCAAGGTGGCTAGCAAACGTGGTAGTGGTACAGAAGAAGAACGGAAAATGGAGAGTCTGTGTGGATTACACAGACTTGAATAAAGCTTGTCCTAAAGACCCATTTCCTCTTCCCCATATTGATGCGATGGTAGATGCCACTGCTGGGCATGAAATGCTGACTTTCATGGATGCATCCTCAGGATTTCAACAGATCCAAATGGAGCCTTCTGACCAGGAGGATACTGCCTTCATGACGCCAACAGGTATTTATTGTTACACAGCTATGCCTTTTGGTTTGAAAAATGCAGGTGCAACATACCAAAGATTGGTAAACATGATGTTCAAAGACAAACTGGGGGACACCATGGAAGTATACATTGACGATATGGTAGTAAAGTCAAAGAAAGCTCAGGATCACCTCCAGGATATTAAAGGAGCGTTTGATATCCTGGATCAGTATAATATGAAGCTGAATCCTGCTAAGTGCCATTTTGGAGTGGGGGCAGGAAAATTTCTAGGATATATGGTGACCAAAAGAGGAATAGAAGCAAGCCCGGAGCAGATCAAAGCCATCTTGGATATTAAATCACCCTCAAATATGAAAGATGTTCAACGATTAACGGGGCGAGTGGCAGCATTAAACAGATTTATCTCAAGATCCTCAGAGAAATGCAAAGATTTTTATGATATCCTGAAGAAGAACAAAAAGTTCGAGTGGGGTGAGAAGCACGAAGCGGCCCTACGGGAGTTAAAGCAATATCTTTCAACCGCACCTCTACTAATGAAGCCTGAGAATGGTGAACCATTATCCCTATACCTCGCGGTATCAGGGAACGCTGTAAGTGCCGTCCTTGTAAAGGACCATGAAGGTCAGCAATATCCTGTTTATTATGTTAGCAAAAGTTTGTTAGATGCTGAAACTGGGTATTCTCACTTAGAAAAATTAATACTAGCATTAGTCATGGCATCAACAAAACTTAGACATTATTTTGAGACTCATAGGATTCATGTTAAAACTAATTATCCTGTCAAGAATGTGCTTAGAAAACCAGAGATGTCAGGCAGGATGGCTAAGTGGTCGGTAAAGTTAAGTGCCTATGATTTAGTATATGAACCTAGGAATGCCATAAAGTCTCAGGCTTTAGCTGACTTTGTGGCTGATTTTAGTAGTGACATCCAGGATGAGGCAGACCTAGAAGTTCAACAATTAGGAGAATCCTCAGGATCCTGGACATTATATACTGATGGTGCATCTAATATAAGAGGAGTAGGATTGGGAATACTACTAAAATCGCCACAGGGGGACATATTACCCCAGGCTATTAGGTGTGAATTTCCTGCTACCAATAATGAGGCAGAATATGAAGCTTTAATTGCAGGATTAGAACTAGCTAAAAGTATGAATATCAAGAATTTGCAAGTATATGTTGACTCCTTGTTAATTACTAATCATTTTAATGGATCCTATGCAGTTAAGGGTGAGAAGTTAATCGAATACCTCGATATTCTCAAAAAATTAGCAGGATATTTCGATGTTTTTACACTTGAACAGGTACCAAGAGAGGATAATGCTGAAGCGGATGCCTTAGCAAATCTGGGATCATCAGTCAGGATACCGGAAGGGACCCAAATACCAATAATACATGTTTTATATCCTGCAACGAATCCTCAGGATAAAGAAGTAGCGGATATTCGGGATCCTGGAGTGGAATATCCTGAACAGGATCCTGAATCCTGGACAACTCCAATTCTGAAATATCTTAAAGATGGACACATCCCCGAAAATGAAAATCCTAAGGCATTTAGGATGAAGGTATCACGATTCACTATTATAAATAATATTCTATACAAGAAATCTCTTGCAGGACCATATTTAAGGTGCTTGGAGGATCATGAAGCCAAAGAAGTACTTCAGGATATACATGAAGGGGACTGTGGTAATCACACTGGGGGCAGATCATTATTCTCGAAAGTATTGAGGACAGGATACTTTTGGCCAACAATGAGAAAAGATGCTGCAGAATATGCTCGAAGATGTGATGCATGTCAAAGGCATAGTAACATACTACATCAACCAGCTGAACCACTATGTCCTGTAGTTTCCCCTTGGCCATTCATGAAGTGGGGGATGGGTATAGTAGGGAAGTTACCAAAGGCTCCGGGAGGAAAAGTATTTATGTTAGCAATGACGGATTATTTCTCTAAGTGGGTCGAGGCTGAAGCATTCGTTCAAGTAAGAGACCAAGAAGTAGTATCCTTCATAAAGAGGAATATCCTGACTAGGTTTGGAGTACCAGCTGAGATCATTTGTGATAATGGGTCCCAGTTTATAAGCAAAAGGACTACTGACTTTTGCAAAAGTTGGGGAATCAAAATGATCACATCTACTCCGGTACATCCTCAAGCGAATGGACAAGCCGAATCCTCGAACAAGATAATAGTCAATAACTTAAAGAAGAGACTTGGAGCCAAGAAAGGAAGATGGGCGGAAGAGTTACCCTTTGTTTTGTGGGCTGATAGGACAACGGTGAAGAATGCAACTGGCCAAACCCCGTTTTCCTTGGTATTTGGAGCAGAGGCAATGATTCCAACAGAAATGACGATACCTACTGCAAGATCTATGCTACAGGATCCTGAACAGAATCCTGAAGTCTCATGTCAGGATCTGGATACTATAGATGAAAAAAGAGATGCAGCAAGGCTGAGGATAGCAGCATATCAACAAAGAATATCCAGAGCATACAATAAGAACATAAGGACTAGAAGATTTCGAGTTGGTGATTGGGTGCTGAGAAAGGCTTTTCAAAACACCACTAATCCTGCCGATGGCAAGCTAGCTCCGAAATGGGAAGGACCTTATGAAGTTGAGTCAGAAGCAGGGAAAGGAGCGTATCGACTCAGGAATGTGGAAGGGGATATGCTACCAAGATCCTGGAATGCAATACATTTGAAGCTCTATTTCAAGTAAGAGTAGAATTTGTTTTCTATCTCGGAATGGTATATGTTCTATCTCTTTAAAACAGATTTGTTTATTATCTTGAACCCAATACTGACTTAAGCATCGGAGGGGTGTTAGCCAAGCTAACACCCACCTTAGTTTAGAACTGTTTTGCAGGATATGTTTCAGGATATAGCTCCAGGATATATACTTAGGATAAGTCGAAAGATTAGAGGATTGGCCCCCTCTCTCACGTTTAAGGGATCCTGATCCCTTCACAGGTTTAAAGGTATTCACCTTTCTTTCGAATTGGGTTTAAACACCTCGCCTGGAGCGCAAGTTATCTAGGTGTAGTTCAAGGTAGCGGGACCAGTTCATGTAAAAGTGGCTGACAATTTCGTTACTGTTGGCTATATCCTGGATTCTAAAGGTATATGAGGATTGATCACCCTCTCTCACGAAAGAGTATTTTCATACTCTCAAAGGTTTAAAGGTTTTCACCTTTCTAAGTCTAGGAGTTTATGCACTCTCGCCTGTAGCGCATGAAATTCAGGGTTTATCCCCAGATATCAGGGTTTATCCCCAATATGCTAAGGATTCTTCTCAGGATATCGGGGGTTCTGCCCTTGGGCATTCGGAATTCATTCGAGCCAAAAGGTAAACACATTTGTGTCTTTGTCAAACGCAGGGGACACACATTATTCTAATCCGAAGGATGGATCCAAGTTTATAAATATGCACTGGGGACAAATTTATGATAAAGGATTGGAACTAATTCTCTAAGAATCTCTGGTATGATCCCTCCTTTTTATTTGGACAATTTATGGGTTATATTTCAATATCCTTTTCAAGATATCTTTCAGGATATCCCCCAGGATACATTTATGATATATGTTCAAAACAAACAATTTTCACAAGTAAAATTTGTATGTTAATGACAACAATAATAAAGTCAAAAGAAAGTAGTTATATTATTAACATACCAAAAGATGTGCTCTTAGTTTCACCTCAAAACAAGGCCCATCCACTAAGAGCACTAGTAATTCATAACCATATTCACCCAACAGTTGAGGGCTTCATCTCAAACCGAGACCCATCCACCTTCAACTGTTGTATTGTTCAAAAAGCATGCAGGACATATAAATTGTTCAGGTACGGAAAAGTAAAGTGCGGAAAAGTAAATTGTTTGTGGGACTACAAACCAACATCAAAAAGGTGGGCTCTGGCCTTGGCACGTATATCCGTCATCGCCCACCTAAATGCCCTCACACAGCGGCATCGCCTCCAACCTTCTCAGACTTCTCTGCTCCAGCATTTTTACCAGCATCCTGCGCAGCATCCTGACCAATGTCCATCTCAGCATCACCTCCAGCATCCTTCTTCTCTCCAGCTTGGACCACTACCTCCGTTGACTTGGAAGACTCACCGGCTTCAGCAGGAAGTGGCACAGCTTTGCCTCCAAGCTCCTTCAACTTGGCCACCCAGGATTCAACTGGCCAAGATGGACAAACAAGGCCTGTCTCCTTGGCCTCGTAGGCCATCTTGATGCGTGCTTGTAGCAGGGAGACGATAGCAGAAGCCTTGACTCCCTCTCGAAAGCTGATTAAGGCCTGATCATGGTCCATTTGAACACTGGCAAGTTTGACCTCAGCATCTTGGGTGACCTTCTTTAGCAAGCTTTCATAGTGCCGGCTCTTTGCTTCGGCGATAGCACCTTGGTCGGCAACGGTGCTCTCAAGCTGCTTGATCCTGGCTTCATGAAGTGCCACAGTACCACAAGCGTCATTGTACAAGTGGAGCAAATGCTGGAGGCCCTGTACATTGATCACAGGTATGGGGTTAGAATATATGCTGACTAAGACGTCCTACCAGGATATCCTGTTAGGATATACGTGCAGGATATACATGAAGGATATGCGGCAGGATATTACCTTGTTGAGGAAGGATGTCATTGGCTCTAAGGAGTCGGAGAAGCTGAGCTCATCATAGGAGAACCCTTCAGAGCCTGGAGTACTGACCTCAAGGCCCTTTCTCTTTTTCGCTGCGGAAGCACGGGTTCTTGGATTGGTCTTGGGAGCCGGGAGTGGCTTGGAGCTGGTGGTAGCAGGAGTCTCCTTCTTGACTATGGCTGGAGTTGGATAGCTGTCAAGTTCATCCAGGTCTAGATAGACTGGGACTTTGCTGGAGTCTGCACACAGGGAGTAAATTCTAAATCCCTCCTATAAATAACATATAAGAAGCATATGTGTGCAGGATATCTTGCAGGATCCTTACCAGACATGTTGGCACTTGAAATAGGACTTGGAGTTGGTGGAGAGGGATTGAAACTTCTTTCTGCCTCTGGGAGAAGTCTAATGGCGTCTATTCTTTCTTGAGAATTGGCAAGAGGAGGAGCAATCTTCCTGAAATCAGCTGCATAATAAAGAAGATAAGTTAGTTCAGGATATGGAACAGGATAAGCGACAGGATCATTCTTAAACCCTAAATCCTACCCTTTTTCAACCACTGTAACGGATATTCCGTCCCACCAGGGATTGAGTCCCTTTTTACAAAGAAAAACTTGGATTGCCAACCATCCTCGTTCTTGGTGGCACGAAGTATCAATGGGTCACCGGAAGTAGAATAAAACAGAAATCTACATGATCCGTGGCATCTAAGCTTGTAAGCCAGGGGGAGATCATGGATGGAAAGATCAGGAATATGGTTTCTCTTGATCTGGTCAAGAACAGTTAAGACACGCCAGAGCATTGGCATTGTTTGGCTAAAAGAGATTTTTGTGATATTAAAGAATTCGGTGATGAAATCCGGAAAGGGGAATCGAAGCCCTAGGGTAAAAGGGAAAGCACTAAAGCAAATCCACTCGTTGGAAACCATATCTGACCGGATTTCACGGTCAAACGGTCTAAATATGGTTCCTTCCGGGAAGATACCGGAGGATTTTAAGGCAGACAGGTGGGCACTATCAAAGGTACAGGCTTCCTTCTCCGGTTCTTGGAGAAGGTTTTGTTGGTAGAACGTAGGGGCCGAGTCACCTGAACTGACTCTTGTTTGGCGCGGCATTTGATCGACTGAATTTTTCGCCGGAGAGAAAAGATGAAGAAAAGTATGAAAGATAGAGAGAAAATGTACCTTTTTCCTTGTCGATTATGATTAAAAAAGAAGATGAGGATGAGAAGATATAGGGTATGATGAGTAGATATAGGCTGGGTAGTTGCAAGCGGTCACATCACAGATCTTATCTCTTAATTGCCTCGGTTTGCGTAAAAAAAATGTAACCGTTAGTACTGAGGATACTAAACGGTAACATTTTTGGGGACAATTGTTGTGGGCTAATTTCTGAGCTCATATCCTGAGAAATATCTTAGGTTTTATCTTGATTAAATAATATCTGTTCATATCCGGGGTGTGGATTCAGGGTATTGGTAATATCCTGAATGGTATCCTCAGGATCACTAACGGATTACGTGCAGGTACATGGGTTGGAAGCTAGCAACGTTCACAAAGACTTGTTCTGCGGAAGACTCGGTCCAAACCGTTCAAAGAAAGACGTTGAAGCCTTATTACTCGGTCTACAACGTTCGTGATGGAATATTCGGAGCATCCCATATTTATAGGGATATTTGTTTGTATTTCGTTACTATAAATAGGAGGAACACCAGATCGAATAGGACACAACAATTTCACTGCAATCACACTCACTACACACCAACACTTGCTCTCTTGCAAATTGTACTCTCACACGAATTCATTGTAACACTTAGAGATCTGGTTGATATCCTGCACTGTATCCTGAAGTTTAAAGCAATAAGAAGAACAAGGCAGCTGCGATTGTCAGCTCCCGAGGTTTTATGCCGGCGATCTAGATTGATCAAGGGCTTTCCTCATACATCTCGTGTCGTCTCCCTTACTTTTTGCTTATTATTTGCTCACTGTTTGATCGCAGATACAGCTCAATATCCTGAGCCGTATCCTGAATACTGATTTTCTAAATAATTCAACAAGCATATTTTCCATAAACTTTTTAGCACACTACCTCACATTACTAATTTGATCACTAAATTGCTTCGGTAATTTTTGACCAAAACAACAAGGTCTCACAATATAGATTCACACACGATAGATTAAAGACTCAAGATTCAACAAGATTTACATAGATCAAAGATTCAAGTTTCACATAGATTCCAATAGACTCAACACCGCAAACCCACGACCTTCGCATGGCACATTGTACGAAGTTTGGCAACATGTCAGAAACGCTTATATATAGGAAGTACCAGCGGCGTATCCACCACGCTTCGGGCACATCACTTCTGCCTCGTACTCGGTGTCATGTTACGTGCCTCAATTGCCATCACAAACACACACTCATCATCATCATCATACGCTCGTAGTTTAACCCAGTAGATTCACATAGATTTAACCCATTAGATTCACATAGACTCCAATAGATTCCCATAGATTCGCATAGATTTAGAGTTAACAATCTCAACACCAAACAACGAAATCCCGCATGGCACGTGCGACGAAAGTTCGGCAACATGACAGAAACACTTATATATAGGAAGTACCAGTGGTGTATCCACCACGCTTCAGTCATGCTACGTCCGTCCCGTCATCGGTGTCATGCTTCATTAACCATAACATTAGATTCCATCACATCTCACATAGATTTCACATAGATTAACCAAGTAGATTCAATAACATAGATTAACCAAATAGATTCCACAACTTCAACCCGAGTCTACAAAACCACGAACTTCGCTTAGCGCTTGGAACGAAGGTTCGGTAACATGCCAGAAACACTTATATATAGGAAGTACCAGTGGCGTATCCACCATATTTCGGACATGCCACGCCCGTCTCGTCTTCGGAGCTAGGCTACATTTCGCATTTTGTTTCTCAAACAACACATACTTAGATTACGCGTAGATTATGCTAGAGTACGCATAGATCACGCTTAGATTTCACTTAGATTACACAAGTAGTTTCCCCATAGTTTTAGAATTCCACAACCTCATCACCGGTCTGCAAAACACTAAGTTTCGCATGGCACTTGGTATGAAAGTTGGTAACATGCCTGAAACACTTATATATAGGAAGTGCCAGCGGCGTATTCACCATGTTTCAGACATGTCACTTTTGTCTCGTATTTCTATGCCATGTTCCGTTTAGCGTGTCACAACCACAATAACACATAGCTTCGTCAAATAGATTCACATAGTACCATAGTTGGTCAAGATTCCCACATAGATTATCATTATAGAATAAAGCTTCATAAATTTAGTTTGATTCGGAGATTGGGATTAACGTTTTAGATTGCGGACATATGTGCGAATCATGTAAAAAGTCTCAAAACAAACGAAGAATCAAATTTGAAACCACACATAAAAGTCGAGATAACATAAATGATAGGCTCATAAAACATAGATTGCTCCAGGTAGAAGAACGGTGACTAACAAAAGTGATTCGAACTTCTTTCGAATTGAGGCAACGCGTCTTGACTTACTCAGACAAATACGTCATCGATGTTAGGCCTACGATATTCGTCCTTTTGGTCATTTCACATTCCTAATTGAATGGAAGTTTCGAGACCTTGGCGAGACATAAAAACATCAAATAGTGGGACTAGTTATCAAGGTCTGAGTTTCACCTCTATCTTGACAACATCGTACCCTAATAGCATCGGCACTTATCAACAGATAAGTCCTATTAGAATATAATAAGGAAATTTCCCTTTTAGGTTCGGATGTCACTCCTGACTTGAGGACAATTTCGTGCAAAATTGCAAACACTGTTTAACAGCGTTTTCAAAGTATCAAGTGTATATTGTGTCAGCCTTAGGAAAGGTATGTAAGTTTAGCAGGAAAATGTGCTGCTAGGAAGCAGATATGGTAGAATGCATGAGTCTTAAACAACAAATAAGATTCAAGATTCCTAGAACTATAGACTAGAGCAAGTATTCCTACTTATCCCAATTCTCTATAGTTATGGCACTGATACCAATCTGTCACACCCCAACCGATGGCGGAAACATCGGGGTGCGAGAACTAAGCGTTCAAATTGCTCACGAGAATCCATAACACTAAATAGCTTCAATATAAATTAAATCCATTTCATGCAACTGTCTAAAACAAACATCAACCACCCAAAACATAGTATCAAAACATGCATAATCATTGTTTCAAAGTTTCTAGATTTAGCTACGTGGAGTATCTAAGTACCATCCTAGCTTATTTCACGATTCCTAGCATCTTGTCAGCCTGCAACATGTATTAACATAGAGTCAGTACAAAAATGTACCGGCGAGTATACAAGTTTGAATAATAGCATAATAGATTAAAAGTCTCATATCCATATGTAAATGTAACAAAACAGTTTCAGCCATGCTAGTGTTCGCAGTCTAACAAGTGATAGCCCAAGTATCCCGATGCTTTGTTGTTTTCCAAAGTCTCAAGGAAAACTAGAATCCTCCTAACAATACCCCCGAGAATAGTAGGGAGGTGCATCTCCTATAGTGCTACTATTGTTAAGGTGGAACTACATACCCTGGATTAAACGTCCACATAGCACATAGAATACAAGAATCACAAGTTTCACACAAACATAGGATAGAGTTTAGCTTTCCAAAAAATTCAAGTATCATAGCTTAATAGAATACATGTCACATCCCAAAGTTTAAAACAAAAGGGGATCGAGTATACTCACAGTGATTGCTTAACAGCCTAACTGTTATTGGATCAAAGGGAGCTCTTTAGATTTAGCCTGATTAGAATACAACAGATAAGTGTCAGATAGAAGTACGAGATTGCGCAAAGTGTCGAATCAGTCACTAGGTCGGATGGCTATTTGTTCGGATGGCCATTCGATAGAGGTGGCTGTTGTGAGTGAGGGACGGATGGCCATCCGATCGGATGGTCATCCGATCAAATGATCAGTCGATCCAAAAAGGTTAGTAAGTTTCAATCAGGTTGCCTCGATTGGATGGCTATCCGATCAGATTGCTACTCGATAATGGAGGTTTCCAAAGTTTCAAGTTTCTGAAAAGTTTCCAAGTGTTGAAAGATCCTAAGACACATTGTCACTTTAATCGGATGGCAGTTTGATCAGATGGCTATCCGATCGGATTGCCATTCGACAATTAAAGATTCAAGGTCTCAAAGTGTTTAGGGTTAAGAGGCAAGTGTCACTTGATCGGATGGCGGTTCGATCGGATGGCTATCCGATCGGATTCCCACTCGATCGGGTTGTCCTTGTCCCGTTCCCAGACTTGTAAAATTTCTAAGTTTCTGATTAAACAGCGATGACTTGGTACGTATTGAGACAATGGTAAACACACCAATGTACAGCCGTTTTGATCGAAAGGGAATCACCCCTAGTCCGTCCAGTCGTATGTTCTTGGCGAGGCTTATGTCGGAATCCGTACTCCGGTCACCTTCTCCGGCAACAATCCATTTCCAAGCCGACCCAAGACTAATCATCAAGTCATCAGTCCGTTCAGATCCAGATTCCACCGTTTTAAGTAAAAATTTTAAGGAAAGATGAAGATAAACATAAGTTTTAGCTAAAAAGTCCAGATTTAGTCAAGATTCAGTGTAAAACTCATGAAATTCCTTAGATCTGAGCTAATTCTTGATAGGGATGACATCACACCATAGTTTGTACAAACCACCATGATGACGTCATTCTCAAGAGCTCAAATCTTAGAGATTTCACGGTGAAAAGTGAGATTTCAAAGGAGGATCATGTAGAGAATAACGCACAGATCAAAGTTGTACAAGAATCTAGTGTAAAACATACCGAAATCGCAGACGAATGGAAGAAAAGAGGGGGTGCGTGCGTCTGGATCGAGTGAGGCTGTCACATCAGTGAAAATGATGTGACAGGCCTATTTGTAGTGTGAGAGAGAGGGAGGGAGGCGGTGTGCACGGATCGGATGGCAGCTCGGTCGAATGGCCATCCGATCGGATTGCCACTCGGTCAATCCCATCCTTTTCGCGTTCCCGTCTTTGATTCGATTCGTGACTTAGATTAAGCGTTGCGTATTAGTGGGTAATAGCATCTCATAACTAGATTAACACATTAGCATAAAAGTTTCCGTAGTTTCATAGTTTCCATAGTTTCCGCCAGTGACAAGACTCCAGTCCCTCGTTCAACCAAGCCTCAAGTTTCACGAGCCTCAAGAGTCAAGTACCAAAGTATCAAGTCTTATAGAATCATAGTATCATAGAATCATAGCTTCATAGAATCATAGTATCATAGAATCATAGTTTCATAGAATCATAGTATCATAGAATCATAGTTTCATAGAATCATAGCATAAGTTTCACCAAGTATCAAATATCACATAGTATAGGGGCTAAAAGTGTCAAATAAGTAAAAGTCTAGGGACGCAGGCATTACATACCTGTCGCGTAGCGCAGGGTGTTTTTACTAGTATAAACTATGTAGAAGACATACAATGATTTAGCACCAAGAAAGTATAATACACGAGTAAAGTTGATAGACAATAGTAGATTTGTGTATCACATAAAGAAACTAGATATTGAATTTAAATAAACTAAACTTTCACCAAATGGTTTATAGCACTCTGAACTTTCGATTTGTACCATACAACTCACAACTTTCAACTTATTGGCCGATAATACTTATAAACTAATTGAGCCCTAACCCAGTCAGTTTTTGCTGATGTGGCACTTGTGTGTTGATGTGGTATCTGAAGTGAATTTTTTTAAAGACATGGCAATTGATGTGGCATATGCTTGGTTTTTTTTATGATGTGACAACTGATATGGCACTAGTTTGTTGATGTGGCAGTTGATGTCAGCAAACTGGGTTAGTGTTTAGTTTGAGAGTGATATCGGCCAATAAGTTGAAAATTGGAAATGGTGTGGTACAAATCGAAAGTTGGAAATGCTCTTAGCCAATTGATGAAAGTTAATATTATTTAAATCCAATATCCCTAAGTAAACTCATTTAAATAAATATGATCACTATTGATATTAGTTGGATATATAATGTGGGGATTTGATCAATCCTTCTACCTCATCAATACCCACCTGTTTATTTTTAAAATATTTAGCATTATAACAGATGAGAAAGTTATTCTACAAGTGTACGAAGTGTAGGAGAAAAGTTTGGCCCTTAATTTGCAAGATCAATGGTTGAGATTAAGTGGCCCCTAAATATAGAATTCACATAACAAAAAATAAGGGAATAAGTGGGAAAAAGGGTAAAATAGAAAAATCCAATATTGTTGACTCTTAAACCCACTTCCCCCTTGATTTTCAAACGGTTATAATTTTTTCAAGCGTTGATAATTTTTTATAAAAATTACACCATATTAACGAGCATTTCATTCTCTTTAATTCAAGCAGCTTATTGTTATATTTTTCTTAAAAAAATTGCAGGATTTTAAATACCTATTACGTGATTACGTGATTTGAATACCTAGTAAATGACTACGTGATTTTGAATATCCATTACGTGAATACTTGATTTCATTATAGTATTTTATGTGAAACCCACTAAGTGATTACGTAATTACGTAACAATGGTTAACTATATATTATTACATGACTACATGATTTTAAATACTCATTTCGTGATTACGTGATTTCATTATAGTATTTATGTGAAACCCTACTGAGTGATTACGTAGTTACGTAAAAACAAAACATGTAATACATAATACTTCATATGGAATACATAATATTTCCGGTATAATCACGTATTAAGGATAAATTATATACGAAACATTAGCTAAACAACCTATAATAACGACATAATGTTGTATATTAGAGATTTAACCACGTAATAAAGCATAAACAATCAAGTTCTTATTATTGAATGTGTAATAATGTAATAAGCATAATTGTATTAACATTATTTATAACATGTCATATTGAATGTGTAATCATCTAATGAATTTACATTGAATGCGTAATGATTTATGTTGAATGTGTAATCATGTAATAGGTATTCAAAAATCACGTAGTCATGTACCGGGTATTCAAAATCACGTAATGGATACTGGGTATTCAAAATCACGTAATGGGTACTCAAAGTCCTATAAATTATTTTTAAGAACACTATAGCAATAGGCTGCTTGAATTGAAGAGACTGAAATACTAGTTAATATTGTGTAATTTAAAAAAAAATATTAATGCATGAAAAAGTTATAGTCGTTTAAAAATCGAGGAGACTAGTTAAAAGGAGAAAAGACCGTCATACCATTCCCTCCTTAAATTGAGAAAAACAAATGTGCGGTCATGATTCTCTCCTACACTTCGTAGGAAATTCCTCTCTTGTACATGATCTCTTATCAGATAAAAGTATATTTTCAAGGACATGTTATATAAATTTACGTTATAACTAATCTTAACACTTAATTTGAGAGTGAATTTCAAATTTTGGCCTTTATCTTTATAGTGAATTTCAGGCGGTGTCCTTTATTTTTCAAATTGACGAGTCTTGTACTTAATGTTTTAAAATCTTGCACGTTATGTCATTTAGCCTTAACCTAGTTAGATTTTTCTGTTAAAAAAGATAACCCAAGGATATTTTTGTCTTTTACCCATTTATTTAAAAACTATTTAATAATCAATACTTAGATTTTTCTGTTTAATAATTGTATAATATTAAAAGAAAGTAGGCCCACCCCACCCCCTCTCCCATTGTCTTTCTCTCCTTGTCTTCCTCCATAGTTCTATCATTGCAGAATACATACTACTCTACAATTCTCAACAAACACATGAACACCAAACCAGAAATTAACTCCGTGTCACTAATCTAACGACGAGCAACCGAAACAGAACGTCTCCTCCTCGATTGTGAGAATCTACTTACGCTTCTAGAACGCTGGTGAGAATCTACTTACACTCTCAATATCCAACTCAGAACCGTTATCATTACCGGAGATAATTTCGATTGTGGGAATCTGCTTAGGTTTCTAGAACGCCGGTAAGCTTTAGACGACGATGACGTCAGTGATTCGTCGGTCGACGGTGATGAGTCTCCGATCGGAGCTCTTCTAGTCGTGGATTTAAACGCCGGTGTAGCTTTAAAAGACGAATATTCCGGCGAATCTTCCATCGACGGTGAAAAATCGTCGATCGAAGCTTTTATCGTCGTCGATTTAAACGCCGTAGTAGCTTTAAAAGACGAATATTGCGGCGAATCTTTCGTCGATGGTGACGTATCTCCGATCGGAGGTCTTCTAGTCGTCGATTTGAACGTCGATGTAGCCTTCGAATCAGAACATTCACGAAGAATGAGTGAATATGAATGAAAATTTAGGTTAATTGGATGAGAATGAAACCTGTAAATCACATGAAAGAGATGATGAACAAACTGCGATTCCTCGATAGTTCTATCATTGCAGAATAAAATCAAAGTATTGATTTTTAAATAGTTTTTAAATAAGTGGGTAAAAAGACTAAAATACCCCTGGGTTATCTTTTTTAACAGAAAAATCTAACTGGCTTAGGGCTAAAGGACATAACGTGCAAGATTTTAAAACATAAAGTACAAGACTCGTCAATTTGAAAGATAAAGGACACCGCCTGAAATTCACTATAAAGATAAAGGACAAAACTTGAAATTCACTCCTTAATTTGATATAAATTCATCCATAAGTATGTAAAACTTAAAGGGTCGTATTATTGGCACACCTGAATCCTTAAATCGACACCTTCAATACGGGTCGTATAAGCTTACACGGGTCGTATTGCTTTTTCAATTTCTAATAAAGACTGATGTGTCAGATTTTTTCTATTTTACTGGACCAATATGGGTCATATAGGTCTATACAGGTCGTACAGGTCTATACGGGTCGTATTGGTTGAGGCTTTTTTTTCAAAAAAAAATTATACATTTGTTTATGGTTAAAACAAAGTTTTCTAAAAAATATTTATTTTTTTAAATAAAAACTTCCTTAAATTTTTTAAGGATACCATGTACAATGTAGTATAGTATAGGTGAGGTACAAGTCGCGTAAGAGCATATATAGATGTAGTAAAGGTCCCGTATATGTATTGAATAGGTTAATTTGTAATTTTAAAGGTATTTTGTTTGTGTAATGTATTTAATGTGTTTTTTGTTTGTTTAATGGATACAAAACGTAAAGTAACCAGCAATATACGCCAAAATACAACACTGTATAGACATAATATGCCATAATACGTGATAACATGACATGTATATACAATCTACACCCTAATACGACACTTACAAACAATAAACGTGACAAAACCGAGTGTCACCGACACGACCCGTACGGACAATATATGCGATAATACCGAAAATATTGACAATATACATTGTAATACGCCATTTAACGACAAAATACGTCAAGTAATGATACCGCACTATGCATATACACACAACACGACACATTTATAACAACCCTCCTGAATATTTTCGACACCCTAATATATACTTTAAAATATCCCAATATGTCCTAAAATACACCCCGTACGCGAAAACGGGCCCCGATTACCTTTATTTTTATTAAAATTAAATAAAAACAAATTTTAATGGTCTCTCGCGGGGCACGTAGCCCTTGGCTACCGTCTACGCGGGCCACGACAGCAAGGAGATCAGGCCGAAACCCTAAGGCGCCACGTGTTGAGACGCGTGTGGAGGCTACGAGTCGAATCAGCAACCCTAGGGCCTACCCTAGGGAGCCTCGCGGGCCGCGAAGGCCTTGGTCGGAGTTTTCACGGGGAGCGACAAAACCCAATTGCAGCCCTATAAATTGAGGGCATCGGCTTCAGTCTCCGATCGCCCACACACTTTTCTTTCTCTCGAATTTCTTTATAGTAGAAGCTATTCTCGGGCATAATACCCCCTAAATAACGAAGTTCTACTCCGTTGTAAGTATTATAACCCTGGTTACGTATTAGATACACTGCCTGATTGATCCAGGGTTCCGTAATGGCTGTCGTGGTTCTGCCCGACGTAGTCATTGGAATGTCGTCTCGGGGAGGGTATTGCTAATGTAAATATTGGGTTATTATATTAACACGTGTGCATTTGTGTAATTTATAGATAATTTCCAGGAAACCCTTAAAGAAAACCTAAGACAGCAATGTGAGTAATCTCCTTTTTGTAAACTACTTTTACAAAACCTTAATTATTTTAAATTATAATTAGCAGTGATTGAGTCTTTGTAATTATACAATTACTGTCGGTATGTTAGGGTTTTGTATACAAAATGTGGAACACGTTACCATTGGATAAAGAGTTAGCCAATGAGTAATATGACTCACCAGTCAGGATTGACAGTACTGAATGAGTAATTGGGTAGATGTAAACATTGTAATCGCTCTCAATACTGTGAAAATTGATAAAACTCTTCTTGATTAAACTGGGATTCACTCACCAGTATTTCCCACTGACAAAATGTTTTTTAAACGCGTTTCAGGTAACAAAATGTGAAAGCCAACTAGAAGTCAGCCGGACAACACTGAAGGCTTGGAGAAAGTGGCTATAAAAGTTACCTAAATAAAGAAGATGTTTTATTTCAATAAAATGGGATTTATTCCTATAAATCAGTTTGTAATGAAAACTTGGGGTTTTACCCCAATATGTTTACTTATATAAAATATGGTGTTTTACTCTGATAAAATAATTCCTAACTACGGTCCTGATGAAATTTCCGCTGCCAAATTGATAAACACCGATACCACCGAAACTGATTCTCGTGGCCGCCCGTTCCTGGGACAGATAGGGGGCGGGGGTTGCGACAGCAGGTGGTATCAGAGCTAAGCCACTGATTCAGCCACAGAAGTGTTCTGCTGACACCAAAATGTATCTAAATTGTTAAGAAATTAATTATGGAAATACGTGCCTATTTGTATTTTATTGTTGTGTATTATTTGACTATTTGTTAGTTTACAGTATGAGCGACCAAGGACCAACCGACGCGTATCGTCGGTTGTCCAGCTCACCTAGGAGCGAAGGCACCTCTTCACTGCCTGCCCTCTCAAGGTATTCAGCTGATAATGAAGAAGGGATATTTGTGTTTAAGGCTTAGTCTAAAGAGCCATTCCCTCAGAAAAAGAGAGGATGGTTCAATAGAGGAGCACACGAGCGTAGGAAAAGAATGAAAAAGTTACAACAGCAGCGAGTCCTAGCAGCCGCTAAAAGAGAGACAGATGCCCATACACAGGATATGCTTAATAGGAGCTTAGCCAAATTTCATATCCTAGCAACCACAGCTGTCGCCGACCCTAACATGGAGCAACTGATAGCACCCCAACCATTACCACTATTTCCCGCTCAGCCAATGGAAATAGAAAACAACCCAGAAAACCATGTCGAAATGCATGATTTTAACCCAGAGGAGATACCTAGGGTACCAGCACCCAATCCCTTAGACCCGGATTATGACCCGTTGTGGGATGACAATAGGGATTATGTGCAACGTTACCCAATACCAGAAGACATGCCCATGCCGAATCTAGGAGCTTACCCAGGTTTGGACCCTCCATATCCCTACTATGATAGTGATCAATACATTAGGGAAATTTTAGAGAATCCTTACCCGTACCAGGAACCCATGCCCCAGATTCCAAACCCAGTCCCAGCACCTGCACCCCCAATGAGTGCAGAAAATGTGCAAGAGCTGCGAACTTTCGGAGAAGAGATTTTAGAAAGCAGCGAGAGAATGAGGCAGGTTGGAGAGCGACTCGTCTGGAAGTACGACGAGCGCAATATGGATTTCTGGATGAATCCATATCCATGATGGTGATGGTAGTAGTAAAAATAATAATATAATAATATATATAATATGTGTGTATAAAAAAATATATATATACAATAATTACAATATATAACCATAGATGCCTACTAGTAATGTAATTTCAATTTCAGTCGTATTGTAATTTTTAATTTCAGTACTGGTTTGTATTAGATGCATATTATATATAAGAAAAGAGCAAGTCGCAATGATCGATGTTTTTTTATCAACATGCGTGTTATGTGATTGGTGGTATTAAATATTATCTTGTTATAATAATACGTGATAAATGTAAGGACCTTCAAAATTGTCCATAAACGACCCGTAAGTGAAAACCCGGACCCCTGAAACCCTAATGTGCATGAAAAACCAAGAAAATAAGAAAATTGGGTTTCACGCGGGCCGCGTAAAGCATAAGAGAAACCTACGCGGGCCGCGTTAACTTATAATTTGACCGGATAAGCATTCCCGCCACGTGTCGAACACCTGGCAACCCTACTCGTGACACATATGCCCTACACGTAGACTAGGTGGCTCTCGCG
Source organism: Helianthus tuberosus (assembly GCA_030545235.1). Taxonomy (NCBI): domain Eukaryota; kingdom Viridiplantae; phylum Streptophyta; class Magnoliopsida; order Asterales; family Asteraceae; genus Helianthus; species Helianthus tuberosus. Next base: position 137,736,309 of record CM060355.1, on the reverse strand, counting down.
GGCCGCGTAAAAACCTGTTAAGGCTTACGCGGGCTGCGTATAACTCAAAAACTTGCTATAAATTGCCTGGACATGAGACTTGTTTCTGTGTTCGAAATTTTCAATCAAAACACACATATTCTGCTCGAAAATAAGTATTTAGGGGTCACGACGCTGCTACGATACAGGGTATTAACTCGATCAGTGCTACGATACAATGTCCAATCGATTGAAACCAATCCGATGGATGATTAAGTGCTGCCCAAATCAGGGCTGTACTTTGTCATTCGTCGTGAGGGTTTTAATCTCGTGAGCTAATCGTAAATGTTGCATTAAGTTACTGACCTAGTTTCGTGTGCATTGTTATTTAATTAGGTTACAAGGTTAAATCTATAGACAAGGTTCTGTCCGATTAAATTTGCAAAGTGAGTCATTCTCTTTTTATCAAATTGTTTTCTTAAAACTCTACTTGTTTTCAAAGTTATAATTACAGGGATTAAGTCTTTGTAATCTTCAATTACTGCCGGTATGTGGGGTTTTGTATACATTACTTGATACCCGTCACCATTGGACAACGGGTTAGCCAATGGGTGATCTGACCATAGTCACAGATACAATCGAGTGACAATTACCGATTTGGGGTAATTGGTTGATAGAAACAATGTAATCACCCTTAATACTGTATATTATAACAATGTGTCATTTTGTGCAACTTGAGTGACTCGCCAGTATTTCCCTGCTGATAAAACCTTTTTAAAACATGTTTCAGGTGATCTGCTGTGATCAAGGAAAAAGTGCCATGTAGCTCTACAAGCTTGAAGAAGTGGCTCAATAAAATAAAGAAACATGTTTTTGTAAAACGGGGGTTTCCCAGTGAAACCACCTCTATTGTAAATTATGGGTGTTATCCCCAAATTATGAAATAAAATAAATTAGGCATTTTCAAGTTTTAAAAGATCCTGTTAAATTTCCGCTGCCAACATATTAATTACCACAGGTTTCTGTCCCGCGGCTCCTGAAACGGGTAAAACCGGGCCGGGGGCTGTGACCGTAAATGTTTAAAATCCAGATGGACAACGAAGTGAATCAAGAACACCAGAATGATAACAACCAGAATGACAATAACCCGAATAATGATAACCCGAACAACAATAACAATGGAAATTAAGTGGATAACAGTGCCATCCAACACATAGTGGCACAAGGAATCATCGATGCAATGCCATTTATTATTCAAACTGTTAGGGAAGCAGATAATAAAAGTAAACATAGTAGTAAACTACCCACTGAACCGGAACACAGCATAAACAATGGACCTTTACTTCAAGCGCCCTTTCCCAAAAGAAGAAGAACCATGCCTTATGGTTGTTCTTATAAAGAATTCTAGTCCTGCAAACCAATAGAATTCTCGGGCAATGAAGGACCCATTGCAACTCTACGCTGGATAGAAAAGACTGAGGCTGTCTTAAAAATAAGCAAATGTGCAGAAGAAGATAAGATAATGTTTGCTTCTAATTTGTTTAAGAAATGGTGGAACACGATCCTCCACTCTAGGGGAAGTGATAGGGTTTATAACATGGAATGGGAAGAATTTAAGAACATGGTGGAAAGGAAATTCTGCCATCCCAATGAAAAGGAACAGATAGCAAATAAGTTTCTAAATCTTAGGATGACTGGAGTGGATAGTAAGGGATATACTACATTATTCTTTGAATATGCTAGAATAGTGCCAACCCTTGCATTACCTGAACCAGTATTAATCTCCCGTTACATCTGGGGATTAATCGGGGAGATTAGGCATGTAGTCAAGGCCGCTAGACCTCAAACCATAGAGGAAGCTGTAGAACTAGCAAATACCTTGACAGATGATTTAGTACGTACACGAGAAGAGGATCAAAGTAAGAACCTAGCTCAGAGGCTTACCCAGAAATTTCGCTCTAGAAATTCCAACCGTGGGAAAAATGTAGGTTCTACTTCTGCACCTTATTGCAAGTATTGCAAAAGGAAGCATTCTGGAAGATGCTCCATATATTGCAACTTCTACAAAATATCTGGACACAAGGAAGAAGACAACAGGAAGAAACTTAGCAACATGATATGTTACAACTGTGGAGAACAAGGCCATATCAAGCCAAACTGTCCGAAATTAGCTTCAGCTACAAATAACAAGACTACTAAAAATGCTAGAGCATTTGTGTTGACTGTAGATGAAGCCAAGATGATCCCAGACGTGATAGCCGGTACATTTTTAGTTAATGATGTTTTTGCTAAAGTATTATTTGACTCTTGTGCGAACCAAAGTTTTATTAATACTTCATTTTGCAAACTTCTTAATCAATCATTAACTAAACTCCCACAAAAATGTTTAGTAGAAACAGAAAATGGAGAAACCATTAAGATTCCCGAAATCTTGTAGGGAGCAAGAATAGAATTTTTAAATCAAAAGTTTATTGCAAACATTTACCCAATGAATCTGGCAGGATTTGATGTTGTATTAGGAATGGATTGGTTAATAGCCAATAAAGCCAGTATTTTATGTGATCAAAGTCAATTCAAGTAAATTCACCCAAAGGTGAAAAGACCACAATTAAAGGAGATAAGCCATCTAGATCCACGAAATTCATCTCTGTGATGAAAACAACAAGTTATATAAGAAAAGGGTCTTTTGTGTATTTGATTCCATAATCACTAACACTAAAGGAAAAGAACTGAAAGATATTCTAGTAGTATCTTAGTTTTCAGATGTGTTTCCAGAAGAATTACCAGGACTACCGCCAGACAGAGAAGTTGAATTCAGAATCCATCTGCTACCAGGGACAGCACCAATTGCTAAAGCACCTTATCGTTTGGCACCAGCAGAAATGCAATAACTGAAGAAACAACTGGACGAGTTGCTGGAGAAAGGATTCATACAGCCAAGTTCATCGCCATGGGGAGCACCGATTTTATTTGTTAAAAAGAAAGCTGGATCTATGCGTATGTGCATTGATTACCGTGAATTGAATAAAGTCATGATTAAGAATCGGTATCCATTACCACGAATCGTTGATTTGTTCGATCAATTGCAAGGAGCTCAATTTTTCTCAAAAATCGATTTAAGATCAGTATATCATCAATTGAAAGTACAGGAAAAGGACATTCCTAAGACCGCTTTTAGAACAAGGTATGGCCATTATGAATTTACTGTCATGCCATTTGGTTTAACCAATGCCCCAGTTGCATTCATGGACATGATGAACCGAATATGTAAGCCATATTTGGATAAATTCAAAATTATCTTTATAGATGATATTCTCATTTACTATAAAAGTAAAGAGGAACATGCAAAGCATTTGCACGCACTTCTAAGTTTATTAAGGAAAGAAAAGCTTTATGCTAAGTTTTCGAAGTGTGAGTTTTGCTTAGAACAGGTACAGTTTCTTGGACATTTAGTCAATCATGAAGGAATTCATGTAGATCCCACCAAAATCGAGGCAATTACCAGATGGAAAACCCCTGAGTCACCAACCGATGTTAGAAGTTTCTTAGGACTGGCTGGTTATTATAGAAGATTTATTCAAAAATTTTCCAGAATAGCCATTCCCTTAACTAAGTTAACTTGTAAATCCATTAAGTTTGAATGGGGACCAAAAGAAGAAGAAGCCTTTAAAATTCTTAAGCAAAGATTAACCAACGCATCCATACTAGCGTTACCAGAAGGAACCAAAGATTTTGTAGTTTATTGTGACGCTTCTAAGTTAGGTTATGGATGTGTGTTGATGCAACGTCAAAAGGTTATAGCTTATGCATCTAGACAACTTAAGAATCATGAAGAAAATTATTCAACCCATGATCTGGAATTAGGAGCAATAATTTTTTCTTTGAAAATTTGGAGACATTACCTTTATGGTAGTAATTTTACCATTTTCACTGATCATAAGAGTTTAAGGTATGTTTTTGGGCAAAAGGAGTTGAATATGAGACAAAGACGCTGGATGGAGATACTCAGTCATTATGATTGTAATATCCAATATCATGCAGGAAAGGCAAATGTAGTGGCCGATGCTTTAAGCCGAAAGTGTCATGAAAAGCCAAAGAGAGTGCGTTCTCTTAAGTTAAATCTACAGGTAGATTTAAATGAACAAATTAGAGGAGCACAAGAATCAGTAATCAAGGAGGATACTAAAAAGTTAAAAGGAATAATTAAGGAATTAGAACAAGGAACAGATGGAATTTAGAGATTCCATAAGAAAAGAACGTGGATACCTAAATTAGGAAACCTATATCACCGTATATTAGAAGAAGCTCATAAGTCTAAGTATACGATGCATCTTGGAATTGATAAGATGTATCAGGACTTAAGAAAGAATTTTTGGTGGATAGGAATGAAAAAGGATATAGCAGCATATATGTCGCAAAGTGTTAAACCTGTTCACAAGTTAAAGCTGAACATCAGAAACCCTCAGGTTTGCTGCAACAGTTAGAAATGCCAGTATGGAAATGGGAATTAATAACAATGGATTTTGTTACCAAATTACCCAAAACATGAAAAGGTAATGATACAATCTGGGTAATTATAGACAGGCTAACTAAGTCAGCCCATTTTCTACCAATGAAGGAAATTTTCAATATGGAACAATTAGCTAAGTTATATGTAAATGAAATAGTTTCATTGCATGAAATTCCTTTATCAATTGTTTCTAATAGGGATAGCCGTTTTACCTCTTATTTTTGGACAAGTTTCCAAAAATCCATGGGAACCAAGTTGAATCTAAGCACCGCTTATCATCCTCAAACGGACGGACAAAGTGAACGAACGATCCAGACAATGGAGGACATGCTTAGAGCTTGTGTAATTGATTTTGGAGGTAATTGGGACTATCACTTACCATTAATAGATTTTCTTATAATAATAGTTATCACACAAGTATCAATGATGCACTATTCGAAGCACTGTATGGACGAAAGTGCCGAACCCCAATCTGTTGGGCAGAAATTGGGGAAAAGCAACTATCCGGACCTGAGATAGTGCAAGAAACAACCGACAAGATCATTCAAGTCAAGGAACGACTGAAAGCAGCACGCGATCGACAAAAGAGCTATGTTGATAACAGACGAAAACCGCTAGAATTTCAAATAGGTGACAAAGTGTTGTTGAAAGTCTCTCCTTGGAAAGGAGTGGTAAGATTCATCAAAAGGGGAAAGCTAAGCCCCATGTATGTTGGACCTTTTGAGATTATTAGAAGAATAGGACATGTAGCCTATCAGCTACAACTGCCAGAGGAAATGGCAAGAATACATGATGTATTTCATGTATCTAATCTCAAGAAATGCTTAGTTGATGAATCACTGGTAATACCTCTAAAGGATATAAAGATAAATGAGCAGTTAAAATTTGTAGAAAAGCCTCTACAGATTGAAGACAGGAAAGTCAAGAACCTCAAACACAAGAGATTAGTTCTGGTCAAAGTGAAATGGGACTCCAAAAGAGGACCATAATACACATGGGAACTTGAATCAGAAATGCAAAAGAAATACCCGCATCTATTCCAGTAAGATCTCGAGGACGAGCTCTAAAATAAGGTGGGGAGGATATAACAACCCTCCTGAATATTTTCGACACCCTAATATATATTTTAAAATATTCCAATATGTCCTAAAATACACCCCGTACGCGAAAATGGGCCCCGAATACCTTTATTTTTATTAAAAATAAATAAAAACAAATTTTAATGGTCTATCGCGGGGCGCGTAGCCCTTGGCTACCATCTACGCGGGCCGCGACAGCAAGGAGATCAGGCCGAAACTCTAAGGCGCCACGTGTTGAGACGCGTGTGGAGGCTACGAGTCGAATCAGCAACCCTAGGGCCTACCCTAGGGAGCCTCGCGGGCCGCGAAAGCCTTGGCCGGATTTTACGCGGGGCGCGACAAAACCCAATTGCAGCCCTATAAATTGAGGGCATCGGCTTCAGTCTCCGATCGCTCACACACTTTTCTTTCTCTCGAATTTCTTTATAGTAGAAGCTATTCTCGGGCATAATACCCCCTAAATAACGAAGTTCTGCTCCGTTGTAAGTATTATAACCCCGGTTACGTATTAGATACGCTGCCCGATTGATCCAGGGTTCCATAATGGCTGTCGTGGTTCTGCCCGACGTAGTCATTGGAATGCCGTCTCGGGGAGGGTATTGCTAATGTAAATATTGGGTTATTATACTAACACGTGTGCATTTGTGTAATTTATAGATAATTTCCAGGAAACCCTTACAGGAAACCTAAGACAGCAATGTGAGTAATCTCCTTTTTGTAAACTGCTTTTACAAAACCTTAATTATTTTAAATTATAATTAGCAGTGATTGAGTCTTTGTAATTCTACAATTACTGCCGGTATGTTGGGGTTTTGTATACAAAATGTGGAACACGTTACCATTGGACAAAGAGTTAGCCAATGGGTAATATGACCCACCAGTCAGGATTGACAGTACTGAATGAGTAATTGGGTAGATGTAAACATTGTAATCGCTCTCAATACTGTGCAAATTGATAAAACTCTTCGTGATTAAACTGGGATTCACTCACCAGTATTTCCCACTGACAAAATGTTTTTTAAACGTGTTTCAGGTAACAAAATGTGAAAGCCAACTAGAAGCCAGCTGGACAGCACTGAAGGCTTGGAGAAAGTGGCTATAAAAGTTACCTAAATAAAGAAGATGTTTTATTTCAATAAAATGGGATTTATTCCTATAAATCAGTTTGTAATGAAAACTTGGGTTTTTACCCCAATATGTTTACTTATATAAAATATGGTGTTTTACTCTGATAAAATATTTCCTAACTACGGTTCTGATGAAATTTCCGATGCCAAATTGATAAGCACCGATACCACCGAAACTGATTCTCGCGGCCGCCCGTTCCCGGGATAGATAGGGGACGGTGGTTGCGACAACATTAGAGTACATGTGGATTCTAAACAAAATTACATGTAATCATAGAATACGATACCACACGAAACCGAACGTCACCGATATGGCACGTATAGAGCATATACTTCATAAAACGACACGTAATGACAAAACACTTCAAATTATGAAATTTTGATATTACCCTTTTACGCATCGTATAGGTTAAAACTGGGTCGTATAGTAGACTACTACGAATCATATAGACCCCCTGAATTCTCGAAAAACAAGGGGTTAATTGATAACTCAGGAGGTCTATACGGGTCGTATAGACCCCCTGATTTATCAAAAAAAACAAGGGGTTAATTGATAAATCATGGGGTCTATACGGGTCGTATAGGCCTATACAGGTAGTATAGACCCCGGATTTATCAATTAACACCTTGCTTTTTTTTTTAGAATTCAGGGGGTCTACATGATAAAATTTTAAAATGTTTTTGTTTAAAAAATAAAAGAATTTTTTTATTAAACTTTATTAAAACTATGATTAAATGTATACAAAAATTTGTAAAAAAAAAAAACTTTATAGACTCTCTAATTTATCAATTAACCCTTTTTTTATTTTTTTATTTTTTTATTTTTGAGAATTCAGGGGGTCTACATGATAAAGTTTTAAAAATGTTTTTTTGTTTAAAAGTAAAAGAATTCTTTTATAAAACTTTGTTAAAACTATAATTATATACAAAAATTTGTAAAAAAAACTTTATAGACCCTCTGATTTATCAATTAACCCCATGTTTTTTTTTAGAATTCTGGGGGTCTACATGATAAAGTTTTAAAAATGTTTTTTGTTTAAAAAATTGAAGAATTCTTTTACTAAACTTTGTTAAAACTATCATTAAATGTATACTAAAATTTGTAAAAAAAAAAAAACTTTATAGACCCCCTGATTTATCAATTAACCCCTTGTGTTTTTTTTAGAATTCAGGGGTGTTGGCTCATGTAATCCTTTCTTGAAGAACAGATGATACAAAAGCCAAAACTGATTCTTAACAGTTAATCCACAATAAGCAATGTTTGAACATAATTCCCTCCAATGGCAGTGGTACTTAACAATTGATGACTCTAAAGCCTGTTGTTTTGTAAAGACTGTTGGTTGCAAAGACTTTTGAAGACCAAAGAACTGCTGATGTCAAAGTGCTGCTGATTGTCAAAGAACTGCTGGAATCAAAAGCCTGATCAACCTTAGAGGAACACACTGCTCAGCCTCATCAGATTTTAAGCTTCATCAGTGTTTTGTTATTCATTTATCAATGTAACAGTGTTTATGTAGCATCAGTGTTTAGAGGTTGTTATAACTGTTAGTTGTCACTGTCTAGGTGACGTCAGCAAAGATACTCAGTGGTTAGGATTTGTACTATATATAGAACAGTACCTGTACTATTCTATTAGCTCTTTTGAACACACACTTATCTTGTACGAACAACCAAAGTGAGCTCAGGCTGAGGGGGAGTTAGTGTTCGTGCATGCATAACTCAATCATTGTGTATTCAATCTTATGACTAATGAAAGCATTGTATGATGAAAGCTGCAAATTATTCCTTGGTTTATCTACTTTCATTACATCTTATTAAAACAACACAATCAATTCAAACTCAGATCCTAACAATTGGTATTAAAGCATAGGACAATCAAATTCGAGCTAACAATCAATTTGACATAAAAGTTCAGCTCAATTTCATTGATACTATGTTGTTCGTATCAGTTGAAAAACAGAGTACAAGTGTAATCACGTTTAAAGTTGATTATTCGAAAACTTCTGTAAAACAACCAAGATGTCTTCACAATCACAGGACCCTCACAACACTGGAACACTCTTCAAGCCACCTATGCTTCTCAGATCTGAATACATTATCTGGCTACATAGGATGGGTCATGTCTTAGCACAACAAAACACCGGCTGCTAGAAGTCTGTCATCTTTGGACCTCATGTTCCAAGGGTGCCAAGCACAGAAGATCCCAAGGTCCAAGTACCTAAAAGCCTTGAAAATTACTCAGATTAGGATTTTCAAAAAATTGAATTAGATGCGAAGGCTTTTAGTATTGTGGCCTTAGCTCTACCAAATGACATATACGCTGGCCTGTTACATTATAGCAGTGCTAAAGAGCTTTGAGATGCACTGAAAGAGCAGTTTGGTGGGACAGAAGAGGTCATAGAAAACAACAAGGAGATTCTAAACCAACAATACGAAACATTCTATCATGTTAAAGGAGAGTCACTGACCCAACAATTTGAAAGATTTAGTTGTCTTATTAGTGAACTTAAACTGGTTAATGTTGAATTTGCAAACTCCACTTTAAATAATAGGTTTCTTAGATCATTACCAGACAAGTGGGACACTATAGCTTTTGTGACCAAAAATTCTGTGGGATTCAAGGAGTTAAGTCTGACCCAACTTCATGGTAGGCTTCTCACCTATGAGAGAGTGTTGAACCAGAAAAAGAAGTTGCAGTAATCTGGAAAAGTTGCTGATGATTACACTATTGGTAACACAACACTTTTGGGTCAAGAAGAGTCTGGTGGTAGTAGGGACCAAACTTATGATCATTACATTAAAATAACTGCAGGTGGAGCTTTCAACTCTGAGCCTTACTCACCCAATTATGCGTTCACAGCTAATGGGGAAAACCAGATCTCTGACAACTTATCCTATGAACTCAATGACCTCCAACATTTTGATCCCACTGCTTTGGAAGAGATGGGCATTTTGCACCAATTGGCCTTGTTGAGTGTAAGAACCAGCAAGTTTTACAAAAGAACAGGTAGAAAGTTTCTAGGATTGCATGGGAATTTAAAAGTGGGGTTGGATAAGTCCAAAATTAAGTGCTACAAGTGTAACAGTCTTGGTCACTTTGCTAGGGAATGTAGAAGTCAAAACAGTGGTACAATCATTACTCACACTAGCCCAAGACCTCAAAACACACAAAGCACTGTGCACTATTCCCAATATACCCCTGCTCCTCATATGCAAAACACTGCTCATTTTGCGCATCCTGTAAATACTGTTCCAATGCAATATGTTCAAACCACTGTTCCATAAATCCAGTATGTCCAAGCCCCTGTCTTGCAGGTTCAAGTGCAACAACCTGCACCACAACAAACTACACAAACATCTGCCCCAGCAGAGGCCAGTCAACAGAGTTTCTTTACTCATGGCTTTGTTGATTGGAGCAGTTTGCCTCATGATTTGACTGATGAAAATTTTGCTCTATTTACGAATTCTGATGTTTCTAGTGATGAATTTTGTTTTGTGGCATTAGATTCAATACCAGAAGGGCAGGAATCTGATGAAGTGGAATCCAGATCTGAAATAGTGGATGAAGTTGCTGAAGCAGTGGTTACTGTTGTTGTTGGTGAACAGATGTTAGAGAAGAAAGAACCTGAACCATTGTTGGAACCTCTTGCTGATCCATGGAATGCTAGAGTGTGTGAGGATGAATGTGACTCTGCCATGATGGCTGCTGCTAAGGTATCACCTCATGTCTTGAAAACCTTATGTTCAGATAAATGCATCATTGCCTTTGCAAACATAAAAGAGGTGAATGAAAACCTTAGAGATAAGATTTTAAAAGATGAAGTGCTATTTGAGAAAACTTTCAAAGAGTTGAAAAAACAAATTGTATGAAAAGGAAAATGAAATCAGTAGTCTGAAACATGAACACATCATAAGCAAAACCAACTCCAAACTATGGTAGAAAAATACCAAGTTTGTAAAAAGGAGATTGAATCCACCCAAATCACTTGTGAAAAATGGGTGGAGTCTTGTAAAGGTTATGAGCTGATGTTAGAGAAGCAGGTCAAAAGCAATGTAAACTTTGGCATAGGCTTTAGAAAAAATGACCAAACTGAAAACACTGCTAAAATTGATTATGGCTTAGTTGAAATAATTCCAACAAACAAGGACGGTCAAGAAATAAAAATCACTGATAAAAATGGTAACAAAATCATCTTAGAAGAACAAAACAAGTGTCAACAAAACAAGTGTCATTGAGCCTGCATCTAAGTGCACAATTTGTGGAAAAACCAATCATCTCACTCAAGAGTGTGTATACCTCAAAACTTTTGAGGTTAAAAGAAAAGAGTACACTTCTAAAACACTTGAGAGTCCATCAAAACCTTCCATCAAGAACAAACAGACTTTTGTGCCTGTCCAAACAGTTGTTACAAAATAGTTGAACAAAACCTCTACTCCCAGAGAGGTGCAAGTGACAGATGCACCACCATCAAACCAGTTCCCAAGAGGACATGGTCAACCACCATATCAAAGGGTCCCACATGCTTATTAAGCTTACAAAAAGCCCTCTAAGCCCAAAGTGAATAGGCATCCTTTTGGTTTTCAACATCTGACAGGAAATGGTCCACAACAGTGGTTAGAGAAAAATGCTCAAAAATATGTTCAAAACCCTAACCTAACCACTGTCCATGCTCATAGACTTGAGGCTGACCTATCTGAGACCCCATCCAAAGCCATATTAGCTTTGGAGACCCACCTGAACTAATTGTTTACTTGATGTGCAGGGAGCTTCTGTATGCTTAGATAGTTTATGGTATGTAGATAGTGGAGGCTCCAAGCACATGACATGATGCACAGCCCTACTCAAAGATTTCAAAAAACATGGAGGTGGTGATATATCCTTTGGTAATAATTCAAAAGGAAAAGTGTTGGGGTCAGGGACAGTTCAGGCTGGGAAGCTCAAGTTTGAGAATGTCAATTTTATTGATAATCTGAAGTTTAATTTCCTTAGTGTTCCACAAATGAGTGACAATGGCTATGGGTCATTCTTCACTAAGGATAGATGTAAGATTGTTGGGCCAGAAATGGTGAAAAAGATTGAAGAAATCATAGCTGGGGGTAAAACACAGCTTGTTGCTCAAAGGAGTGGCAATGTGTATGTAGTTGATATGTCAAAAGATAACCCAATGGCTGATGCTTGTCTGTTCTCAGCTGCCTCTAACAAAGAGACAGAATTATGGCACAGGAGACTTGGGCACACAAATCTTAAGACTATCACTACACTCTCTAAACAAGACCTTGTAAGAGGTCTTCCACAAAAACTTTTTTACTTGTTATGAGCATTGTGTTTCCTGTCTAAAAGTTAAACAACATAAAAGCTCATACAAGTTCATTGAAGAGTCCAAAACAACCAAGTGTTTGCAAATGCTGCACATGCATTTGTTTGGCCCAGTAAAAATCATGAACTTGAAAAAGAAAAGATATTGTTTGGTCATTGTAGATGATTTTTCTAGGTTTACATGGACTTACTTTTTACACTCTAAGGATGAGACTGCAGGTATTTTGCAAGACTTTGTCAAACAGGTTGAAAAACAATTTGACTTGCCAGTAAAAATCTTTAGAAGTGACAATGGAACAGAGTTTAGAAACAAGGAGTTGGATGATTTCTGTGTGTCAAAAGGGATTGTAAGGCAGTACAGCATTCCAAGAACACCAGAACAAAATGGGGTGGTTGAAAGGAAAAACAGAACTTTGATTGAAGCTGCTAGAACCATGCTTGCAGACTCAGGTTTACCCTTAACCTTTTGGGCAGAGGCTGTAAACACTGCTTGCTATGTGTAGAACAGAGTTTTGATCAACCCCAGCCGTCAAAAGACTGCCTATGAAACTCTGTTCAAAATCAAACAACTGATCTCATATTTCAAAATCTTTGGTTGCCCATGTTTCATTTTAAACTTAAAAGATTCAATTTCAAAATTTGCAGCCAAAGTAGATTGTGGTTACCATCTAGGATACTCAACCACTGCCAAGGCCTATAAAGTGTTTAACACAAGGACTAGGTGTGTGGAAGAGACTTTGAATGTGAAGTTTACCGAACTTTCATCATTAAAACTCCCAGCAAACCCTGTTGAACTTTTTGACCTTGATAAATTTACATTTGAAGATGTGTCTGTCAAGACTAACCCTGCAGGTACTCTACAATTGATGTGCTAAAAAGTAGTTTAATAAAAGTAACTAAATTAACCTAATTCTAGACTCACTAAGACACACTAAACTACTAACCGGCAAGTGTACTGATCGACTCTAGTATAGCTAATGTAAGTTCGGATATCGAACCCAGAAGACTCTAATTAATTACGCTAATGACCTTATCTAGACTGACTCTGACACGATACTTAACTATTTTTATGTTTTAAGGGGGGGGGGGGGTTCTAAAAATCCTAAGAATGCAATTAAACTAAATTAATTAACTAAATTAACTAAACGAATTACTTTGGACTTTACTCAGATGGTGGAAACACTACCTAGACTAGAATCCTGATTGCTTTTAGTTATGATTTTATTTGGAAGTTGTTTACTATGGAACCGGGATCATAAAGTTCTCACCTTTCGGGAAATCTAAAGGACTCCTAACCCTTCTCAAGAGCACGCTATGACACCCTAGAGGTTGTTTAGATTACCGGTTATTAGACTCTTTTTCAACACACCTAATGGATGTATGAAAGTATCCTACGAGGCTCACTCCCTGTCGAGATCTAAACCAAGGATAGACTTGTTTTCTCAATTAGACTTACTAGACATTAGCCATATTCCTTAATTGCTTGAACATTTCTAGGAAGGTTGATCTTTAATTTCTTGAACATTTATAGGAATTGCCCATATTCCTTAGCATATTTTTTATGCTTAAGACGGGCGGGTACGGGACGCGTGAATGATCAACTAATGGTGACGGCCTAACCCCTATGGGATGTTTTGCGGTACTTGCTAGGTCTAGCCTAATGTGCACCTTACCGGGAGTTTCCATCTCTATATCCTCATCTACTTCTTCCTCTTCCTCTACTTCAACCCTTTCTCAAACTACCTCTCCTAAACTCTTTCAACTACGGGTGGTGATTGCTTTTGCGGAATGGTTAGCCGGGTTAGTGTGAGTGTTACCCGAAAACTGACCAGGAGGGTATTCTTGTAATTGCTTAGCTATACCACCTACTGTCCTCTGAAGATCTAAGAGCGCGGATTGTTGATTTTTAATATGAAGCTCTTGATTTTTATTTATCTGCTCTTGATTTTTAGGAAAAATACCAAATTCAGTTAGGGTTTTCTGGGTAACCTGATCCTTAACTACTAATTGAGCGAGAAGCTCCTCAATCCTCCCTAGACTACCCCGTGAACCTTTATCGCTAGTCTGACCCTCTTGATTTGACCCCCCACCATTAAACTGACCCCCTGAACCTGAACTACCAAACTGACCTCCCTAACCTGACCCTCCGCTAGTGTATAGACCTGGCCCCCTGTTTTGATACTGACCGGATGAAAAACCAGGAGGATTACCGAAGGAGCGAAAATTATTATTATTACTACGCCAGTTAGAGTTATAATTAGGGTTATTATTATTAGTGAAACCTCTACACTGACCTGCAATATACTCTACCTGCTCAAGTGTAAGTGTGGGACAATCTATTGTATCGTGCCTCCCCTACACACTTCACATCTATCTACCTTTTTCTTAATCTCATTAAGCTCCTGTTTGAAAGTTTTCTCCATCCCATCTAAAGCAGCAGCTACCGATGAGTCCAAGCCAGAGGAGGTACTAGCCACAGGAATGGAACTCCTACTGGTAGCGCTATAGTCCATATCGAAATGAGCGAAACTCTCAAACAAATCATTGCACTCAACTACTGACTTTTTAACCATGAGTTGCCCTTCGGCCGAAGTATCAAACCGGGCTTTGATCTCAGGGTGAGACCGTTATAGAACTTTTCTACGAGTGCCCAATCTGATAAGCCATGCTGAGAACAGCGAGAAATCAAGGTTTGAAATCTGTCCCAAGCCACGTGGTAAGGCTCATAAGGATCCATCCGGAATGAATGGATCTGATCACGAAGATAAGATGCTTTGCCGGGTGGGAAATATTTAGCTAAGAAAGCATCTCGTAAAGCTGCCCAGGTGGTGAAAGCACCAACTGGCTGTGAATCGAACCAAACGGCTGCGCAGCCAGCGAGAGAAAATGGGAAAACCTGAAGGTATCGGGCATCAAGATTAACACCTTCGATAGAGAAGGTGCTACAAAGGCGGGTAATGCGATTAATATAGGCGGGGGCATCCTCATCATCACGGCCGTGGAATTGGCACGAATTAGTGATGGCCGTCATGATGTAGGATGGGATTTGCCAGGACCTATCATTGTTGATGTTCGGAAGGGTGATGGGTGAAGTAGCACCGGTGAAACCGGTGGTGGCATGTTCATAAACGGTGCGGTTATTGGCCATTTGGGTAATAGGTGTTGCACTAGGGGTACGGGAAAGGGAAGGTGGTGGGGAATTGTGGGGTGACGACTTCAGGGTGAAGTCAAAGGCTGGTGGTTTAGATTGGAGAGTAGAGTCAGAAGTGGCGCAAGATGAAGTGGAAGATTTACTAACCTTTAAACTAGAAGGCGAGAAGGCAAACTTGTCAATCGGCGGCTTCGGTGGTCCCTGAGAACGTGTATGGGGCATTCACTGCAAAACCGAAAATAAACAAGTAAGACAACTCTAACAAAAGACTCTAAAATAAAAATAAAAAGACACTAGAATTATTTAGACTCCTACGAATCAAGAACACACAAATAGCACGTAATGATATCAGATATAGTCCAAACAAAGTAATCAACGCAATTGCCAAGAGTCCCCGGCAACGGCGCCAAAAACTTGATGTGCTAAAAAGTAGTTTAATAAAAGTAACTAAATTAACCAAATTCTAGACTCTAAGTAATACTCTAGACTCACTAAGACACACTAAACAACTAACCGGCAAGTGTACCGATCGACTCTAGTATAGCTAATGTAAGTCCGGATATCGAACCCACGATACTCTAATTAATTACGCTAATGACCTTATCTAGACTGACTCTGACACGATACTTAACTATTTTTATGTTTTAAGGGGGGGGGGGGTTCTAAAAATCCTAAGAATGCAATTAAACTAAATTAATTAACTAAATTAACTAAACGAATTACTTTGGACTTTACTCAGATGGTGGAAACACTACCTAGACTAGAATCCTGATTGCTTTTAGTTATGATTTTATTTGGAAGTTGTTTACTATGGAACCGGGATCATAAAGTTCTCACCTTTCGGGAAATCTAAAGGACTCCTAACCCTTCTCAAGAGCACGCTATGACACCCTAGAGGTTGTTTAGATTACCGGTTATTAGACTCTTTTTCAAGACACCTAATGGATTTATGAAAGTATCCTACGAGGCTCACTCCCTATCGAGATCTTAACCAAGGATAGACTTGTTTTCTCAATTAGACTAGCTAGACATTAGCCAATAGGGTTACTCCTAACGAAGATCCTACCTTTCAGTTTAATGACTTAGACCTAGCAATAACCTCGCACCTTTTAGCTATTGACGCTTAGTAGAACACTTGATTTTATAAGATTACCGAATATTACTTCTAATGTTAGTTACGCAATTTCACCCTAAAGAGTAAAGATTTATTATGTGATATAGACACTCACTAAAATCTAAAACCCTAGCATGACTCTATTATGTGATAAAGACCGTCACCAAGAATCATACGAAGCAATAAACAATATTCAAACAATATCAAGCACTCAAACACATCTAACCGATAGAACAAATCACTTACAATTCATAAATAATCCATAGAATTCATAAATCCATAATAAAAATCAAAACTTTAGCAATCATTCATCCAATCTAGGTAGTTAAATAAGTCTAGCCAATCAAAGTCATTGAAAACATAAAAAACGAAGTATAATCAAGAACACGAAACATGACGGTGAGAGAGAGACGAAAGTGAAGACACCCAAATGGCAAATATGCAACCAGGATGACTCCCAAGCTTTGTATCTTCAACCGGTAGCTTCACGAACTCGAAAACGCTCCAAAATTTCTCTAAAATTCATCCAAAAGCTTCTTGATTCGTAAGTTGTAGGGTTTTGAGGTTTATGATGAATTTATATGCGATTCTTATCACATAAGCAAGAATTGCCGCCAGATAGCCCCATCGAGTCGTGCGACGGGTGAACCTAACTGATGTTGCGCAGCGACAGAGCATAAATAACCCAATATTATTATTTTAATCGTCGTCGGGCGCCACCATGAACTTCTTGAGTCGCTGCGCTACGTGACGGGTCATTTTTCTCAGACTCTTTTGATTTAAATCCAGTTTCAGCAACTCAATGAACCGAACTCCTTTGCAACTTAATTTCCAGCCATTTACTCCTCGTTTTTCGAGACTTTCAGCACCAATGACCTGGAAAACAAAAACTAATCAAAGTAACGAAATTCTACCTAAATCTAAACAAAACGAATACGAAATATATACAAACTTAACATGATAAATGGACGTATTTTGCAATACATCAACAATCTCCATCACAAGACTATAGATATGATGTTGTGATCCCATAATACAAAATCACATCCACCATCAGAGCAACAGATGTTCAAAACAGTTGTCAAAGCTCATCCACTGTTGCATCAACAGCTGTTGACCAAAGTAGTCCTCTAACCTCTGCCATCTCATCATCTCTAACCACTGTTGATAAAAATCCATCAACAGTGGATAAAAATTAACATTGTGCCACACCCATTCCATCCATTCCTCCACCTCCATTTCAAATAGATGTTGGATCATCAAAGTCACCAACAGATGTTAGATCAAATGATTCACATCTGCAGCCCTCACCTCTAAATGCCATTGTTCCATACAAGGGGGGATCTAATCTTCCTTAAATCTCATCCACCCGATCAAGTGATTGGCAACATCAATGAAGGGGTTCTCACAAGAAGCCACTCCCAAAACATTTGTCTTTTTGTTGGCTTTCTATCATAACATCAACTAGTCAAGTACCAAGAGGCACTGAAAGACAATAGTTGGGTAGAAGCTATGCAAGAAGAGCTCCAACAGTTCAAAAGACAACAAGTATGGGAACATGTACCACTTCCAGAGGATGTAAGTCCAGTTGGCACAAAGTGGGTTTTCGAGAACAAGACAGATGAAAGGGGCATTGTTTTAAAGAATAAAGCTAGGCTTGTGGTTCAAGGTTATAGACAAGAAGAAGGCATTGATTATGATGAGACATTTGCTCCTGTAGCAAGATTTGAAGCCATTAGATTGTTCTTAGCCTTTGCTATCAACCACAACATCAAGGTGTATCAAATGGATATCAAGTGTACATTTCTCTATGGCAAAATTTAGGAAGAGGTATATGTTTGCCAACCTCCTAGTTTTGTAGATCCTTTTTATCCTAATCATGGCTACAAGCTTAATAAAGATTTGTATGGCTTGAAACAAGCACCAAGGGCCTGGTATGAAACTCTTTCCACTTTTCTCATCTCTATTGGACTCACAAGAGGTAAAATTGTTAAAACATTGTTTTTAAAATGTAGAGGAAAAGATTTGATGATTGTCCAAATTTATGTGGATGACATCATTTTTGGAAGCACATGCAATGCAATGTGTGAAGAGTTCAGACAACTCATGACAGTAGAGTTTGAAATGAGTGCAATGGGTGAACTACAATGCTTTCTTGGTCTCCAAGTTAAGCAATTACAAAATGGAACTTTCATTCATCAAAGCAAATATGTAAAAGATCTTTTAAACAAATTTAAGATGAATGATTGTAAACCATGTAGTACACCCATGGCAACCACAAATCTGGTCTTGTCTGATGAAAAAGATAACTTGGTTGATCAGACCTTATATAGAAGCATGATTGGTTCTTTATTGTACCTAACTGCATCAAGGACAGACATCATGTTTGCAACATGTGTTTGTGCCAGATCCCAGTCAGTACCTAGGAAGTCTAACCTCATTGTTGTGAAAAGGATATTCAGATACATAAAAGGTGCTCCCACACTTGGTATCTGGTATCCTTCTAATGAGAATGTTAAGCTTTTAGGATATTCAGACAGTGATTTTGCTGGATGCAACACCACCAGGAAGTCTACATCAGAAGGGTGTCAATTCCTAGGCAATTGCTTAGTGTATTGGCAAAGCAAAAAGCAAGCAGCAGTTTCCACATCCACTGCTGAGGCAGAATATATTGCTGCTGCAAGCTGTACAGCCCAACTGTTGTGGCTTCAAAACCAGTTCCTGGATTTTGCTATAACTGCTCTAAAGACTCCTCTCATGTTAGACAGTCAAGCAGCTGCAAAATATCATCAAAAATCTAGTATCTCGTTCAACCACCAAGCACATTGATATCAGACATCACTTTGTGAGGGATTGCTATGAAAAAGGTTTGATTTCTCTGCAACATGTTCCAACTAAGGATTAGCTGGCAGATGTGCTAACAAAAGCATTAGACAAATCCACCTTTGAAAGTCTGATCTCAAGGATTGGCATGCTTAACTTGGACTAGAAGGCAAAAACTTCTTTTCCTTGAATAAAAAGCATTAAAATGTTTTCAGCAAGTCAAAAATTCATCTTAAAATAGCTAAAATGAAAATTTTTCATAAGTCTTTAAAAGTCTGTTTATAACCACTGATGTTTTAAACCTCTGTTTGGTTAATATTATATCCACTGCTGAAAGACAACCTCTGTTTTCTCCAATTCCTTGTTGGCCACTGATGGTTAAACCTCAGTTGTTTCAACCACTAATGTCTATCTACTGATAGATAAAAATCAGCCACTGATAATTCATACACTGTTCCCAACCACTGTTGTTGCCCAACAGTGGTTTCCAAACAACTGTCATCCATTTTGTTCATCAGAGGTTGCCACGTGGGCAGATGTTAACCGTCAGATATTTAAAACCGCTACCACATCAGCATTCACTTTTCCCTTTTATAAAACCCTGATAAAACCCCTAAACAGAGCTTTCACTGCCTTATCGAATTCAAAAATTCTCCAAAGTGGTTACCATCTTCTTCTTCATTTCTCTTTCAATCCTTCGTGATTTCTCATTCCGACCATGGCTCTTATCATCAAACACCCCCACAATTACCTCTGTACATTCGAAAATACGGATAAAAATACAGAGTTTCACTCCATACTCAACACCCTGTCATCCTCAAAGTACAAAACTTTGCTTACTTGTGATGCACCCATTTATCAAGATACCCTACGTGATTTCTGGAAAAGTGCTGAACTGCAAGAAACAGATAAAAAGGCATGGGGGAATCATTTCAAAAGTAGGAGGTGTTTTGGTACCAATAACCCTAGAAACCATTTCAGAGGTTTTTTAGAAGAATGATCTAAAAGGTAGCACTTCTTTTCCTAAAAATGAGTATCAAAATGATTTGATCGAAAGAGGGTATGATGGACAGTTAAAAAAAGCAACAATGTTCAAAGGAAATTTTCCACCACCTATGAAATTTTTGTTCCATACCCAGCTCATTTTCTTATCAAACAAAACAATTGCTTTTAATGAAATTCCTTTAAAAATTCAATACTTTGGGTATGCAATTATGTCAAATTCAGATTTGAACTACTCCCAGGCATTATTTACTGCTTTGGTCAACAATGTGAAAAATGTTAAAGAAGGGAAAAACTCAGCTTTTCTATTGTTCCCAAGGTTCTTAAGCTATTATTTAAAACAAAAAAAATCCTGCAAAAGCTTTTGAACAAGGAATACCCTTCAACATAAACAGTCTTACTACTGAAACATTTACTCGCCTTATGGCAAAAGAGTCAAAAGTTTCTAAAACATAGGCAAAGAGGTCTAAGAAAATTTTAGATGAGTCCACATCTTCTCCTCAAACCTCTGTTGCTAAGCCCACTGCTCATGGTGAACATAGCACCGAAACTACTGTTGTGCAACCCCCACCATCCAAACCCAAAAAGACCAAAAAGAAAACCACCAAGCCCACCAAACCCATCAATAAGGGTCCTCTGGAAGATGAGATCCCATAGGGTAACCCTGTGACAACACCAATGTCACTAGAAACCACAGTTTCTACTTCCTCACAAAAGATGGAAAGATCTCAACCAGAAACCACAACTCCTCTTGATTCCTCTCAAAAGGAACATGTTGTAAGCACAGGGACCCCACAATATGAAGTATTACCCTCACTTGAGAGTATGCTTAACAGCCCTCCTCCCAGGGCAAATTCTCTTTCAACATCACTCCCCATAACCCCCATTCCACCTTCAATAATACCACTGTTTGAGGCCATTGAAATTCAGACACAAAACAACCCCTTTTACCAACACATTACTGAGAGTACAACTTCTACATTAGCTATGTCAGAACCAATTCAATTTGTAAGGTCCGCTTTTCCGTAATTATAAAATTACTTACTAGAGTAATTTAATAGACATCAAAAATACCAACTTTGATACATAATTAAAATTTTTACGAAAATTGGGCATGACCCGTTCGAAAAACAAACATGCCCCCTCTTTTTAACTTGATCCACTAAATAACATTCTACGATCCGTTTGACATAAAACCACCACAAACAAAGATAACAAGTTTTACAAATGTACGACTACTAACAAAGTTGGACAAAATAACAAGTCATGGACCAAAAAGATGCGAATAAGCTAGCGGAAGCGTTTGGTATAACAAGACATGGATACGTGCTCGCTCCAAATCTCCAAATCGCCTAAAGTGAAGATTTACCTACATTCAACAACAAGGCTTAAAAGTTAGTCATCACACTTGTTAAATCATAAATCCTTTGTTTTAGTTCCATTCGTATATGAGCTTTCATCTTTCTTACACATTTGACTACCCAAGTACTTGGGTTTGGCATAAACACTCTTAATGGGAGTTAAGCATACAATTTCGACCCGTTTAATTGTGTTAATTGCTTTCAACATAAATCCTTCTTTCTATCCGCATAACGGATTAAGCTTTTAGCATTCATCATAGCATTCAAAACCACCCGTTCAAAACGGTTGGTAGCTTATTCTTACTCGACTTGTTCAACTAGAACCGGTCGACTTGCATAGCTTATTATAACTTTCATTATAACCAAATCCGCAAGGGATTTGCTAATTACTTACTAATCACCATAACATTTTAACAAGGATTGTTTATCATATTATAAACAAAATTTTAAATAAGGTTTGTATGCAACGAAACATACCTCGATCCTGCGAGCCTTCCGACTTCTTAATACTTGAGCCCTCTTCCTTTACGCCTATATATTAACACATCCGTTCATTCGTTTAGTACCCGTACTTTCGTTCCATTATTTTCTAAATTACACATAGTTTTTCATTCAAGCATTTCATCGAACACATGGCGGGTTTCGCATTTTTGGGACATTTACCCATCTAACTAACAGATATTTCTAAGCTAGTTACTTTAATCATTCAACATCAATCAATTAAGCTTTACTCTATATCAGATTATCTAATGATTTTACATCATAGACAAGGTTATTCCTCATCAACACACACACACATATATCAAAACTTGATCATTCCAACCCTAGTAACTTTTCATCAATTTGGGTCTTGGCTATAAACAACAAAATTGCTAGAAATCAGACATGATTCTGATCCTATATCATAATCTTAACTAAATTTCATAAATTTCATATCATGCAAATCAGATTTGATCAAGACCCATTTCCTACAATTTGCTAAATCATAAAATTGAACTTACCACTTCGAAGAACAGATGTAGGAGCTGAGAATTCGTTGTTTATATTTTCGATTTTCTCAAGATTTCACTTGATTCTTGTGGATTTTTGATAAACTAGGGTTCAATCCCCTTTGCTCCCTTCTGTTGATCGACCAGAACCCCACACACGTACTATGTGTGGGTTTTTGTCATATATCATTTTAGTAAACTAACTTTTGGGCATTTACATCTTTAGTCCCTTGATTTCAATCACTTATTAAATTTAAATACTACCCTTTTTTTATTTCTACATTTTATCCTAATTGAAATAAATATTTTTGGGGTGTTACAAATTTTTCATTACACCTTTAAACTTTTAGTCCCTTGTCTTTTAATACATGTCACATTCTTTCTTTTCACATTAACTAGGTTACCTTTCCTTTGGTTAACTTAGTTACATACATATAATTTAAACTTACTATCATTTTCTTACGGTACCATTTAATAGTTACCGTTTTTCTGTTATTTATCATCACAAAAACAAATATAATATTATTTTATATCATACGAAATTTGGGGTGTTACAAGTCTACCCCCCTTAAAAGAGGTTTCGTCCCCGAAACCTTTCTCATTCCAACTAGACCAATTTTACCCTTACTTTTTCATCTATTCATTCACGGTGCCTACTACACATAGATGCAATCGGGATCTTAGCAAAAGTTTCATTCATGCATAAACATATTTGTACACATTGTCCCTCCGTTCTTAAATTAAGTAAATTACTTTCATAATCACATATAAGTCAGAATCTGATCCAGAGCTCTAATTAGTGTCATTTTTACTTTATAATGTTAGTTCCTAGCATACATCATCACTAGCGGTTCGTTCATTGAAATTTTATTCCAAATGTATACTATTGGTCGTACAAGCCTACGTTTACGGCTTGTTTCTATCTTTCTAGTAAAGCATAACATATTCATACATTTGCTAATTAAAAATAAATTGATTTATTTCATTCCACTCACGTATCATACACAATACAATTCCTTATTGTAACCATGAGAAAACCCTACCATCCCATTACTAACATTCTTCATAATTATTTTCTTGTTCATATGAGGGCTTAGCATAGCATTATACGTATACTATAAACATTTAATGATTTTGTGGTACTAATACAAAGCTACCCACTTCCTAATTACTTTTTCATACTTAATACGAGTATGAGGTATCATTCTACGGTTACTACTGTCACTTGAACTAATCACAAGTTTTGAGTTTAGCCTTAATTTTAATCCTTCGCACACTTTATTATTAGTTCCTTGCATGAACTACTTTATGATAACAACTAGGTATGTTGTGTACGAGCACCATACGATAATCTAACTAATTCAGCTCAAACTTTCATTTAAGGCCTTTAGATCTCCCTCTTAATGACATTCATACCTTCTCACGCTGACCGTTACAGGTCAATCATTGTATACCATACCATAATTATTCTACCATTCATTTTGTTCATACTTACAAATAAATCTACGGATTCTTATCATTAATCAAGAATTGAACATTTTACTAACCTCGCCTTTAATGCATAAGTCGGTTATCCGTGCGCCGGATCGATCCGCTTCTTTATATGTACCCTCCGTACCAGACTTGGTCTCATTCATTCATGAAATATGCTCCCACTCGTGGGCATCCTTCCACTAGCTTCATAACTAACATCTCACTAAGAATTCCATCATATTTGTCTATAAATAAACAGTTAGCTCATAACCCTTCATAACTGCGTCTTGCGGGGTGTTTGTTCGCCCATTGCCTCTTTCACAATTTTCTTACGTACATGCTAAAATATATCATACATTCCATTTCTTACATACAATCCTTTCTTTTTATTGGTTATTTCTCCAACTTTCGCAGTTTGACCTTTCAAGGTTAGACTAACACCCCCTCACCTATTAGTAATAAACTTTGACAAACCGAACATTAAATACCGGGTTCAAATGGCGATCACCGTTTGACCCGTATAACTTATTTGAGTTTGGTGCTTAATTAATTTTTTTTCATTCTTACTTGTTTAATCCGTCTTCACTTACGGATTTGAACTTTTAATTTATTATCTTTCATTCTTACATGGTTGAATCAATTTCTCAGATTCAAACATTTTCCTCCGAACCTTTCTTTCTTCTGCCATATCATTTACCATGTAATTTCTTATGAATCGTTTCCGTATTAATCTTCTACATTCAACTTCAAGTGTTGGGTCCTAACACTTAATTCCATGTCCTAATTCATGTAGCGCGTTTCAACGCGACACTCTACATCCTATTTCTAGTGGTGTTCTCACCCTTCTTTCTTAAGTTTGTTTTACATTCAATCGCAGGCTTATACTTTTCATTCTTATCTTTCTTTCTTTATTAATCCGATCCTTTAAGAATCGTTAGACCCCTTATTACTAGCTTGACTGGACATAAGTGAGATGATTCTCGTGTTTTTCTCGAGCTTCGGTCAATATATGACCATCCCTTACATACCATTTCCATTTGTTCGTTCACCGTATTTGGTGTTAATTCACCTACGTTCTCTAACATGTCTCTTACAAATGAGTATTCTACATTACACGCTGCATTCTTACGTAATGTTTCCAAAAATTTGTAAATAATTATTATTCACTGACTTCTACGATTTGACCTTTTAAAGTTAATCACACTTAGTACTTATTGTTGTACGCGTTGTACTTACTTTCAATTCGAACATATTACATAATGTCTTTAGTTAACATCCCAACTAATATTCTTTCCATACCTTTCATATATTATTATTACATTCATAATATTGTTAGCTTATGTGAGCATACATACTATTATTCATTTTCTTTTTGTTTATACGAAATTTGACTTGTATAAACGAGACATTTATTATCAGTTATCTCATTTCCAATCCATACCACCAAACTTATCGTCAAGCATAATACGTATATTACTTAATACATAACACATTAACTTTTTACTTTAACATTTGCGTCTAAAGGGTCATTCCATGATATTCCTATATTGTTGACTTTTAGTTAGTCACTGTTTTGCTTACACACTTCAAACTTTTGAACATGTGGTCATTTAAATATGATAGACCGTAATATTAATGCTCTACGTATCTTATACATACAATTTACGTAATCCTCCAAACAATACACATGTATACATTCACATTCGCGTACCTTCTCATGCTAATGCTTCACGATTCTACAAATAATAAATATCATTCGAGTTAACTATATAACATAATTCTAACACATTCTTTACTAATAAGCTCGTATGATTTGCATTTGGCTCATATTCGCCTCTTAATCATAACAAGGCAAATCATTAAATACACATAAGCATCACACCATTCATGTACAAGGTACAAGCCTCTAGTGCATAATTCTATCAAAGCATACATTCATCCGAATTTTCGTACGAATTCCATCTAATTCATATTCTTCAAATTATTTTCACCACTATTCTCATCATCATTTTTTTACATTCATTTATTACAATTCCGGTTCCTTCGCATATCTAAGTACTTCAGTCTATATTTACTTCCTTTATTATTCATTATCATACGTTTCCAACTCCACTTTATACGTTCGTCATTCATTTCATGCCATCCCATACGTTACATTCGACTTTTATAAATTTTACTTTATCGCCAACGATCTACATAACTTTACATAACTTATTATATCTTCTAATAATTTGGCAGGAACATAAGACGGGCATTTCTGAGAAGTATGGAAATTAAATTATATTTCACAAGCTTTCAATACTTCATAATTCATTAGTCCGTATTTACTTCATTCGCATTCTTACATTTTAAACTTTACTCATCTCTTAAACTTTCATCATTCATTCGTGCCTTCGACATATTACTTTCGACTTTTATACATTTCCTTCTATCGTAACCACTAGTCGTGGTTACATATATCTTTTAGGCCTTATATAGACCCTAAACGAACATTTAATAGACCTTCGGACGGTTTGGAAACTCAAAATACGAAAAGCAAAACAAAACAAAAACCCCCAGCGGACTCGGTTTCCACTAGCCGTCGGCGACGACATCATACCCCGTCAGCGACGGGCTACGTAAATGGGCGTTGCCCACAATGTCCGTAGACAGAAAGATAGGCCGTCGGCAAGCATGAGGGCGTCGGCGACGGCTCACAGCCCGTCGGCGACGGCCCTTCAAGAAAAATATGAAGTTTGTGGAAATTTCACCCAGACACAGCTGTGTTGATTATCTGAGTACAATGTCACACAGCTGTGTCAGCCTTGCCACACACCCTGATCTCAGCAATAAGCATCAATGGTCCACACAGCTGTGTCACTTAACGACACAACTGTGTGCTGCGCCAGATCTGATATAACCTAATGTTTAACTTCCATTATTACTACTCCACATACGTTAACTTAAATATTTATCATAAACACACTACACATACTTGTACTAAACAAAAACTTAAAACTTTACCTCATTGGCGACCTTGGAGCGAGCACACTTTTGAACGAGCCGTCGGTTTGAGTTCAAGCATCACCTCATATGCTCGAATCCCTCAAATCTTGGCTCTGATACCAACTTGTAAGGTTCGCTTTTCCGTAATTATAAAATTACTTACTAGAGTAATTTAATAGACATCAAAAATACCAACTTTGATACATAATTAAAATTTTTACGAAAATTGGGCATGACCCGTTCGAAAAACGAACATGCCCCCTTTTTTTAACTTGATCCACTAAATAACATTCTACGATCCGTTTAACATAAAACCACCACAAACAAAGATAACAAGTTTTACAAATGTACGACTACTAACAAAGTTGGACAAAATAACAAGTCATGGACCAAAAAGATGCGAATAAGCTAGCGGAAGTGTTTGGTATAACAAGACATGGATACGTGCTCGCTCCAAATCTCCAAATCGCCTAAAGTGAAGATTTACCTACATTCAACAACAAGGCTTAAAAGTTAGTCATCACACTTGTTAAATCATAAATCCTTCGTTTTAGTTCCATTCGTATATGACCTTTCATCTTTCTTACACATTCGACTACCCAAGTACTTGGGTTTGGCATAAACACTCTTAATGGGAGTTAAGCATACAATTTCGACCCGTTTAATTGGGTTAATTGCTTTCAACATAAATCCTTCTTTCTATCCGCATAACGGATTAAGCTTTTAGCATTCATCATAGCATTCAAAACCACCCGTTCAAAACGGTTGGTAGCTTATTCTTACTCGACTTGTTCAACTAGAACCGGTCGACTTGCATAGCTTATTATAACTTTCATTATAACCAAATACGCAAGGGATTTGCTAATTACTTACTAATCACCATAACATTTTAACAAGGATTGTTTATCATATTATAAACAAAATTTTAAATAAGGTTTGTATGCAACGAAACATACCTCGATCCTGCGAGCCTTCCGACTTCTTAATACTTGAGCCCTCTTCCTTTACGCCTATATATTAACACATCCGTTCATTCGTTTAGTACCCGAACTTTCGTTCCATTATTTTCTAAATTACACATAGTTGTTCATTCAAGCATTTCATCGAACACATGGCGGGTTTCACATTTTTGGGACATTTACCCATCTAACTAACAGATATTTCTAAGCTAGTTACTTTAATCATTCAACATCAATCAATTAAGATTTACTCTATATCAGATTATCTAATGATTTTACATCATAGACAAGGTTATTCCTCATCAACACACACACACATATATCAAAACTTGATCATTCCAACCCTAGTAACTTTTCATCAATTTGGGTCTTGGCTATAAACAACAAAATTGCTAGAAATCAGACATGATTCTGATCCTATATCATAATCTTAACTAAATTTCATAAATTTCATATCATGCAAATCAGATTTGATCAAGACCCATTTCCTACAATTTGCTAAATCATAAAATTGAACTTACCACTTCGAAGAACAGATGTAGGAGCTGAGAATTCGTTGTTTATATTTTCGATTTTCTCAAGATTTCACTTGATTCTTGTGGATTTTTGATAAACTAGGGTTCAATCCCCTTTGCTCCCTTCTGTTGATCGACCAGAACCCCACACACGTACTGTGTGTGGGTTTTTGTCATATATCATTTTAGTAAACTAACTTTTGGGCATTTACATCTTTAGTCCCTTGATTTCAATCACTTATTAAATTTAAATACTACCCTTTTTTTATTTCTACATTTTATCCTAATTGAAATAAATATTTTTGGGGTGTTACAAATTTTTCATTACACCTTTACACTTTTAGTCCCTTGTCTTTTAATACATGTCACATTCTTTCTTTTCACATTAACTAGGTTACCTTTCCTTTAGTTAACTTAGTTACATACATATAATTTAAACTTACTATCATTTTCTTACGGTACCATTTAATAGTTACCGTTTTTCTGTTATTTATCATCACAAAAACAAATATAATATTATTTTATATCATACGAAATTTGGGGTGTTACACAATTGGGTAACCCACAAACAGCTGAAGAGGCTACACCACTTGAATTTCAAGAAATTCTTGTGGGTAGTTTAAGTGGAGCAGCTACTACAGATGTTGGATCCACTGATCTACATCTGGACAGTAGTTTCATAAGTAACACTCGCTTAAAGGCAACCACTGCTGAGTCGACCAAGGTAACCATTGATGTGAGTACCAAGGTAACTACAAATGTAGAGGGAAGTCCCCAATACCAAGAAAAAGGGGCATCAACTAATGAGAATTTGGAGACTCCTCATATCTTAAAAGTTGATACAACCACCTCTGGTGGGAATTCAGATGATCCCATTAAGTTGGGTAATGGATTGAAATATCAGGATTTGACGGAGAGGATATCCACCATTCAAACCACTGTTACTGAAATGAATCTATATCTCTAATAAAGCAAACCATTGGGGGACACATGTCACCCAATGGAGCAAGCCAACTCAGCATCCACCTAAGCAATGATGTGGCAAGGCTAATAATGTGACAAGTGGCATAGCTCTAAGGGGCTGATTGAATTTGGCTTCTCACGTACGCTTGGTGTATACGCTTCAATCATACGCTTCTCACATACGTTTCTTCTTCCCACATTAATCGTTCTTCTTCTACACAAAAACCCTAATCGCCGAATCATTCTTTTTCGTGAAGAAAGCTCTTCCATCATCTGCCTTCAGGTTCCGATTTAATCATTCTTTTTCTTAGAAAGAATGGCGAAGAGAAAGGTGTCGAGAATTTCAGTCCCTAATTCCTTTTTCCTGCACAACCTTCAACATCCTCGCCCCCATCTATAAACTCCTTATTCACGACGATCATGCTTGCAGAGAAAGTGACATCAGAGCCTACTGGTTTCATCGGAACCAACGGATTCTGGATCTGTTCTTGCGTGAAGAAAGCTCTTCCATCATCTGCCTTCAGGTTCCAATTCATTCTTTTCCTTTTCCTTTTCTTACCTATATCATATTTTGATGATGATTTACAACAAACAAATATAAATACAAATCTCTTTGTTGTTTCTTCAGTATGTACAAAACTATATTAATATTTGCATTTAGGGTTTCCCCAATGGTGGTCTTATGATGGTTTTGGTTTAACGCAACGATGAAAGGGCGGCGGCTAGGGTTCCACCAGCACATAAATTGGTATCTTTCGATTTTATTTTTAAACTTCTTATTCAGATTTTATTTTTGTTTTTTATTTGGTTTTGGTAAACTATTTATTTTTCAAGTTTTTGTTATCGAGTAAGTTGAATTGTGTATATATTTATAACGTTTTCTCAAATTACTCACTTGGTTCTTTGAGATATGGTGTTGAATTTCTAACGGTGGGATAGAAGCTGGAATAGCTTAGTTGTTTAGACCAAATTTCGGGGATTTAGACGTGTTTTGGTTCCAGGTCAATTTTGGATGTTTTAAACCATGTTTAGCTGGTTAAACCTATATTATCACTCTTCTTTTTCCTTGCTAACTCATGAATAGGCTACATGAATGATGAATATCACTTTTTTTTATTTTGAGATTTATTACAACCTTCCGTTTTAAAACAAATTTTACTTTTGAAGATCTAATTTTGTTTTATGTAGGCGTGCAGCTATTTACATTATTGCTGGATCATTAGTTGCCTGGTCTTAACTCATAGCCGTCTTACAAAGGTAATTAACACATTCTAGCTCGAACTTGCAGTCTTACGTTTCAGAAAACATCTAATTATCTAAAACATATGCAAGTGTTTATGCCTCTGATACTAGAGTAAATTCTTTATGTAAATGAGACTTTAAAAGCCTTTATGTATTTTTGTCTCTCAAAGCAATGATTTACATGTAGCTGGTACTATCAATGTAAGTTTTTTATGATTTGTAAAAACTTGATTTACCATTCATTTATTCATCTTTTAGGTTTTTAAAATGTCTTGGTTCATTTGTTTAGATTTGTTCATCGCTTAGGGTTTTAAAAACGTTATTTGTGTTTCAGATTTGTAAGAACTTCATGTTTTCCGATTATATGTCGTGAACTTGCGATTCATGTTTCAATTATGTGAGATGAACACCAAAGACGGTGCCGGAAAACTCGCTGTTTCGATTTGGTGAGTTTTTTTCCTATTCGATGAGTTAGGTTTCGGGAGTACATTGATTATGATTAGGTTACTTTAACTGTTTTTGTTACGAATTTGTATGAATTGATGTTTTTGATTGGTTAATTAAAGTTGTCCAGTTGAAATGAGTATTTGTTTGGAGACAATGCAACCAGGTGTCATCAAAGCAATAGCCGTAAAGGTATTGTGAATTGCACTGCTATTATATATCTGTTAATAAGGAAAGTGAAATGAATAGTTGCACTGCTATTATCACCACATTTCCTATTAATTATATTGATTCATGACTTTTAATAGTTTAACTCAATTGATTATATTGATTTAAGGATCCGGAAAATAATGAATATTACTTCCGAGAATGCAAGGGTCAGTTTTCATTTGACCAATCGGTTGTAGACGAAAGTCAATCTAAAGTTAGCAGTTGTATAAAAAGCAATGACCAGAGTACACTTCCTGACAAAATAGTTGTCGTCTGTACGGACGTTGAAGACATTTACTATCCAAATCTTCATCTGTAAGATCACCGTTCTCGATTTTAATATAATGCTTTGATTGTTTATTGACTCTAATTTTCATTTTATTTTGTAACAGGATTCAGTGTAAGTGTGGTTCATGTGGGACCAGGAAGCAAACTCCATCCGAATGGGAACGGCATACCGGTTCCAGAGCACAAAAGTGGAAAGTCAGCATTAAAGTCAAAGATTCGATGTTACCGCCAGAAAAATAGGTTTGTTTTTCGCCTCATCTACTTTGATTAAAGTATGTTATATCCATTATTATTATTACACTTTTTAACATTTAACGTTTCAGCTTGCAGATTATAACATTGATTATTATTTTAAGGCTCTTTTCGAATCAATTAGATAAACAACAACTGTTTTTGTTTATTCAAGGTATTAATATTGTTTATGCTATACTTCATGGGTTTACATTCTTTGATGGTATACAAATGCTATTTGTTTTTGAAACTGTAGAGAAGTATGAACCTGTTTATGCAAAGTGGACAACCGAACGATGTGCAATTTGTAGATGGGATGAAGTTATGATGTTAACAAAATCATTATCTACAACAGGTCCTTTTATAAGTTTATTCTTTTCAGTATGTAATGCAACAATATGTAAACAATTTACTTATTAATATAAGTTCCTTCTCATCAGATGTCAAATCGTTGTTCATCAAGAATGCTATGGAGTTAGAGATATGAATGATTTTACATCTTGGGTTTGTCGGGCGTGTGAAACACCCGAGGTTGAGCGATAATTTTGCCTTTGCCCTGTAAAAGGTTAAAATTGTCATTTCACACTTTTGGAATTATAGGTTTTATTTTTTTCTTCAATTTTCTGTATCATGGTTCTTCTACAGGTGGTGCATTGAAGCTCACTAATATTGATACGTTGTGGGTCCATGTAATATGTGCGTGGTTTCGACTGGAGGTTGCTTTTCTAAGCGGTGAAAAGATGGGACCTGCAGTTGGGCTTTTACGGATTCCACCCGATTCATTTGTTAAGGTAAAAACAAAAAACAATCTCACTGAAGTGTCGACTAAAGTCGTAATTTGATAATTTATCGTGTTTTTTTTATGGTTAATTGTAGAGATGTGTAATTTACAAACAAGTTCATGGTTCTTGCATACAATGTTGCATTTTGTAATCGCATTTTGTATTTGGCTGTTTTTTCCTCAATTGCTTTGGTAATTTTTGTAATATATTTCACTTTTTTTAGGCAATAGAAGAGGCGTACAGTATATAAAACGAGCATTTGAATTCTGGATATAGAGATAGACAAGAACGTTCTATCGAATCGGATCTGGTTGAGATCCATGTGGGACTTGCTACAGATCTTGATCATGAATATTTCAATCTTAAGAAGGTAATTTGTTGTAGTCATGTTTTCATAACTTCATCTTTGAACAATGAGTGGATTCTGATGTTTTTCTGGGCATCTTCGTATTTTTAGATGTACTGTGATGGTTGTAATCTTTGGGTACATGCTGAATACAATGAAATTTCAAGCAATCACTTCACGGTATTTGAAGGAGCTGGTATGTTTTTTTCTATTTTTTTTCTTTTTGTAGGTACATCTGATTTTTAGTCTTATATGCTTCTACTTGATTTGCATAGGCTAACTTGAAAGCTTGGCAAGTTCGTGGGTTACGCGATTTAGCCCATTTAATTATTTTTAGTGATTTATATGTGATTTTAAAAAGTTTTTGTGTTTTGATAGGTGGGATGAATGTGTAAGCATGGATCATCTCATGGCCCATAACAAAGACAACCTTGAGAATCAAAAAGCACCGGAAAAAGAACACCCTTCGAAAAAAACAAGGTAAGTGTCTTATATGAAGTCCAAAATTCCCAATAGCTGTGAACAATTATTTTTTTGATATTTTTTATCACTTTGAGCTCTTGAGTGGAGGTGAAACATGCATAATGAAGGCTCTTCAAGCTTCGGTTAAGTAATGTGATGTTAAATTTTCTAATGTTGTTTTGTATTGTTCCAATTTAGAAGTGTTCTGATCAAATTTTCACAAACAAGGCCGATTTGACATAGAATAATTATCTAGGCCAAGTCAGTTTTGTTTTTTAAATGTTCATTTTATTTTTATTTGGGTTTATGTTTTGAAGAACAAGGATTTTGTTGAACAGTTGTTGACAAGAAAGTCTACTTACACTCTTGAGGTGCAATTTGTTCCAACCCGGAGAACTGGCGATCTCATAAAAGAAGACGTCTTCGTTTGGATTTCTAAGTGGGCTGAGTTTAATGTTTCGGAAATTTTGTAATGGCTATACTTTTGTTTTCTGTTTCCTTTCTGTTTCTTTGTAGTTGTTTTGCGTTTTCAGCCCCTTGCTGTCTGTATTTATATATATAAATAGTGAGTTGCTGTTCAAAAAAAAAAGATTTTGGCAACTCGAAGGATATGCATCTTCAAATAGACTCTACTATCTTTAAATTGCGTTTCCACTGTCACTAATTTATGTAACATGACACTTTGTATTTTATTTTGTTTGTATAGAATATTTCATTTCAAAGTAAATAATATGGTTTTGGTTGAAGCCCGCGTATTACGCGGGCATTAACCTTGTGATTCAATAAAGCAGTTGGTGGATGCTTCCAAAAGTCAACCAACTCCTCAATAGTTATCCCAAGAGCTTTGGAATTCTGTACAACCCATTCTTGCTGCTTAAAGGGAACTGCCTGTTGCTTAACATAATACACAAATGGAATTAATAAGGGTTATGGTTGAAGCAAGATATAAAGATACACACGCTGACATCAGGGGCATTAAAGAAGCCCTTGCAAAAATGGCTGGCACTACCCCTGCACCTATCTTAGAAAAGGATGATGTAACAGCTCGTAAAATCATGTTCAATAATGTATCGACACGTATCCCTAATCCTAATTATGTCAAACGTTGACTAGGAGGGACTATCATCGCCAAACAGTTAAAACTTTGAATATGAAAGGACTGAAAGTGTCAACATGCTTAAACTAAGCCTCTAAGTGACATTATACGGTATTCATATTCTCATATTAAGCCACATGTTGGATAATCGAAACCGTTAGCGATAAACTCTAAAGTTTGCGTTACGGAGGGTTAAAAGTGTCAACATGTTAATTCTTACCTCTGAGTGACCTTTTAATGAATCCAGAGCGTTATGATATTTGATCACACTCTTGGGAATACCTAATAATGTCCGTTTAGGGCTTTAATGCCATTAAACGAAAATACGCGCAAGTTTGTGCGTTGAAACGGTTAAAAGTGTCAACATGTTAATTCTTACCTTTGAATGACCTTTTAACAAACCCGGAGCATTGTGATGTTCCATAATACTCACGGGAATGCCTGATATGAGCTACGTAAGGTTTTGATGTTGTTAAACGATAATACGCACAACATTGTGCGTCAAAAGGACTAAAAGCGTCAACATACGAAACTATGCCTTTGAGTGACTATTTTAAACGAACCAGGAACTCCATGATACTCGGTTGTACTCCTGTGTGTGTATCATGGGCCACTAAGGGCCTCCATGACTTATATTAACCTTTCAAGTGAGAATTATAAACTTTGTGCTTAAAATATAAACTTTGAAAGTATAAAATACATTTAAAAGTAACAAGGGCCATTTCTGCCAATCCAAAACTATTTTAATCAAAACCATGGGCTTGTTAATGGTTTTAAAAACCTAGTATAACACATATAATGATCTTATGATAGCCCTAAACACTTGGCACAATCCTAGCAATTCTTGAAATCTATATAAAGGCCATGAATCATACATTTTCATTTGCACCAATTCTTGAATTCTTTCTATCATTCTCTTTTGGGAGCTCCTGAACATTGGGAGCATACCATTAAGTGTTCTTCAGTCCCTAGGACAACTTGTAAGTGATCCTTTCATGGCTAGTTATTTTATTTGGCTCTTAAACCCGAAAAGTCAAGCGTTTACGATAAACGCTTTGACTTTTAGTTAGACCTTAAACGGTCAAGCCATTGTTCGCAACGAACATGGCTACATGATCGTAATTAGGTAGGTGTTAATCCATCAAAAGGGCACCTCCTAGGAATCACGTTTGTTTGGTCAATTGACGAGTCAACGTAATATTAATTTAAAAAGTGAACGGTTCAGTTTTAAAAATAATTACGATATGAGTTTGACTTCTACGTTGACTTTTGGTTATAAACCGAATTAGAATAGTATGCTATTGATTTTAGGTTCCGTTATGATCATAATATAATGTAGTATAACCCCATAAGGATATATTACACGATCGGACTAGGAATCTGAGTTTATGCGCATGTTCCGTTATTATGTCGTACTTTGACTATAATGCCCTTTTGTTTTAAAATAAGGTTTTAGTTATAAATTAGCATGTAAATGAGTTATGTACTGATAAGTAAACATGTTTAGAATATTTTGGTGTTTATAAACTGGTCATAAACTGAGTTTACGCATATAAGCGTAAACTATGCCCTTAAAAGGACTAAAAATACCCTTTTAAGTCTAAAATGAGTTTTAAACATAATTTTAGCATAAAACTCATTACCTACTGATATGATATGATAATTAGGATTATTTGGGATGCTAAGTCAGGTTGTAAACCGAGTTTAACTTCAGTTTCGTATATAATGCCGATAAATGACGATAATGCCCTTATGGCACATAAAATGCGTTTTAAGCCTAATATTTAAACCAAACCTTTTTCTTACCGATATGTTATGACAAATAAAATATTTTAACTATTCAAAGCTGGTCTTAACATTAGATTTCATAAATCTTCGCATAAATCGTCATTTAACGACATTAAAGTCGGTTAGGCGCGTAGTATGGTTTTAAACCATATGTATGAACCAAGACTTGTTACCTACTGATTTTAAAAACTATTTTAAATGTTTTTACAGTAGGTATAAGTCATGAACTCAGAATCCCAAATAAAGTCTCAAAACTATGTGTGAAATGACCAAAATGCCCGTACAGTGCATAGTTTGGTCATGAAGCATAAACCACAGATAAATTTGATATCCTACTAATATGATATCATAATTTAAACATTTTTACAGAATTTTTATGACCATGACATAACTTACTTGCAAGCTCCTTTTATAAGTTGTAAATTTACCAAAATGCCCTTATGAGGCATAGCTTGATTTTAAAACCTTAACGGGCATACAAGTTAATATCCTACTGATATTATAACTTTTTTAAAGTGTATTGGCATATGGAACTTGTTCATGACTCATCCGGTTACCCGTCATCGCTTATACGCGTACGGTTAGACTTACGTAACTAGTTTACATAAGTTTACCGAGAAGGGTTTAACCTTACCGTTTTGATCTCAAAATCCAGAATGTACAATGTTTACCCATATTATACAAGTCTTAGTACTTGTTGGGTTTAAACCACATTCTATTCAGTATACGTTTAATCTAGCGAACCTTATCTTAAGTATCGGGTCTTGTCTAAAGGAACTACCTTTGGCCCGTGTACATTCTAACAGATAATAAATCTGTTCATTCCAGACTATTGTACCCCCAGATAATCAGACTTGGGTCAATAATACTTAGACTTGCGGCTTTTACCAAATATAGTCTTGTTGATTGGAAGCTAGCAAAAGGTAAATACTCTTGACTTATGTAAACTTGGGAATGGCAAATATGCCTCTTGGGACGGTTATTACATAAGTCGCCTATGATTGTGCAAAAATGTAAGAATACGGTTTAATCCGTTTACTTGATAATTATCATAATTGGGGGTTAATGATACCATGTCCGGACAACCCAATGGGTTAATCAAGTATATAATCTCGTAACAAGAATAAATTCCAAGATATGTTTAAAAGATCACTTACGGGTTTTCTATATGTATAAAACTCTTTTCGAAAAACTATTTTCCAAAGAGTCAGTTAATTGTATTTACCAGTTTTGGCTGACGTATGTTCAAAAGATTGAACAGCAGGCACTGAACCTTATGATAAGTTGGGAATACGGGTCGGCTAGAATGAAGGCTAAGGAATTTGCACATCCTGATGCTTAAGGCCTATGAAGTCTAAAGCTCTGTTTATTTGGATCCTGCATGTGGGCTTGTATCGAACGCTTGTAATACTTTTATACATTCAAGCTTTATTTTATTAATTTTAATCCAATACTTCCGCTGCATATTATTAAATTGTGATAACTGTTATCCGACCATCATGATTGTACCCATCCGGGCCCACCGGAGATCGGGGTGTGACAGGTTGGTATCAGAGCTACAGTTTGAGTGAATTAGAAACTAGCCCTAAGTGTCTAATCTCAAATATCACAAATGCGGATTCCTTTAAAAACTCCGAGTCTAGACCTAAATATAAGACTACTCTAAATATATATAGTAGTTATTGATTTTATACCGCCAAGATGTCGCGGATAAGATGAAGAAACTATAATGGGGAACGGACTCGAGGATCTCTACTATTGAGTAGCTTGAAGTTCCATATGGTGAACTACATATGTTTTGGAGACGATGACTCTGATACGAGGATGATAAACCTCGTCACCTGATGATAGATCTTTTGATATTCTTGTGATATCCTAATATCATGTATCTGAAGTCTATCATATTTGATAGACATTTCGGTGATATCTCACCAGCTAATTGAAACAGCAACGATTATAGAAAGTCGTATCATGGCAATAATATAAGTGCACTTTGCACCAAATTTCTATTCTTTGATTCAAAAATTCTCTTATTCTAGAGATTAAGCAGAAAAAGGAATTACTTCCTCTGATTCATGCTTAAGGCATATAATTTCAAGTCTTTGAGCTCGATTGATTCAAACCCGTCTGGGTGTATATATATATATATATATATATATATATAATATTTTATAAAATTCGACAACTCTCGCCAGCAAATTTCTCCAACTGGAGTACGACAATGATTTTTATTTCATTGATTTTTAGCAACTACGAATGCCAAATTTAGTTTGATAGAAGCGCCATATGATAATTGGAAGTATCTTAGTGTGTCCCATAGATTGCTTTCATGCCTGGCCAGTATGACGGTTTAATGCATGGAACCACTAAGATCTCCCAACGGTCATATTGTAATGATATCGGCTAATAGTAAGCATCTAACATATTTTGGCGACATTACTGCCATAAGAAGAATCATTGATTTTATGGAGCCCATTTTATGATTTTTCCTTCTAATGATATGAAGATCACATTTATTGCTCCTACCTTGTCAAAAAGATCTCTTGATTGTGCGATAGAAGAAGGCCAAAAGCACATGTTCCCACCAATAAGTGGTTGAAAAGTGCAAAATTTTCGTCCAAATATAAGACGACGTATCCCCAATTCTCCTGATAGGGAGAGGGGTATATATTTAAACGGTGTACTTTATTGAGCCATACCATATACAGTGTACTTTATTGAGTTATATCATATACGCTGTACTTTATTGAGGCGTATCCCCAATTCTCCTGATAGGGAGAGGGGTATATATTTAAACGGTGTACTTTATTCAGCCGTACCATATACAGTGTACTTTATTGAGCTGTATCATATACGCTTTACTTTATTAAGGCGTATCACCAATTCTCCTGATAAGGAGAGGGTCTTATTTATAAACGGTGTACTTTATTGAGCCGTACCATATACAGTGTACTTTATTGAGATGTATCATATACGTTGTACTTTATTGAGGCGTATCCCCAATTATCCTGATAGGGAGAGGGGTATATATTTAAACGGTGTACTTTATTGAGCCGTACCATATACAGTGTACTTTACTAAGTTGTATCATATACGCTGTACTTTATTGAGGCGTATCCCTAATTCTCCCGATAAGGAGAGGGGTATATTTATAAACGGTATACTTTATTGAGCCGTACCATATACAGTGTACTTTATTGAGCTGTATCATATACGCTGTACTATATTGAGGTGTATTCCCGAATCTCCCCATAAGGAGAAAGGGTATATAATAAAACGGTGTACTATATTGAGTCGTAACGTATACGTTGTACTATATTGAGGCGTATACCAAACCTCCAAATAAGGAGAAGTGCATATAATAAAAACGTCAAATGAGACGTGTCCTGGAAACTCCAATTAAGGAGAAGGACTAAAAGTGCCAACTCTATTGGGTGAAAATAAATTAGTCGAAGGACCGCTAGCAATCAAGCAAATAAATCCCTTTTGAATTTACTCGGTCTACTAGTTCTTACGAAATTAAGACTAGTAAATAAGACCATGATAAAAGACTTTGTCTTAACTATATACTTCCCACCAATGGTAGTGGTCGAAAGGGTGATAGTAGTGGAAAACCGATTCCCTCACACCAATATAATCTTAAAAATCTATAAGTGATTTTCGTCCAACTATAGGACAACACTTATCTAAGATCTCCAACTAATTTCCGAATGTGTGGAAAGGAGATAGAAATTTTATCCATCTATGCGATGCTAATCATCCCCGAAATCTCCTAATGTGGAGAAGAATATGCATTTAAACGGTGTACTTTATTGAGTCGTACCATATACAGTGTACTTTATTGAGTTGTATCATATACGCCGTACTATATTGAGGTGTATTCCTGAATCTCCCAATAAGGAGAAAGGCATATATTTAAACGGTGATTGTATCAAGCTGTATCAAATACGCCGACTATATTAAGGCATATTCCCAAATCTCCCAATCTGGGTAGGTACTTATACTTAAATGTCAACTGCGACGTATTCCCAAATCTCCCAATACGGAAAGGCACTTATATTTTCAACGTCAACTGAGACGCATCTCCAATTAAGGAAAAGATCTTCCTCAACTTTGTAACGATACTCGTTCCAAATCTCCAACAATTCCCAACTATGTGGAAGAATAGGAATCATATTACCGCATTGTCAGTTAAAACTATGGCAGTTATGACCTTTAAGGTTCCCTGTCTAAGGTGGTGGGTTATACCTAAGCCACAAAGTCTATATGATCAATGCGATCATGACTAATATCATCCAATATGATGATCATATTATTTAACATCCTTAGTGATGTTGTGCCTACGGGCTATAACATGTTGTCCTTTTGAGACATTGACATTGTGATCTTTATGATTCCCTATCCAAGGTAGTGAGCTATGCTCAAGCCTAAATAGTCTATATGATCAATGCGATCATGACTAAAATCATCGATATGATGATCATATTTAACATCCTCGGAAATATTTTGCTTGCAGGCTATATCATATTGTCCAATTGTGACAAAGACAATTGTAATCTTTTATGATTCCTTGCCCAAGGGGGTGAGCTATGCTCAAATTTTATAGTCAATATGATCAGTGCGATCCTGACTAATATCATCAGTATGATGATCATAATATTAACATCTCTAGTGATGAAGTGCCTACGGGCTATACTTTACTCTATTATTGATGAGACAATGATAGTGGTGACCTTTATGGTCCCCTGTTCAAAGTGATGGGGTATACCTAAGCCTAAATAGTCTATATGATCAATGCGATCATGATTAATATCATCAACATGATAATCATACTTAACGTCCCTTGTGATGTTTCGTTTACAGACTATATTATATCGTCCATTTGAGACAATGACAGTTGTGACCATTATGGTTCCCTGTCCAAAGTGGAAATCTATGCCCAAGTTTCGCAGTCTATATGACCAAGTGCGATCATGACTATTATCATCAGTACGATGACCATTAGTTTAACATCCTTTGTGATGTCAATCGAATCACCAACGGGCCATATAATATTGTCAATTGCGACGACAGAAATGGTCTACGACCCCCTAACCAAAGGTAATGAACTATGTTCAAACCTTAAAGCCCTTTGATCAAATAAGATCGTGATTTATATATATCTTAATTATCCTTCGTGACAAGGCTTTTGTGCCATATCATTCAATGTCCTTCGTGACGAGGCCTTTGTGCCATATTCTTCACAATCTTGTGATAGGCCCTTGTGTCGTGTCTTTCACGTCTTTCGAGACAAGCCAATGTGCTATATTTAAACATCCTTTGTGACAAGCCAATGAATTATATGGCGGTAAGCAGGGCTAGTGAAATTGATATATATAAATAAATAGATCTGTAAGATTTAATGCTAATAAATTGATTTGATATTTAGTTCTCGAAGTATTACTGATGGCTTTATTATCTTTCAGATAAACTTATGGCGAGCCTGAGTATTGGCGAAGTAAGAAAGAAAAATGGTGGTGACGATTTAGAGCACCAGAACCGTAATGACGAAGAGAATCGTCTTCGATCCATAGTTGTCGATGAAGTCGGTAAAGCCCTGGCTGGATTTATGGCCACATTTAAAGGGCCAAAACCATCAGTACAGAAAGAGAACTCCGTTACTAAACCCCGTTCTAATACTCATAAGACCGAAAAGTCTCATTTCTCCTCAACTAAAAGTGAGCAGAGTATCAAGAAAGTTGAATCTCACGACTCTAAGAAGGGGTGTACATATAAATACTTTGTTTCTTGTAAACCCCATGACTTTACGGGTGAGGTTGGAGCTATTGATGCTCTAAAGTGGCTGGATGAAATGGAAACCGTTGTTGATATAAGCGGTTGTGCCGCCAAGGACACTGTTAAATACATGTCCCAATCCTTCAAGGAGGATGCACTAACATGGTGGAAGACACTAATCCAATCCACTGGCAAGGTTGCAATGTATAACCTGAGTTGGTCTAAGTTTGTGGAATTGATTCGCGAGACTTACTGTCCACCTCATGAGGTGGAGAAAGTTGAATCTGACTTTCTAAGGCTGACCATGAAAGGCCTCGAGTGTCGAGCCTATGTATCTGAATACAGCTCTTTATCAAGACTCGTGCCTTATTTAATTACCCCCGAGTCTAAGCGCATTGTGCAGTCAAAGGACTCGCTCCAGAAATCAAAGGAATGGTTAAATCCTCCAAACCTGCGACTTATAGATCCGCTGTGGATCTGGCTCTTTCTCTCACTGAAGATGAAATAAGAACAAGGGCGACTAAAGCTGAAGAGGATCACAAGCGAAAGCGCAATGATACCCCAAGTATGGATTACAAAAAGGGTAAGACCGATTCAAATTATAACCAGTCCAAGCCGAGGGAGGGAAAACCCAAATGCAAAACCTGCGGGAAGCAACACTTCGGAAAATATTTCCGTGAGCAGACCAAAGGATGTGGCATCTGTAAGGAGATGGACCATAAGTTCCATGAATGCAAAGACTTGAAAGATGCCACTTGCTATGGATGTGGCGAAAAAGGGCATATAAAGACCCGCTGCCCAAAGAGAGCGACTGGCGGGAAGAACAAGGCCATTAATGGCAAGAAAGGCAATGTATGAGCCTTCCAATCTTCTACAGCAGAAGCAGTTCAAGAAATATCTTTACGTACCTGTTTCTCGTAAATGTTTTATTATTAGAAACTTATTTTAAACTCTGGAGCCAGTTAAAGCTTCACCGATTGTAAATTTAATAAAATTTTATATCTGCCATTTCAAGACTTAAATATTATTTATAAAATCAAGTGGCCAATCTAGATGGTTTCACATATGTTATATCCTTCACAAATTAATTTGTCTTTGATAATCTTTTATCTATAAATCTTGCTAGAATCGATATGTTTTTAGACATGGATTGGTTAGTTGAAAAACCAAACCCATAGTGTCTGCAGTATGAAACTTATCAAACTTTAAATTCCCATCTGGTGATATATTCACCATCCGTGGAAGATCAACACTATGGATTGCCCGAAAAAGCTTTTATGCTTGAGGCATCCAAGTGATTGCAGGAAGGATGTGTCATCTACATGACACAAGTAACTTTTGATGAATTAAAATCGAAAGCTGAAGACCTTTGTGTGGATGGACATGATAAGTCCATAGCCACCCAGGAAGCATAATGTTTAGTATGTTCGCCAGTGATTCGAACATTATAGACCGTTCTTAGTCTGCATCTTTGTATAGCAAATCCGATTAGATTTGAGAAAATGGTAACAACAGGTCTAACCTCCAAGTTACCTAGGATAAGCCACGATAATGACACGATGTAAAATTACAGTTGACAAACTTACTAAGTCGACGCTTCTTGTCAATTAAGGGAAATTTATAATTCCAACAAGCTGAGATATATAAACGACAACATCAAGTCTCCTTAAGGAATACCGTTGTCTAAAGTATCGGGTTTTGATATTAAATATATTTTTTATCTTTGGAAATTTCAGCGAAATGCTCAAGCTGATAAGACTCGTCATGCTTCGCCATGACAATTAAACGTGAGCTTTAAGGTTTATTGATAAACCTCGTCCATTATGGACCTTGGAATTTAAAAGTTCCAAGTTGACCTCGAAATGAGAAATGGGATTCCCTTTGTGGCCCAGGATACTTTTGAGAAATTGAAACCTCCTGCTATATGGAACAGACCGTATTACTCCGAACAAATCCCGAGGTCGAGATTTCTTTTAAGGGGGTGAGGATGTAACAGCTCGTAAAATCATGTTTAATAATGTATCAACACGTGTCCCTAATCCTAATTATGTCAAACGTTGACTAGGAGGGAATATCATCGCCAAACAGTTAAAACTTTGAATATGAAAGGACTGAAAGTGTCAACATGCTTAAACTAAGCCTCTGAGTGACATTATACGGTATTCGTATTCTCATATTAAGCCACATGTTGGATAATCGAAACCGTTAGTGATAAACTCTAAAGTTTGCGTTACGAAGGGTTAAAAGCATAAACATGTT
Source organism: Helianthus tuberosus (assembly GCA_030545235.1). NCBI lineage: Eukaryota > Viridiplantae > Streptophyta > Magnoliopsida > Asterales > Asteraceae > Helianthus > Helianthus tuberosus. Next base: position 137,692,060 of record CM060355.1, on the reverse strand, counting down.
AATTCTTACCTCTGAGTGACCTTTTAACGAATCCAGAGCGTTATGATATTTGATCACACTCTTGGGAATACCTAATATTGGCCGTTTAGGGCTTTGATGCCATTAAACGAAAATACGCACAAGTTTGTGCTTTGAAACTGTTAAAAGTGTCAACATGTTAATTCTTACCTCTGAATGACCTTTTAACGAACCCGGAGCATCGTGATGTTCCATAATACTCACGGGAATGCCTGATATGAGCTACGTAAGGTTTTGATGTTGTCAAACGATAATACGCACAACATTGTGCGTCAAAAGGACTAAAAGTGTCAACGTACGAAACTACGCCTTTGAGTGACTATTTTAAACAAACCAGGAACTCCATGATACTCGGTTGTACTCCTGTGTGTGTGTATTACGGGCCACTAAGGGCCTCCATGACTTATATTAACCTTTCAAGTGAGAATTATAAACTTTATGCTTAAAATATAAACTTTGAAAGTATAAAATACATTTAAAAGTAACAAGGGCCATTTCTGCCAATCCAAAACTATTTTAATCAAAACCATGGGCTTGTTAATGGTTTTAAAAACCTAGTATAACACATGTAATGATCTTATGATAGCCCTAAACACTTGGCACAATCCTAGCAATTCTTGAAATCTATATAAGGGCCATGAATCATACATTTTCATTTGCACCAATTGTTGAATTCTTTCTATCATTCTCTTTTGGGAGCTCCTGAACATTGGGAGCATACCTTTGAGTCTTCTTCAGTCCCTAGGACCACTTGTAAGTGATCCTTTCATGGCTAGTTATTTTATTTGGCTCTTAAATGGTCAAGCCATTGTTTGCAACGAACATGGCTACGTGATCATAATTAGGTAGGTGTTAATCCCTCAAAAGGGCAGCTCCTAGGAATCACGTTTGTTTGGTAAATTGACGAGTCAACGTAATATTAATTTAAAAAGTCAACGGGTCATTTTAAAAATAATTACGATATGAGTTTAGAAGTATTCTAAAATACATTTTATCACTTAAACAACTCGGTAATAATTATTAGAACATGTGTAAACATGTTCGGCTCGTCAATTCCAGTTTAAGGGTCGGTTCGCAACCGAAAGTCGCGTAGTTTGACTTCTACGTTGACTTTTGGTTATAAACCGAATTAGAATAGTATGCTACTGATTTTAGGTTCCGTTATTATCATAATATAATGTAGTATAACCCCATAAGGATATATTACACGATCGGACTAGGAATCTGAGTTTATGCGCATGTTCCGTTATTGTGTCGTACTTTGACTATAATGCCCTTTTTGTTTTAAAATAAGGTTTTAGTTATAAATGAGCATGTAAATGAGTTATGTACTGATAAGTAAACATGTTTAGAATATTTTGGTGTTTATAAACTGGTCATAAACTGAGTTTACACATATAAGCGTAAACTATGCCCTTAAAAGGACTAAAAATACCCTTTTAAGTCTAAAATGAGTTTTAAACATAATTTTAGCATAAAACTCATTACCTACTGATATGATATGATAATTAGGATTATTTGGGATGCTAATTCAGGTTGTAAACAGAGTTTAACTTCAGTTTCGTATATAATGCCGATAATGCCCTTATGGCACATAAAATGCGTTTTAAGCCTAGTATTCAAACCAAACCTTTTACTTACTGATATGTTATGAAAAATAAAATATTTTAACTATTCAAAGCTGGTCTTAACATTAGATTTCATAAATCTTCGCGTAAATCATCATTTAACGACATTAAAGCCGGTTAGGCGCGTAGTATGGTTTTAAACCATATGTATGAACCAAGACTTGTTACCTACTGATTTTATAATTATTTTAAATGTGTTTACAGTAGGTATAAGTCATGAACTCAGAATCCCAAATAAAGTCTCAAAACTATGTGTGAAATGACCAAAATGCCCCTACAGTGCATAGTTTAGTCATAAAGCATAAACCACGCATATATTTGATATCCTACTGATATGATAACATAATTTAAACATTTTTACAGAATGTTTATGACCATGACATCAGTTTACTTGCAAGCTCCTTTTATAAGTTGTAAATTTACCAAAATGCCCTTATGAGGCATAGTTTGATTTTAAAACCTTAACGGGCACAAGTTAATATCCTACTGATATTATAACTTGTTTAAAGTGTATTGGCATATGGAACTTGTTCATGACTCATCCGGTTACCCATCATCACTTATACGCGTACGGTTAGACTTACGTAACTAGTTTATATAAGTTTACCGAGAAGGGTTTAACCTTACCGTTTTGATCTCAAAATCCAGAATGTACAATGTTTACCAATATTATACAAGTCTTAGTACTTGTTGGTTTTAAACCACATTCTATTCAGTATACGTTTAATCTAGCGACCCTATTCTTAAGTATCGGGTCATGTCTAAAGGAACTACCTTTGGCCCGTGTATATTCCAACAGATAATAAATCTGTTCATTCCAGACTATAGTACCCCCAGATAATCGGACTTGGGTCAATAATACTTAGACTTGCGGCTTTTGCCAAATATAGTCTTGTTGATTGGAAGCTAGCAAAAAGGTAAATACTCTTGACTTATTTTAGTGTAAACTTAGGAATGGCAAATATGCCTCTTGGGACAGTTATTACATAAGTAAGTCGCCTATGATTGCGCAAAAATGTAAGAATACGGTTTAATCTGTTTACTTGATAATTATCATAATTGGGGGGTTAATGATACCATGTCCGGACAACCCAATGGGTTAATCAAGTATATAATCTCGTAACAAGAATAAATTCCAAGATATGTTTAAAAGATCACTTACGGGTTTTCTATATGTATAAAACTCTTTTCGGAAAACTATTTTCCAAAGAGTCAGTTAATTGTATTTACCAGTTTTGGCTGACGTATTTTCAAAAGATTGAACAGCAGGTACTGAACCTTATGATAGGCTGGGAATACGGGTCGGCTAGAATGAAGGCTAAGGAATTTGCACATCTTGATGCTTAAGGCCTATGATGTCTAAAGCTCTGTTTATTTGGATCCTGCATGTGGGCTTTGTAGGATCAGTATTGACCTCTCGAGTGAGTCAATCAGAGCTAGTGCTTACTGAAAATGTGGCGGAAACACATTTTCAGCATGATACAAAGAAAAACGTAACAGAAAAGAGTAGAAACAGAAGAATCACACTTAGAATACTTTTTCTTCACTTGATAATGTTTGCCGTACGGACAGCAGTTCGACTTGGAGTTCCAGAAATCGTTACAAATGAAGAACACTTCAGGGGTATTTATAGATAACCTGGTCCGCTCATGTGACATGTCCACAAGAGCGATCCAAACTACTAAGCTGGTTCGCTTTTGTGGACACATGCCACAAAAGCGGACCTCAAACTTGAAAAACATAAATTTACAGTTTTACCCCCTGTACTAACACAAAATGACCTATCTGGACCCTATACATTAAACTAGCATTACAAAGACGCAGGCTTTAGACATTGTGCATCAACAAACTCCCCCTTGGATGAAGCCGCAGTCTTTGTCTTGAATGTAGGCCTTCAGATAGCTTTGAATTTCTCTTCTCTCGGTTTTGGCTTTCTACTCAGTGCAACCCTGATCTTCTCATTTTCTATCTTCCTTGCCCATGATGTAATCAGTAGAGATCTATCAAAATCAAGTGAAAAACGAGATTCAATCAGCAAGAAATCACGAGTATAGCTCGAAATCGCCTCAGAGACACGTTTGAGCGGACGAAGAACTTGACAGAAAAAGCGGACCACCATACCTTTTATATGGGGTCTGGTTCGCTTATTCGACATGACATATGAGCGAACCACAAAGTTACTTTGACATAAAAGCGGTCCTCAAACTTGTCATAAGAGCGAACCAACATTACTTTTTCAAAAAATTTATTTATTATTCATTTTTCAATTTTTTTCGATTTCACACACTGACACCCAGTTGACCAAGTCCAAGTTAATGACCCTGGACAGCTGTTTGACCTACCAAGTCCAAGTTAATGGCCCTGGTTGATCAGTTTTATGAAGTACTTGATCATTTTATTTTAAAATCAGTTCAAACTAATGAACTTTTCAACATTTCCAACTTTTGCACATTTTATCTTTCAAACATCATACCAATTCTTTGTTTGCAATCACAGCTTACCCAACCCTCATCAGACACTAACATGATCTGCACACAGGCTTTGAACTTTCAATCCCCAGTATCAGTTGTCAAAACTAAAAAAAATCTTTTTGGGTTTTAAGCTGTACAAATTTAAAACTATACACACAATCTTTTTGTGAGCGTGTCAAGGGATCATATCAGCTGCCGACGAAATACAAGTACCGTTAAGCTGTTATTTCATTTTAAGCATTAAACAATTCACATAGATTGCCGATATACTGATCCTCTTAAATTCTCACAAAAACTTTCAATCTATTCGGGATACAGAATTAGTGTTTTAGGACTTAAACATCTACATGTGTCCCACCTCAGTATATACTCCCGTATCCAGACCCCAGTATTCAGTCTTACAGGTGAGTATACCTAGATGATATCTGTAAAGGGTTAATTGCGAGGGCCGTGAGAGCTCAGGTCGATCTTTCGATACGCAGAGAGATGACGGCTTCGACTTTTGGTGGGTCCCCTTTGGGGATCTTCTTTTCAACAGCACATGATTAACCATTTTGCAATGTGTTATCATTTTTTATGCTGAGGGGAGGCTTATATTTCAAAGCAGCGTAAAGTATTCTCCGAGGACTAGGCCATTGCTTCCGCAAAATCAGAAGTCCCGGGATAATACCCTAGATATCACTAAGCATAAAGACCTAGTATCTCAGAATACGGGACCCTTCAAACAGGATTTCAGGGGTTACCTATATATCCTGGAGGTGTTCCCCACGTAGATGCAAGTAAATTTTATGTTTATATCCCAAACTAATCTACTGATTTTGTGAAAACCTATCGGCACATCTTTAGTGAGACTGCTTAATTGCAATTTATACATTCCAAATCTTTAGCGTACTGCACCTGTCTAGCTGATGTACTATCATTTCCCTTTTATACACAAACTCAATTTTTACTTTTTCAAATGTTTTTGGTTTTTATAGATTTTATCATGTTTTTGTATTTTTCTGCAAACTTTCTCCCCCTAAAAAGAAAAACATATTTTTGTGTTTTTGTTTTTATCAAGAAGCAGAAAATAAACTGTACAAAGAAAATTGACAACATGATATGGTTCACGTTAGATCGCCGCCCAAATCGGCTTCACATTCAATAACCCTCCCAGATTGCAGATTTTTCATCCCATTCAATTTTAAAAGATAATAAAATCTCTTTTTGTCAAACGGTTTCGTATAAAAATCAGCTTTCTGATTATCGGTGCCCACATGTTCAATCCGTATTAATTTCTTTTCGTGACAATCTCGAATAAAATGGTGACGGATTTCAATGTGTTTTGTTTTCGAATGATGAACCGGATTTTTAGTAACATTTATGGCCGCTTCATTGTCCACAAATATCGGAGTATCCAAGAATTGCAAACCGAAGTCGCGCATCTGCTGTTGGATCCAGAGGATCTGCGAGCAACAGCTAGAGGCTGAGACGTACTCAGCCTCACATGTGGAGAGCGCAACTGCAGTTTGCTTCTTGCACTGCCAGGTAACGAGCCGAGTTCCGAAGAACTGGCACCCAGCAGTGGTGGACTTTGCATTCTGTTTACAACTACCAAAATCTGAATCAGCGAAACCAGATAAGGTAAAATCACCCAAACGAGGATACCACAAGCCGATGCTTGGGCAACCTTTCAAATACCGTAAAATGCGTTTAACGATCGTCAGGTGTGATTGCTTTGGATTCAACTGATATCGTGCACACAGACATGTCGGGTACATGATGTCGGGACGGGAAGCTGTGAGATACATTAAAGACCCAATGATCGATCGGTATATCGTTTCATCCATCTTCACTCCCTGTTCATCCGGACAAATACCATGATTCTGTGCGAGGGGGGTTGTTGCAGGACTGCAATCTGTCATATCAAACTTGTCTAGCACATCCTTTACACACTTTGACTGATGAATAAAGATTCCGTCGGGCATTTGTTCTACCTGCAACCCAAGGAAGAACTTCATTTCCCCCATCGAACTCATTTCGAACTTCTTCTTCATTACTCTCTCAAACTCTTTACACAAATCGTCGTTGGTGGAACCAAAAATTATATCATCAACATAAATCTGCACAATCAACAAGTGGCATGCTTCTTCTTTTGTGAACAAGGTGCTGTCTACTGTTCCTCTTGTGAACCCGTTGTCCAACAAGTAGGTCGAAAGAGTCTCGTACCAGGCTCTCGGGGCCTAGTGTAGACCGTATAATGCTTTATCCAATAGGTACACCTTGTCTTTGTTCAGTGGATCTGTAAACCCTGGTGGTTGTCCCACGTAAACTTCTTCTCGAATCTTGCCATACAAGAATGCTGATTTAACATCAAGTTGATAGACTTTGAAATCTTTCCAAGATGCAAAGGCTAAAAAGATGCGAATTGCTTCAAGCCTAGCAACTGGCGCGTAAACCTCATCATAGTCTATTCCCTCCTGCTGGCTGAAGCCTTGAACCACTAAACGTGCTTTGTTCCTCACCACGACTCCTCTATCATCTCTTTTACATTTGAACACCCATTTCGTCTTTATCAACTTCTGATTCTTTGGCAGATCAACAAGTCTCCAGACGCCCAATTTCTCAAACTGTTGTAATTCCTCCTGCATAGCATTCACCCAACTGTCTTCGGTCAATGCTTCTTTGTAGGTCCTGGGTTCTATCTGCGAAATAAAACATTTGAGTGAGACTTCTTTCTACAAATCAGCAATATCTGAATAAAAACATGTAAAAGCTTGGTCTATCTGATGTCTCGTCTTGACACCACTCTGTAGATCACCGATAATTTGTTCTGAAGGATGGTATGACAGGGTCCGTGGCATCACAGTATCAGGCACCACAACTTCCGATTCTAGATTTGAAATGTCAAGATCAACGATTTGATCAACAACCTCTTCTGATGTCTCATTTGGTTCCTCGTCAAAGGTAGGAGCGGGTTCCTCCTCTGAGTCGTCAGAAACGTCAAATGACGGAGCTGGTTCCTCTAGTTCCTCTGGTGGTATATGAACGGTTCCACTTGGTCCGGCTTCATCATCATGAGTACCCACTGTGGGTATAGGAACATCTAGCGGTCTAGATTCCGGCTCTTGCAAGTGACTTTGCTGATACAAGTACATGAGAGCAAGTTCCTCCTCACTTGGCTCGGATGGCAAATGAAACGATTCCCAGAGTTTATCGTAGTCAAATAGGAATCTTTGTCCGGGAAGTTGTTGCGATGGCGTGTGCTTCTGACAATCCACATGATGGACCTGAATCACTTTCCCCAGACACGGTACAAATACCCTTTTTAACGGGCTAGCGTATCCTACGAAAAATCCTTCATTCGCTTTCGCTCCGAATTTACCATCAGCATCTATGAAAGTACATGGAGAGCCAAAAGGTTCTAAGAACTCAAGATTTGGCTTATAGCGATGCAGCAGCTCGAAACAAGTCTTTCTATATTTCTTCACTGTCAGAACTCTATTCAATGTATAGCAAGCCGCTGAAACTGCTTCACTCCAGAAGAAAATCGGAAGCTTTGAATCTGCCAACATAGTACGTGCGGTTTCGATCAGGGTTCTATTCTTTCGTTCAGCTACGCCGTTCTGCTGTGGTGTGTACGGGGCACTGAATTCATGAAGAATTCCCTTCTCGTTGCAGAATTCGTACATCTTGTTGTTCTTAAATTCCGTTCCGTTGTCGCTCTGAATCCTCCGGATTGGCAGTTTATACACCGTTTCCATCTTTTTGAAAAGCACCATCAAAGATTCAAAAGTTTGATCTTTTCGTTCCAAGCACACTACCCAAGAAAATCTCGTAAAGTCATCAGTCACCACCAAGCAATATATGTCTCCGCTGATACTCTTTACATTGACAGGCCCGAAGAGATCCATGTGCAATCTCTCAAGAGGTAACCTAATTGTATTCACCATCTTCAATGGGTGTGACTTCCGAGTTTGCTTTCCCTTTTTACAAGCTACACAATCATCATTTAAGTGAAAATTCTTCAAATTAACACCATCAACCAAATCATTATGTACCAAAAAGTTCATTTTACGAACATGAATGTGGCCCATCTTACGATGCCACATTATTGAATCTTTTTCTGTCGCTTTAGACTTTGACACAAAACACTGTTTCTGATGAGTTGTTGGAGTTGCGATGTTCATATCAAGATAATAAAGATCATACTCCCGTGGAGCACGCAACAACACCATCTCATCAGGGATTTTAAACCCTGGTTTCAAAACCACACATTCAGTTTTTGTAAAATGTACACTAAAATCTTTATCACAGATTTGTGAAATACTGAGTAAATTGTTTGTTAACTCTATTATGTAATTCACTTTGTCGAATGAAATTACGCCATTTGACAGCGTTCCTTGACCAACGATTCTTCCACCTTGGTTACCGGCAAATCCAACATAGCTTCCATTTACAGATTTGACATCATATAACAAAGCAAGCGTCCCAGTCATATGTCGTGAAGCACCACTATCCATGATCCATTTTGACAATATAGACTTGGGCAGCCCCTGCAAACATTATAACAAATTTATTCAAACAATGAACTCCATGACTTTTTGACTTCTGAAACACTCCCAAACACTACATCACACTTCTCATCATTCTTAAGAAAGTCAAATGTGACGTTCGGAACATCAGTTTTAACTTTTGGTTTAAATTCATTTTTGATTGGTGGAAACTCTGCAAGAAATCTATCAAGTTCAAATTCAAATTCTTGTTTATCATTAGCACCCACTTTTGATGCATAAAATTCCTTTGTCCCTTTGACCTTTCTGTCAACCATTTTCTCAAAAATATTTTGAATTTTGGGATTAAAGGCTTTTGAATCAAACTTTAACTCATTCTCCACTTTCTTCATCTCACCTGATTTTGATTGAATTTCAAAAACTTTTGTTTCATTCTTCAAAATATTTTCCATTTTTTTCTCCTCGACCGATGGTTTTAACTTAGCAACCCATGATTGATTTTCAAAAGTTTTTGTTTTTGGATAAATCTTTGAAGTCTTTTGAGACTTTGAAGATTCGCCAATCTCAAATGTCGATTTCGGCTTATCTTCCGACTTCAAAGATTCTCCTCTTTTCAAAATGCGAATTGGAGAAACCATCGGCTTTTTGCCCTTTATGTTAACTGGTGATTTAGGTTGAGATTTTTGAACAAATGGTTTAATGACAGGTTTCTCAAAAACTTTCTTGCATTGTTTTGCCATGTGTCCGATTTCATTACAGCGATAGCAAACTCTTTTATCATACTCGACAAAAGTTGACTTGAACGACTCTTCTTTCAGTTTCTTCGCTGCATTGAAATCGTCAACTGCTTTTTGACTAAAAATGTATTCCTTTTCTTCATCAACACTTGGACCAGCAAGAAATACTGGTTTGTCACTCTTTTTAGCCATCCCTTTTTCAAAACCAATTCCTTTTTTCTTCAAATTGTTACCATTTTTCTTGTTATCATTTCCTTCCCACTTATTTTTGCCCAAGTTGTTGGAACATGACATAACAAATGACCTTTTAGGTTTTGAAAAGAATTCTTTGTTGTTTATCACATCAATGTCAATTTCAACCAATTTGAAAACCTTTTCAACATTCTCAATTTTCACGTTTTGAAGAGGATACTCAAAATCGGAGTAAAGTTTGTCTGTTCCAACCATAGTGTATACTACCATAATCGGATCATCATTCGCACTCTTTTCCGATTTTGGTATGAACCGTTCCAAAAAATTACCCTCATCTTCACATTCAGAACTGGAACTTTCCAAATGTGTTTTCACAGTTTCAAAATCTGAGTTATCATTCTCTTCATCTAGCACTTTGTCAACAACGGTCTTTATAACCTATGACTCATTGTCAGTGTCGGACGGAGAGAATGTAACATCAATGCTCTCAGGCAATTCATTCTCAATTGTTTTCAACTTGAGATTCAATGCAGCTTCCACCCCATCTGGATACTTTTGAGTGTATTGATTCCACATTGGGGGTGGAACACTGTTAAAGACCGGATCAGCATATGGCTGCTGTGGAACAATCTGTTCAAGGACATATGATGAAGCCACATAACTCATCAATTTTTTTATCAATTCTATCATTTTCAATTTTAGCTAATTCCAATTCTTTCTTTAATGATGCGATTGTGTCAATATGAAAATTAACTTCCACTTGTTTATCAAAAAGTGTTGCTTTTGCTAATTTTGTGGCTTTATCATTTTCAACACTTTCTTCTTTAATCATTTTAACTGATCTGGCTAGTGTATCATATGCTTCTTTAACTTGTCCTAGATCAAATTTTAACATATCATCATGTTCTTTCAATTCCTGAAACTTAGTGTCTTTTTCAAGACACTCCATGCACGGTTGTAAACACTTTTGGCATGGTGTTTCAGATATTGAATCCACTATCTCATCACATTCTGCTTCATGAACAGTTTCTACTTCTTGTTTACCGACATTTTTCGACTCTGACTCAGACAGTTTGACTGATTCTTTTTCTTGAACTCCAGATTCCTCTCGTTTAATAGACTCACTACTGACAGACTTAGACTCCTCGGATTCTGAGTCTACCTCTCTCAGTTTCGCCATGAGAGCCTTGTCAGCAATTTCTTTCAAAGTGTCTTCGGTCATTTCCTTTGTCACATCGATCATTTCTTCAACAAATTCTTTCTTCTCATTATATCTTGGACACAATCCGGTCCTTGGTTCTTCAAAGAAACCTGCAAAAGATTCAAAAATTTTAGGAGGCATGATAGATCTCAACGAACTAGATAATACTTCCTGTTCAGATTGAGATTGATGAACTTCAGCAGTTATTTCTTCAAAATTGTCTGCTTTTTCAGTAAAAACCTCTTCAACAACTACAGAAACATCTTTAGTAACTGTTTCCGGTTCAGACACTATCTCATAAATTTCCACAACTTCAGCCATCATAGCCTGTTCATTGCTACCGGGAATATATTTATCCCAGCTAAACCCTGCAGCTACTTTCTCATCGTCTTGATTCACGATCATCGCTTTTTCTGGTTTATTCTCAATTTGTGGTCTTTGAACAGTAGGCTGTTGATTTGGTCGGTGATAGATTGCTTGCTTGTAGTAATCTTTTGTGAAAGGGTTCTGATGGTTGTTCACTTCACGATTCGGGCATTCTCTCTTAAAATGACCACGTTCTTTACACTTGAAACACGTAACTTTTGATTTATCGAACCCTAACTTCTGATCAGGACCTGAGAGACTGTTTCTGCCTGTGATTTCCATAAACCGTTGTGCTCTTCTAACCAAACTTGCCATGCCCCATTTTATATCAATCAGTTCAAGCTCCTCCGGGTCTATCTGGTCGTAATCCTCTTTGGTCAAATCAGGATTACCAATCCTACCCGCCACTAAGCCTTCATAAGCCTCTAGAACTGAAGCAAGTACTGCAATGTGTTGTCTCGCGGCAGTTTCAGTAATTTCATTTCCATTCTTAATATTCACCGCGATGTTGCACTGCACCACAGAAACATAAGCCTGATTATTTGAACTTGTAGAGCTTTGAGGTGAAGACTGCTCTTGAGCTTTGGAGTTTGGATCATAGTTCACAAATGGTGAAGGCTTGTTTGATGATGGAGTGTTTGTAGAACCACTCAAATTTGTATTAGCACTAAAACCCGTCTGTATCTTTGGACTTTGATTTGTTGCTCCAGGAATACTTCCTTTGTAATACAGAGATATGTCTTGCTGCACATTTGCTGAATTCATTTGTTTAATCTTTGTTAGTTCCAATTCATGTGCCTCAATTTTCTCAATGAAACCACTCAAATTCATACTAGCAAAATTTGTATTGTTCTTTAACACCATCAGATACGTTCCCCATTCATCATAAGGTAATGCGTCTGCTAATTTGTCGATCCACTCTTCATTTGTCTTGGTTATCTTCAATCTTCCCATCTCCAAAACCAAATGACAGTATCGTTCAATCAATTGCTTCGTGGTTTCTCCTTTCATTCCCGTAAAAATGTCAAACTGCTTGTTTATCAATGCCTTTTTGCTTTTCATCATCTCTCCACTTCCTTCAAACTTTAACAACAATTTATCCCAAAGAGATTTTGAATTGTCTTCGTGATGTAACAGTACCAAGATGTCCTCCTTAATTGCTTGTTGAAGGATGCTCATCATTTTCTTTTCAGCCTTAAAGTCAGCTTGTTCCGTTTGGGTCAAACTTCCAATCACTTTCGGATGACCCATAGCATTAACAGGAGGTACATACTTATCATCAATCTTCAACCAGCTCTCAAAATGATTAGCTTGAACCCACGTTTTAAATCTTCCGGCCCAACTCGAATATTCGTCGATGTTCATGAGTTTAGGAGGCTTTTGCATTGTTCCCAGTTCGTTTTCTAAGTTAACATTTTGCATGATGCTAGCTGGAATTTGTACCGCACCAACTCCCGAAAACATGTTGTAAAAATCCTGATTTTCCATTTTCAGTCGTAATGAAGAAATTTTTCAAACAGTCTGAATGAGCAAACCACAACTGTAACAGAATGTTGTACTTAAAGCGAACCAGGCAGTTCACTTTCGAGCGAACCACAAATGACCTTTGGAGCGAACTAGAACAAATGTGGTTCAAGCGAACCAGACGAGCGAACCAGCAACCAAAACTGTCATTTTGAGCAGACCAGAAAGTTGTGTTGTTCAAGCGGACCAGATATGACTATCGAGCGAACCACCACTGACAAATGAGCGGACTAGACAGTTGCACTAAGAGCGAACCAGAACTGAACTTTGGAGCGGACCAGAAAGTTGCACTAAGAGCGAACCAGAACTGAACTTTGGAGCGGACCAGAAAGTTACACTAAGAGCGAACCACAATTTACACTTGGAGCGATCCAGAAGAGCGAACCAGAAGTATGACGTAAGTGCGAATCATTTTCACGAGGGTTTTTGGATCACTTTTAGGCCGTATCTTGATCCGAATCTTTCAAGGGTTTGTTATTAGTGTATATTACACCTGTTATCCAAATTTCAGTCCATTTCCACCGTTCAAACAGTCCAGATCTACAAAAGTCCGTGTAAAACTCTTCGTATCTAGCAAACTAACTCGCAACTGGCTCTGATACCAATTGTAGGATCAGTATTGACCTCTCGAGTGAGTCAATCAGAGCTAGTGCTTACTGAAAATGTGGCGGAAACACATTTTCAGCATGATACAAAGAAAAACGTAACAGAAAAGAGTAGAAACAGAAGAATCACACTTAGAATACTTTTTCTTCACTTGATAATGTTTGCCGTACGGACAGCAGTTCGACTTGGAGTTCCAGAAATCGTTACAAATGAAGAACACTTCAGGGGTATTTATAGATAACCTGGTCCGCTCATGTGACATGTCCACAAGAGCGATCCAGACTACTAAGCTGGTTCGCTTTTGTGGACACATGCCACAAAAGCGGACCTCAAACTTGAAAAACATAAATTTACAGTTTTACCCCCTGTACTAACACAAAATGACCTATCTGGACCCTATACATTAAACTAGCATTACAAAGACGCAGGCTTTAGACATTGTGCATCAACAGGCTTGTATCGAACGCTTGTAATACTTTTATACATTCAAGCTTTATTTTATTAATTTTATTCCAATACTTCCGTTGTAGATTATTAATTTGTGATAACTGTTATCCGACCGTCACGACTGTACCCATCCGGGCCCACCGGAGATCGGGGTGTGACAGATGATGATGCCAAAATGGGGGAGAAAGATGATTCAATGAAAAACTTTGGCAAACCTAACCAAGGAATCAGCCAAAACAAAAGCCAGAGCCTGCTAAGAAATCTTCTGAAAAATCTGAAACTGGCAAGAAAAAGGGAGTTGATGATACCCTTAACAAGCAGACAAATAAGGAGATTGAAACAAAGTAGAAGAGAAAAGATACTAAAGAAAGTAGACAAGATGTGTTGAGGCATGAGTTAGAGAAAAAGGTGAAGAAAGAAAACAAATTGCTGAACATTGGAAGCTCAAATAGAAGACAATCACACAAACATAACAAACCTCCCATTGCCATATTTCCTAAACCACCTTCACCACAACAAAAACAAACCACTGCTGAACCAAAAAAGCAAAACACTAACACAACCAAACCAAAACGATCACCACAAAAACTACCTCTCAAAAGGCAGAAAACAAAACCCTCATCACCACTACCAACCTCCATTGCAACAAATGTTGATGCAACAAATGCTTCAACAGATGTTAAGACAACAGTGGTTGAGACACCAGTTGTTTCAACAGTTGTTAGTCAATCCACTGATTCCACCGAATTTCAATTTCCCTCACAATCAACCCTTACACCTATAGCACATTCTCCTTCACAAACTCCTCCTCCTCCAAAATCTGTTTACACAAGAAAAAGAAAATTCATGGTGCATGAAGAAGAAAAAGAAGAAAAGGATATACCTGTACCAATTCCATTATCATCTGCTCCATTCATTCAAACTTCACCCAAACCATTCATTCCAACTTCATCACCAACATCCAACCCACTTGATCATCCACCCACTGGTTACCTCCCAAGAGACATTCCATTGGCAGCTCAATACCCTCTAGAACTGCTTGTAGTTCAAAAGGAAATGATACAATTTTATACAGAGGATGATCCATCCAAAAGAACCTTCCCATCTCTTCATGGATTCAGAAATCCAAATAACATTGATGAGTATCTAAAGTTGAAAGCCAAACAAGCAGAATATCAGGCAAAAGAAGAGAGTAAAGGGCTAGGAGACAACAACTTACAAGGTCGAATGCAACATGGGCTAAGTAAAGTCAGGAAACTGGAAGACTTTGCTAGTGGCCTAAGTAAGAAGATGTCAAATCCGCCACCAAATGTTGTTCTTCAAAAGGAATTGAGGGAAGATTTCATAGCTCTTATCATGAGAGACAAACCTACCAAGCCTACAAGTATCAATTCAAAGATTGGCCTCTTGCAGCTCTCAAAGAAGAAGCAAACAGAGTTGAAAAGATGAAAAATGATCCTCATATGAAGAAATCTGCTCCTAACTTGAACAAATTTAAAAAAGCTGGTGTAGATGATGCATTTGGGTACAAATGGAAGAGAGCAGAGCTTGTAGCAGCTAAGTATGGGACTGCTAGGGCCATTGCAAGATGGTCTAAGCAGTATGTTGATCAAATTTATGATAAGTTAGAAAAGCTGAGAGAAACAGATCCTACTCTTCCTAAGAAGCCAGTATACAAAGATAAAACCACTGATAGGCCTCAGCAGACCCACTTTCTTAAAAAGTTGTTCACA
Organism: Helianthus tuberosus; assembly: GCA_030545235.1. Taxonomy (NCBI): domain Eukaryota; kingdom Viridiplantae; phylum Streptophyta; class Magnoliopsida; order Asterales; family Asteraceae; genus Helianthus; species Helianthus tuberosus. Next base: position 137,676,644 of record CM060355.1, on the reverse strand, counting down.
CCATCTAATGTATCCATCAATGTCTTAAACCAAAGAAAAAGAAAGCAGCAGATTGATGTGAAAGATGAAAAGAGAGATGCTGAATTTAGAAAAGCGGCTATCAAGAATCAATTGCAATTTGGATTGGATGAGGCTTCTGTGCAACTTCGAGCTCAATTTGCTCAAACACTTCAAAGGTTAGCAAGCAGACCCCAATCCCCTAACTCCTCTCAAATAAAACTTCACCTAAGAAACCCATCAGACCCAAAAATACTAAAGTGGAAGTCTGACAAACAGACCCACGTATTGACTTTGCTTAGGTCTGATGGTAGAGCTGAAAAGATATCAAGGGAGGATGCACTTGGTCTGAATGCAGTTGACCTCCAAGATCTTTTGAACCTTCAGCTTCATAGGGATGAAGATGATACCGACCCCTTGAATTTTGAGCTCCAGTTTATGTGACAACCCTCACCAAACCAGGTATCCGTACGACTTAATTAATGATTAATTACTGCTTAATTACTGGGCTTGTTTGAAATTACTAATGAACTGCTACTTGATTTCTGATACATGTATATACCTGCATCATACTTTACTTACCGTCACTACATTATTTACATGCTGAACCTTAGTGACAAACATGATGCACAAAAAGCACAGTAGCACTATAAACGGATAACCTATTGAACATGCTGATGAAGCCAGCATCAGGCAGACACTGCCTCTAAGGCCTGTATGAGCCAGAAATATTTTACTACACTAGTGGTGAGTGTAGGGATACAAGGGTTGTAGAACTGCGTCTCTAGGAATAAGTTACAATGACTGGATGTGCCTAAAACGTGCTCCAAGCACAAAATTCAGCACTTTACTTAATAATTCAGCTTTTAGCTAACTAATAAAGTGCCAAAACATGAGAAAAATATTACTAGACACTTTCCAAAGTGTCAGAAATAAGTTGTGTCACTAAAAAGGGTATTAACGACACTTTAAAGCTTTGTTAAGCGCTTTAACGGATTACTATCCAACCGAACAATCGGACTTTACCCGGAACATGAAAATATTGTCATTTTCATAGTTTATCTTTTTCTGAGCCACTTAGGGTCCCTGAATACCCTAACACCCGTTGTAAAGCACAACACACTAGTAACCGGGTTAATCACTTAACTTAACTAGATTAACCTAACTATATACTTAACCTTTGGTTGGATTTGAACTAGTACCCCCCCCCCCTTACAAACCGTCCCCAAGAAGAGGGGACACCTCTTGTCCTTTGTTGATTTATTAAATCTCTAATGCTTAATATCTAGAAGACACAAAATCCTTTGGTTAATAAACTTGAAAATTATCTATAAGTTCCTACCTTAACACACATGATCATTCCATCTCACAACCCAACTCACCCACACTCTCTCTCTCTCAAAGGCTTCGGCCGAACACCCCTTGAGCACCCATCATATTTTCGGTTTTGATCTTCACATTCCAAGATCATTCAAGTGTTAAGGATCACATATAAGGAGGCTTGGTGCATTCGGAAGGCGAAGGACCTCACTACATTGCTTTTATCCACTCATTTTGCGACTAGAATCTTCCCTAGCCTCGATCTAGTAGTAAGTTGCTTAAATCACCTTCTTGAACTATTTTAAAGTGGTTAATATGATTTGTAACGGTTAAAACTCGTAAACATACAAGATGACACACAAAAGTCTACTTAAAATGCTATAAATGTTGGTTAAAAGCTCATATGTTGTGTAAAACTTGTAGTGTTTGATTTGTGTGGTTATTTGGACCCGATCTATGTTGTGGTAGCTCGGATCGTCATTTAACCCGGATTGGTCATGATCTTGGATCATGACATAAGGTTGTTTTGGAAGTAACAAAGGTTAAAGGATGAAACTCTACCACACACGAATCATGAACTTTTGTAAAAGTGATTTTGCTTGTAAAATAGTGTTTAAAACTAGTAGATCTGCGGATCTACAAGTGGTATTTTCAAAGGACCACATGTCAAGGGAAAACATACTTATAAAGACGGATCTTTCATAAACAAGAATGATTTTAGCCAACACACAAGTGTGGAAATACTTGTGTAACATTAAGTTTCGGCGAGATAACTATTTTTTTTTGGAAAAAAAGATGACGAGAAGTTGTAAAAACGGAATTTCTCTAAAAACGAGGTTTTTACGAAACCGGATTGATTTATACAAAGATCCACTAAAAGAAATGAGATTTACTACATATCTTTGGAAAAACTACAAGTTCATGTATTTTTTGCGGTTTACATCTATTTTGACTAGTTTGATGGTTTGAATAATGCTTATTGATGATTGAGAAAATTGTTGGTTTGATTTATAAAAGAAAATGATACGCTTAGAAAGCGTGGCCACCTCCAGTTACAGAGGAAACTCTGGCGAAATTTTTCTAAAAACCTAACACTTAGAATTATTTTCACTATAAGTGTTAGAAATACTTTTCGACGTGTTTTCAAATATAAGTTTCGCCACGACTATATTTACAAAACTTCGGAGGTGGGATTTTCACAAAATAAAACTTGTTAAATATATATTTAGTATATATTTTTCTTAACGACACTTGTCACGTGTTATGATTATTTTGTGAAGATACTAGTATTATTTTTAGGGTAAAAATAATACTATCAATTGTTGATGGATCCAAAATAATACGAACGCCTCTACGATAAATACATAAGTTACACCGGTAGTTATTATTACCACTTGTTCGTTAAAACGTAACTTACGCAATTTAAGGAAATATTCATGAACGCGTATTTTTGTTAAAGTATTATTTTGGGGAAAATTATGTGTAATGGAAAATATAATATTTTTGAGAAGAATATTTATATTTTGGAGTTAGAAATAAAATATATTTTAAGTGAGACTTAGTAATATATTTCGAAATTATACGAACACACATGTATTAAATCCCCCATCCTTGGGAAGGAAAGTGACTACCAAGTATATACAGAATGTAAACACGAAATAGTTGCCTAACTATTTCCCAAAAACTTAAACCTTAAAGCTAAGGCACGGCCGTCCGTCTAATAGAATTAGTACGTGTAGGTCGTCACATAGCTGCTTGATTTGGAGGCATACTTGGTAGAGACGCACCACTGTGAGTTCATGTCCCCATTTTCTCTTAACTGTTTTCAGTTTTATAACTTCGGGGGTGAAATACATGTTACTATGATTACGAATGTTTCTTACATGGTATGGTCAGCTAAGGAAGGAACTGTTAGGTTATGTGATTGGGTAGGTGAAACCTTAAGAACATTAGTCCTCGTAGTACGATCGAGGGATACAAGCGATAGGCCTATTTGAGCATAACAAACCCCACCCATGCGCCCTAAGGTTGGACCATGTGGTGACCTTGTCTTAACACCACCCATGCGCCCGCAGGTTGGACCATGTGGTGACCTTGTCGTAACACCACCCATGCGCCCGCAGGTTGGACCATGTGGTGACCTTGTCCTATCCCCTCCCATGCGCCCGCAGGTTGGACCATGTGGTTACACTTTAACTGATATGTTTCCTTATTTGCTTTCATACCAGAGTTTACAAAACATTCATACTTACAATGATTATAAAGGTTTATTCGCGCGCACATACTAAACACATGAACTCGCTCAACATTATTGTTGATTTTTCAACTTACATGTATTTCAGGAAATTAAAGGATTTGGCGCGGTATGACACGTTTTCCCGCTGCACTAGTTACGAGGTCATCCGGGTTTGGGGAATGTGACTCTTTCCTGGACAAGTCACAGTCCTTAAACTGTGTTTATGTCATGTTGATGTTGTGATTGTTAAGACAATGTTGTTGTATTTGGTTTTTAAAACTTAATTAAATGGATGATCTTGCATGGTTTTATTTCATATAGCTTCGTTATGGTTAAGCTATGGTATTAAGAAGTCACACCAAATTAACCACGCTTCCGCAAAGCCAGGGTGTGACAGCTTGGTATCAGAGCTCTGATCATAGCGAACTAGGATTCCTTCTCGAGTCTAGACTATGATCACTAGGGCTCTCACGAAAACATTTTTACTGCATACCACTTAAGTCCAGATCCAAAACTTTTTACAAACAAATGTTGAGCACATTTTATTTATTATTTATAGGCTCAGTCTAGAAAGGCTGAGGCTCGGTCTGAGAGGCCGAGGCTCGGTCTGGGAGATCGAGGTAGTTGGCTAGTGGGACTAGGAGAATTGGCTAGTGGGACTAGGAAGAGCAGTCTGAGAGGCTGGGAGAATTGGCTAGTGGGACTAGGAAGAGCAGTCTGAGAGGCTGGGAGAATTTGGCTAGTGGGACTAGGAAGAGCAGTCTGAGAGGCTGGGAGGCTAGTGGGACTAGGAGAATTATTTGAATGCTTACTTGGTGACTTATGTGATTATATGATGATATGATTGATTGTTATACGTATGTGTGTTTGTGTTACAAACGTCATGCCTTCATCATGTAATAGAAAGATGGACACTACGAATCCCATGGCCATAGTATCAGACGGCATAGTTTCATCGGAGCACGAGGTGTACATTTCCGATACTACCGGCACAGACGATGACGACTTTCAGCCCTTTGCACTGCCTGATGTCGTAGCAGAGCCTGCTGATGGCCATCTTGTTGGGAATTTGCCACTCGCGGTGGTCCCTGCTCATGTGCCCCTTGCCGCTTATCCCGTTGTTGATATGCCCCCCCCCCCCGACGTTGTCTCTGGCAACAATGTCGATCTATTGGAGGAGGACCCACTTGAGGGCGAGGCCCTATTGTTGCTGGTGATAGCCTACTGCTTGCTGACGCTCCGGCAGAGGAGGCTCATGCCCATTCGCCTGTCCCAGACTCATTTGAGCCTGTGGCGTCCGCATCTTTGCATATACAGGGAGTGCAGCACTACTCACATGACGGCGACCCTGATATGGCGTCATCAGCTGCACCAGTTCCCGCACACAGCTTTGAGTTTGATCGCGATATTGAGGACAATTCTGTTTTTCCACCTGGTTTTGATCCAGACCATGACATTGAGTACATACACTTAGACCAGCCCTTGGAGGATCCTGTAGCCCCTGTGTTTGTTGATCCAGCTAACTTTGAAATAAAGTTTGTTGATCTGGAGCCAGCCATGGCCCCTGAGCCAGGCGTCGCTCCTGGCCCCGCATTAGAGCATGACCTTGTTCCTGCCGATGCACCTGCTATTGCTCCTTGATTGATCGTCTGCTTGGACGAGAGAAAATTGGGGTAACTATGCAAGGCAATTTATTATTACGGGGGCCCACGTAATAACGACTTGTAGTGCACAGAAATCCTGGTGGACTATGCGGGTCAAGCTAGTGAAAACCAATGTAGCAGGAAATAAGGCGTTGTAGCCTCGAATAAGCCAAATTGGCAAGCCTATGTGAAGGCTCAGAAACTATTACCTCACCCATACATTGAGTATATGTACGTGTGAAATTGGGTGATTACGTGATGGCTTATGGTGCTATGTATCTCATAGACAACTAAAACGTTGTCTAACCCGCAATACCACTTCGACAGAAGAGAATGTCACCCAGACGTGACACAAACACCAGTACGTTGCCAAGGACAGAAGCCGAGCTGCAAGAGCGCATCTCACAGGCGACTGCACTACGTAAAGCCCTCCGCTCTAAGCACAGCAACGCACCACTGAGAACAACCCCCCCCCCCCCAACTGGCTGCACCTATAAGAAGTCCCTGAACTGCAAGTCTTTGGACCTTGACGAAACAGGAGGCGTCGTGGCATTTGTTCGTTGGTCCGAAAAGACCGACTCCATTCTAAGAATGAGTAACTGTTCGCCCCAACAGAGTGTTACTTATATCTCGGGGTTATTTCTAGATGGCACACTCTCATAATGGAACCTCCAGGTTCCGACCCTTGGTACAAGATACTGCTAATGCACTGAGCTGGGACGAGCTCAAAGGAGTGATGGAGAAGAAATACAATTCTAGGGCTGGAAACCAGAAGCGTGAGGTAGGGTCCCGGAATTGAAAATGGATGGACCAGAGATTCCTGAATGCATCCAGCAATCTCACGACTTGTCTAGGGTCGTCCCCTACTTAGTCAAACCGGAGTTCAAAAGGATGGAACGATTCATTTGGGGACTTGCACCCCATATCAGGGGCATGGTTACTACCTCGAAGCCCTCAACCATTGCAGAGGCTATCAATATGGGTGATTGATTTATAACATGAGATGTTATGTGATTGATTTATTTATAACATGAGATGTTATGTGCTGATATTGTTGTATACTTACGTACACTTTACTTACTATGACCTGACCCACACGATCATCATTTAGAAGATGCCTCCAAGACGGGATGTACGCATACCCACCAACGAGGCGGAACTTCAGGGAATCATTGCTGCAGTCATCGCACAATATGAGGCCCATCACTCCGAGCGCAACGGAGGTACCTCAGGAAATAACCCACCCAACGGCTGCACCTACAAGCAGTTCTTAGGCTGCCAGCCCCTACATTTCGACGGCACTGGGGGTGGCGTAGCCTTCGTACGCTGGATTGAGAAGACGGACACTGTTTTGCGTGCGAGCAAATGCGCCCCAAGAGATCAGGTCACATACATTTCCGGGGTGTTCCGAGATGGGGCTCTGTCATGGTGGAAACTTCAGGTTCAGACAATGGGCGAGGCTGCTACGTATGCTCTATCATGGGACGAGCTGAAAGAGCTAATGCATAAAAAGTACTGTTCGAGAACAGAAAGCCAGAAGGTAGAAACTGAGTTCTGGAACTTGAAGATGGAAGGTCCAAAAATAGCTGAGTATGTGGAGAAGTTCCAAGTTCTATCGCGTATCGTTCCTTACATGGTAGACCCGGAGTTTAAGAGGATTGAGCGTTTCATTTGGGGATTGGCACCCCAAATCATGAGCATGGTAACGACATCAAAGCCTACAACAATCACAGAGGCCATCAATCTAAGTGTAGCCCTGACGGAAGAGGCAGTCAGGATGAACAAATTTTCAACCTCTGAGGAGGAGAAGGAGACTCATGTAGAGTCATCTGGGGACAACAAGAGGAAGTTGGCGAATTTCAAACAGGGTACCCAGTCGAGTAGCGACGACAAGGCCAAAAAGAGAAAAGAGTACACGGGTATCCTACCAAAGTGCGACAACTGTCGACGTCACCATAACGGGCGGTGTAGATATGGAAAATGTGGTAACTGTGGCAAGGTGGGACATGTCAAGGAAACGTGTCGGCAAGGTACTAAACATGGAAATAGAGGTCAAGATGGTAGCGGAAATCGCGGAGGAAATAACGACGACAACAACTATCAAGGCAGGGATGGTGACGATCAAGGCTGTGGCCAAGCATGTTTTAATTGCGGTGATGTGGGGCATTTCAGGAAGTATTGCCCTAAGAACACTCAGGCACGTGGATGAAAGCTCAACAGCGGGGATAGAATCCAAGCGTGGATATCGGTACGTCTCATAATAGTCAATATTATGCTCTATTTGACAGTATTGTCAAATTGTAGCTTAAGAAAATATAGTTGTTTTAGTAGTAAGTAACCTAGATACCCAGTTCTCGATAGAACAAGCCTAACGGAAGCTTCGATGTGATAATTGGTATGGACTGGTTGTCGAACAACCCGGCGGAGATTGTCATCCGCGCCCCGACGACGAACAGAGAAATGATTGTGATTCATGGAGCATGATACGCTCCTACGGATTATCAGGCAAAGGAGACTTGCCGGAATCGTCTCCTCAACGATTAGTCGAATCCCGCGTCGATTTAATTCCAGGCACTGCACCCGTAGTCGATGCATCTTAGCGACTTACATTTTCGGAGATGCAAGGATTGACAGAGAAGTATTAGCAATGGATAGAGAAGGAAGATAACAGACCAAAATTCCCTTCTGGGGTAACCCCATTTCTACTCGTCAAAAAGAAGGATGATGATTTTCAAATAAACATCAACTACCGGGAGCTGAACAAGCTGACGATCAAGAATAGATACCCTCTGCCAAGGATTGATGATCTATTCGACCAACTGCAAGGTTCAAGCTTTTATTCAAAGATCGACCTTTGATCTGGATACCATCAGTTAAGGATACAAGAGGAGAGTATCCCGAAGACAGCCTTCAGAACTCGTTATGGACACTACGAGTTCCTTGTTATGCCGTTTGGTTTGACAAACGCACCTGCAGTGTTTATGGACTTGACAAATACAGTTTGCAAGCCGTACTTGGACAAGTTCGTGATTGTGTTTATCGACGACATCTTGATTTATTCAAGAACAAAGGCTGAGCACGAACAGCATCTAAGAGCTATTTTGGAGCTGCTGAAGGAAGAACAGCTGTATGCCAAATTCTCTAAGTGCGAGTTTTGGCTACGCGAAGTCCAGTTTCTTGGACACGTGGTTAATGGAAATGGAATCCATGTTGATCCCACAAAGATCGAAGCGATCAAGAGTTGGGAAACGCCAAAGACGCCAACCGAGATTCGACAATTCTTGGGTTTGGCTGGCTACTATCGAAGGTTCATTGAGGATTTGTCGAAGATCGCTCAACCATTGACACTCCTCACCCAGAAAGATAAGAAGTTTGATTAGGGAATCAAACAGGAAGAAGCGTTTCAGCTATTGAAGGATAAGCTCTGCAATGCGCCAATTCTAGCACTACCGGAAGGTACTGACGATTTCGTGGTATACTATGACGCCTCGCGTCAAGGATTGAGTTGTGTGTTGATGCAACGCCAGAAGGTTATTGCTTACGCATTACGTTAGTTGAAGGTACATGAGAAGAACTATACCACGCATGATTTGGAACTTGGCGCAGTGGTTTTTGCATTAAAGATCTGGAGACACTACCTTTATGGTACAAAGTGTACAATTTTTACAGATCACCAGAGCCTACAACACATATTCAACCAGAAGGAGTTGAATATGAGACAAAGACGATGGGTTGAGTTGCTGAACGATTAAGACTGCGAGATAAAGTATCATCCAGGGAAGGCGAATGTGGTCGCCGATGCCCTAAGTCGAAAGAAGAGGATCAAGCCCATAAGGGTTAGGGCTTTAGAAATGATTATCCAAACCGATCTTTCCTTGCGCATTCGTGCCGCGCAGAAAGAAGCTCTTAAGAAAAGAAAACTTGAAGAAGAATATCTCCGCGGGATGGAGAAGCTATTGGTGCCAAACGAGGAAGGAACGTTATGTTTTGAGAAAAGGATTTGGGTTCCTCTGTTTGGTGATCTAAGGAAAGTTATTTTTGATGAAGCTCACAAGTCGCGGTACTCTATCCACCCAGGAGCGGATAAGATGTACCAAGATCTCAAAGATTACTATTGGTGGCCTAGGATGAAATGCGATGTTGCTGTTTATGTGAGCAAATTTTTAACATGCGCTAAGGTTAAAGCGGAATACCAGAAGCCTTCAGGACTTCTGCAACCTGAGATTCCCAAGTGGAAATGGGAACAAATCTCAATGGATTTTATTACAAAGTTGCCAAGAACGCCAAGAGGCCATGACACTATTTGGGTAATAGTGGATCGATTAACAAAGTCAGCACACTTCTTACCTATCAGAGAGAAGGATAATACGAGCAAGTTGGCCGAAATTTACATGAGAGAGATCGTCGCACGTCATGGAGTGCCTCTCTCGATCATCTCTGATAGAGACGGAAGGTTTGTGTCAAGGATATGGCAATCCTTCCAAGAATCTTTTGGTTCACAACTGAATCTGAGCACTGCGTTTCATCCGCAAACTGACGGTCAAAGCGAGCGAACGATACAGACTTTGGAATACATGCTGAGAGCGTGTGTTATGGATTTGGGCGGTAGCTGGGATAAACATTTGCCTTTGGTCGAATTTTCATACAACAACAGCTACCACACCAGTATTGGTGTCGCGCCATTTGAAGCCCTTTACGGACGCAAGTGCCGATCACCCCTATGCTGGGCTGACGCAGGTGATAGGCAGCTTGCTGGTCCCGAAATCGTCCAAGAGACGACAGACAAGATTGCGCAGATTCTAAAACGCATCGAAGCAGCTCGCCACAGACAGAAGGCCTATGCGGATCCAAACCGGAAACACTTGGAATTCCAAGTGGGAGAAATGGTTTTATTGAAGGTTTCACCCTGGAAGGGTGTGGCACGCTTCGGAAAGCGTGGGAAGTTAAATCCGCGCTACATTGGTCCTTTCAAAATTTTGGAAAGAATAGGACTAGTAGCATACAAGCTGGACTTACTTGCTGAACTCCATTCAGTTCACGATACATTTCATGTATCCAACCTGAAGAAAAGTCCAACTCAAGATACCATTGCCATTCCCATCGACGAGATTCATGTTGACGACACGCTCCATTTCGTTGAAGAATCGGTTGAGGTTACGGATTGGAAAGTAAACAAGACCCGCCGGAGCAGTGTCAAGCTCGTCAAAATTCGTTGGGATGCCAAACATGGTCCTGAATACACCTGGGAGCGTGAGGACCGGATGAAAGAGAAATACCCCCACCTATTTCCTAAGAACCCTGCATCGACAAGCAGAACTTAAAATTTAGGGACGGAATTTTTCTAACGGGGGGAGAATGTGACAACCCTCACCAAACCAGGTATCTGTACGACTTAATTAATGATTAATTACTGCTTAATTACTGTGCTTGTTTGAAATTACTGATGAACTGCTACTTGATTTCTGATACATGTATATACCTGCATCATACTTTACTTACCGTCACTACATTATTTACATGCTGAACCTTAGTGACAAACATGATGCACAAAAAGCACAGTAGCACTATAAACGGATAACCTATTGAACATGCTGATGAAGCCAGCATCAGGCAGACACTGCCTCTAAGGCCTGTATGAGCCAGAAATATTTTACTACACTAGTGGTGAGTGTGGGGATACAAGGGTTGTAGAACTGCGTCTCTAGGAATAAGTTACAATAACTGGATGTGCCTAAAACGTGCTCCAAGCACAAAATTCAGCACTTTACTTAATAATTCAGCTTTTAGCTAACTAATAAAGTGCCAAAACATGAGAAAAATATTACTAGACACTTTCCAATGTGTCAGAAATAAGTTGTGTCACTAAAAAGGGTATTAACGACACTTTAAAGCTTTGTTAAGCGCTTTAATGGATTACTATCCAACCGAACAACCGGACTTTACCCGGAACATGAAAATATTGTCATTTTCATAGTTTATCTTTTTCTGAGCCAGTTAGGGTCCCTGAATACCCTAACACCCGTTGTAAAGCACAACACACTAGTAACCGGGTTAATCACTTAACTTAACTAGATTAACCTAACTATATACTTAACCTTTGGTTGGATTTGAACTAGTACCCCCCCCCCCTTACAAACCATCCCCAAGAAGACGGCACACCTCTTGTCCTTTGTTGATTTATTAAATCTCTAATGCTTAATATCTAGAAGACACAAAATCCTTTGGTTAATAAACTTGAAAATTATCTATAAGTTCCTACCTTAACACACATGATCATTCCATCTCACAACCCAACTCACCCACACTCTCTCTCTCTCAAAGGCTTCGGCCGAACACCCCTTGAGCACCCATCATATTTTCGGTTTTGATCTTCACATTCCAAGATCATTCAAGTGTTAAGGATCACATATAAGGAGGCTTGGTGCATTCGGAAGGCGAAGGACCTCACTACATTGCTTTTATCCACTCATTTTGCGACTAGAATCTTCCCTAGCCTCGAGCTAGTAGTAAGTTGCTTAAATCACCTTCTTGAACTATTTTAAAGTGGTTAATATGATTTGTAACGGTTAAAACTCGTAAACATACAAGATGACACACAAAAGTCTACTTAAAATGCTATAAATGTTGGTTAAAAGCTCATATGTTGTGTAAAACTTGTAGTGTTTGATTTGTGTGGTTATTTGGACCCGATCTATGTTGTGGTAGCTCGGATCGTCATTTAACCCGGATTGGTCATGATCTTGGATCATGACATAAGGTTGTTTTGGAAGTAACAAGGGTTAAAGGATGAAACTCTACCACACACGAATCATGAACTTGTGTAAAAGTGATTTTGCTTGTAAAATAGTGTTTAAAACTAGTAGATCTACGGATCTACAAGTGGTATTTTCAAAGGACCACGTGTCAAGGGAAAACATACTTATAAAGACGGATCTTTCATAAACAAGAATGATTTTAGCCAACACACAAGTGTGGAAATACTTGTGTAACATTAAGTTTCGACGAGATAACTATTTTTTTTTGGAAAAAAAGATGACGAGAAGTTGTAAAAACGGAATTTCTCTAAAAACGAGGTTTTTACGAAACCGGATTGATTTATACAAAGATCCACTAAAAGAAATGAGATTTACTACATATCTTTGGAAAAACTACAAGTTCATGTATTTTTTGCGGTTTACATCTATTTTGACTAGTTTGATGGTTTGAATAATGCTTATTGATGATTGAGAAAATTGTTGGTTTGATTTATAAAAGAAAATGATACGCTTGGAAAGCGTGGCCACCTCCAGTTACAGAGGAAACTCTGGCGAAATTTTTCTAAAAACCTAACACTTAGAATTATTTTCACTATAAGTGTTAGAAATACTTTTCGACGTGTTTTCAAATATAAGTTTCGCCACGACTATATTTACAAAACTTCGGAGGTGGGATTTTCACAAAATAAAACTTGTTAAATATATATTTAGTATATATTTTTCTTAACGACACTTGTCACGTGTTATGATTATTTTGTGAAGATACTAGTATTATTTTTAGGGTAAAAATAATACTATCAATTGTTGATGGATCCAAAATAATACGAACGCCTCTACGATAAATACATAAGTTACACCGGTAGTTATTATTACCACTTGTTCGTTAAAACGTAACTTACGCAATTTAAGGAAATATTCATGAACGCGTATTTTTGTTAAAGTATTATTTTGGGGAAAATTATGTGTAATGGAAAATATAATATTTTTGAGAAGAATATTTATATTTTGGAGTTAGAAATAAAATATATTTTAAGTGAGACTTAGTAATATATTTCGAAATTATACGAACACACATGTATTAAATCCCCCATCCTTGGGAAGCAAAGTGACTACCAAGTATATACAGAATGTAAACACGAAATAGTTGCCTAACTATTTCCCAAAAACTTAAACCTTAAAGCTAAGGCACGGCCGTCCGTCTAATAGAATTAGTACGTGTAGGTCGTCACATAGATGCTTGATTTGGAGGCATACTTGGTAGAGACGCACCACTGTGAGTTCATGTCCCCATTTTCTCTTAACTGTTTTCAGTTTTATAACTTCGGGGGTGAAATACATGTTACTATGATTACGAATGTTTCTTACATGGTATGGTCAGCTAAGGAAGGAACTGTTAGGTTATGTGATTGGGTAGGTGAAACCTTAAGAACATTAGTCCTCGTAGTACGATCGAGGGATACAAGCGATAGGCCTATTTGAGCATAACAAACCCCACCCATGCGCCCTAAGGTTGGACCATGTGGTGACCTTGTCTTAACACCACCCATGCGCCCGCAGGTTGGACCATGTGGTGACCTTGTCCTATCCCCTCCCATGCGCCCGCAGGTTGGACCATGTGGTTATACATTAACTGATATGTTTCCTTATTTGCTTTCATACCAGAGTTTACAAAACATTCATACTTACAATGATTATAAAGGTTTATTCGCGCGCACATACTAAACACATGAACTCGCTCAACATTATTGTTGATTTTTCAACTTACATGTATTTCAGGAAATTAAAGGATCTGGCGCGGTATGACACGTTTTCCCGCTGCACTAGTTACGAGGTCATCCGGGTTTGGGGAATGTGACTCTTTCCTGGACAAGTCACAGTCCTTAAACTGTGTTTATGTCATGTTGATGTTGTGATTGTTAAGACAATGTTGTTGTATTTGGTTTTTAAAACTTAATTAAATGGATGATCTTGCATGGTTTTATTTCATATAGCTTTGTTATGGTTAAGCTATGGTATTAAGAAGTCACACCAAATTAACCACGCTTCCGCAAAGCCAGGGTGTGACAGTTTAAAGGGCAAATCAGGGAAAGGTTAATGAGAGAATAAAGATCAAAATAAGGAAGTGTTTTGGCATCATCTGTTCTAGGGGGAGATTGTTGGCCCATGTTATCCTTTCTTGAAGAACAGATGATACAAAATCCAAAACTGGTTCTCAACAGTTGATCAACAATAAGCGATGTTTGAACATAATTCCCTCCAATGGCAATGGTACTTAACAACTGATGACTCTAAAGCCTGTTGCTTTGTAAAGACTGTAGGTTGCAAAGACTGTTGAAGACCAAAGAACTACTGATGTCAAAGTACTGCTGATTGTCAAAGAACTGCTGGAATTAAAGGCCTAATCAACCATAGAGGAAATCACTTCTCAGCCTCATCAGAGTTTAAGCTTCATCAGTGGATTGCTTCATCAGTGTTTTATTATTCATTTATCAATGTAACAGTGTTTATGTAGCATCAGTGTTTAGAGGTTGTTATAACTGTTAGCTGTCACTGTCTAGGTGACGTCAGCAAAGATGCTCAGTGGTTAGGATTTGTACTATATATAGAACAGTACATGTACTGTTCTATTAGCTCTTTTGCACACACACTCATCTTGTACGAACAACCATAGTGAGCTCAGGCTAAGGGGAAGTTAGTGTTCATGCATGCATAAGTCAATCATTGTGTATTCAATCTTATGACTAATGAAATCATTGTATGATAAAAGTTAATCTTTCCTTGATTGTGTAATAAAGTTTTACATCATTCCGTTGCAAATTATTCCCTGTTTTATCTACTTTCATTACATCTTATTAAAACAACACAATTAAGTCAAACTAAGGTCCTAACAAGGGGTCTACATGATTAAGTTTTAAAAATGTTTTTTGTTTAAAAAATAAAAGAATTCTTTTATTAAACTTTGTTAAAACTATGATTAAATGTATACAACAATTTGTAAAAAAAAAAAAGCAATACGACCCGTATAGGTCCAGCCAGCCGCTAGACATGCACTGACACATGCAGATTTGACTTTTGAACCTATACGACTTGTATAGGCCTATACGGCCCGTATTAAAAAAAGCAAAGTATGCGAATGGATTAGCGGGTGTGCCAATAGAATTCCCCAACTTAAATTGTTTTTAGCTTTTGTATTTAACCAATTATTTGGTAACAAAAAAGATGTAACAAAATGAGTTGTTGATCGTGGGGGTGGTCACATCAGTTCCCTAAGTCCATGCTGAATCGCTGGCCTCAATTCTTTTTCATTAATACCCAACAGCAACCTAATTACCTTTCTTCAATTTTTTAATTAATTTCTTAATAATTCATAAACTATTATTATATTTGTATATCATATTTTAATGGAATAATGAATTTCAATAATTTAAACTATTGTTAATTAGCTGTCATCAGTCATGACTATAAAAATCATCATTGACAGTACCAATTATTCACATATTGGCCTCCAATGGATCATGATTAACAGAATCCTAACGTCGTTAATCGTCGAAAAACGTTTTTGGCCAGGAAAAAAGGTTCCTAAAGGTCCGATCTAAAGATACAAAGAAGTTTGTGACGAAAATGTTGAGTTTCCGACCAAAAAGGAGTTTTCTGGCCAAAAAAGAGTTTTTCGGTTACCTCAATAATTAGGGTTTTTACTAGAAAAATGTTGCTAAATGTTCGATCTATGGTTACAAAGAGGTTTGGGACAAAAATGTTGAATTTTACGGCCAAAAACGTTTTTCCGGTGACCGGCAACTAACGGCATTAGGGTTATGTTAGTCAGGGTTTGTTGGAGGCCAATATATTATTAGTCGGAACTGCTAGTGATGATTTTTGTTGTTGGAACCGGTGGCAGCCAATTAACAATTGTTAAAATTATTAAATCCATTATTCTTATTTCAAGTTATTTGTATCATATAAAATTTAATTCAAATTATTTGTATCATATAAAATTTAATCATCTGCAGTGGCGGAGCCAGAAACCTTTTCTTATGGTGTCATTTTTTTATGGATACCCCAGTTTATAGTAACCCAGAGTCAAACTTTTTGGATCGGTTCGGATCTAGTCGGGTCGAATCACATAAAAAAAGCAAATATCACAGTAAAAGTACAATGTCAATGAATAAAAACACATAATAAAACTATAAAGTCATTTGAAATACATAAAAAATTTCATTTAATAGTTGTTCTGTACGCATTTTCATGTTTTCAAAACGATTCATAATGTTTTCAACTAGTATTCGAGCATCCGCTTCGCGGCGGGTCGTAGGAGGTTGATAGTGAAGATTGGAGCACACGCTTCGCGGCAAGGTCGTAGAGGATGGCAAGGATGTATATATTTCATGACGGTAAAATTAAGCAATAAACACAATTAAGTAAACAATTTAGAGTTAAAAGTTCCATTTAACTATAATAAGGTAAATAAAAAATGATAATATTTGTTATCTTGTATATTTTATATTGAAGGGTTAAAAAGCAGCATGACTAAATAAGCATGTCTAGAGTTAAAAGTTAGCTTTAAATATAGGGAAATTGGAAATAAATAATCCCACATTTTTTTACTTTGGCTGATAATAACCCCAAGTCAGTTATTAACCGATAATAATTTGAACTGATCAATTTTTCTTGTAAAATAGTCCTCCATTAAAATAGCTTAACGGAGTTAAGTTTTTTCTGAATTACAAATCGATGTTTTAGGGCTTTTGTTTAGAACGAGGATACGAGTCGATTGATATAAAACTTACCTCGAAATTGTGCTCGAAATGGCTTGATTTTTATTAACTGGAATTTAAACATCCGAATTGAAGCACCGTTTTCGTGGGTTGAGGGCAGTATTTTGAGGTAAGTTTTACATCAATCGACTCGTATCCTCGTTCCGATCAAAAGTCCTAAAACATCGGTTTGTAATTCGGAAAAAAACTTTACTCCGTTAAGCTATTTTAACGGCGGACTATTTTACAAAAAAAAATTGACCAGTTTGGATTATTGTCGGCTAATAACTGACTTGGGTTTATTATCGGCCAAATTGAGAAAGTTGAGATTATTTATTTCCAATTTGCCTTAATTATAATAAGAAAAACAAAAAAGAACTAAACCTATAAAAAGGATAAAAGAACAGATATTTGTTAAAAGAGAAAAAAATAAGTTTATATAACTTTATTAAACTTTAAGGACTGTATGATAACTCTATTAAAGTTTGAGGGTCGAAACGTAAATCGCTTATAAAAAATATAATTATTATTAAACTTAGCTATGGTAAATCTATTAAAGTTCAAGGGTATATGTAAATCGTTTATCAAAAAATTATTATAGTTTAGAGGTTGTGTGATAACTGTATTAATGTTCAGGGTTAGAAATGTAAATTAATTATAAAAAAAGACAATAATATTATAGCCTTATAATTATGAATTAAACTATTAAATAACCAAACATAGATTTATTACTATTCACGTTTTGAATCGTTATAGTGTAGAATGGCAACTTGCCCTAAAAAAAAAAAAAAAACATTTTTCATTATAACAAACAAATACAAGCATCATTCGATGATCATCAAACATCTGGTTCCGGTTAGGTTAAACAATTGAAACAAAACCAATTAGACAAGGGCCTATAATGCTTTCTAAATAATTGAAACAAAACCAATTAAACATGAGCCTATAATGCTTACTAGATTAGAAAAAAATTAAGCATGGACCTCTAATGATTTAAAGTATACTAATTAAATTCAAATAACTAGGCTTAATTTTTGAACTATAAATTTGTTTATTATCTAATTCTTTTAGAAGAAAACAAAACAATGGTACCGCTCGATTTTTTCCTATTATACGTTTTATTTGCTACACAAAATTCAATGGTGTCGGGCGACACCGTTGTTTAAAGTGTGGCTCCGCCACTGATTATCTGAACAGCTACTTACGAGTTACATCGCAAAATTACCCTATATATTAAATTTTGAAGTCAATGAACAGTATTATTATCTATATATTAAATTTTGAAGACAACGAACATTAACATCATCAAGGGGATTAGCAAATGGTATCGGGTACTGGTACCAGTATCAAATTTACCAAATCAGGTATATTTTCGGTACCGAATCGGTACCGACTTTTGACATTTTCGGTATCGGTTTGGCACCGGTATTCACCGGTTTTTACCCTCAAATACCAGTACTGTACCAGTACCGACCGGTACCGTACCGTACCGTGCCAGGTATATTCGGTACCGGTACCCACTTTTAGAGATTTTTTGTAACGGTATTTTCTGTACCGATTGGTATCGAGCTCATCAAATCCTGTAACAACGTAGCAACGCAAGTAATTGCACCGTTTAGATTACTTTTCATAAACAACCCAATGGATAGTAACATCATCAAGGGGGTGAGCAAATGGTATCGAGTACCGGTATTGGTATCAAATTTACCAAACCGGTTATATTTTCAGTACCGAATGGTACCGACTTTTGACATTTTCGGTATCGGTTCGGCACTGGTATTCACCGGTTTTTACCCTCAACTACCATATTGTATGGTACTGAGCATTTTCGGTGCCGGTACCTAATTTCGATGATTTTTCGGATTGGTACTTTTGGTGCCGTTACCTGTACCGAACTCATCCATATTTTAACGTGTTAGTACCGTAATAACTAAACTGAAAACAACCGAATTTCTAACGTCAAGGACGTGTGGGTCCTATTATTATATATTAGATTATTTAAAATCGTTTTTTTAGGACGAAGTGACTATCGTTACCACGTCATTTTTATTTATGTTTTGATATTCGGTGTCTGCTTGCCGTTGCCGACACGCGTTTCGCAGACATTAGGTCCCCGCCGCAACGAGCGGGCGGAAAATCAACTAGTTTAATAAAAATGTGATGTAAGTTGTAACAAGTGAACTAAGACGGGCCTTTACACATGCTGTCGAATTCTTAAAATGCCGAATATAAAAAGATTTAGTTTCAATATTGGTAACATTTAGATGTTTATATTTCATTAATTCACTTATAAACTGTTAACTAGGTTTATTACCCTAGCCGCGTTGCGGCGAACTTCTTTTATTATTTAGTCTGTGCTTACATGTGTTTTGAAATCACTACAAGCGCGTTGTATATGGAACCACTAACAAGAATAAAAAGAAAATGTAAAAAACAGTAAAAAACAATCGAAAGAAAATCAATCAAAAAAGTTGTATGTTAATGATGTTCGTATGAAACCCGTGGTCAGAGATGAGCAAATAATACTGGGTACCGGTACCGAATTTCCCGAACCGAAGGATCCTAAGTACCAATTCGGTACCGACTTTTGGCGTTCCTGGAACAGGTTCGCTACCGATTTTTACTTTCATATACCGGTACCGTAACCGGTATTTTCGGTATCAGTTGCCACCGAGCTCATCCCTACCCACCGTTGTTTTTTGTACGACACCCGTGATCAGGGAGTAGCAAATGGTATCGTGTAGCAGTACTGAATTTCCCGAACTAAAAGATTTTCAAATTCAATCCGGTACCGACTTTTAGCGTTTTCTGTATCAGGCTGGTGCCGATTTTTACCTTCATGTACCGATAATGAATCGGACCGTACCGGTATTTTCAATACCAGTATTGGTTGACACCAAGGTTATCCAACTTAGAAAGTAAAGAAAATAATAATTATTATTATATTAAAATAATAAAGAAATTAAAAAATAAATATTATTAAAATATATTAAAAACACTATTCATTTCATTTGCTTTATTAATATATAGTAAAGTAATAATAATTTAGGTTATCTTGTATAATGTATCGTAAGCAGGTGAAATCCATAAATTATAAAAAGTAACATATAATAAAATAGTTAAGATCACACGGTGTGGATGTCGAAACATGGAGTTGTTGCTGGTCCACGCCCACCAAACCACCCCGTGCCCCGCATTGTGAACAACGTTGTTGGGCGAGTGATTTTCCACCGGCGTGGATGGTAAACGGCTAGACGATGTGGACATTTGGTATTGGTGGGTTTAAACTAGCCGTTGAGCGGCTAGCTTGACTAAAAAAAACTTTTTGAAAAAAAAACCCTATATATAATCACATGTTTCACCCAAAAACCACACCAAATCATCCATTTCTCTCTTCCCAACTAAATATTCTTTCCCATTTTTAACAAAATTTTAAAAAAAATGGAAGGCTTAAGTTTTTAATGAAACGACCTTGATGAAGACGAAGACGAAGACGATGATTAGTGTTTATGTAATTTTATTTTAAATTTATGTGATTTTATTTTAATTTTATGTAACTTTTTAGTTTTTTAAATAGATTTTTTTTTAAATTTATATATAAAATAATAACAAAAAGTGTGTGCCGCGTGTTGAATAACATCACTCTTCCACGCCCCGTCACACACCCTTGTTTTTGCACCACGTCCCTCTTCTGACGTGTGCTTGCGTGTCATCCATATGTCGCATAAAGCCCTATTTCAAGCCCCTTCACACCGTATAGTTTTAAGGGGTTAAAAATTGTAGTGGTGAGGGTGGAAGCTGGAGGCTACATAGGCGGCGGTTGTAGTGGCAGACTGGCAGTGACTTGAGGGTTAAGTTTATTAACAAATTTGGACCGGCCAACGACCATGAATATGATTTAATAAAAACTACAATTTGTAATTGAAAATTAAAGATTGAGTAAACTGCAATTTTACCCTCTGGGGTTAGAGCTAACTGGCACTGTTAGCCCTTCCCAAGAAATAATTGCAATTTACACCCCCCCCCCCCCCCCCACCCACCCAACATATGATGTTATGTCGCCATATTACACCCTGCCATCAAATAAGTTAACAGATCTGTTAAATGGAATGTGAAATGACTATGTTACCCTTTCATATTACCCCCCATGGTTTCTTCTGTAATATTACCCTCTGGTGTAAAATGACTAAATTGTCCTTTCTTATTACCCCCTATGGTTTGTTATACTTTGCAATATTAACTCCCGGTGTTAAATAGTTCTTGCAAACCTTACCCCTTGCAGAATAAAAACCTTTCCCTCCTAAACCACCATCACCCACCTCCACCACCATCAGCCGCCACCACCCACCTCCACCTCCACCTCCATCACCGCTACCCACCTCCACCTCATCTCCTCCACCACCCACCTGGGCGATTTAGTACCGAGCCCACAGGCCGGTTTATTTTATCTCTATATATTGTAACCCTTTATTTATTGAATGAAATCAAGAAGTCTTTCATAATCTGACAAAAACAACCACCCACTATTAATCCACTAATCATCTATCACAAAACTAACTGCTAGAAATCTACTTCACGTGCATGAGGATGGTGCATAGAATTTCCGTCTTCATGGGTTGCACGACAGACACAACAATAATGAACGCTCAATTATGTCCGGCTCAACCATGCCCAATTAGGATGCTGATGTGGGATGGTCACAGTAGTTATATTAAATCATATTAGTAGGTAGTTTATTTGAGTCAATATGGTTTTAAATAGTGAGTTAGTTGGTTGGGTCATTATCTAGTAAGTTTCCGATATAGTGATTATCCGATCTGAACCGGTGTTGCATCGGGCATACCGCATACTGAATCACCATCATATTTTCCGCACTGGTCCTGAATATTTCGTGCCTGAATTGGACCATTTGGAGTGTTATCCCTTCACATACCTGATATAATCATTTAAGCACCCTATCAATGTTTTATGCTTAATTTTAATGAATCATTCTGATAAACAATCTTTTGGGTAGTAATCAGTTGGTAATACAGGAGTGATTTCATTTTACACCGATTTTTTAGAGTCCCTTTATGAGCAAATGGGAGAAGCCGCTTCTATAACGGGTGAGATTTGGCTCCTTTTCATTTTTTTCTGTTACTAATTTTAAATCAAGTTGGTTTTTTATTAGTTTTTTTTAGCGATCAACTTTGTAATTTGACTGCTTGTGTTTACGGATAAAATTACGGCTTGTAAAACTATAAAGAATACCTTAGGTGGGTGATGGAGGAGATGAGGTGGGTGGTGGGTAGCGGCGATGGAGGTGGAGGTGGGTGGGGGCGGCTGATGGTGGTGGAGGTGGGTGATAGCGGCTGATGGTGTTTTAGGCGGGAAAGGTTTTTTTCTGTTCGCAAGAACTATTTAACACCGGGGGGTATTATTGCAGAGTACAACAAACCATAGGGGGTAATAAGAAAGGACAATTTAGTCATTTTACACCAGGGGTAATATTACAGAGTAGAACAAACCATAGGGGGTAATATGAAAGGGTAACATAGTCATTTCACATTCCATTTAACAGATCTGTTAACTTATTTGACGGCAAGGGGTAATATTGCGACATAACATCATATGTTTGGGGTAAATTGCAATTATTTCCTGGGAGGGGCTATCAGTGCCAACTGGCTCTAACCCCAAGAGTAAAATTGCAGTTTACTCTCAAAGATTGGAAACTGAAACACTAGAGTGGGTTGGGCTTTAGCCCATAGACTTGGCTTCTTCTAAGTTCTAAGGGTTTTTCATTTCATATGGATCTGGGTCTGGGTATGATCATCAAAGTTAAAATCTGGGTATTATCTCAGCCTTGTTGTGGGCTTCACTGAGTTGCCTACCCCTCGCCCTGTGTCAGCTTCTGCACCACTCCAACGTGGCACTGCTTCAACGTTCACAACCAAGGCCGGACCTATAGTATGAGTAATTCAGATTTGGGCCTAGGGTCTCTAGTTAAAAGAAAATTTATATAAGACCAATGAGATAGTGGTGGAGTGATTGGGGAAAAATTTGATGTTCCTTGTAACCCAGGTTCGACTCTCACTCTCCCTATTATTTTCTGCGGCATCCAGGTGAAGGACGAATACGGGTGGCGCCGGTTCGTCTTGGAGGGAAGGCGAGGTTTTACCGATTATTTCACTGTCGTGCCTTCGGGCAGGTGGAGGTCGGGTTTCCGTGCATCTGGGAGAGCCAAGGGGCTGGCGGCGGTCGAGTAGTCGACCTAAGCCACAGCGCCCGGTGTCACGGTGGTTGGCACGTCGTTCCTTGCCGTTCAAAAAAGAAAAAAAATTATATGCTAGCTATTAATATTAGTGCAAATTTATTGTTTTAGATTTGTTTGATTTCTTATACAAACAAAACACTAATTGTTATAGTTGTGTTAGATTTTTGTTTGGTTCTAAACACGGATAAAGGAGTACCGTTTATAATAATCAAAAAAGAAAAAAGAAGTTCACAAAATTTTATTTTGCCTCTAAAAAAGTTGAAACGGCCCCTGCCCAAGGAAATGTGAACTTCACATAAAATATAAAAAGGAGCGACAAAAAACAACACACTAATTTAAAAAAAAAATATGAAAACTTAAATCATTCAGTTATTATTATAATAAACATAAAATAATATAATTGTAAAAGAAAAATTATCTCTGATTATTTAATATCCTAATTTATTTATTTTCTATCTTCTTCGTCATTAATTAATTTCCTAATTTATTTAGTTTCTCTATTCTGCCTCTTCGTGAACTATAATCACTCTAGATATATTTAGATGGGTTTATAATATATAAAGTGAATTTCAAGGATTGTCCTTTATCTTTAT
Organism: Helianthus tuberosus; assembly: GCA_030545235.1. NCBI lineage: Eukaryota > Viridiplantae > Streptophyta > Magnoliopsida > Asterales > Asteraceae > Helianthus > Helianthus tuberosus. Next base: position 137,653,093 of record CM060355.1, on the reverse strand, counting down.
ACCTATTTTCATGCGTTGTCCTTTATGTTTAAAATTGACGAGTTTTGTCCTTTATGTTTTCTTATCATACACGTTTTGTCCTTTAGGCCTAACCCAGTTAGTTCTTTCAGTTAAATTTGATCATGTGCTTTGCACATGAAGGCATTTTTGTCAATTCAAAGGTTGCAGAAGCTTTGAGCTGTAAATCTGCCGTTGAACTTACCTTTGAATTGACAAAAATGCCCTCATGTGCAAAACATATGACTAAATTTAACTGAAAAAACTAACTGGGTTAGGCTTAAAGGACAAAACACGTATGATATGAAAACATAAAGGACAAAACTCGTCAATTTTGAACATAAAGGACAACGCCTGAAAATGGGTATAAAGATAAAGGACAATCCTCGAAATTCACTCTAATATATAAATAAATACACCTAAATATACAGATACATATAAATGATATAAACGATATAAATGCATATATCAGTTCAAATGCATCGTCGAATCATTATGTATCTAAATACTCATGTTAGAATATTAGAATATAACTTTAACGTACAAACTAAAGGTTTTGCTGAAAAAACGCGGTGTGATTTCCGTAATTATTAGTAATTATCAAAATTACTCTACAAATGATCATGTAGAGCAATTTTGATCTTGTAGAGTAATTTTGTAAAATGTTCTTGTAGACTAATTTTGATCTTGTAGGGTAATTATCAAAATTACTCTACAAGTGTATCAAAATTACCCTGCATCAAAATTATTGTACAAGTGAATCAAAATTACTCTGCAAGTTTATCAAACAACATACAATTCAAAATTACTCTACAAATGATCCTTTAGAGTAATTTTGTAAAATGATCATGTATGTAGGCTGTAGAGTAATTTTGTTCTTGTAGAGTAATTTTGTAAAATGTGTTCCTACACTACCCACATTACTCAATCAGTCAATCTCTCCCTATATGATATCAGTTTCTACAATTGGTAGGAGTGTGTTTGACTTTTAAAGTCAAAGTAGCATATGACTTTTTGTGGACAAGTTGAAAGTGGTACAGGATGCTTGTTTTGTTCCTCAAAATTTGATTATATTTCAGGCAATAATGCAATGAAGTGCAGATCTTGGTAAATTTTATAAAACTTTATTTTTCACCAAAAGTACAAAATATATATAACATATAATGTCATTATTCCTCAACTTTTCTATCCTATACCAAGAAAACAATGTCAAAAGTTTTTAGTTACCGACTCCGTTTCGACGCCATAAAAACACCGAACGCCCTTCTCATATGAACAAAACCAACCGTCAACGATTAGACGTCGGGTTTCTTTTCATCAATTAATCTTTGAACACGAGAAGCCCGTCTAGAAGCTTGAACAGGGTTAGTTGAGGGTTCATACTTTTGCAAAGCAAGATAGTTGAGAGCAGTGACCACATCAGCAATTAGTGGTCTCATGTGTGGTTTTTCTTGAACACACATTGCGGCTATTGCTAGCGCTTGATATAACCCTCTAACCGGATATTCACCTTCTAGAGCCGGGTCCGCCATTCGCCAAAATTTCCTTCTATCTTTAAACAACGGTCGTGCCTATTCAAAAAAAAAGTCAAATATTCGTTAATTTAAAATTATGATCTTCATAATGTCAACATATTTAAATAAAAAATTAGCCTGTTAAAGAGCTTTTCGGGTAACTATGAGAACCCGTTATGAAAAACAGGTCAATTTGGGTTGTGTTTATCTATGAAAGGAGAAATGGGTTCTGACGTGTGAGCGAAAAGACTTTAAGTATAGAACTAGAAGAAAAAGAGTCAAACGGGTCAAAAAGAGGGCATAGTTGTTTAGAATGTATCCAAATGATAACAATCAAAGAAACATTAGCTAATGATAACCCAAGAAAAAATAAGAACAAGACATCAAAGTATTCATAAATGTGGCCCCCAAACCCTCAGAATGTTTTAATCAACTTTGAAGTTATAGTAAATTATCTTTGTATTCTAGAAAGTCAAATGTTGACCCCAGTCCAAGGGTAGTATTTCACTTCAAATAATCATTTTATAAAGACTAATAGAACCAAATAAAAAGAAAAAAAACTTACCCAATCAACAATATTCGCCTCTAGTTTAGGCCTTGTATTATCCATTGCTTTCCGGCCCGTAATTAGCTCCAATAACATAACCCCATAGCTATAAATATCTGACTTAAACGTGAGTTGTCCCGTCATTGCATAGTCAGGAGCACAATACCCGTAAGTGCCCATCACTCGGGTCGAAACATGAGTTTTATCTCCAAGCGGGCCCACTTTTGCCAAGCCAAAATCCGATAATTTTGCATGATAAAACTCACCTAGCAAAATATTTGAACCCTTCATGTCCCGATATATAACCGGTGGGTTCATTTTGTCGTGTAAATACTCTAACCCTCTTGCTGCACCAGCTGCTATATTCATCCTCGTGTTCCAATCAAGCCGTTTTTTGTGGGGCCGCCGACCTGGCGAAAATATTTTAACTTTCAAAAAAATGTTTTCCCCACATGATTACATTACTAAAAAGTAGACATTTGATTTGTATAAATTTGTAAACTAGAATCTTTAATGTGATGTACCAAAGTCAAACAAACTACTTTCAATTTCCAAAATCATGGCTTTATTAAAGCAAATAAAACTTACTGTTAACGGATTCCCATTTGAGAAAAGTAGCTAGTGGTTCAGCATATAAATAAAAAATAATAAAAAAGCGTAAATAGCTTAAATGGTTCCTTTAATTCACAGTTGTTGTAAATTTGGTTCTTAAGTATTTGAAAGGGTAAAAACTGTCATTTTGAAAAATTTAACAAACCTTCTAATATATGTATCTGTAACTACCTAGAAACAGCAGAAACCAGTTGTGTATTTTACTCGATAAAAAGGCTCCAAAATGTTCCCACACCCCAAAAATATTATTTTCACACCCTATACCTATAGGACCCGTATAGGAAAATGTAGCACAAAAAATGTCAAAGAACGTTTTTTTTGTCTCCATCTATACGAACCGTATAGATTGTTATACGACCCATATAATGCTATACAACCCAAACCCCATATACTGTTATACGACCCAATATTTTCTCCATCTATCTATACGAGTTGTATAGCATTATACGACCCAATATGTGTTATGTCAGAATATTCTAGACAGGCGATATAACCCTATACGACCCGTATAGAGGGTGTGAAAACAAAATTTAAGGGTGTGGCTTTATTAACACCCATAAAAACTTAGAAAAAAAGGAATTTTAGAGAGTGAATGTGAATACCATGTAAATGATCTTCTAAAGAGCCTAATGGCATGTACTCATACACCAATAATCTATGTTCTCCTTCGACACAATAACCGATTAATTTCACAAGATTAGGATGATCTGCCATGCTTAACGTTAAAACTTCAACGACAAATTCCCTAATCCCTTGCAACCCATTAGGATCCAATTGCTTTATAGCCACAATCTGCAATTAACAAAAATGGTTAACAGTTCAATAAAAAGTTATAAAATCAATCACTAGACGGGTCAGTTGGGTTGACCCACAAACACTTTTTTTTGTTCATTTTTTTATTAATAATTAATGTGCCAGTTATGATGCAAAAACAATATCAATACAATAACAATTTAAACCTTTGAAAAAAAATATATAAGAAGGTTGTATGCATAAAATTTGACTTTCTATAACTTTCAACCCGTTTGACTCATTTCCCACATACCCTTTTGAGTTACAAAAACAATATCAATACTATAATAAATCACTTTGAGTGACTTTTAACCCGATTGACCCGTACCTTTTAGCTATACTTTTCTGTTGACATGTTAGTGATTCAACGCAACCCAAATCAACCCACTAAAAAGTAAATGTACCTCTAAAATACAACAAAACAAAGACCAATTTTCACTAACCTGATCAGAATCTTCGAATTTTCCCTTATAAACTTTGCCAAATCCACCTTCACCCAAGAAATAAGCAGCTTTAAAATTATCAGTTGCCTTCACTAACTGTGCATATGTAAACGTTCGTGCTTTGTTCACCGGGCTTCCCTCTTCAGTGGACTTATTCTTCTCAACAGACCCGCTAGAAGCCGATGATTGACTAACAATTTCTGCATTTTCCTTCTTCACTTCATTACACTGTTCGATTTTTATTGTATCATTTTCCTTCTTCACTTCATTACGTCGTTCAACTTTTGTTGTACCATTTTCCTTCTTCACTTCATTACGCTTTTCGACTTTTGTTGTATCATTCTCTTTCTTCGCTTCATTACGTTTTTCGAATTTTGTTGTATCATTTTCCTTCTTCGCTTCATTACGTTGTTCGACTTTGATTGCATCATTTTCCTTCTTCGCTTCATTACGTCGTTCGACTTTTATTGCATCATTTTCCTTCTTTGCTTCATTACGTTGTTCGATTTTTATTGCATCATTTTCCTTCTTCGCTTCATAACGTCTTTCGACTTTTATTGCATCATTTTCCTTCTTCGCTTCATCACATCGTTCGACTTTTATTGCATCATTTTCCTTCTTCGCTTCATTACGTTGTTCGACTTTTATTGCATCATCTTCCTTCTTCGCTTCAACGTAGACTTTTGTTGTGTCTAGGTCACAAAAAACATCAAATTTCAATCGAAAGTACTTAAAAGACACTTAAAGCACTAAGTACTTAAAAGACACTTAAAGCACTAAAAGGATAAAAGTTTACTGATCTTATAAGAAGATGACATGTCAACTATTAAAATAAGGAGAAAAAACCAAAAAAGTAATAAATATATCAGTTTTCTGTTCATGTATCTATCTTACAAAAAGTCACTATCACTTAACTATTTAGCTTGAAAGTGATATTGATTCATCAAAATCACATAACCACCCCTGACAAAAAAAAATAGTTTCATTACAAATAAAATAAAAAGTTTATAAGCAACTTTCCAAAATAATCATATAATCATAAACATGGGCGGTTCTACGTCGGGCTAGGGGATGCCCAGAATACCTCTCAACTTTCTTGACAAAGTGCACATTTTTTTTCTTCGTTTTATGTATCGGATACCTCCGAGCAAATATTAGGATACCCTTGAATGTATAGTAAATAAAATTCTCCGTTTTATAAATGTACGGTAAAAAAATCGTTCAAATAATCACATAACCGCCCCTAATAAAACACGGTTTCGTTACATATAGAACAGGGGTATATAAGCAATTTTCATCTATCCTTTGATGATCAATTTTGCTAGGGCTACTATTAAAGTAACTATTTGACCATTAAATAATTATATCATCACACATCCAAACATCCCTTATTATCATATCCAATGATCCTATTTGGGTTGAAACACAATTAAATTTCAAGAATTTATATTGTAAGCAATTTTCAAGTGCTGAAAGTTGTGATTGATGAAAAAGCATTAGCCATTAAATGATTCAAGATCAAAAGTTTATAGCTTTTTATCATCTGATGATGTCACTGATGACAACAAACATAAGCTACAAAATCTCAATAAATACAAAAAAAAAAAAAAAAAAAAAAAATTAACCTAAGTTAAAATCCAATAAACACAACAAATTATTATCAGATCATGCACAAAAAGTTATCATTTCAATCTCACTATCAACAACAACGAAGCCAGGCACCAATTAACAAAATCATACCCATCAAAGATCAATATTCAATAATTCAAGATTCACAACTCAAAATCCAAAAAGAAAAATTTAACGGCGTGCATACTACAAAAAAAAAATTAAAAAAAAAAAACCTAATCAAGAAACATTAGAAATGAAACAAATTTACAATTTTGAACAAATGATCTTTCATAAAGATGAATAATTTATGAATAATAATACATACCAGAAGATTGGGTGGGTGTAGGGTTTGATTGATCGTCGTGTACGTCGTCGTTTCGCTTGTTTTTGGATGATTTTTTGGCAGAAGAATCTCCCCCAGCGCAGAGGAAACAACCCATGCCGGTTTTTATATATTTGTGCACTTGATGATTGTTTGTTTAGAAATGATGATAATAATAGTGGAAATTAGGGGCAAAATTGATGGAAATTTTAAAAAATTGTTGTTGTTTTCTGCTCTGCATAAACCAGAGAGGGGAGAGTTTATTGCAGGTTTATAGAGAGAGAAAGAGGAGAACTCAAAAGGTATAAATATAAATATAATATATTTGGTTGGTTATTAATCAGTTAATTCCCTTTTGATTTCAAAGATAAACCAAAGACCCCTTTAAGTTATTAGTATGATAGTGGAAGATTAACTATATCATATTGTCATTTGTAATCCATAAAGTTTATAAAGAATTTTTACTTTATAACTAGTGGGATTTTTCGTGCTCCCAATTCTTAACACTACTGATATGATATACTGGCACTTGGTATACTAATCAAAAAAGATATATCTAAGAGGATATCAACACATGTTTTACATAGATTGAAAATCCTAAAAATGAAATAGGTTAAGTCACGGTACTATTACCTTACCGGCACTCGTTATAGCCTATGGTACAAAAAAAAAAAAAAACTATTGTGTATACAATTGGTTTCAGCGAATTTTATGTTGCCACATCAAGAAAACCATAAAAACAAATACAATATTGGTACAGGTGTTATCCGGACATTGTCGATTTGGTTCGTCACAATAAAATCAGCTATATGTAACTTGTTCTAGTAAACTTTTATTGAATCGTAATGGGGTCACTTTATATAAAAAAACTAAACTGCGGTGAAACTTTGACGACATGTACGCTTGTGTTTCGCAAACCTGATAACATTATTATTCACAACTTGGAATTTTATAGATAAAAATAGGTATGTCGCAACATCATACTTAGAGTTTTATAAATACTATTCATTATGAGTTGGTGTGTGTATTTTTATATTTCTTTTAATTAATGTTAGAATTACCTTGAGTGTGGATTATAACTACATGACAACATTTAGTCCGCGTTATTGTTCGTAGAAGAAGTTCATGAGTCGTTGGCCTTCTACTTTCACACAACATTGTTTCTTCAAGCTTTTGTCTATTATTGAAAATTCTCCATTTGTGTTGAGCTATGAGTATGGGTTCTACATCACTTCTGGTATAGTTGATCATCATCTTAGATTAGCAACGAATCAACATGTTGTTAAGCTATTACATCACCAAATTGCTAATCGTATATACCCCCCCCCCCCCCCCCCACCCCACCCTAAAGAAAAAAAAACATTAGCTCTTCAGGTGTTATTAAACATATAGGAAGGAAAACCTAGTCGATACAATATGGATCGGCCCCTTTTTACGCCAATTTTTCTTGCAATCTTCGTAGAAGATTTAATAGGAATAGAAGGCCATAATACAGTGTCAGTTAGAGAGAACTCTCATTCATCGTCTAATGTGTTAAGATTCCAAATCTTGTTTCTTAAGAGTTAGATCATTCCTTGACAACTTTATTAATGTTAACAAACAAGTATTTGAAACATTGTGCACTAGAAAAATAGTGGAGCTCAGGTGTTTTGGAGTTGGGAAATAAGGCACAATTTTATTCAAATAAAATAGAGCAAACTACAATTTTACACTCCGTGGTTAAGAGGCAGGATCAACTTTACACCTTATTTTGAAAATTAATCAACTTTACATCCTGTCGTTTGTTAATTGCATCAATGTTGGACCCTACTGTCTAATGACATCATCTTCTTGTTAGTTTGAATGTGAAACAACATTTGTACCCTTCTTTTTACACCCTATGGTTTCTAATAAATCTCAATTTAAGTCATCTTTTCCCCCGAAACCTCAAGAGCACCAAAACACCAAGTCCTTCAATTTTATACCAAACATACAAGGAATTATCAATTATGCACGCATCTTTGCACAAGAACTTAATTTAAAGCTACACTTAGACTTGCACAGAGATCAAAAATTCAAATGGACTGTGGTGATGGTGGTAGATCATGTAACTTGATGAGGTTTGGAGATACTCACAACAACAACAATGGATTAGGGTCATTGTGTGTTCCTCAATCTTCTGTTGTGTACAATAATACAACCCTAATTGTCCCCCTCAAGATCACAATCATCGTCACCGTATCAATTGTGGGACTTTGACATCTGCAATGATGGTTGAAGATCATATTTGAATAGCAACATTAATGTTAAAGCAAAGATCATGTCTCATCCTCATTATCCTCGTCTTTTATATGCTTATCTTAATTGTCAAAAGGTATATTATATATACATATACATTTTTTTTCTAAAACCCTAACTTGCCTATAGATTGTGTTTTTGAAGAAACCCATAAGTTACTTTCTTTAAAGATTGCATTTTTAAGAAACCCATAAGTCACTTTGTTTAAAGATTGCATTTTCTTTAAGTATTGTGGGGGTGGAATCCAATATATATTTTGTTTTATTTATGTAGCAGTAGGTGGTTGGATGTCGGAGGGAGGATGTTGTGAGTGTGGTTTAGGTTAGAGATGGGCATAATAACCGGTTCCAAACCCGACCCGGTGGAACCGACCTGGACCCGGTTCCAGTTCCTACCCGGCTAATAGTAGAACCGGTTCCGGGTTCAAAAAACCCGTAGGTTCCGACCCGGTTCCACATTTTATAAATGAAATCGGTTCGTACCCGGTTCCTACCCGGACCCGGTGCGTACCCGGAACCTGGTTCCTACCCGGAACCGGTTCCGTGTATTACAAAAAAAACCCGATATGCCCATCTCTAAATTATCAATTAATGGTTTAAATAGTAACTTTATGGTATTTACCAGATCCAAAGAATGATTCATCGAGTGATGTTTAAAACCAACCATTCAATCAAATACGTGAAGCAAACAAAATTGTACAGGTTATAAAAGCATAACATGATGAGATACAGATCAGTTCTACCAAAAATAAACATTAAAAAATACAAAACCAAAAATAGCACCAATCCTTATTAAACCTAAGACCTTTACAAACTGATGTTTACCACAAAAATGAGTTGACATGTGTTGTTGGTTCCGTTCGGTAGAAAAAGTAAAAAAACAGCTTTTATCGAGTAAAACCTGGAGGAACCGGTTACGTACAGTATTGACAGCTTTTTGTATTGAAAAACTCAAAAAAACCGGTTTCAAACAATACCCGTACCCGGTTCCAAACAGGACCCGTACCCGGTTCCATTGTATCCGAAACCGGTTACGCCGGTTCTAAATATATTGACGTGTACCCGGGTTGTACCCAGAACCGGTTCCACAGAGAACCCGGTTCCACTCACTTGTATCCATACCTGGTTCCGGGTTGGAACCGGTTCCGAGTTTTAAGAATACCCGATTATGCTCATCTCTAGTTTAGGTGGTTATCTGTAAGACCCATACTTAATATATAGAGTATTTATAAAATTTTGCATTATATAAATATATAATGCTAATACCCAATCCTTAAAAACATAATTCAAAGTTATTTAAAACTTCTTAAGTATTCAAAAACAAACTACAATATTTGGTTAAGCAAAATTCATTAAACAAACACAGAAGCTTGACCTTTATTCGTGTTCGGTTCTTCTTTAGCTTGATCCCATCTGTTCCCTTGTAACAATGACCTAAGCACCATTTAACATTTTAAACATTAGTTATAAAATGCTAAATATGTAATTAAATGACCCAAATAATCAAACTAGACAAAATTAAAATTCTTTGAGGAACTCCTGCCGTAAGTTACGGTAAAAGTACCGTAGCTTACGATACATCGTTTTAAAAATGGACAGTGAAGCCAAACCGTAGCCTATGGCACTCAGCCGTAGGTTATGGCTGTGTTCTTCTGAATTTTCCTTGACCACCGTAGCCTACGGCAGTCAAGCGTAGGTTACGGTACAGGTCTGCTAGTTCCTTTTTCCCTGTTTTCCCCTTTAACACAAAAACGTCCATATCTTTTTATACACTTATCCGTTTGGACTCAAATTTGTTCCTACGTGATCGTAATAACTAGTTTTTTATATTGAAAGTGAATTTTATCTATCATCTCTTTATGTTTCGTTGATTCACTCATTCATGCCTTTACGGTCTATATAAAGTACGTTAACTGCCTGGAAGGAGGTTAGAAGGGTGGTTGGGGTAAAGTTCTTGCCTCATTTAGTGTATAGATCCTGCGAGAACTTGATTCAAGCTTATTAGGACTTTCTTTGAGGTAGATAGTATCAAATCGGAGGAAGTAAGAACGGCTTGAATCCCTTATAAATAACTACTATTAAAACTTTAAAGCGGCCTTGCGGGACTGTATCCCTGCTGACCTAGACCAATATGGCTGAGGGTAGTGTTGCCTCCAAAAAAGGGACATGCCACATTTTGCATTAATAACTTACTTAATTATCTTTCAATAATCCGACATTGCGGGACTGTATCCCTGCTGAATCAGACAAATATGGCTGAAGGTAGCGTTGCCTCCAAAAGAGGGACATGCCACTATCACTAAGATAGTCTCTTAAAAAACCCAAAGTGCGAAAATCAGCAAAGGATACATAAAAGATGAGTCGGAACCGAGTGATTCTTTCTTGTTATTTGTTTCTTTTATTATTTTTAGTTTCTTTCTTTAATTTTACTTGTTTAAAAACATTTTCTCAAAATTTGGGTCGATTAGACATTGAAGATAAACCGGTATTAAAAGCTCTTGTGTCCTTAGACGACCTCGGTATCTTACCATCACTACACTATGTCAACGATGGGTGCACTTGCCCTAACGTGTTGTAGAGGGTGATAGTTTATATCATGTTTTATAAATTTAAAGCTTGATAAAAGAGTAAAAAGTACTTAAAAATACATCAAAAATCCGTACACACTCCCACACACGTCACTTACATTATAAACCTGGCGTTATTTAAGTCACTTGAAGTTCTTGACCTTGACCAATCATAAGCAAACAACTTTATTCCAATACGAAACGATGACCTCATCATTGGAAACTAAACCATACATTGATAACACTCATGAAACCTTCCAACCAAATTTTTTCCTGTATTCTCCATTTTCGACCATGGACACACACGTAAGTTTCGTATACAAATAATCTTCATCGATTATTAGGAAACCTCTATAAACACATAAGTTTCGTATACAAATAATCCTCATCTATAAACATCGAGCGATTCGACTTCTGCTTTGACTTTCGAATTTGACCCGTTTGGTCAACCTTAGGATCCGACCAAGCCCATTTATATGACCATAGTAATATAAGGAATAACCCTCTGAGGTTATACCTTATGGTAATGTCGTTTGGTTAGTTCAATGGCGAGTCAACTTTCAATACTTTAAAAGGTCATTCGACCATCTGAACCCATAGTTACGCATAAGACTCGTTAAAGTGGCGTAAACCAATTTAACAAGTCGTAACGGGTCAAAACACTCCTACACACTTTCTAATCAGAATGTAAGGTTTAATAAATCATATTACACGAGTTCCTTTGCTCGTTTGATTTTAAAACCCCATTCTATCAATTCTTCCGTTTAAGCCACGATACACACTAACCATATAACAATCTGATACATAAGGAAACACTTGAGCTTTGCATACACGATTGAACAATACATCTACGCAAACAAGTGAGTACATAGTTCCCCTCTTTTACTTTCTCTAAATGTTTTGGTGTGATTCATATGTGCATATAATTATTTTCAAGATTTCAAAAACAATATATATATATATATACACACACACACAAAAATGATTTTCAATTCGTATGAAACTTGGTGGTGAGTTGAACTCGACAATGGCACATTCATTAACTTTTATCAGGGCGACCAGTAGTAAGTTATAGCACTATAGAATTGACAGTCTCATTCCCACTTCCTAGGTATGTTTGGAAGTTCCTCTGGGATTGATCGGATCCGAGAAATCCAAATTGATATACCCTTTTAGGGATTATCCGACAGTCCACACAGGCTTGAATGTACTCACTAACAAACCACATTTTAGTTTTATACTAGACGAAACAATTTTAGACAAGACAAGACAATTTGGTTTTATACTAGAAAAGACAATTTTGGTTTTAGACAAGACTAGAAAATTTGATTTTATACTAGACAAGATAATTTTGGTTTTAGACAAGACAATTTGATTTTATATTCGACAAGACAATTTGGTTTACACAAAACAAGGACAATTAGTTTAGACAAAATGATAAATGATTTTCAAGTTAAAGATATATAAACCATACAAAGTTTTTCGATTTCTTACACAATTTTACAAAACAAACATTTTTGTCAAGGTTCAAGGCTACAAATATTTACTTATAAAATCAACTCGTGTAGTTGGTTAACCCTTTTTCAACACAAAACTTGTAGCCATGAATTTGACCACAAAACCTATGTTACTCATCAGCATTCATTGTTGACTTTATTTCCACATATGTTTCAGGTGTTAATACGTGCGATGATTAATCAAGTATTCTACATGTAGGAATGGACTCGGGCCTTAGTCTTCTTTAATTTAAAGCAATTACTTGAAATCTTTGTATTGAAAAACAAGGTATTATAATGAAACTTTAGACCATGTGTTATGAGAAATTTGTAACGTGACTCCCCAACGTTTTCGCCGCGGGTTGTTTTTACACGGTCGGGGTGTTACAGCATAGATCGACAACCATATTTTGTTGGGAGTTTCTATTCCTTTTATTTTATAAGGGTAAATTACAGTTTTCTTTCTTTATTTTTTACCAAATTGCAGTGGAAACTCTTTACCTTTTGAAATTCTAAGAATTATCCTTTACGTATTGAAAAAACTACATTATATGTCCTTTAACACTAACCAGATTAGTTTTAAATGTTAAATGGGATCATGTGCACTCCATCTGACGACAGAAAACTCATTTAACCTCCTTCTTTCATCAACCTTTAAAACCTCTCAATAACCAGCACCGCCATCTCTCATGACTCACCCCTCTTGTCACCAAACGATGGTGGAAACATCGAGACGGGATGAAAGAGATTGCTCAAAGACAACAAAACACTAAATTGCGACAATAATTTATGTATAAAAGTTTCATTTCATTTCACTAATCAAGCATTACATTGTTCATGAAAATGGAAAATAAAACAATTGCAAGTTTCATGACTAAAACATAAAACACATAAATAAGACTTGGTGAGTTTCTAGTCCACCCTAGATAGATTTCTTGTATTCGCATAATCAATTATTGCCTGCAAAACATGTATAAAATATCCGTCAACACAAATTATGTCGGTGAGCATACTAGTTTGTCTACATAGCATAAGTATGAATAAAGTCTCAAATCCACATGTTTATTACATACTAAGTTATATAATCATACTAGCTTGCAATAACAATAAATCAAACCAAAGTGTCCACTAGCATTGTTTTGGTCAAAAATTACCGAAGCAATTAAGTGATCAAATTAGTTAAGTGAGGTAGTGTGCTAGAAATATGTGTGAAAAATATGTTAACCAAGTTAATTGTAAAAACAGTTTCAGGATACGGCTCAGGATATAGAGCTGTATCTATGATTAAACAATGAGCAAAAAAGTAAAGGTTGACACGTGATGTACGAGGAAAGCCCTTGATCAATCTAGATCGCCGGCACAAAACCTCGGGAGCTGACAATCGCAGCTGCCTTGTTCTTCTATTGCTTCAAATATCAGGATACAGTGCAGGATGTGATGCGGATCAACTAGGTGTTACAATGTAATTCGATTACAAGTGTTTGTGTGTAGTGACTGCTGAAAGCTAGAGAGAAAAAGTGTTCGAAAGAGTGAGTGAAAGTTTTTTTGCCTTAATCTGATCCGCCCCCATCTATTTATAGTAAAAGAAATGCAACAAACTATCCTAATTCACCGGGATCCGGCGAATATTCCCCACTCGAACGTTGTAGACCTGGTCTTTCGGGTTCAACATCTCTCACATAACAGATACGCCCGAGTCTTGAGTAGAAGAAGTCCATCTGACCGTTAGTAACCCACAGCCTCTAACCTGCACGTGGTTAATTTAGTTAACACCAGGATATGGCCCAGGATGATACCAATATCCTAATCCAGTATCCTGATCACAAGTAAACAACCAAAAGCAGGATATTAGTCAGGATATATATGCTCAGAAAATGACCCATAACAATTGTCCCCAAATATATCTGTTGGTATACCAATCCAACGGATATATTTTAAAAATTTTATCTCGTAAATCAAGGCAATTAAATCGAGACGACGATCAATATCACATCATAACTTCCAACGCGCTTTTAACTCGATGGAGATCTACAACGCTCCTATATCTTCTCTCTTCTTGTTTGAAAAGCAGATATCTCCAACGGAGTCTCCAGGTAATTCCCTACTTCTTGTTCATTTCCTGTCAATCTCTTTTCTTTTACTTGCAATGGCCGCCAGAACTTATTCTCAAACCGGCGAATCATCCGAGACCTTCATTCAGCAGAATCTTCTCAAAAATCCCGAGAAGGAGATCTGTGCCTTTGATAACGCAGACATTGCGGCTTTGAGAGCTTCCGGTGCTTTCCCTGATGGCACGGTCTTTAGACCATTTGATCGGTCATTTCGATCGGACGTCTCTTCTGTTGATTAGATCTGCTTCCCGGCATACCCTTTCTCGCTAGGTCTTCGGTACCCTTTTCCCGAATTTATGATGCAATTCTTCCGGACTACCGGTATTTCCTTCACCCAAACCATGCACATGGTCTGGAGGGTATTAATCGTACTCAATCAAATTAAAAACCTTCACTGTCCTGACCTTTGTATCGAAGATATGCCAATCGCTTACCGCCTCCGATCCCACGGTTCTAGCCGATTTTTGCTTTTTTCGACTTCTAACAAACCCCTTATTCTTAAAGCCACCAAAAATGAAGACGGATGGCAACGCAAGTTCTTCTCGTCAAACGAGACTCCATTGATGAGGGTGCTAGCCTTCCGGTGGAGTGGTTAACCACCGGTAGGATCATGAATGTCCCCACGTATCTTTAGACTTTTATCCTTTGCTAATATCTTCTCATTTGGTCCTTTTGCAGTGAATTTTAAGGAAGTAGCCCCCCTACTGCGGAATCAAAAAAAAGAATCAAAACAGTTTACCAATTACCTGCAAGTGACAGGAGTTTTACCACACATATCCCGAGTTCCAGTCAATACTCATCATCTGAAATGTCTGGTAAGGATTACTTTTAAAATAATTAATTAGCACAATATAATATAATGAAGGGCAATAAAGATGTTAAACTTTTCCCTTTACGCAGCACCAGCCAAGATCCCTGAAGTCTTTGACCTTGACGAGCTGGACAGTTATTCCGATCAGGTCCACATCAAGAAGGAACCTAGTCCCAAGGCCACGGCCTCATCCAAGCCCAGCAGCTCCAAGGCCATCATCATTCCTAAACCTTCGCCAGCTACTAATCCCCGGAGTTCAAGTTCTCGTAAAAGAAAAGAGCTTGATTCTCCTGTTATCTCTGATACATTTCCTTATGAGAATCACGGGTTCATTGAGGCAAGCGGGTTCATGACTTCTTTTCTCAACCAGGTTAATATCCTCGAGTCATATCCTGCATCTTATACTGCTTATAAGTATTTAACAAAACCAGTATCTGTCCTTTTAATTTGCAGGGTCTCGAACGTCTGGTTCACTTATATCAGGAATCCTGTGGGCTCAACAAGACGCTTGAATCCAAGTTAAAGAAAGCTGAGGTCACCATCTCTGATCAGGGTATGATTGTAGCCGCCAAATCTCGGCATTACGAGGACAAGTTCAAGGCTATGATCCAAGAACACCAGGCCGCTCTCAGCAAAGCTGCTCTTCAAGCTCAGAATGATCTTGATGCTGCCCATGCTCAACATGAACAAGATATGATCAGCTATCGGGAAAATCTTAAAAGTTTTGTCATCACTTCCCTTCTCCAGGCCAGGCTAAAGATGGCCCACGAAGCCAAAGCACTGGGCTTCGAATGCCCTTCCTGGGACATCAATGCATGGGAAACAAAGCTGAAGAGTCTTAGCGGCACTTCTGCTAAACCTGCAGCCGAAGGATCTTCAAAGGCAATCGAAAAACCAACTGATGCTGAGAGGGAAGTTCAGGTTGATCCCGAGATGGATGCTGCTGAAAATGTCATGAACGAAGAAGGCGCTGCCTCCTAAAACTCATTTTCTTTAAATTTGAGAGTTATGCTTATGTTTGAACAATTTTATTTCTTATCCTATGAACAGTTTCTATTTCTGTATTAAGACAACTTGATAGCCGAAGGTGGATGGGTCCTAGGTTTTAGGATGAAACCTTCGGTCATCAACTGGTATTGCCTATTTCAAATAATTTCGTTTCTCAATTGGCTTGCTATTGTTTTCTGTATTTCTTAGTGTAGATTTTAGCTTTGCAAAATTTTGTACAACTATCTTTTGAAAATATCCTGATTAATATACTCAGTGATATATTATGAAAACTTTTATTAAATAGAATTTCTAAAAATTCAATCAACTTTAGAGAAAACTTCTAAAGAATAAAAGATAGTCCATTTTCTAAAACCTGTTTTGACAATACTTGTTTGATCAAAGTTTTAATTTCAATCAAGTATCACTTCCAAATATTTCAATCAAATATCCCGAAACGCATCCCAAAAACACATTTTGAAGATATATCCTGAAGATATATCCTGAAGATATATCCTTTTCAGGATACTTAAACCTTAACCTGAGTTATAAAATTTATGTAAGGTTTATAAAGGAAAGATCATACCAGGAACTGAGTCTAACCCTAGTATTAATCTCCAATCCCTTTTGCGAGTTCTCTTACTAAGATATCCCCAGTTCGAGACACTTAGCTCAACTTTGATCCTTTGTGCATCATACAATTGCTTTAGATGGAATGTCCCATGTGCATGAAGTCCTCAAACACTTAGAAATTTTTTGAACACTAGTTCCAATTGTATAGACAATTTTTTGTGTTACAGGGGTAAAACCCAAAATATACTGGAGATAAATCCTTCGTATCCCGGGGGAAATCCCAAATTTTCGTGCGCTACAGGCGGGAGTGTATAAACTCCAAGACTTAGAAAGGTGAAAACCTTTAAACCTTAGAGAGTATGAAAATACCCTTTCGTGAGAGAGGGTGATCAATCCTCATATACCTTTAGGATTTAGGATATAGCCAATAGTAACGAAATTGTCAGCCACTTTTACATGGACTGGTCCCGCCACCTTGAACTATTCCCGAATAACTTGCGCTCCAGGCGGGGTGTTTAAACCCAATTCGGAAGAAAGGTGAATACCTTTAAACCTGTGAAGGGATCAGTATCCCTTATACGTGAGAGAGGGGGCCAATCCTCTAATCTTCCGAAGTATCCTGAGTGTATATCCTGGTGCTATATCCCGAAGTATATTCTGCAAAACCATTATAAGCTAAGGTGGGTGTTAGCCTTGCTAACACCCCTCCGATGCTTAAGTCAGTAATAGGTTCAAAATAGTAAATAATATCAAAATTTAATAAAAGAGACAGAATTCATACCATCCTGAGTTGGAATTTAAATTCCATACTCACTTGAAATAGAGTTTTAAATGTATAGCATTCCAAGATCTCGGTAGCATATCCCCCTCTATATTCTTGAGTCGGTATGCTCCTTTTCCTGATTCTGATTCAACCTCGTAGGGTCCTTCCCATTTCGGAGCCAACTTTCCATCAGCAGGATTAGTAGTATTCTGAAAAGCTTTTCTTAATACCCAATCTCCAACCTGAAATCTTCTAGTCCTTATATTCTTGTTATATGCTTTAGATATCCTCTATTGATATGCTGCCATCCTTAGCCTTGCAGCATCTCTTATCTCATCAATAGTATCCAGTTCCTGGCATAGGACTTCAGGATTCTGCTCAGGATCCCTGAGGTTGGATCTTGCTGTAGGTATCACCATTTCCGTTGGAATCACCGCTTCTGCTTCAAACACCAAGGAAAACGGGGTTTGGCCAGTTGCATTCTTCACCGTTGTCCTATCAGCCCACAAAACAAAGGGTAATTCTTCTGCCCATCTTCCTTTCTTAGCCCCTAGTCTCTTTTTTAAGTTGTTGACAATTATCTTGTTCGAGGATTTTGCTTGTCCATTTGCTTGAGGATGTACCGGAGTAGACGTAATCATTTTGATTCCCCAACTCTTGCAGAAGTCAGTAGTCCTTTTACTTATAAATTGAGATCCGTTGTCACAAATTATCTCAGCTGGTACTCCAAACCTAGTCAGGATATTCCTTTTTATGAAGGATACCACTTCTTGATCTCTAACTTGAACAAATGTTTCTGCTTCAACCCACTTGGAGAAATAATCCGTCATTGCCAACATGAAAACCTTTCCTCCTGGAGCCTTTGGAAGCTTTCCCACTATATCCATACCCCATTTCATGAACGGCCAAGAGGAAACAATAGGATACAGCGGTTCAGCACGCTGATGTAATATGTTACTATGTCTTTGACATGCGTCACATCTTCGAGCATATTCTATGGCATCTTTCCTCATCGTCGGCCAATAATATCCTGTCCTTAATACTTTTGAGAATAAGGACCTGCCCCTAGTATGGTTACCACAATCCCCTTCATGTATATCCAGAAGTACTTCTTTGGATTCGGGATCCTCCAAGCACCTCAGATATGGTCCTGTAAGAGATTTCTTATACAAAACATCATTTATAATAGTGAATCGTGATACCTTCAGATATGGTCCTTTAGGATTCTCATTCCTTGGGATGTGTCCTTCCTTGAGATATCTCATGATTGGAGCCGTCCAGGACTTAGGATCCTCCTCTGGATACTCATCATCAGGATCCTGAATACTTATTACTTCCTTGTCCTGAGGATTCCTCGCAGGATATAGGATATGTAATATTGGTATTCGGGTTCCTTCCGGTATCCTGACCGATGATCCCAGATTTGCCAAGGCATCTGTCACACCCCCAAAATCCACACGCGGAGTATCACCGCCTGGAGGCGTGACTGACCAGGATCAAGCCACCAATCATATTGAACATAACAAGTTATAAGTAAAATTCAACCACACAATATGAAAGGTGTTTCAAATCAAAATGTAGTTAAATGTTTAGCGGAAGCATAATTGTAAAAACCCAAATGCAAGTATTAAATACGAAGTAAAGTAATGTTCTTAGCATGGCACACACTGCCATGTCCCACAACGACTGCGCCTCCCTGTGCAAGTTCCATGAGTACCTAACGACCTGCAAGGCATGTAGCAACGAATTAACAACAAAGTTGAGCGAGTTCACAGTGGGTTGTTTAGTTATAGCATTCGTTTCGTAAATCATATATTCGTTTGTAACCCATGTATCGTATTAATTAGTATCGCGGTCTCCCAGACTTGTTTGCGAAGATTAGTGGGGGCTTCCCATGTGTTACTAGACCACGCGTATCGACTGCTACGAAAATGTAAGAGGTGCCCTAAGTCAATGTCTATCAGCATTGACCCTTTGCCCATAGTCCATTAGTACACGCCCGTCCGACTGGCACGGTGTGAGGTTTGTTAAACCCTAATAGCGCTATCTACTAATGACCCGCTCGCCATAGGCCTCGGCGATTAAGTCGATAAATGAGGGACTTAAAATGATAGAGTGATGGTCTTATGGTCGTACGTATCCTGTTGTATGGGGAATACGCAAGTTTGTAGTTACCGTTCAGTTCTTTAACCCATTCCCAAGCCTTGGGAATCCCATGCCTTGGATAGAGTGTGAACTCACCTTGGTTTGCTCGGTATGCTAAACTATGTGCTCACAAATAATCAGTCACGACCTATAGTATGCACGTATGCACAATCAGTTTACGTTCGCTAGAACTCGCATGAAATCTAGTGTCACATAGTGCTTGGTAGTTATCATCATGTATCAATCATGTATCACGTAACAGTTAATCCAATCCACACACTTCATGCCTCACATAAAAATCTTTCTCAGTTTAGTCTAACATGGTTATCCATTAACATACTTGACAGGGTTAACAGGCTTAACAAAGTGAACCACTTAACAATAATAATAAACTAACAGTGTTAATTATCTAACAGAGTTAACAAACAAATAAAGTTATCAACTTAACAACTTAACAGGAGTTTACGTGTTTAACAGAGTTAGATATTTTACAGGATTACATAATTTAACAGAGTTAATATTCATAACATTCGATGAAATAAATGTGGAGAAAACCCTTTGGGCGACGAAATCCCAAGGGTTTTCGTCGACTTAAAGTATGACGAAAACACTTAGTGTCTTCGTCTGGTTCCTGTGTTTTCTTCTGGTAGTGTTTTCATCAATAACAGTTTCCACGGCTTCAATAAGTAATCGCTCAATCATAACAGTTTATAAAAACCAGTTTGCAATCATTATTTTGTCAAGCACCTAATTCAACTAACCCAATCATTCGGCCCATATGTGTAAACACATATCCCAACTTCAACAGCAAGACATCAACACTTCGTTTATTCCACATAAAATTTCTCTTTATCTAATCTGACAATTCATATTAATAGATGATAATCAATAGTCAACACATCATCATATTACTTCTGTTAGTCAATCTGCACATAAAGAATCATCTAGTATTCATGTATGTATATCGATACCATTCACATGTTATTCGGCCCACATCCCAATCATCATAGTTATCAATTCACAGAATTACATAACAATAGCACACATTGTCCCAAGTAATTATCATTATTAACACAAACAATGGCCGACAACTTGATAAAGCATTCAGAGGATGATTATGATTGAACCGATTTATGTATAGTGGGCTGACAAATCCATTCATATGAATATAAACACTTCACAATAATATTTAATACATGATACGAAATAATTAATCCATCATGAATCCAATCAAATAATTAACAATAATACATCACTAACCTAAACAGGAGAAACAAGAAGCAATGAACTAGTCGATGTAGGAGGCTTCGAGAGTTTTAAGGCTGCCGTCGCACACAAGGTTAGGGAGAGAAGTGGTTAGGGTTTGCCAGTTATCGATTACATGCACTGATTTAAAACAATTCCTATATTCAAAGGTTACTGGGCCAAAGCCCATTCCATGTTTTCGTTGGCCACATGTGGACGAAAACACTTAATGTGTTTTCATGAGAGGGATTTCGGGTGGGGGTCAACATTACACACACAATACACATAACACTCTACATAGTATTAATACACAGAGCATATATTAACATATTTCGGGTGTGGGTGTTTCGAGTATTATTCAAAGTTCCATTTTCATTAATTAAACACATTATTAATACCCAACATAATATTAATATAAACATATATTAACATACACACTTGTAAGGCACACCAAATAAGTATATAGACAACACTTTGCAAGCAAGCACTAAGTCGAGTAGAGACCTTGAGAACTCGGGTTGTCACATTATCCCCAACTTGAAAGAAATTTCGTCCCGAAATTTAGCACATGGTTACTGAGGAAGCTAGTTGTGTTGTGTTGTTTACTGGTTTTCCTGGGGTGTCACATCATCCCCACGTTGATTTGGAATTTCGTCCCGAAATTCCGCAGTAGCTTCAGTCTCAGTAGTGGTTGCATTGTTTCCGAACAACTGGGGATACTTGAGTTTCATTTGATCTTCTCGTTCCCAGGTAAACTCTGGGCCACGACGGGAGTTCCAACGAACTCGAACAAGAGGTATTCTGGTGTGCTTGAGGACCTTAACGTCCCGGTCCGTGATTTCAACTGGTTCCTCGACGAATCGCAACTGATCGTCGATAGTGAGCTCCTTCAAAGGAACTATGAGGGTCTCATCTGACAGACACTTCTTCAGATTCGACACGTGAAAGACGTTGTGAACTGCACTGAGTTCTGCTGGTAGGTTTAGTTTGTAGGCCACCCTGCTTATTTTCTCAATGATTTCGAACGGTCCGACGTATCGCGGATTGAGCTTGCCTCGTTTGCCAAAACGAACCACACCCTTCCAAGGTGAAACTTTGAGTAGCACTCGATCCCCAACTTGGAACTCGAGTGGTTTCTGACGCTTGTTTGCGTAGGCTTTCTGACGGTCGCGAGCTGCCGCCATTCGTTGTCATATCTGAGCAATTCTTTCTGTTGCGTCTACTACAAGTTCTGGACCTGTGATCTGACTATCACCCACCTCTTCCCAACAAAGAGGTGATCGGCATTTACGCCCGTACAATGCCTCAAATGGAGTGGCTTGTATGCTGGTGTGGTAACTGTTGTTATACGAAAACTCCACTAACGGGAGATGTTTTTCCCAGCCATTACCGAAATCGATTACACATGCACGAAGCATGTCTTCTAGAGTTTGGATGGTGCGTTCAGACTGCCCATCTATTTGCGGATGGTAAGCTGTGCTCATGTCTAATCATGAGCCAAAATATTTGTGCATTACCTGCCACAGTTCTGAAGTAAATCGTGCATCACGATCCGAGATAATAGAGGTCGGCACCCCGTGCCTCGAGACAACTTCCTTTAAGTAAACGTCTGCTAGAGTGGAGAACTTATCCGTTTCCTTGATAGCCAAGAAGTGTGCAGACTTTGTGAGTCGATCCACGATCACCCAAATAGTATCATTTCCACGTTGAGATCTAGGCAGGCCAGTAACGAAATCCATGGAAATTTGCTCCCATTTCCATTGTGGTATTTCTGGTTGTTGGAGTAGGCCCGATGGTTTCTGATATTCAGTTTTGACTCTCGCACAAGTCAAACATTTGCTGACGTAAGTTGCTATGTGAGCTTTCATGCTAGGCCACCAATACGTAGTTCTGAGATCATGGTACATCTTATCCGAACCAGGATGTACTGAGTAGCGAGACTTGTGTGCTTCATCCATTACAAGTTCTCGTAAATTGCCATAGAGTGGGACCCAAATGCGTCCTGTCACGTAGTAGGCGCCATCTTCCTTTTGTTCTAATCGTTTCCTTGAGCCGCGTAGGGCTTCAGCCCTGACGTTGTCTGGTTTCAATGCTTCTACCTGAGCATCTCGAATCTGTGAAGGAAGACTAGATTGGATGGTGAGTTGTAATGCTCGCACACGCCTAGGTGTAGTATCCTTTCGACTGAGGGCGTCGGCCAAAACATTGGCTTTGCCTGGATGGTACTTGATGGCACATTCGTAATCATTCAATAGCTCGACCCATCGACGTTGTCGCATGTTCAACTCCTTCTGTTTGAATATATGCTCGAGACTCCTGTGATCGGTGTAGATGGTGCACTTGGTACCGTACAGGTAATGTCTCCATATCTTGAGCGCGAAGACAACAGCTCCCAGCTCCAAATCGTGTGTAGTGTAATTCCTTTCGTGAATCTTAAGTTGACGTGATGCGTAAGCAATGACCTTATCACGTTGCATCAACACGCAACCAAGTTCCTGGATGGATGCATCACAATAAACCACAAAATCGTCTGTGCCCTCTGGCAATGAAAGAATAGGTGCGCTACAAAGTCTATCCTTTAGGTGCTGAAATGTTGATTCCTGTGTAGTACCCCAACGATAGACAACGCCTTTCTAAGTTAGTGAGGTGAGGGGTTGTGCAATCTTGGAGAAGTCTTTGATGAACCTTCTATAGTAGCCTGCCAAACCCAAGAATTGGCGGATTTCTGTTGGTGTACGCGGTGCAGGCCAATTCTTGATCGAGTCTACCTTGGATGGATCAACAAGAATCCCATCCTTGTTTACCACGTGGCCTAAGAAATGGACTTCTCGAAGCCAAAAGTCGCATTTTGAAAACTTAGCGTATAACTGCTCTGCTCGAAGTAGTTCTAAAATAAGTCGTAGATGGTGCTCGTGTTCCTCCTGACTCTTCGAATAGATCAGGATGTCGTCGATGAAAACAATAACGAACTTGTCCAGGTAAGGCTTGCACACTCTGTTCATAAGATCCATGAAGACTGCAGGCGTGTTTGATAGCCCAAATGGCATGACCAGAAACTCATAATGGCCGTAACGTGTTCTGAATGATGTTTTGGAGACGTCCTCATCCCGGACTCTCAGTTCATGGTAGCCTGACCTCTGATCAATCTTTGAATAGAAGCTCGACCCTTGCAGCTGGTCGAACAAATCATCAATGCATGGAAGAGGATAGCGATTCTTTACGGTCACCTTGTTTAGTTCGCGGTAATCTATACACATACGGAAAGTACCGTCTTTCTTCTTCACAAACAACACAGGAGCTCCCCAGGGCTAAGAGCTAGGACGAATGAAACCCTTATCCAAGAGTTCTTGCAATTGCTTAGACAGTTCTTCCAGTTCGGTTGGAGCTAAGCGATAAGGTGCTCGAGCTATGGGTGCTGCTCCAGGAGCTAGCTCGATCTGGAATTCGACCTGGCGATGAGGCGGTAGCCCAGGTAAATCTTCAGGAAACACTTGAGGAAAGTCGCGTACAACTGGAATATCCTCTATCTTCTTCTCTTTCGTTGGTACGTCAGTAACAAGTTCTAAGATAGCGGTGTGGCCCTTTCGCAAACACTTCTGGGCCTTAAGGAAGGAGATGATGCCCACTACAGCACCACTCTTGTCGCCTTGAATTTCGAGAGGTTCTTTACCAGAACGGGGAATTCGAACAATCTTCTCTTTGCATAGGATCTCTGCTTGCTGTTGGGATAACCAATCTATCCCAATGACGATGTCGAAACTACTCAAAACTATAGGAATGAGATCGATAGAGAAAGTCTGACCAGCTAAGACGAGATTATAACCCTTAACTATGTTTGTGGCCTCTAGACTTTTACCATTTGCTAATTCTACAACATGCTTGGTGTTCAACAGTGTTGGTGTGCGCTTGAGCATTTGACTAACTTTTAGAGATACATAACTGGTATCGGCACCCGAATCAAATAAGACAGTAACATAAAAGTCGTCGAGAAGAAACTTACCCATCACTACGTTAGGATCATTCCTTGCATCACCCTGACCCAGCACGAACACTCGACCCCTGGCACCATTGTTTCCATCATTGTTTCCCCCTTGTTGTTCCCATTGCCCTGATTATTGTTGTTGTTGTTGTTGTTCGGATTTTGATTTAACTGGGGGCAGTCCCGCTTGAAGTGGCCTTCAGCACCACACTGAAAGCATCCCCTGTTACCTCGCTGTCGCTGCTGGTTCTGTGGAGCGGGTGGTTATTATTGATAGTTCTGATTCGCAGGTCGTGAGCTCCTGCAATCCTTAGCTTCATGACCCATCTTGAGACACCACTGACAACGACCCTTGTTGCACTGACCATTGTGGTGTCTGTTGCATGTGTTGCACTTCGGGAGGTTTCCTCGATATCCACCCTGTCTTTGACTACCAGAAGATTGCTGACCAGGGCTCTGATAGTCATCAATCTTTCGCTGCTGTGCCTAAGACTGAACTGAAGTTAAACTCTTGCTGGAGGTTCCATCCCACTTTCTCTTGTTGTCAATGGGAGTAGCAGAAGTAGTAACAGTAGTAGCAGCACCAATACGCTTAGGCAGCTTGTTCTGTTCCACTGCCTGGTCTGTGAGACGATAAGCAAGACGAGTAACATCCTGGATGGTAGCAAGGTTGGCAGAAGTCACATGACTTTGAATCTCTGGTACTAAGCCTTTGAGGTACAACTCAATGCGTTTGACGGGAGGATCCACCATAGTTGGACATAACACTGCCAGTTCGTTAGATCGTTTCGTATACGCCTCTATCTCTGACCCCCTCATCTTCAGATTAAAGAACTCCACTTCCAGCTTGTGGATGTCATCACGACTACAGTATTCACGTTTGATCAGTTCCTTAAAATCATTCCATGTGGTGGCATTAGCAGCCGCCAGCCCCAGCATCGGAACCTGCGCGTTCCACCAAGTTAGCGCAGTGCCTTCGAGAGTACCAGTGGCGTACTTCACCCTACGAGCCTCAGGGCATTCACACATCTCGAAGACAGACTCGAGCTTTTCAAACCAATGGAGGAGTCCAACGGCCCCTTCAGTGCCACTGAAAGTACTAGGACGACAGTCCATGAACGTCTTGAATGTGCATACAGGTGGCTGAGCGTGTTGACCTCCTGCTTGGGCGGCTGCAAGTGCCGCAACAACTTGTTCGTTAATCAGAGCCGTCAACTGGGCTTGTGTCATGTTAACGCGTCCGCTCATGATCTTCATATCCAAGGAAACATGAGTGAGAAAGGTTCGCAAAAGTGCGATGACAGAAAAGAGTAAGCACACAGAGTTCAAGCAACAGTTGTTATACTAACTAAGCATACCATGAGCAATGTACTATGTAACTAGCAAGTAGGCAATATAAACATAAATCATATCACCTAGAATGTCGAGTCTTGCACGTGGAGCGAAGCATCGTTGTGGATCGTTGAGCACTGTTCAGGTTATAGTCTGGTTTTAACAAAAACTTTTTCCCTTATTAAAACCAAGTTCACTATAACCAATGGCTCTGATACCAATCTGTCACACCCCCAAAATCCACACGCGGAGTATCACCGTCTGGAGGCGTGACTGACCAGGATCAAGCCACCAATCATATTGAACATAACAAGTTATAAGTAAAATTCAACCACACAATATGAAAGGTGTTTCAAATCAAAATGTAGTTAAATGTTTAGCGGAAGCATAATTGTAAAAACCCAAATGCAAGTATTAAATACGAAGTAAAGTAATGTTCTTAGCATGGCACACACTGCCATGTCCCACAACGACTGCGCCTCCCTGTGCAAGCTCCATGAGTACCTAACGACCTGCAAGGCATGTAGCAACGAATCAACAACAAAGTTGAGCGAGTTCACAGTGGGTTGTTTAGTTATAGCATTCGTTTCGTAAATCATATGTTCGTTTGTAACCCATGTATCGTATTAATTAGTATCGCGGTCTCCCAGACATGTTTGCGAAGATTAGTGGGGGCTTCCCATGTGTTACTAGACCACGCATATCGACTACTACGAAAATGTAAGAGGTGCCCTAAGTCAATGTCTATCAGCATTGACCCTTTGCCCATAGTCCATTAGTACACGCCCGTCCGACTGGCACGGTGTGAGGTTTGTTAAACCCTAATAGCGCTATCTACTAATGACCCGCTCTCCATAGGCCTCGGCGATTAAGTCGATAAATGAGGGACTTAAAATGATAGAGTGATGGTCTTATGGTCGTACGTATCCTGTTGTATGGGGAATACGCAAGTTTGTAGTTACCGTTCAGTTCTTTAACCCATTCCCAACCCTTGGGAATCCCATGCCTTGGATAGAGTGTGAACTCACTTTGGTTTGCTCGGTATGCTAAACTATGTGCTCACAAATAATCAGTCACGCCTCCAGGCGGTGATACTCCGCGTGTGGATTTTGGGGGTGTGACAGCATCAGCTTCAGCATTATCCTCTCTTCGTACCTGTTCAAGTGTAAAAATATCGAAATATCCTGCAAAGTTTTTGAGAATTTCGAGATACTCGATTAACTTCTCTCCCTTAACTACATAGGTTCCATTAAAGTGATTAGTGATTAACAAAGAATCAACATATACTTTCAAATTCTTGATACTCATATTCTTAGCGAATTCTAATCCTGCAATTAAAGCCTCATATTCTGCCTCATTATTAGTAGCAGGAAATTCACACCTAATAGCCTGGGGTAATATGTACCCTGTGGCGATTTTAGTAGTATACCTAAACCTACACCTCTCACGTTAGATGCACCATTAGTATACAATGTCCAGCATTCTAAGTTTTCTCCTAGCTGCTGTACTTCTAAATCTACTTCATTTTGAATGTCACTACTGAAATCAGCCACAAAGTCAGCTAAAGCCTGAGACTTTATGGCATTTCTAGGCTCATATACTAAATCATAAGCACTCAGTTTTACTGACCACTTAGCCAACCTACCTAACATCTCGGGTTTCCTAAGCACGTTTTTAACAGGATAATTGGTTTTAACATGAATCCTATGTGTCTCAAAATAATGTCTAAGTTTTGTTGATGCCATAACTAGGGCTAATATCAACTTTTCTAAATGAGAATATCTAGTTTCAGTATCTAGTAAAATTTTACTAACATAATAGACGGGATATTGCTGACCTTCATGATCCTTTATAAGGACGACACTTACAGCATTCCCTGATACTGCGAGGTATAGGGACAGTGGTTCACCATTTTCAGGCTTCATCAATAGAGGTGCAGTTGAGAGATATCACTTCAAATCCTGCAAGGCTGCTTCATGCTTTGCTCCCCATTCGAACTTCTTATTCTTCTTGAGGATATCATAAAATTCCTTGCATTTTTCCGAGGATCTTGAAATAAATCTGTTCAATGCTGCTACTCGGCCTGTTAACCGTTAAACATCCTTCATATTCGAAGGTGATTTTATATCCAGGATAGCTCTAATCTGCTCCGGGCTCGCCTCTATGCATCTTTTGGTCACCATATATCCTAGAAACTTTCCTGCCCCCACTCTGAAATGGCACTTAGCAGGATTCAGCTTCATGTTATACTGATCCAGGATATCAAATGCTCCCTTAATATCCTGGAGGTGATCCTCAGCCTTTTTAGATTTCACCACCATATCATCAATATATACCTCCATGGTGTCCCCCAACTTGTCTTTAAACATCATGTTTACCAACCTCTGGTATGTTGCACCTGCATTTTTCAAACCAAAGGGCATAGCAGTATAACAATAAATACCTGTGGGTGTCATGAAAGCAGTATCCTCCTGGTCCGAAGGCTCCATTTGAATCTGCTGAAATCCTGAGGATGCATCCATGAAGGTTAACATCTCATGCCCGGCAGTAGCATCCACCATTGCATCAATATGGGGAAGAGGAAATGGGTCTTTAGGACAAGCCTTGTTCAAGTCCGTGTAATCTACACAGACTCTCCATTTCCCATTTTTCTTCTGTACCACGACTACATTTTCCAGCCAACTTGGAAACTTGACTTCTCTGATCATTTTGGACTTCAACAATCTTTCAACTTCCTCTTGTATGATTGTATTTCGTTCAGGAGCAAACTTCCTTCTTTTTTGCTGAACAGGCTTGAACGACCTGTCAATTCCAAGCTTGTGAGTAATAATGTCTTTAGATATACCTGTCATATCCTCATGCTTCCAGGCAAATGTTGATATCCTGCACTTCAAAAAGTTAGTTAATTGTTCTTCAATATCCCGAGGGATATTGGTCCCCACGAGCACCGAGATATCAGGATTATCCTGATCCAGGATAACTTTCTTCATATCCTGCTCTGAAGCCTCCACGATATCCTGGGCCCGCATCTTTAATTGCTATGCTGGATTAGGCTTGGTTGAGGATTTCATTGAGGATGAGTAGCATTCCTTCGCCTCCTGCTGATCACTATCAACCTTGACAACCCCCCAAGGGGTAGGGATCTTGATGCATTGATGATAAGTTGATGGCACAGCCTTCATATCATGGATCCATGGCCTGCCCAGTATGATGTTATAGCAGGATAGGGAGTCCATCACGCAGAAACGTTGTATCGAGTTGACCCCTTCAACATATACTGGTAACTTTATTTCTCCCACTGTGTTCCTAGCCTTTCCACTGAACCCAACAAGCACGGTGGATTTCAAAGTGATATCCATTGGAGATACATTCATTCTTTTCAAAGTCTCTAGTTGGATTATGTTGACGGAACTGCCATTATCCACCAATATCCTGCGTACAAAATGATTAGCCACATATAATGTTATTACAAGAGCATCATGGTGAGGATCCTGGACAGTATCCCTGTCATCACTATCGAAAGTGATCACTTTATCAGTTGTGAGGGTAGTCATCCTGGCTGGTTTGTCCCCCCTTTCGGTCTTGGCCTCTTTTGCATGTCTCTTGGCCGCAGAATACGAAGTCCCACAAATGTTGGATCCTCCTGAAATAAAGTTGATTATCTTGGCATCCGCAGGAGGTGATGCTGCTCGTTCAGGATCCTTCTCAGTATCCTGACCCTTATTCTTCTTTCTTCCTAAGAGATCCTTCAGATATCCCTTGCTAAGAAGATTGCTTATTTCCTTTCTTAGAGCAACGCAATCCTCAGTTATATGTCCAAAATCTTCGTGGAAGGCACACCATTTCGATTTATCCTTCCAATCAGCTTTTTATTGATTCTTTCGAGGCCACCTAGCTTTGTCTCCTAAACCCTGTATAGCATACATTAATTTAGGAATGTTAACAGAAAATCAGTATTCGAATAATTCAAGATATTCTTCAGGATCCTCGTCTTCAACAGCATTCACTTTCTTGTTTTCATTTCTACCATACGGCTTAGAGTGATACGGTTTAAATGAGGATTCTGACTTCCTATTAGTTGACTCATAGGTGGTGGATGAGTTCATCCTCTCTTGCATTTTCTTACCATCTTCCAGCCTGATATATCTCAAGGCTCTGTTTCGAGCTTCGTCCAAATTCCTGCAAGGATTCATCACAAGATCTTGATAAAACTGGGAATCCTTTTGTAGTCCCATCTTGAATGCCTGAACAGCTGTTGCAACATCAAGATGTGGGATTTCCAAGGATTCCCGACTAAACTTATTCACATAATCCCTCAAGGATTCCCGAGGTCCTTGAGTTATCCTGTAAAGATCACTGGTTAGTTTCTCAAAACTCCTACTGCAAGAAAACTGACTATTAAATAAATTAACCAAATGAGCAAACGAAGTAATTGAGTGAGTAGGAACATTTAACAGCCATTTTAAGGCTGATCCTGTCAAGGTAGAACCGAAACCCTTGCACAAGCATGCTTCCTTGAGCTCCGGAGGGATAGGGTTAATCTCCATTCTTTCTCAATACTGGGCAATATGCTCTTCAGGATCCGTAGTCCCATCATACAGTTTCATGTTGGGGGTCTGAAATCTCTTTGGGATTTCAGCATCACAGATAGGATACGCAAAGCGGGATATCCTGTGGCTGTCTTGGGACACTTCCGGAACTGGCTGGACCACTCCAGGTACACTGGATATCATGTCCTTCAATTTCTGAAGCTCCCTAGTAAATGTTGACGTCATACCTGCATCCTGCAAAGACCCATTGTTGTTAGTAGCAAGAATATTATTATTTGACACGTTACCGGTCTGAGGATTCTGGCCATATCCTGAAGCATATCCTGAGCTCCTCACGGTCGACATCCTGACCGAGGAGGGTATCTCAGGAGTATGATTCTGAGAATGGCTTGGCACGATGTTCCCCCGGTTATCCTCAGTGTAAACTACAGAACTGAAGTTCAAAGTCCTAGGCTATAAAGGAGTGACAGTTTCTTCAGCAGGTCTACTTGGGCCGGATTTCAAGAGTTGTATCTCTCTCATCAGCATCCGATTAGTTTCCTGCTGCTGCCTCATCTGTTCCTGTACACTACCAAACAAATTCAGAATTTCATCATTAGACGCCAAAACAGGACCGGATCCCTGGGTACTGGGAGCGGGGATAACATCCCGAGCTACATGCCTTTCAGTTCCGTGTGAAGAAGCTTGCATTCTTGGAGGAGGAGATGGAAGCACCGAACCAATTGTTGCAGAGGTTGTAGCAGACATGGTGGAAGAGCTCATGTTTGATCTCGAGGCCATTGAAAACAATGTAGCAAAAAGTTTTGACAATAGAAAACCGAGTAATGATTTTACTAAAGTTTTTAGCAAAAATAGCACCACTTGCCCCACGGTGGGCGCCAAATTGTTTTGGTAAAAAATTACCGAAGCAATTAAGTGATCAAATTAGTTAAGTGAGGTAGTGTGCTAGAAATATGTGTGAAAATATATTAACCAAGTTAATTGTAAAAAACAGTTTCAGGATATGGCTCAGGATATAGAGCTGTATCTATGATCAAACAATGAGCAAAAAAGTAAAGGTTGACACGTGATGTACGAGGAAAGCCCTTGATCAATCTAGATCGCCGGCACAAAACCTTGGGAGCTGACAATCGCAGCTGCCTTGTTCTTCTATTGCTTCAAATATCAGGATACAGTGCAGGATGTGATGCGGATCAACTAGGTGTTACAATGTAATTCGATTACAAGTGTTTGTGTGTAGTGACTGCTGAAAGCTAGAGAGCAAAAGTGTTCGAAAGAGTGTGTGAAAGTTTTTTTGCCTTAATCTGATCCGCCCCCATCTATTTATAGTAAAAGAAATGCAACAAACTATCCTAATTCACCGGGATCCGGCGAATATTCCCCACTCGAACGTTGTAGACCTGGTCTTTCGGGTTCAACGTCTCTCACATAACAGATACGCCCGAGTCTTGAGGAGAAGAAGTCCATCTGACCGTTAGTAACCCACAGCCTCTAACCTGCACGTGGTTAATTTAGTTAACACCAGGATATGGCCCAGGATGATACCAATATCCTAATCCAGTATCCTGATCACAAGTAAACAACCAAAAGCAGGATATTAGTCAGGATATATATACTCAGAAAATGACCCATAACAAGCGTAATCTTATGACCAAAGCAAATCAGACCGTATTGGTTGAATACTTAATAATGACCTGACAAACAGGGTGGTGCACTACTCCTATAGCTGTCACACCCCAACCGGTGGTGGAAACATCGGAGTGAGACGAAGACGAGATTGCAAGAGACTTCATAACAACTAATTGTGTCAATATTTAAATAATTCAATTTCATTGATGCTAAAAAGGACAAGTACATTGTTTCGGAAATAAAAGTACAACAAGTCTGAAATAATAAAACGACATGAAACAGAATACATAATTTTAAATCTAGGTGTGTTTCTAATCCACCCTAAGTAGTGTTCTTCATCAACATCAACTAGTTTCCTGCAAAATGTATTAAAATAATGATCAACAAAAGTTGGCGAGTATACATGTTTAATTACATAGCATAATAGTGAATAAAAGTTGTCTCATATCCAACATGATAAATTGCATACATTGTTACTAACATACTAACATGTGTAACTATAAGTCAAACCAAAGTGTACCGCAATAGTGCGTACCATTGTCGCTGAAACGACAAGGTTGTAAAATAGTTTACTTAACAATACCACAAGAATACGGGCGGTGCGTTAATCCTATAGCGCTATAATTGTTAAGGTAAGCTTGCAAAGTTAATGAGCATATAGAAAACAAGTATAACATAGCATGCGATTAACAAGGAGAATACAAGTATCATGTTATTGATGGATAGAGCACGTGCGTAAACAAGTTTAATCATGATTCGTGATTTGTGCATATGTGTACATGTTGCACCCAAAGTGTATAAAACGGAAAAAGGGATCGAGTATACACACGATTTTGCGTATAAATCCCGCGTGCGTGCGTGCGTGAGTGATGCGTTGAGAGTGGAGAACACTGAAATTACTCTACATTAGGGGAAACGAAGGTGTGTGAGTATTCAGATTTGGTAGAGAGTTCGGATTCGAAATTTTAAGTATAAAGAGTATAAATACACGAAAGTATATCTTGTCTAAATACTCGTTTTGACACTAAGTTTTTAATGTATTTCATGGGTCCTAATTTGCCCATTAGAATAAAAATCGAGGAGTTTAAAACAAAGATAAAATAACCTATGTTCATGACATATAACCATAATCCAGTTATCATCAAGAATTCGGTTAATATATTTTTTATATTATACATTATATAGTTTAGAATATTGGTCCATCATGTAGTATCATGTAGTGTCATATAAGTCAAGCATGGAGGCATGAATAACCTCATTGTAAGATTCACCAAAGCACAAGGTTTATCAACATAGTTGATAAACCCGGTTGGTCACAAATAAGAATAACATAAACTAACAAATTTTGCTAAGTAGCCAAGTAAGATCAACCCGAGTGTTCCATACCCATCATGGTAAATGTTGGAGGTGTGGCGGGGTTGTGTTACTTTGAGTCTTGGAAGCTACTTGGATGTTCATACACAAGTCCACAAGTGAGGTAGTGGAACTAGATTTGAAAGCCAAGGCTCCCACGGTTCACACTTCTACCAAAACACAAGTTCATCCATATTGAAGATGGTGAATCTTGGATGGTTTCAACACTTGGAACATGTATGAGCATAATTTAAAAGAGTTTTTGAACTTGTTTCTTGGTAGAAATCAACCACAACACAAACCCACAACTATGAACTTAGTTGGGAGCTTGGTGGTACAAGATTTCACCAAGTTTTTGTGAGGAAATGTAAGTTTTAGAAACATAAGTGAAAGCAGAATTCGATCTTTACTTTGGACCTCAAACATGGTGAGGTTTCACCTTAGTTTGCCATGACAAACTTGTGAAAACCTTCCCAGAGGTTATCCAAGTAGAA
Organism: Helianthus tuberosus; assembly: GCA_030545235.1. Lineage (NCBI taxonomy): Eukaryota > Viridiplantae > Streptophyta > Magnoliopsida > Asterales > Asteraceae > Helianthus > Helianthus tuberosus. Next base: position 137,618,944 of record CM060355.1, on the reverse strand, counting down.
TAAAAAAAGAAAACATGAAGAAATAGGAAGAGAAGTGAGCTAAAACTCACTTAGAAGGCTTGAAACTTTCTGCCAAGTATTGCAGATTAGAGAGAAAATATGAAGATTTGAGAGTGATTTTAGTGTTTGGAAAGTGTTTAGGAGTGTATGGAGGCTCCTATTTATAAGATAGGATTACGGTTTAAGTCATTAATGATGTAGTTGGTGGTTGGTAGCTGGCAAAGGTGAAAAATGGTAAAAACGCGGTTGTTTACGTTTTCTGCCCGAAATCCCGTCGCCCGCTCCGTTCGTGCGGATGAGTGGTTCGTACGGAGGTGACACGTTCGTGCGAAGGTAAGTCCTTCGTGCGAAGGTAAGTCCTTGATGCGAAGGTAAGTTCATGCAAAGGTAAGTTCGTGCGAAGGTAAGTCCTTCGTGCGAAAGTAAGTTTGTGCAAAGGTAAGTTCTTCATGCGAAGGAGATGCTACGTCCGCACGAGTGGTAGTTTGGGGTGTTTTAACCGATTTTAAGTATTTCAAGCATATCTGAGTAACGTATAAGTGTAATGCATGTATAAATATCAATTTTCAAGTATTTCAAGTGTCGGTTTTCGTGTATGAGCATGTATTCAAGTTTGTAACACCTGTTTCAAGTATATAGCATGTTTATGTACAAAAAGGGATTCTATTATGATCAAGGCCTTGGATTACAAGATAGGAATTGGAATACGAACATGATACAAAAACAAGTTTCCATAAATAGAAGTATGATTACACTTTCTAAATAAGGTAAGTACAGAATGCAAAGCGTTACAATAGCGTTATACATGTTAAGAGAGGCTTGCAAAGTTAATGAAATATAGCATGCATACGAGTGTCCTAGTATGTATAAACAAGTAATACAACAAACAGCATGTTTAAGGATTGAGTAATTGATTGATTGTATAAGATTGATTGTATGTGTGATTGTGTATTTTGTATGGATACATGTTGTGTAAGGACCTTCAAAAATGTCCCAAAAAGACCCGTAAGTAAAAACCCGGACCCCCGAAACCCTAATCCATATCAAAAATCAAGAAAATCATATTTTCTTGTTTCTCGCGGGCCGCGTAAAACATAAGCATATGTTTACGCGGGCCGCGTCAACTTAGTTTTGACCGGATAAGCGCCCAGGGCCACGTGTCACACACGTGGCAGGTCTACCGATGACACGCTAGCCCTAGTCTACGCATAGGTGGCCCTCGCGGGCCGCGTAAACTCTTCTTAAGTTTTACGCGGGCCACGTAAAACTCGTTTTTCAGCTATAAATTGCTTGGATCATGGCATGTTCATCTGTGTCGAAAATTTTAGCCAAAAACAAAGTCCCACTGCTCAAAATCATAAATTCCATTAGGGAGGCGATGCTACGATACAGGGTATTAACTCGATCGCTGCTACGATTCAGTGTTCGATCGATTGAAACCAATCCAATGGATGTTTAAGTGCTGCCCACATTAGGGCTATACTTTGTCATTCGTCGTGAATTCGATGGATGTTTAAGTATTGCACTTTGTCATTCGTTGTGAGGGTTTCAATCTCGTGAGTTATCATAAATGTTGTATTAAGTTACTAACATAGTTCGTATGCATTGTTATTTAATCTAGGTTACAAGGCTTATCAGTAGGCTAAAACCCTGCCCGTTAAACTTGCAATGTGAGTCATTCTCTTTTTATCAAAATGCTTTACAAAACCCTAAATGTTTTTCCAGTTATAATTACAGGGATTAAGTCTTTGTAATCTTCAATTACTGCCGGTATGTGGGGTTTTGTATACATTACTTGATACCCGTCACCATTGGACAACGGGGTAGCCAATAGGTGATCTGACCATAGTCACAGATACTGTCAAGTGACAAATACCGATTTGGGGTAATTGGTAGATAAAAACAATATAATCACCCTTAATACTGTATATTATAACAAAGTGTCGTTTTGTGCAACTTGAATGACTCGCCAATATTTCCCTGCTGATAAAACCTTTTTAAAACATGTTTCAGGTGATCTGTTGTGATCCAGGAAAAAGTGCCATGTAGCACTAGAAGCTTGAAGAAGTGGCTTAATAAAAAAATAAAGAGACATGTTTTTGTGAAATAGGGGTTTCCCAGTGAAATTTCCTTTATTGTAAATTACGGGATTTATCCCTAATTATGAAATAAAGTAATCGGGCATTTTCAAGTTTATAAAGATCCTGTTAATAATTCCGCTGCCAAATTAAATAAATACCACGGGGTTTCTGTCCCATGGCTCCTGGACCGGGTCAAACCGGGCAAGGGGCCGTGACAGAAAAAGGTGGTATCAGAGCCACTGATTTAAGCCAATTAAGTATTTAGAAATACTTAATTTTTCTGATTGCCATTTTGTGATTCTGTGAAAATTTAATTTACAAAATTTTAACTTAGAATTTTGTGTGTTTCTTCATGTATGCTCACATCATGAATGAACTATCAGAAGCACTTCAAAACTTTTCTATCCATAGCTCAGATATGGATACCACCAGTACTTTTACTGGCTACCAGGCTGACACTGAAGAGCCAATGGTATTCCAAGCCCAACCTCAGGAAAAACCTAAACCAAAGAAAAAAAGAAGACTTGTAGGCTGGAGGCGTGTGCGTAGGAAGAGGCCAGCAACGCAGAAAGTTATAAAGAAGGAGGATCCCACGGATAAAGGCAAAGGAATAGAGATTGGGGAGAACACATGGCAAGCTCAAGAAATGCCACCCTGAGAAGAGACTCTCTTTAATTACCCAGCGGAAGCCCAACTTCCAGTCAATCTGGAACCTGCTATTCCAGATCCCCTTGTTAACTCCCGACCTCTAGGAGAACTAGAAGAATGGTGGACCACTGACTGGCAGTTTCAGAATCTCCTAAATAACTCTAATACCTTTTTCCCCCAATTTGACCCAGAGCTTCCACTACACCCACCTATGAGCTCCGAGAACTTGGCTGAACTCCGCCATTATGGCGAGGAGCTGATTGATGTAGGGAACCAAATTAGGGATGTAGGAGAAAGGATATCCTGGAAGTATGACGAAAGAGAACGTCGTTTCTGAAGTGCCAGCTAACAGGGATCGTGTGCGGTTGTGGGGTTTGTTTGTTTAATAATAATAAAATAATAATATAATAATAATATATATATATATATATATATAATCATGTAAAATACCTAAAAATAAAATCTGTGTAACATAACTGGTGTGTACGGACGCATATTATAATATATAAAATATCGAACGTCGAAAAATCGACAATTTTGGCTATATGTGTTGACGTGATTATGTGCAGTTATTTTATGGTATTTGATTGTTATTTATTTTATGCTAAATCACTTAAATATATTAATTACCAGATGGAACACGCTAGTAATGAACCAGTTAACGAGGTTAACCAATCTGAGCAACACCATGAAGATCAATTTTTAAATAGGCAAGATATAAAGAATATCGTTGCCCAAGGAATAGCTAATGCTATTCCAGCAATCCTTGCTGCTGCCCGAAATCCAGTTGAACCTCAACAAATTATTCCTAGCAAACGTACTCATGAAGACAACTTCAGTAATAGCGTAAACGGAGGCAGCAAGATTAATAATAACGATAATGATGGGATGCAAGCCCCAATTCTTAAAAGAATGAAAGCTGCAATGCCTGGTTGCACTTACAAGGAATTTCTTGCCTGTAAACCTGCTGAATTTGCAGGAAATGAAGGGGCGACTGTGGCGCTGCGTTGGTTGGAGAAAACCGAGGCAGTAATCAAAATAAGTAAATGTGCCGAGGAGGATAAAGTCATGTATGCTTCTCACCTTTTCAAGGAAGAAGCATTAGAATGGTGGAATACGGTGTTGCAAGCCAAAGGAAGCGACATGGTCTATGCCATGAGTTGGGAGGAGTTTAAACGTCTGGTGGAAAGAAAATTATGCCCTGAATATGAAAAAGAGCAGATGGCAAATAAGTTTCTGAGCCACCCGATGGTGGATATTGACTACCGAGGGTATACTTCGAAGTTTTTCGAATATGCTCGAATTGTGCCTACTTTGGCTTCGCCAGAGCCGGTACTTATTTCTCACTACATTTGGGGTTTAATTAGCGAGATCCGTGATATTGTCAAAGCTGCGAGACCCCGCACGATCGATGATGCGGTGGAACTAGCCAACACTTTGACGGACGGACTGGTGCGTACGCGAGAAGAAAACAGGAAGAAGGACTTGGCTCAGAAAATTACCCAAGGATTTCGTGTGGGTAATAATAACAATTTCAAGAAAAGAGGAACTGGGCAATATTCCACTCCATCGTTCTGCAGGAGCTGTAAAAAGAAACATTTTGGAAAGTGTAATGAAACCTGCAACTTCTGCAAAGCTGTAGGACATCGTGAAGAAGACTGCAGAAAGAAAACAAAGGTCTGCAATAACTGTGGAGAAGCTGGGCATTTCAGACCAGAATGCCCTAAATTGGTCAAACCAGCAGATAACAAGGCTAAACCTGCAGAAGGAACTACCAAGAAAAACGCAAGAGCCTTCCAGTTGACTACTCAGGAAGCAGAGCTAATTCCTGACGTGATAGCTGGTACGTTCCTAGTTCATGACGTCTATGCAAAAGTATTATTTGACTCTGGTGCAAACCAAAGTTTTATAAATACTTCATTTTGCCGAACTCTTAACTTACCCTTAACCAACCTTAGGCAGATTTTTACTGTAGAAACTGCAGATGGTAATTTTGTTCACATAGATAAGGTTTTGCAAGGAGGAAAGATAGAACTCTTAGGCCATAAATTTTCTGCAAACCTATTACCTATGTATTTGGCCGGATTTGATGTTGTGTTAGGAATGGACTGGTTAGTATCCAACCATGCTCGAATCCTATGTGATAAGAATTCCATAGAAATTCATACACCCACAGGAGAATTAGTGGTGATTACAGGAGATAAGCCACGAAAGCCACTGAAATTCGTTTCAGTAATAAAGATGGCCAGTTATTCAAGAAAACAAGGAATAGTGTATATGATTTCGGTAATCATTAACACTAAAGGTAAGGAACTTAAGGAAATTCCAGTAGTATCAGAATACCTAGATGTATTTCCAGAAGAACTACCTGGATTACCACCCAATAGGGAAGTAGAATTTAGAATTCATCTAATTCCTGGAACTACACCGATAGCTAAGGCACCTTATCGGTTAGCACCCACTGAAATGCTAGAATTGAAAAAGCAATTAGATGAATTATTAAGCAAATGATTTATCCAACCTAGTTCATCCCCGTGGGGAGCTCCAGTGTTGTTCGTAAAGAAGAAAGATGGTTCAATGAGAATGTGTATCGATTATAGGGAATTGAATAAGGTTACAATTAAGAATCGATACCCATTGCCTAGGATTGATGATCTTTTTGATCAATTGCAAGGAGCTAGGTATTTTTATAAGATAGATTTATGCTCCGGATACCATCAGTTGAAAGTACAAGAAGAAGACATACCTAAAACTGCTTTCAGAACTAGGTATGGTCATTACGAGTTTACAGTCATGCCCTTTGGGTTAACAAATGCTCCTGTAGCATTTATGGACATGATGAATAGGATCTGTAAACCTTACTTGGATATATTTGTAATTGTCTTCATCGACGATATACTTATTTATTCCAAAAGTCAGGACGAGCACTGTCAGCACCTGCATGCACTCTTAACCTTGTTAAGAAAAGAGAAGTTGTACGCCAAATTCTCGAAGTGTGAATTTTGGCTACAAGAAGTACAATTTTTAGGACACATGGTGAATCACGAAGGTATTCACGTAGATCCCTCCAAAATAGAAGCGATCACCAAATGGAAAGTCCCGCAATCAGTTATGGAAATTAGAAGTTTTCTAGGGTTAGCTGGATATTATAGACGATTCATTAAGGATTTTTCCAAGATAGATGTGCCATTAACTAAGCTAACCTATAAATCGGTTAAGTTTGAATGGGGACCTAAGCAAGAAGAAGCTTTTAAGGTTTTAAATCAAAAGTTAACGAACGCCCCAATTCTTGCCTTACCTGAAGGGACAGAAGATTTTGAAGTTTATTGTGATGCTTCTAAACTAGGATTAGGATGTGTGCTAATGCAACGCAAGAAGGTAATTGCGTATGCCTCAAGACAATTAAAGAAGCACGAAGAAAACTATACGACGCATGACTTAGAATTAGGAGCCATAATTTTTGCCCTTAAGATTTGGAGACACTATTTGTATGGAAGTAAGTTTACTGTCTATACAGATCATAAGAGCATAAAATACATATTTGGGCAAAAAGAATTAAACATGAGGCAAAGAAGATGGATGGAAATCCTAAGTGACTACGACTGTGATATTCAATATCACGAAGGAAAAGCAAACGTAGTTGCTGACGCCTTAAGTCGTAAGTACCATGAGAAACAACAACGTGTTCGTGCTCTTAGATTAAGTTTACAATTAGACTTAATGGAACAACTGAAGAATATTCAGGAAACAACAATCAAGGATGATGCTGAAGGAATGAAAGGACGGATAAAGGAATTAGAGCAAGGAAGTAATGGAATTTGGAGATTCCACAAGAAAAGGATTTGGGTTCCTAAGCAGGGAGAGTTAAGAAATAAGATTTTAGAGGAAGCCCATAAATATAGGTATACCATGCATCCTGGTAACAATAAAATGTACCAAGATTTAAGAAATAACTTCTGGTGGATAGGAATGAAAAAGGACATAGCTAGATATGTTTCTAAGTGTCTTACTTGTTCACAAGTTAAGGAAGAACACTAGAAACCCTCAAGTCTACTACAACAATTAGAAATGCATGTATGGAAATGGGAACTTATAACCATGGACTTTGTTACTAAGTTACCCAAAACCAGAAAAGGTAATGATGCGATTTGGGTAATTGTGGATCGATTAACCAAATCAGCTCATTTCCTACCCATGAAAGAAACCTTTAGCATGGAAAGGTTAGCAAAATTGTACGTAGATGAGATAGTATCCTTACATGGAGTCCCACTCTCCATTGTATCGGATAGGGATAGTCGTTTCACTTCCCACTTCTAGACCAGTTTCCAGGAAGCAATGGGAACCCGACTAAATTTAAGCACTGCATACCATCCTTAAACAGAAGGACAAAGTGAAAGGACGATCCAAACCCTGGAAGACATGCTTAGGGTATGTGTCATAGATTTTGGTGGAAACTGGGATGACCACATACCCTTAATTGAATTCTCCTATAACAATAGTTATCATGCAAGCATTGAAGCTGCCCCATTCGAAGCACTGTATGGACGAAAATGCCGAACTCTAGTTTGCTGGGCAGAAATAGGAGAAAGTCAATTACCAGGTCCTGAAATTGTGCAAGAGACCACCGACAAGATCACTCAAATCAAGGAAAGACTGAAAACGGCTCGAGATCGTCAAAAAAGTTATACCGATAATCGACGCAAGCCACTAGAATTTCAAGTTGGAGACAAGGTACTCTTGAAAGTTTCTCCTTGGAAAGGAGTAGTTCGGTTCGGGAAGAAGGGAAAACTAAGTCCAAGATACGTAGGACCATTCCCAGTAATCCAACGAATAGGACCAGTTGCCTATCGTTTACAACTACCAGAGGAGTTAGCTGGGGTACATGACGTATTTCATGTATCCAATCTCAAGAAATGTCTATCTGACGAATCCCTGGTAGTCCCTCTTCAAGACGTACAGGTAAATAAAAAATTGAAGTTCGTAGAGAAACCGCTTCAAATAGAAGACAGAAAATTTAAGTTTCTCAAACACAAAAGATTGGTACTAGTCAAGGTCAAATGGGATTCAAAAAGAGGACCCGAATACACCTAGGAGCTAGAATCAGAGATGAAGCGAAAGTACCCTCACTTATTTCAATAAATCTCGAGGACGAGATTTTAAATAAGGTGGGGAGGATGTAAGGACCTTCAAAAATGTCCCAAAACGACCCGTAAGTAAAAACCCGGACCCCCGAAACCCTAATCCATATCAAAAATCAAGAAAATCATATTTTCTGGATTCTCCCGGGCCGCGTAAAACATAAGCATATGTTTACGCGGGCCGCGTCAACTTAGTTTTGACCGGATAAGCGCCCAGGGCCACGTGTCACACACGTGGCAGGTCTACCGATGACACGCTAGCCCTAGTCTACGCATAGGTGGCCCTCGCGGGCCACGTAAACTCTTCTTAAGTTTTACGCGGGCCGCGTAAAACTCGTTTTTCAGCTATAAATTGCTTGGATCATGGCCTGTTCATCTGTGTCGAAAATTTTAGTAAAAAACGAAGTCCCACTGCTCAAAATCATAAATTCCATTAGGGAGGTGCTGCTACGATACAGGGTATTAACTCGATCGCTGCTACGATTCAATGTCCGATCGATTGAAACCAATCCAATGGATGTTTAAGTGCCGCCCACATTAGGGCTATACTTTGTCATTCGTCGTGAATTCGATGGATGTTTAAGTATTGCACTTTGTCATTCATTGTGAGGGTTTCAATCTCGTGAGTGATCGTAAATGTTGTATTAAGTTACTAACCTAGTTCGTATGCATTGTTATTTAATCTAGGTTACAAGGCTTATCAGTAGGCTAAAACTCTGCCCGTTAAACTTGCAATATGAGTCATTCTCTTTTTATCAAAATGCTTTACAAAACCCTAAATGTTTTTCCAATTATAATTACAGGGATTAAGTCTTTGTAATCTTCAATTACTGCCGGTATGTGGGGTTTTGTATACATTACTTGATACCCGTCACCATTGGACAACGGGGTAGCCAATGGGTGATCTGACCATAGTCATAGATACTGTCAAGTGACAAATACCGATTTGGGGGTAATTGGTAGATAAAAACAATATAATCATCCTTAATACTGTATATTATAACAAAGTGTCGTTTTGTGCAACTTGAATGACTCGCCAGTATTTCCCTGCTGATAAAACCTTTTTAAAACATGTTTCAGGTGATCTGCTGTAATCCAGGAAAACGTGTCATGTAGCACTACAAGCTTGAAGAAGTAGCTTAATAAAAAAAATAAAGAGACATGTTTTTTTGTGAAATAGGGGTTTCCCAGTGAAATTTCCTTTATTGTAAATTACGGGATTTATCCCTAATTATGAAATAAAGTAATCAGGCATTTTCAAGTTTATAAAGATCCTGTTAATAATTCTGCTGCCAAATTAAATAAATACCACGGGTTTCTGTCCCGCGGCTCCTGGACCGGGTCAAACCGGGCAAGGGGCCGTGACATGTTGCAACCCAAATAGTGTTTTAAAGCATAAAAATGGGTCAAGTATACTCACGGTTTGAGAAGAAATTTCCAAAAAAAATGCGAGTGAGCAGTTTCGTAGGATGGAATCACCAAAGTTGCCCTATAAGGTAAGCACAGGTGTATGTGTTTATCGAGTTGAATGACGGAATGTATTCGGGAATACATAAAAATATATCTTGCTTTTATACTTATTTTGACACTATTTTTAGTTAGTGTTTTTCATGAGTGTTACACTCATTATAAGTCCAATATAAGGAGTCCAAGACTAAGATAAGTTCCACCTTAACATATAACATTCAACCATGGTCTCGGTTGTTGTTATAGTTCAGTTTTTGAAAGTATTATATAGGTATATTAATAAGTATATTATAGTCATGTATTTGTCATGTATTAGAGGTAGGGTAATCCACTAACCTCATGATGTTCACCATTGCACAAAAGCCCCACAAGGATGATTCAGATGGTCATGAATACAAGTATGAATACATAAATAAACTATCTAATTCACTAAGTAACCAAGTGATGATAACTAGACGAGTGCTTTCAACATTGTAATTGGTTGGAGATTTGGCGTAGCTTTGCTTTGCTCGCTTTGTTGCTTGGAGATTACTTAGGGACTTAGAATGAATGAAATGGAGGCATATGAACCTTAAAGTTTCTGGAACAAAACCTTAACACAAGTCTTTCAACAATAGAACTTATTGATAACTCGGTTTGGTGTGGAAAAGTTCCAAGAAACAAAGTAAGCATAAGATAAGTTTAAAAAGTTTGATAAAATCCTAACTTTGGACCTCAAAATGGGGACATATCATCTTTGTTTACCTTAGTAAACAGGTGGTAATACTCCTAGAGATATCCAAGGAAGGAGAAGAAAAGTGCAAGAACAAGCTCAAAATTCACTTTTTGTGTTTAGAATTTTCTGCCAAAAAGTGGAAGATTATCTTGATGATTTGAGAGAGTTTGAAAGTGGTTAGGAGTGTTGAAAGTGTTTAGGATGCGAGGAAGGGTTTTATTTATAAGTGGGGATTAGGGTTTGGATGTTAATGAAGGTGGTTGGGAGTTAGGACATTAAAGAAAGTGGTCGGGGAGATGAAAATTTCATTTTAAGTCCTTTGAGTTGTTGGGTTGGTTATTTGGTGCTCAAAACACATATTAAGCACATTTTAGGGTTTTAAAGTGTATGTAAGCATGTGTAATGTATGAATATAATTCCGAGAAAATGTAATCTCGATGTATGGCTCGGTTTTGGTTTGGATAAACGTTCATGTGATTTCGGGTAACCGAGTCGGGTGCCACCTAATCTTATACCTATCTCATACCAGTAAAATAATATAAGACTAGTGTCATATCCGTTCTCATACCCAACAGGCTTTAAGTATGTCCGTCCCAGATGTTTCAGTTATAGCCACAGACTTGGGTTTTTCTTTATCCCTAGTCCTAGATTATTCTAAACCGATTTTTTAAATAATTACTTAATGAAGAATTAGAGAATTGAATGAATAAAATATAATAACAGGAAATTTGAACTTGATATTCTGAAATACAGATTGTTACCTTCTCACTCGTTTTCTTATATAAACGAAGAAACAACCGATGAGTGGTGGTTGGGGTTCAATGAATTTAGAATCATATCATATTGTAAACAACTAAAGAAATACTATTTGTGTTTGACCGCAATACAATACCGAAGTTATTTTATACACACATGAATTGAAAATACTAGAAAATCATAAGAATAAACATTTGTGCAAATTGTGTTGATAAGAATAAATAGCCCTTGGTTTTTTTCTAAGTTATAAATTTGACGTTTATACGTATTTCATCATCCAGAATAACCAACCACAATAAAACGTTTAGCACAAAACTAATATTACTTTTAGATGAATAACTTTTTTTAGACCCAAAACTGGTGACTTGGTGAGGGAAAAGATTATGCAATTTACTTGTAAAGTTTGTGACTCACTTCACTTCAGTCAATTGACCATGGATATGGTAGAGACCTCACGTGTACCGTACAACACACAAAGCAAAGGTTACAACTGTACAAGCTAGGCAAATAATGGGACCAATAATAATTGATTAAATCTATGTTGGCGGCTTAAATAAACATCAGAAAATCTAAGAAATTTACCCGAATTCTTGATTTTCAAAACAGAAACGAAAAACTAACATACAAGCAACAATGCATAAGGTACAACTTATACAAAAAACTTCCAGGAATACTCAGAGGAACACATCGACTTCCCAGTTTTATATTATTATTCACGATTTATACGCCGATAATACGACAGCTAGAAGTCGAAATACAACATAGGAAAGATCCATCCGAGTGACGTCATACATCAGCGACCATATGGGAACCCACCGCCGCCGGGGTGGCCGTTGTTGGCGGTTGCGGCGGTGATGAAACCAAGGGTTTCCCCAATTTTGACGGCGAAAGAAGTTAAAACATAGCGAAAATCTCGGTACACTTGAGCTCTGATCTTTCCTCTTCGGATGGTTGGAGCCATTGGGGATTGGAAGATGAATATTCCGGTGAGTGATTGATCGGAATATTCAGGTGAAAGTAATTGAGAACAGAGTATTATTGTTTTGGTAGGGTTAACGCCTAACGGTCGGTTTTATAGTTGGTGGCGTTCGTCTCTCACGCGCATTGTTGGGCCCCACTTTTCAATTCGTGTAGATAACTGAGTGTGACGGCGTCGTTTTGTGGAAAACTGAGTATGACGGCGTCGGTGTTAGTGTATGTGAATTCAAAAGTCCTTTTATTAATTTAAATATTATTAATAAATTGTTCGCCGCGAAACAACCGTCGGTCAAACCCACGTTCAAGTAGATCCTGACCGTAATAATTCAGGTGGTTACCTTCAAGATTTAATCTCATCCGTTCAATCCCAAAAAATTGGCAGTTTGATTTTTCAACGCAAGTTAAGTTTTGCTGTGTTTTCTGCATGTTTCTCGCTACGTGGGTACGCTCTCTCAACCTTGTCGGTTCATCTTGGATAACTTCTACGTGGTAGTTAGCATACAAGATGTATATATATGTCCGTGAATTCTTTGCATTACATCCTTTTCAATAAAGCATATCACTGTAAGGTGGTTACATATTTTATGTGTTAATGATGTTTGTTATGCTTCGATAATAGTTTCTTATTTAGTTTGTTTGTTTTGCTTCAGTTATGATCGATGGATAATGCTGTGTATGATGAGGATTCAATTTCGGGGGAAAATGTAAGATGTTAATTTATATGGTATTGTGTTTATTTAACCATGTTTGTTCATTTGAATAATGATGCTTTGTTTTTCAGTTTGCTGGGTTGGACAGCGTTGTGGAAATGAAGCAGCCAGCAGATATGGTGTCTTCTAATATAGTTGGAAATGTAATATCATTTTGTTTTGTCAAGTATTCGGATTTACATAGCATTGTGTTTTTTACAATCATTTTGTGTTTGTAGGAATCCTTTGTGTTATTATAGTAAAAAATCATTGACATGTTTTTTTTGTCAGGTTGTAGCTGACGAGTGTGTGGATGGTCATTTGCATGAATTTTCTTATTGCTCTAATGAGAATGTACATTTAGAAGCAAGTTTATGATGAAGTTTCTGTTATTATTTATGATATTGTGTGTTACTTAGAATCATTGTGTTATTTACAGCTATTGTGTTTTTTGTGATTTTTTTTTTGTAATATATTATGACAACAATGGTTGACAGTTGTTTTTTTTTTCTTTTCTAGGTGGTGGCTGACAAGATTTTTGTGGATGATCATATTCAAACGTTGAGCAGTACATGTGATGAAGTTGGAAACGTGCGTAATAATTCTTGTAAAATATTTTATCATGTTGTTTATTTTTAAAAAATCATTGTGTTTTTTTACATATACTGTGTTTTTTGGTTTATCTTTGTAATATACTATGACAACAGTGATTAACAGTTGTTTTTTTTTTCCAGGTTGTGGCTGACAACATTTTTGTGGATGATCATTTTCAAAAGTTGAGTAAGATATCTGATGAAACTGGAGATGTATGTAACAATTCTTTTATAACTGTAAGATAACATTGTTTTAGTTCAACATGGTAGTTTATTTTATTAATGAGTATATTGTTTTTCAGTTTGAAGAATTGTTTGGAGTACTTCCTGACTTGACTATGTCTTCAATCGGAGCTGCAAAGGTAAATCGTTTATGTTAAAGTATGTAAATTATTTTGTTAGTGATAGATGGTGATGTTTATGCTGAATCTTATTATGTTTGCTTATATTTTGTTTTGTAAATTTCAGAACAAATCTAAAGGCTTTGACTTGGAGTTTGATGCTTTGGTTGGATGTCCTGACAATTCTATAAAGCACGAGATCAACAAGGTTGGTTCCATATCTTTATGTTTAGTTGTGTTTAGTTAATATTCTAGATGAATGACTGATATATTATTCTCTAGCCTCGTAATTTCAGAAGAATTAATCAAAGGGTAAAGGCGCTGAAGAATTGGAAGTGGGATGAGGTGATTGAAATCGACAGTTTTGGCGAAGATTAGTTATGTTGTTTTTTTATGTATGATGATGGTTATTATATTTTGGTAATGATACTCTGTTGAGTTGGAGTTTTTTTATGTGTGTATTTTCTTTTCTCTTAAACATGCATGTTTTTCTTTGTTTGTAATATTTTCGTTAAAATTTAATGGTAATTAATATTTTCGTTGATTGATGCATAGTTAGCCGTGTACCAGTTTAAGTTTCCCGTGTTTAATTAATGGTTTGTGTGTTTATAGTAATAACTGTATGTAAACGTGTCTCTCTTCAGTTTTTTGTATGATTGTATCGTTTCCCGGAGCAATTTTTACATCATGTAACCGTTGCTGCCATTAATAGTTCCGCGTTTGTGTCCATAAGCCTTTTATATATATATGCAGACATTTCATGTATATCGTATCTCAAGTTATTTAACTTTTACAGATTTCTAATTAAAAAGTTAACTTTTTTCAATGGCTTCATCAAGTAATCAAGGAGAAGATTTGAAGGAACTGTTTTATAAAGCAGTGTTGGAAGATTTGGAAGCTGAGTTAGAGTTTTCTAAAGATCTGAGGAAATGTTTTCAATCTTTGAAGACTGGAGTTGGCTCTCGTGATGATGTAACTGAGACGTTGCGTTTATTGCCTGCAACTGCTGTTCGTGACCTGGCACTGTTGAATAATGGTGAGAGTGGGAATAAAGATGTTCAGTTAATGGCACAGATGTTAGAGATATATAGACAAGTTAATGAGTCAATGGAGTTGAATCGTAGGTTTTTAGTTTCCTTATAAGTAGTTTTTTTAAGTTTAGTGATAGTTGTTATAGTGAAGTGGTTTGTATTCAATTATTATGTATTTTTTATTTTAATGGAATGTTTTGTTTTGTTTCTTGAAAGTCTGTTTCCTCTTTTCTTTGATAAGTACTGTTATTCAAATTCATTTTTATTTTAATGGAATGTTTTGTTTTGTTTCTTGAAAGTCTGTTTCCTCTTTTCTTTGATAAGCACTGTTATTCAAAATCAGTGTTTTTATCCACTGATATGCTATCCACTGATAGTAAAAATCACTCACTGCTTTCATTTGTCACCATTACAGCCACTGGTCTTCTTATATCAGTGGTTTTCATAAAATACTTGTCCTTCATTTCCATCAGAGGTTGTCACGTGGACAGTGTTTCGACTATCAGATCTTTGTAACCGCTGCCATGTCAGCATTTACCTTTCCTGTCTATAAAACCCTGATCAAAAATCCCAAACAGGGTTTTTACTGTAATTCAAAATTCCCCGATTCAATCATGGTGAAAAAATCCAGTAAAACCATACAAAAGGATTCACCCAAAAGTGAGATTCCATTTAAATTTACACACAATTACTTGGGTATATTTGAAAAACCCAGTGAAACCAGAATCTTTGATTCCATCATCGACAAACTTTCATCCACAAAGTGTACCAAGTTTGTTTATTTGGATATATGGTATTGTGTTTATTTAACCATGTTTGTTTGAATAATGATGCTTAGTTTTTCAGTTTTCTGGGTTGGACAGCGTTGTGGAAATGAAGCAGCCAACAGATATGAAGTCTTCTAATATAGTTGGAAATGTAATATCATTTTGTTTTGTCAAGTATTGTGATTTAGATAGCATTGTGTTTTTTACAATCGTTTTGTGTTTGTAGTAATCCTTTGTGTTATTATAATAAAAAAATCATTGACATGCTTTTTTTGTCAGGTTGTAGCTGACGAGTGTGTGGATGGTCATTTGCATGAATTTTCTTATTGCTCTAATGAGAATGTACATTTAGAAGCAAGTTTACGATGAAGTTTCTGTTATTATTTATGATATTGTGTGTTACTTAGAATCATTGTGTTATTTACAGCTATTGTGTTTTTTTTGTTATTTACAGCCATTGTGTTTTTTACAATGGTTTGTGTTTTATCAACGAAATTGTATATTACAAATCCACTAACTGAAAGGATCTTTGTTGGAAGGGTAGTCATAAAGAAGTTCAGGTATGATGGATATTTTGACTTTTTGATACACCTTTAATTATGAGAGAGAATATGGCTTTGATAAGAAGATTTCATCAAATCTGATATATTGTTGCTGCCGCCGTTTTGTTTTTTTTTATATATATTTTTTATTATTCGTTTATCTTTTCATATAAAAGATTAAAATTCACATATTCTGTTTTGGTTGATAATTTACAAAAATGAAATTTCATAATATATTTAGAGAATATTATAATAGTAACTATTTTTGATGTTCTATTAACAGGTCCTAAGATGGAAAGGTAAACTGCTGTGTTCATCGATTCTAACTCAATTTTGATGTAGAGGTAGTTAACTGGAATGGTTATTATTGTGTATTTTTTTAAGAAATTGTGTTGTTTTATGAAGAGTGATATTTTCTCTTATTATATGACAATGTATGTGTTAGAACTTTTGTATTCAGGTTTAACTATTCTTTTGTAGTTGTGTGTCTTATCTTATCTTATTGTATATCATTAAATGCTGTGTTTATAAAAGATTTTAGGTTAATAAGTTGTTGTAGTCTTTCTTGCATGTTCTCCTACAAAGATGGTAAGGTAAACTGCTGTGTTGATTTCAAAATGTTTGTAGAAAGGTCAATATTTGCTAAAATCAGCAGTTGTTTAAGATTGTGCTAATACAATGTTAAACTGCTTTCATTAACAGTTTTTTTATATAAGTTACGTGGTTGGTTAGTCTTATTTTATCATCCGGTTGTGTATGAAAAGCGGTTGTATACATTGTGTTTATATATAAACATTTACATATCAAATTGTCTCAATTGTATTTCATTTATTATATTTTATATTGTAGCCCCATAGATTATAAAATGGAAAAGCTTGGGTTTGCATTGATCTTTGATGAAATATTCACAAGGCTCCCTGTCAAAGCTATTGGTTGTTTGAAATGTGTTTGCAAAGATTTCCGTAAGGAACTGTCAACTCATTTTTTTGAGATGAGGCATTCTTGTCGAATTGGAAATTCACATAAGAAAAATCTCTCCTTGCGAGGTATGTCAATTGTTGTTGACAACGTAATAGGTGGGAATTTGGATGTGTTTACAAGCAAACAGATCAGTTTTCCTGGCAATGTTGACCCTATATTCTTACGTATTCTAGCGTCGCTTAATGGGCTGTTGTTAGTGTCTTTTAATGCGAGATGATGTGAGCTGATCCTTTGGAATCCAACAACCAGGTGCCATAAGTTGTTGTCCGTCTCAGACTTTTCTCAGCGGTATGTTCAAAAATGTGATACAGGTGGAATGTATTTTGATGAAACCAATGATCTTAAAGTGCTTCACATCAAATATTATTTGTTGAATAATGTCGTTACTGCTCGTGTTTATTCACGACGTTGTGAGACGTGGAGGGAAATAGATTTCTTGAGGGGAGTTAATTTCGGTGGTCAGGGTTATTCAATGTCTTCCGGGATTTATTCTGGCAAATCCATATATTTCGTGTGTTCAAGAAGTTGGTATCCTGGCCCTTTCGAGAGGTATATAGTTGCTTTCAATGTTATTTCTGAAACTTTTAGAAGCATTCGTTTTTCTGAAAGTTTGGAAGTTACTCCTTGGCCAGGAAAAATTTTGAGCATTGCAAAGAAGCTCCATTTTATTGTTGTTGAAGGGTCTCCCGAGTTATCTGTTGGTTTGTACAAAGTTGAAGATGAAGCCTTCATCAAGATGTTTTCTATCAATAATATTCATATTATTAGTTATGAACAAAGTTTGTGTTGGTCTACTATATTTCAAAACAACAAGTGGTTGCTTAGAAACGTTTGGATTCGTCCTGTTGAAGCTAAGCTGAGCAATGAAGTTTTTAATTACCTTCAACATCTTGATTCCTACATTGGTGTGGAACTAGCATTATTTATCGAGACCGTTGTTTCGCCGATTGATTAGAAATTATTATGCTATATTATAGGGAATGGTGGTCGTTTTTTCGAATTTTGTTTATTGTTTCAAGTAGTTCCGTATGTATAAGTGTATTAACAGTTGTCTGCATGGATATTTATTTCTGATTGGTGTTATTTAATCATATATTATTTCGAACTTTTAATATTTTCAGTTTAATTTGTTTTACTATATATTTAGGTGAAGAAGTGCTACAAACCTGATATCATCAATTGTTTTTTTTTGTATATGTGTCATGTATGTATATCATTTAGTACAACTCATGAATGTGTGCTAAAAGGTAGTTGTAAAAATAGATGGTATGTTTATCAGTTGGTTCTATCCTTCTTTTGTATAATATTGTGTTATTATATTAAATGAAATCTTTAATATGTGTAATTTTAATATATGGTATGTACTAGCGGTTTATAATGCAGGATTTTAGGTTAATAAGTTGTTGTAGTTTTTCTTGCATGTTGTCCTACAAAGATGGTAAGGTAAACTGCTGTGTTCATTTGTTAGTAAACCTCTCTTAACCGATCCTAACTCAAATTTAATGTAGAGGTAGTTATCTGGAATGGTTATTATTGTGTAATTTTTTAAGAAATTGTGTTATTTTATGAAGAGTGATTTTTGAGTAAACTTCCGTTTTGCTCCCTGTGGTTTGGTCACTTTAATGATTTTGCCCCAAACCTTTAAAAATAGCCATTTTCCTCCAATAGTTTGCTATGGTTTATGCATTTTGCTCCCTGCGGGGAGCAAAATGGAAACAGACAATTTGGATGGAGTTAGAGGCGGGGAGCAAAATGGAAAAACCATAGCAAACTATTGGAGGAAAATGGCTATTTTTAAAGGTTTGGGGCAAAACTGTTAAAGTGACCAAACCATAGGGAGCAAAACGGAATTTCTTATTATATGACAATGTATGTATTAGAACTTTTGTATTCAGGTTTAACTATTCTTTTGTAGTTGTGTGTCTTATTTTATCTTATTGTATAACATTAAATGCTGTGTTTGATGTGCAATAAATATTTTGTGGTAGATAAATTAATAAATTCCCTTATTGGATTATAAGCTAAGCATCCGGAGTGTTTATGATTGTGTGTTTATATAGTATTGTGTTTTTTATTTTATATGGTAGTATTATGATTGTGTTTTTTCTATATTATTGTTTTTTTTTATTTTACATGCTATACTTTATGTATTATTTGTTTTACAACATGGTATGTATTAGCGGTTTACTACTTATGTGTTGTCGCCCATGTTCCTACAAAACTGGTGTCATCAACTGCTTTTTATGGTGTATAAATATCCTATTACTTGATTATTTAATAAACATATCATACTCGATTATGTCCAGTTTTATTCGTAAGGTTTGTTTAGTTCATATTCTTTCTGTTTTGAAAACAAGTGCATTGCATTATGTGATAATTGTCTGCATTGTTTTTGTATAAGAAACTCAGTTGTAGTTACTAATCGCAATCGAATAAAAAGTCATTATTATCTTAAATATAGACATGGTTATTGATGTTCTTAATAGTTAGATAACAAGTCATTGTGTTTGTTTCAATGGTTTGGTTCATTATGTTAGGGAGAAAAAAAAACTGTAAAAGGCGAAATACTTAATAAATAAAAGTAAAGTAGAGTAATTAAATATGTATATCAACAAAGTTAAAAGTAGATGACGTAAACATGTATATAAGCAAAGTAAACTAATGGGGAATCAAATTTATTAAGTTAAGGGACTAAATATGTATATTAGGAAAGCTAGAGTAGAAGGACAACAAAGTTAAAGTAGAGGGACTAAACATGTATGCTGACCATATAAAACATATGTTTGATGTATCCGACACATTATGTGACGTGCTGACCATATAAAACATATGTTTGATGTATCCGATCAAACTGAGTGTAACCTATATAATCATTTGTGGTTATAATGTACAATGATGACAATAACGTTTGATGCACGCACGTGACATTACACTTTTTTACTTTGTTACACACGGTACCTTGTGACATTAACGCCATTATATATATATATATATATATATATATATATATATATATATATATATATATATAGGGAGCCGCTAGAATGAGAACCACCACGAGTTATGAGAACCACGAGAACCGCGCCCCGCGGGTGGCCGTCGGCGACGAAATTTTTTTTACACCTAGATCCGTATATTTTAGCGGGGGGTTTAAATTTTCGGTTCAAACGGCGCGCCCGAGGGGGTAGTTTTTTACGCCCAAAGTTTGGTAAAAAAAAAAAGAAAAATTAAAAAAATTAAAAAAACCCAAACTTTGGGCGTAAAAAACTACCCCCTCGGGCGCGCCGTTTGAACCGAAAATTTAAACCCCCCGCTAAAATATACGGATCTAGGTGTAAAAAAATTTTCGTCGCCGACGGCCACCCGCGGGGCGCGGTTCTCGTGGTTCTCATAACTCGTGGTGGTTCTCATTCTAGCGATCCCCTATATATATATATATATATATATATATAGGGGGAGGTTCATTTGAGAAGAAAATTAAATTGAGAAGAAAAAGAACAAAGGGTACAATTGTAAAATATTAAATAGTTTTTCTCTCATCTCATTTATTATTATTTTTGATTAATTAATTAGTCATAAAGACTATCATCCTCCACAATAAAATTTTTGCCTACACACATCAAAATTTATCTTACACGTTTTTTAAATTTATCCTACACATACTGAAATTTATCCTACACAACTCGTAATTCATCCTACACACCTCATAATTTATTCTACACTTTAAATTAATTTTTTTCTTATTTGAAAAGATATATATATTTTTTTTGAAAATAAGTTACAAATTTAATTTAGTTAGCTATTAAAAAGGAAGATTAACAATTAATGATCTATCTAATTTTACCAATATACCCTTACACCCATATTAAATATAAAAATTAAATGAAGTAAAATGAAGCATTTTTATTGGTTGAAGTTTGTTCTTTTTTATTCTTATAAAAAATTTCTTCTCATTTGAACCCTCCACTATATATATATATATATATAGATGATAAGGTAAACTGCTGTGTTCCTTTCAAAATGTTTGTAGAAAGGTCAATATTTGCTAACATAGCAGTTGTTTAAGATTGTGTTAATACAATGTTAAACTGCTTTCATTATCAGTTTTTTTTTTATATAAGTTACGTGGTTGGTTAGTTATATTTTATCACCGGTTGTGTATGAAAAGCGGTTGTATTCATTGTGTTTATTTTTAAACATTTACATATCAAATTGTCTCGATTGTGTTTCATTTATTATATTTTATATTGTAGCCCCATAGATCACAAAATGGAAAAGCTTGGGTTTGCAATGATCGTCGATGAAATATTCACAAGGCTTCCTGCCAAAGCAATTGGTTGTTTGAAATGTGTTTGCAAAGATTTCCGGACGGAACTGTCAACTCATTTTTTTGAGATGATGCATTCTTGTCGAATTGGAAAGTCTCTACATAAGAAATATATCTCCTTGTCAAATATGTCAATTGTTGTTGACGACGTAATAGGTGGGAATTTGGATGTGGTTACAAGCAAACAGATCACTTTTCCTGGCAATGTTGACCCTAGATTCTTACGTATTCTAGCGTCGCTTAATGGGTTGTTGTTAGTGTCCTCTGAACCGAGTTGCTGTGAGCTGATCCTTTGGAATCCAACAACCAGGTGTCATAAGTTGTTGTCCGTGTCAGACTTTTGTCAGTGGTATGTTCGAAACAGTGATACAGGTGGAATGTATTTTGATGAAACCAATGATCTTAAAGTGCTTCACATAAAATATTTTTTTTTGAATGTCGTTACTGCTCGTGTTTATTCACGACGTCGTGAGACGTGGAGAGAAATAGATTTCTTGAGGGGAGCTAATTTCGGTGGTCGGGGTTATTCATGGTCTTCCGGAATTTATTCTAGCAAAACCATATATTTCGTGTGTTCAAAAAATTGGTATCCCGCTTTGGAGAGGTATATAGTTGCTTTCGATGTTATTTCCGAAACTTTTAGAAGCCTTCGTTTTCCTGAAAGTTTGGAAGTTACTCCTTGGCGAGGAGAATTTCTGAGCATTGCAAAGAAGCTCCATTTTATTGTTGTTGAAAGGTCTCCCGAGTTATCTGTTGCTTTGTACAAAGTTGAAGATGAAGCCTTCATCAAGATGTTTTCTATCAATAATCTTCAAATTATTGGTTATGTAGAAAGTTTCCATTGGTCCAATATATTTCAAAACAACAAGTGCTTGATAAAAAACATTTGGAGTGGTGCTGTTGAAGCTGAACTGAGCAATGAAGTTTTTAATTACCTCCAACATGTTGATTCCTACATTGGTGCGAAACGAGCATTATTTATCGAGATCACTGTTTCGCTGATCGATTAGAAATTATTATGCTATATTATAGGGAATAGTGATTGTTTTTTTGAATTTTGTTTATTGTTTCAAGTAGTTCTGTTATTCCGTATGTATAAGTGTATTAACAATTGTCAGCATGGATATTTAATTCCAATTGGTGTTATTTAATCATATATTATTTCGAACTTTTAATATTTTCATTTTAATTTGTTTTACTATATATGTAGGTAAAGAAGTCCTACAAACCTGATATCATGAATTATAGGGAATGGTGGTCGTTTTTTCGAATTTTGTTTTATTGTCTCAAGTAGTTCCGTATGTATAAGTGTATTAACAGTTGTCTGCATGGATATTTATTTCTGATTGGTGTTATTTAATCATATATTATTTCGAACTTTTAATATTTTCAGTTTAATTTGTTTTACTATATATTCAGGTGAAGAATGCTACAAACCTGATATCATCAATTCCTTTTTTTTGTATATGTGTCATGTATGTTTATCATTTAGTATAACTCATGAATGTGTGCTAAAAGGCAGTTGTAAAAATAGATGGTATGTTTATCATTTGGTTCTATCCTTCTTTTGTATAATATTGTGTTATTATATTAAATGAAATCTTTAATATGTGTGATTTTAATATATGGTATGTACTAGCGGTTTATAATCCAGGATTTTAGGTTAATAAGTTGTTGTAGTCTTTCTTGCATGTTGTCCTACAAAGATGGTAAGGTAAACTGCTATGTTCATTTGTTAATAAACCTCTCTTAACCGATCCTAACTCAAATTTAATGTAGAGGTAGTTATCTGGAATGGTTATTATTGTGTATTTTTTTTTAAGAAATTGTGTTATTTTATGAAGAGTGATTTTTTCTCTTATTATATGACAATGTATGTATTAGAACTTTTGTATTCAGGTTTAACTATTCTTTTGTAGTTGTGTGTCTTATTTTATCTTATTGTATAACATTAAATGCTGTGTTTGATGTGTAATAAATCTTTTGTGGCAGAGAAATGAATAAATTCCCTTTATTGTATTATAAGCTAAGTATCCGGAGTGTTTATGATTGTGTGTTTATATAGTATTGTGTTTTTTATTTTATATGGTATTATGATTGTGTTTTTTCTATATTATTGTTTTTTTAATTTACATGTTATACTTTATGTATTATTTGTTTTACATCATGGTATGTATTAGCGGTTTACTACTTACTTATGTGCTATCGCCCATGTTCCTACAAATCTGGTGTCATCAACTGCTTTTTATGGTGTATAAATATCGTATTACTTGATTATTTAATAAACATATCATATTCGATTATGTCCAGTTTTATTCGCAAGGTTTGTTTAGTTCATATTCTTTCTGTTTTGAAAACAAGTGCATTGCATTATGTGATAATTGTCTGCATTGTTTTTGTATTACATTCTTAGTTACTGACAGCAAAGTTGATGCATTACTGCTTTCTAATTCTATCGGGTTGCAGGCGGTTATGGATGATTTTCTAAAGAATGTTGTTTTTAGTAACATCGATGATGTGTGGGAAATTAGTAAGGTAATCATAGACCATTTCAAGTTTCGTATTTCAATATTTACATTAGATGTAAGTGGATATATTTATATTTTTTACAGCCACGATCTGTTATCATACTGGGTACCGTAAAGGAAATATCCAAGGAGGTTGGTTGGTTTTCTTTGAAGTGTCCTAATTGTTTAAATGAGGCTTGTACAAAAAACATTGGTTTAACTAAATCTGACGGAGGTTGTGATGAAGACCAACATACGTTGTATGTGTGCACTAATGAATTTTGTCGAAAAAATGTTATTGATGAACCGGTTTTAAGGTATTGTTATTATTCTGTTGTTATTTACGTTGTCATTTTGTCATTGTAACTTTTTTCATCACTTACCTTATTTTGGTTTATGTAATTCGTTTTAATTCAAATTAAGTTGTTATGTTATCAATTAGATTGAAGGTTCGTGTTGAGGATAGCAGTGGTGATGTATCTCTTATTTTGTTTCATAATACGGCTAACCATGTTATCGAGAAGTCTGCAAAACAGTTGATTCAGGATAACATAATGGTAGTATATATTTAGTTTCTATATCTCAATTTATATATTTTTTGTAAGCTAACTTTTTGGTTATATATCCTGTCTTTTATGTTTTCAGGATGATGGTACTGTGCGATTTCCAAACGAATTAAAAACTTTGGTGGATAAATTGTTTGCATTCAAGATTGAAGTCAGCGAGACTAACTTGACATATTGTGATGAAGAATACGAGATTCAAAGAATAACTAACGATGAATCAGTTGTTGATCTGGTTAAACAAATGTCTGGGATTAGTCAGGTACTATGAACTTTTAACTGAAGTATTATAGTTGTCTTCAGTAGTTTAGTTAATAAACTTTTTCAATCTTGGTTTAGAGCTGTATGGCTGATGATAAGAAGAATGGTACTCCAATTTCGCTTGTGATGAGTTGCGATGGTGTTCAATTGATAAAAAAACATGTTCAATGGTTTGTAAAGATACGACGTCTAAGCGTAAACTGCTTGATCTTTACAATTTGGATGTCATTTCGAACTCGAGCATCTGTGAAAGTACAAGTAATAATATTGTGGAGACCGTGAAAGATGTTGGTAAGAAAGAGATTAAGTTTACCCATTTTAATGAGTGAGATGTAGTTTCTTTTGTTTGTTGCATTTTAGAGCGATGGTTTTTATGTTTTGTGTTTGTTCAATGTTTTTTTTTTCTGGACATAAACTTTCTCTTTTGTTTTTTTTATTCACGTATGTTTTGATGCTGTTCAGCTTTCTTATGTGTGAGTATCTGAAGTTCAGTTTACGTATTGGTTGTTAATAATAACATGCTACATTAGTTAAGTTGTATATAGAAAAACTTATAAGAGGAACATAAATATAACCATCATTCATTGACAAAACTACACATAATAAGAAAATTTGTCAATACATTAGATGTGGAATCATGTTGGTCGTTAAGTATGAGATCAAAAAGCAAAAACATAAGGAAGATGTCCTACTATCATGGAAAGAAACCCCATACCAACAGCTACATGCACATCAATCAAACTAATTTGCATCCAGTCTAATAAGCCAGAAATTTAGTAAGAGCTTGCTTTCCTTGGTTGGTTTTTGCTATGTATTGGTCAGCTAAGCTGTTTGCTTTATCAAGAAGATCCTCTGTCTCCCTTTCTTCATCAGACAGAAGCAATCCAGCAATGTACTGTTCATGTGAAGGTGGGTTGCTCATGATCTTCATTTTCATCTTCTTATTCTCCCGTAGTTGCTGTTGAAGTAGTCGTGTTATGTCAATCAAGGTGTCTCTGATCTCTCTTTCTGTGTCTTCATGTTGACCTTTGAATCCTTCATAGATATCCCTTTTAACTTGGGACAGTTCAGACCAACCTTTGGAGTTTGATGTATCCATTGTAGTTAGAACAGAGAAGAGTTGAGTGAAGTTAGAGAGTCGTTGAAGAGGTTAGAAAAGGATGTAGTTAGGAGGTATTATATATAATAGGATTAACAACTTGTGTTAAAGAAGAGTAATGATTTGTTATTGGCATCCGAGCTAAGATGCAATGATGATTTATTGAAATAGTTTTTTCATTTGCAGTTGAGTCTTTTCAAGTAATTAATGTAAAGTGGTTTAGAAGAATATAATAAGATATAAATATATAAATTGTGTTTTTCCAAAGTCCGTTATTTTTATAGTCTAGAGAACTTACATGATATATTTTAGTTGTGTATATATTCTAAATTATAGTTGTTGTTTTTTTTTCATATGCATTGTGTTATACGCAAGCCAATTGTTTGTTATGGTATGATGTTGTGTTTTTTCTTATAATTTTTTTTGTTCTACTTCATTGTGTGAGTTGAGTGAAGATAAACAAAGGTTGAAAAGATGATAAAAAAAAGATGTAGTTAGGAGAAGTATTATATATAATAGGATTTAATATTGGGTGAAATGATTACTATTGAATTTATGTTGGACTAAGGGTTATATGCAATTATCGAGTATGAAATGGTCTTTTTCATTAACAGTTTAGTTGTTTGATAATACTCTATGTAAGGCGGGTTTTTTTTGTTAATATATTGTTGGTTTTTATATTCAAAACTTATTAAGTCAAGTGCTGTGTTTTTGATTTGTGACGTGGTAGTTTAGGAGTTACTACAATAATTGAAGTCTTTTACTAAGTAGAGTCCCAGTTAAGGCAGTTTATTACGCTTATTTGTGTATTTACTTTATGTATAATTTTATCTTTTTAATGTAGGTTATAGCATGTCAGACATTGGAATCGAAGTTGTTGTTTCTGAAATACTATCCAGACTCCCAGTTAAGGCAATCGGTCGTTTCAAATGTGTTTGTAAACAATGGCGTGATGAGTTATCAAGTTGTCAGTTTGCTGCTTTGCATTCTAGCCGGATTGGTAGTTTAAAATGTCGGAAACGAATCACCATTCAACCTCTATCAATATTTATTGATAGCATAGTGGATGGACGGGTAGACATTGGTGCAAGGAAAACTATTTGTTTCCCTGGTAAAAGTCGGCCTTTGTTGTTACATATTATTTCTACTGTTGGTGGGCTTTTATTAGTTTGCAACGAAAGGCCTTCATATCAGATGATGCTTTGGAATCCAACTACTATGAGTTTCAAAATTTTGTTCGATGAGCACTCTGATCGTATATATGATTAGCAATCGGATGCAGCTGGTATGTATTTTGATACATCCTCCGATCTTAAAATATTACACATTAAACGTCGCCATAATTATGATCTTGCTCGTGTTTATTCACGACGACTCGGCACTTGGAGAAATGTAGATTTTTTTATTGGGAAAAAATATGCAGCGGGGTGTTATATTTGGTCTGTTGGCTCTTTTGTGAACAATACCTTATATTTCACTGTTAAACAAGTGAGGGTACGGGGTGACATTCATATAATTGGTTTTGATGTAATTACTGAATCGTTTAAGAGGTTCCCTTTTCCCCCAGTTAATGACCTGTATGTTTATGATGGACATTTTCTCACTGTTAACAATAAACTTCATATGTTTGTTGTTGAAATCTGGCCTAATGTTAATGCGAGTCTTTTCAAATATTAAGATAATTTATGGTCTATGGTGTCGTCTTTTCCAAATGTTGAAACATTCTCGTTTGTGGAATGGTGTGGAGCATCGGATGTGGCAAACGGCAAATTGATTTTGCTCCCCAAATTTGGGAATATTGCTGAAGTATACATGAGTGTACAAGATTTTGAATACCTTCAACATGTTGATTCGTTTTGTTGGCTTAAAGGAGCATTATTTGGTCGTAAATGAGCATTATTTTTAGAGACTGTTGATTCAGCTATTGGGTAGTACTATTATCTTGTATTTTTATTTGATGTTATATTGTTAGCAATTCTGTTTATTGTGTTTATTATTTTAAAAAAGTGTTTCATTTTTATTTAGTTTTATTTTTCTATTGTTATTGGGATCATTTTTGGGACTCCATTGTAGTATTAATTGTGGTTGGCTATTTTTATTTGTTTTGAATATGTATTACTTATCATTTGTTTGATGCTTTATGCAAAAGTAGACACATTTGTAAACCAATATATATTTTTTAAACCATCACACTTATAGACATGTTTACATATTAAACTACCATTGGCATCAAATGCAGTTCTTTACTGCTATTGGGATATAGTAGTTGATATATGTTTGAGTGGTCTATATTTTGTGGTGATTATTACAGTGGTCTATAGCAGATGGTATATGTTACGTTAACATGTTAGTTCATACAAAATTATTTATTTGTTTGCAAGGACATATTCGGTTTGAAACAATATGATAAACAACAATGCAAGTAGAGCAACGATGATTATCATTGTGTACGGGTATTACCATTACAAAATACATTGTTTTTTGAAGTTTAGGGAAAGTGTTATAAGCCTTCATGATTAACGACGGTTAATTTAAACAAAAAAACTACCACCAACCATACTGCATATTAGTTGTTGCAAAAAGAAGCCAAGTTGGTTCTGAATCTGCTTCTGGTTGGGTGAATTAATTTAACCTGCAAACGTTTGAAAGTAATATCATACCTTCATCTTCTAAGATCTTGAAAGTGCACTTATCTCCATAAGATATATCATTCTCTGCCATAAATTCCAGCCATTCATTCACCAGGTATTCCTTTCGCGCTCTACGTGAATGATTTTTGACTCCCAGGTTATAACAACTTCCTTCTTGATTTTTTATTATCAAAGTGCGTGTCTGAGCAATTTTCTTCTTTTTAAAAACTTCATCTGGGATGAACTGTTTTTTCAAGTAGTATAATAAACAATGTTAGTATATGGAATAGTTGGTTAGAATTCAATGCATATAAGTCAACTGTGATTATAGTTAAAAATTGTATCGGATATCTTACGAATTTCTCTGTGGCAGTCTTTTCAAATGTGTTGTTGTCTGCTGTAGATGATGGTGCTTTGTTGTGGCATCCTTGGTTATGCGTGTGTGCTTCTTTTTCTTCAACAGGTTCTTTTTTTGGGATTATAAATTCACTTCCATCAGGATGGAAAACAGTCATCGTCAGCTTTGGTTTTTGAATTATGTCAAACACGAGAATGTAGCCGAATTTTAGATGCATGTCTTTTATAACATTCATCCATCCGTCTGTCAAATAGTATCGTCTTCCTCTTTTCTCTATCTTTATTTCCCATGTATGTCCTTCACCTGCAGATAGTTGTATTGACATGTTTGGGGGCTTATTTTTCATATTGTCTTTGAGAAAGTTTTTAGGGAGCCTCTGCAATAATTATATTAGACAGATGAGATGCAGTTATTTGTTATGTAAATTATAATACATTTGTGGTTTTAAGTTATTTTGGGAGTTCATGGTTGAGAGCATACAATGTGTTTCTCCGTTTGTTTGGATATTGCATCGCAGAATGATGGTCCCAGTCGGCGTGAATCTTTAAAGAATTTGATTTTGTATTTGCATTCACTGTGAGCTTCAAATACTATCAAACAAACATCATCAAGCCCTAAATCATCAACAATATTTTTCCAGCCATCTGTAAAGTAGTATACTCTGTTTATTTTCCTGATGTTGACGTTCCAATGATGCCCGTTATCTGCCTGTATACAAATTTTGCTTTTGTTTTGTAGTTCTTTGTCATGAAAGAACCCAATTGATGGAGGTAGTGGCTGAAAGATTTACGATATAAGTGTGTGAAAGATAAAGAAAACCAGTAAGCAATTATTTATATTTAATTGTATTCTCATAGGATGTGTACCAGTCGAGAACGTGATGATTGTTTTAACACTACGCAGAAAGATGATGCCATTTGCAGACTGCAATCCCAAATGCACGCAAAGTCATGTCGTTTTATAAGATATATGTTGTAGTTGTTATAGTCAGCTAATAAAATGTAATGCTATAAACTAATTTTTTTGATATATTATGTTGTGACAATTAAACAAGTGTTACTACTGTCAATGTGTTTTGCACTACTATGTTAAGCGCTACGGATGTCCTTATGCATTGTTACTTGATATGTCATATATCACATCGTATTTTATCAAATGTTTAAAGTTTATATCATTTTCAAGTCTATGAATATCCTTATTATTCGAAATGTTCAGCTCAGCAAATTCTAACTGTATGCAATAGTTATTATTCCTTTTAGTTTGTGGCTATGTTATCAGTTATCAGTAAAAGTAATTCATCCATACATCCATGGTTAAGACATATCTTATCAGCTATCACTAATAGTAGTACAAAGATACATCCATGTTTAAGGCTTGTATTGTTAAGGGTTTGTAAGGGCATACTTGATTCAATGGTAAGGGCATGACATGTTTTAAAAAATACAAGAGTGTTAATGATGTATTAGAGATATATGTTCTTTAATGACGGATAAAAGTGGCTACAGTTTTTGACATTAAACATTGCATGTATAGGTCAAAAAACCAGTAAACACAAGGTTGTCATAAACAAAGAAAACCATATCATAAATCATTCTAGCAATAAAATCAACAAATATCGAAAACCTAATCTATCATAAAACATTCAACCACACATCCAAAATATGAGAATCAGAGTGCAATATACAAAAAAAAAAGTCAGATCCCTATATCCAAAAAAAATAAAAATAAACGAAAACCAAACCTAAATACGGAACAAAATATAAAAAGTACTATGATTGGAGTAGAATCTTCACATATACGATAAAGATAATGACATAAAATACATGAACTTCATACAATTGATACAAAATCTTACAAATCTTACAAAAAAAAAACATATACGGTAACCATAGCTTCTCGGGGAAAAATCAACTGATGCAGATTGTGAAGATAATCCTCACTTAATCGATGAAGATAATTAGAAGTAAACCATGATCATCATCCAAATCATAAAAATCTTGAAAGACAAACATATAAGGTAACCATACCTTCTCGGAGAAAAATCAAGTGATGAAGATTGTGGAGATAACCAGGTTTAAGAGAAGAAATGTTTCTCTTGTGTCGGAAATGAAGATTTGATCGATTGAAGATATGAGATATGCAGTGTAGATTTGGTGATGATCAAAGGTTTTGTGGGGAAACGTGAACAAGATGTGGGGAGTGTGAGAGATGAACAAATATTTAGAAGACTTTTATAGGATCCGAAATAATGGGTCGGGTTTTTAGTCCGGATGATCCATTCCATGTTAAAAGATTGAGAAGGGAGTTTTGGAGCCAAAAACCATATTTGATGCCACATCAGCCCAACTTATTTTCAAATATGGTAGATATTATATATATATATATATATAATATAAGATATAAGATAATATAATTCTTAATGAAATATTTTGGGAATTTCCTGTATAAATTTTTAAAGTTATATTTGTTTTTAGTTAATTTTTATTTCCGGCCTTTTGGTTTGTTCATTTATGCCAATTTAGACCTAACTTCAAGTTTTTATCATTTTTGTCCCTGTCATTCTTGAAAGATGCCAACTTTGTCCAAAAAATATAAGGTTGAATCAAATGATACAATTTTCAAGTTTGACCTGAACTGTAATAATTGGTCAAACTGTAATGACGATGAATAAAAGGGCGTTTGTAAATGTAACTGTTAAAATGAAGGAAATAAGCGGTACAAGTAGAGTTTTCTGAATGGGACTACTAAAAAGAGAAGTAAATAAATGATGATGTGAGAGAGAGACGATGTAAATGGGGGAAAGTCTTGATCTTATGAATATGTTGTAGGGATCTTAAATAGTGTTTGTTATTTTTTTAACAAATTTAAATTAGGTTAATTTTTTTTCTTTTCTTTATTATTTAAAAATTATTAAATGGATGGCATTATGGTTTGAAAATTTGAGATAACCATTTTGAAATTTGTGTCTTAGACGTGGTGAGTTTGACTTTGTCGTGCCAGACTTTATCGCTATTTTTTAGATAAAAATGATGTTACATTAGATTGTTTTATCCATTTAATATTAAATTATGGTAATTTTGTACGTTGTTGTGCTTTTATAAATTGTTGATAATATATTCTTACAATGTTTTTGTTAATGGTTGTTGGTATATACTTACAACTAATATATAATATATAAAGTAAGAGATATACGTTAATTAAAATTATATAAATTAAATGGTAATAAAGTGGTAATTTAACAACAGTTATTTGTATTTATTCTGAACATGATATCATGTTTAATATAGCTGGATTCATATAACACAATGTTCTGATAGTGAGACTACGATCTACTATAGTAAGTATTTCATTTTAGATAGAATGGATTGTGTTTTAATGAAAGCTTTTGATTTTGATGGTATAACATTGTGTGTGTTTTTTTTTGTGTCTTTTGTTTTTGTTAATATAATTGTGTTTTTTATATTCAGACGCATTAAAAGTTATTACATCAACAGTTGTATATTTTTTTATATGCAACACGGGAGTATATATAGTAGTTACGGGTAAATGAGCTTTTGTGCGTAAAATTTTTGTTAATGAATAGAAATATTACATGTTAACAAGAGGTATAGTCTAGAACTATCTAAATCCCATTGGCTTTCAAAAATCGGATAACATGAGCCTTGAAAGTGTCAACCTTATTAGGTGCAATATAGGTTTCAAAGTAGATAAAAGAATAGGTCCATCTCACACCAATCATTGAGTGAGCATTGGGTTCATCTGGTTTAACATAAGAGGGAAGAATGGGCTGGCAGCTGATGCCAGATGACAGTCCAAATCCCTATATGTAAGAATCTTTGTGTAACTAATAGATGAAGTGTTATTTTATTTATTAGAAGATTAAATAAAACAAGGTATACCTTATTAAAAGTAGTCTTTATATCCTCTCCAGTATGTATGATTTCTATCAATATGGTTACTTAGACTGGAGGGTATGGGGGCCGGCCTTGCCTTGGCGAGCCCCGGCGCCGGTCACCCACACCGTCCCCTGATGATTGTCTTGGCGAGCCCCGGCGCCGGTCACCCACACCGTCTCTTTTTCTCTCCTCTCTCTTTATTCTCTCTCCTCTCTATCTCTCTCTCTCTCTGTAAAATCAAATCAGTTTATTTTTTCTTAAGTGTTTTTATAAATAGTGTGGGAGCCCATCATCCACCCCCTTGGTCCATCCTGCTTAGGTCCATCCTCACTCCCGATGACGTGGTGTCCTACGTCAATATCTCATTCTTTTGAATAACAGGTATGATGTCTATAAATTCTTTGGTTTTTTGTTCTAATTAGTGAATTATATTTTGGTGATATTGTTAGTTATTGCTTATTTTTCGTGAGTACTTAGTGTGTTGTATATAGGATGATGAATGAGAATAAGAATGAAGTTTCAATAATTTTTTTTTCTATATTTAAAAAAATGAATATATATTTAAATAATTATGTTTTTTTATGCATGTTATATTTGGGTTCGGTTTATTAAGTGGTACTATTTTTTGTAATAAGATTTGTAATAAGATTAAATATTCATTTAACTGGTATTCAGTGTGGGGGGGCAAAAAGGTAATTTCTTATTATTGTTTTGAGATTATCTGTATAATAAGTAGTCAAGAAAAGGGAAAGCGATGAACATTCGGTTTTAACGGAAACTTAGGGCTCGAAGTTATACAATTTGAGATTGTGTTTGTTGCTTTGTGTACTAATCTTAATAATTTGGAACTACATTTGCAATGGCGTCTACTGCAAACATTGACTTGCGATTTACAAGTAAGTTGTTGTGATGGTGTTGTTGATTACTATTTTCATTGTGTTTTGATTTTATAAGTCTGTTGGTTAAATAGGTGAGAAATCGTCAAGAAATTTCAGTGAAGATGGAGTAGGTGATACTGTTAGAGGAAGTAAACGTCAAGAGGTTGAAGTGGAAATTGCAAAGA
Organism: Helianthus tuberosus; assembly: GCA_030545235.1. Classification (NCBI taxonomy): domain Eukaryota; kingdom Viridiplantae; phylum Streptophyta; class Magnoliopsida; order Asterales; family Asteraceae; genus Helianthus; species Helianthus tuberosus. The sequence continues at coordinate 137,585,513 of CM060355.1, read as the reverse complement.
AACATATAAGTGGAAATAGAAAGAAGTCATTCTGTACAAGCAAATCTAAGAGATTCGTAAGCAGAGGTAAATGCGTTTCATTTATTTTTGTTATGGTTTATATCTTATTTTTTTATTTTTAATGTTTAAACAGAAGTTGTACAAGTATATTGTGTTTTTAGATTTGTGATTTTGTTTGGAATATGGTTTCTACAAGTCGGTTAGTTTTTGTATAACTATAATGTGTATGTAGATGTTTGTTTTTGTTGTATAAAGTTGTGTTATATCCATTTTTTGTTGTTAAAATCGAGTTATATCCACTATGTTTTTTATATTAATTATGCTTTTTTTTAATATTATGGTTTTGGAAATTATTGTGTTTGCGTATGTTTCTTGATTATTTGCAGTATCTTGGTGCATGTTGTGTTTTTTTTACGTATGTGGTAAGCTATAGGATTGTGTTTTTGTATTTATATTGTATGTTGAATATTATGTGTTGTTTTACAACATTGTAATGTTATACTTCCTGATAGTATTTTGTTAAAATTGGCAGAATAAGTTGGAGAAATGTAATCAAACTCGGGTGTATCGAGTTTAAAATCATCAAATTAAGTATAGTTGTGCTTTCTGATTGTGATGACTAGATAATAATAAAAAACAGGTTCATAAATATAACACAATGTTTAAATTGTAACACTGTGATATATTAACAAGTCAATGTTGTATTGTATGTTGTAGTTATTAGATAATGTCAATAGTAGGATTAAATAACGTTTTACAATTAATATTTTTTATGTGTTTTGTTTCTAATAAAATGTGGAGAGACATGAAGGATCTTTGTTTCGTGCTGCTGTGAAACGAAAGAGTGAAGGTATGTTATAGATCAATTTAAAATGATTAAATATAATATACATTTTTTCCCTTCATAGTTTATTATTTTATTTGATATGCTGCTGCAGTTTTACAGGCAGGCTGTGGTGATGCTGATGATAATGATGATGTTGATTTTGTTAATCCTGCTGTATCAAAAGTAAAAAAACCAGGTATTTATTTAAACATGAAAATCTTAGTTGTAGTTTGTTTCTAAAATTCGTTAAGTTATATAATAGTTGATGATACCTTACCAAAGAAGAGACGTCGAAAGAACCAACCTGAGGAATCAAATCACCATCAATGTCAAATGTTTTTCCCATATACTGGTGAGAACATTTTACCAAGATGTTCACCAAGCACTCTATATGATTGGATGTTAGAGTTTAATGACAAGCAAAAGAACGTTGTAAGAGATATTGGTTTTGGTCCTATTCTAAATCTGAAGATTCAGCATGTTCCTACAAGCTTGGGACTTTGGTTGGCTAAGAACTATGATGATTCAACAAGAATATTAAATCTTGGATCTCAGTCAATAAAGTTAAGTCCAGAATTGGTTCACAAGGTATTGGGAATTCCGAACGGATCAAGAATGATAACAGAGAACAATAGGCCAAACATAAAAAGTCCTGTTGTTAAATTGTGGAGAAGTCAATTCCCAACAGGCTTCACCAGGTTTCTTATACAAGAAACACAAACTTATTTGGATAGGCGAAGCAAGAGAGAACGCAATGATTGTGGAATGTTGTTTGTTCTTAACTTTTTGGTGTTGATGTTTACACATCTAGGCGAAGGAACGAAAAGTGGCACTGTCAACCAAAGATTTTTGCCATTAATAACAAAGGATGTTCACATAAAAGAACTGGGTTGGTGTGATTACATGTTAACTTTGTTAGACAGAGCGAGAAAAGGCTGGCACCCTGCTCAAGTTTTTAATGGGCCTCTGTTTTTGCTTGCGGTAAGACCATAAGTAAAATATTAATGTCATTTGTGGCATTTATCCAAACAAAACCGAGTGACAAATATTTTTTTGTTTACAGCTTATCTATGCAGATCATACAAGCAAGTTGCATGATGTACGTGTTAAGCGTAAAGGTTTGTTTGTTATAGAATATATTGAAGAGTGTACATTATGCAAACTGGAGGACATAAAGAATAAAGGACTGAAGTCTGAGAAAAGAAGAAAGAAAGGTACTTCAAAGTCTACAACAGGATTAAAGACCAAAAAATCAAATGAAAGTGAGGTGCGTCAATGTTCTTCAACTGGTGAACCCATGCATGAAAATGTGGAACAGCAAGTCGATGTTGACGAGGGAAAAGACAATGATGGTGCTGGTGTTGAGGAGGATTTGATTCATGAAGATATACATGGAGAGGATGAAAGGCAAGTGGATGATGATGAGTGTAGATACAATGATCGTTATACTCGAAATATACATTCGAATAGGCGGGATGAGAATGCAGATGTTGGCAGGGAATCAAATATTCCCGTGGCAGAAGAACGAACGGAGGAAGCAGAATCGGTAAGACACAAAAACATATAGTATTTCACTCTGAATATATGATATATGTATATATATATATATATATATATATATAGTTTTTATCATCTTTTATTGTTCATATTGAAACAGGTTTTTGTCAGAAATTTGACTGTAGAAATTGAAAAGGCAAAAGAGTCTTTGAAGAATGTAGAGACATTGCTGAATGAGGGGTTTACGTGCTATGCAGATAATCAGGTGATTAAAGAAGTTAAAGCTCAATTGTATCCGTTGATTTCATTTGCAAAAAATGCAGGTTTTATGAGCAGAGATCCAGATTCATCTCCAAAAGATGATAATGAAATACAGAGTAAGGGAGAAAAGAAGACTCAAAGTCAAGAGACGAAAACTGATTGTAATACGGGTGTAAATGTAAATTCAGTTGAAAACATGGAAAGTGTGCATTCAGATGAAAAGGATGAAGAAAATGTAGTTGATTCTACGGATGAGACTTTGGTGCCAGGATCTCCTTACATTAACCGGGTGGTGGAATTGAGTGAAAAGTTGACATTTGTAGAGAAAATTTATTCTGATTGGATTTTCTCTGCCAGGGGATTTGAAATGTATGTGTTTTAACTTCTTTTATTATAATGTACTATGATTATAAGTTGATTGATGTTTTAACTCGTATTCATTGTAGGGACGTTGTTTTTCAAATTGAAGGTCAGCCAGATTCAGGTCTAACAAGGATAGTGCTAGAAACATTGAGTCATGACGAGTATGTCCATTTTGCTGTTGTTAATGTGTGGGCCAGAATCTTAAATCACGAGGAGAAGTTTAAGGCTGATGACAAAATTAAGCGCTTGTTTTGTACATATCAGATGCTGGTAAGTAAATAACATAAGTGAATTGTTTATTTATTTATTTTAGTAACGTTATTATAACTGATACACAGGATGGTGGCACATATGGTTCAAGCTATGAGATGATGCAAGCTGAATTTTTTGGAAATATGATTAAAGTTATAAAAGAAGAACAAGTAGCATCGTTGAAAGAAGTTGATCTTTTATTCATACCTGTTTTGCAATCTGATCACTTCTACTTGGTATGCTTTCATTTGAAAAAGTGCCAAATAGCTGTGATTGATAACAGCAGTCTATATGATGATAGATCTGACTTAAAATACCGAGGCTGGCCAGAAAATTTGGTACATTCCTTGACATTTAAAAAACACAATCATATGTAAAAGATAATTTTTTATATTTATTATCGTTATATTGCAGAGGCATTTAGTAGCAGATTTTATGTTAAGTCAAGGTGTTGTGGGTGGACGTAAGATGCACAAAGCTCAGATAAGTCGACTAGAAATGCCGTGGAGAACCGTAGACAACAAAGTTGATTGTGGTATATTTTTAATGAGGCATATGGAGTCATTCGAAGGGAGTTCTTTACGACATTGGCGATGTGGGTTTGTGAAAGAAGTAGATTGTGGGCAGAAAGAACAATTAGATGAATTAAGATGCAAATATGCAACCAAAATACTGTTGCATTATCTTAATGCTCGAAGGGAGTTTGTGTATAATGATAGTGAAGCTTACGTTGTGCTGGACGCAATTGAAAGGAATAGGTTGAAAGAGCAAGCACGAGGAAGTCGTGTGGAGCGAATGAAACTGTATTGTCCTGTGTGATGTATTCGTGTTGCTTAAAACATTTGGATATTAGGTTGATTGTTTATATGTAGCTGTTGTTGTTTGAATGTGGTCTGGTCAAATGAATGTTTAGGTTTAATGCTTATGTATGAATGTTATAAGCTCTATGTTGTTGTGAAAAGTGTAATGTCTATAAACAAAAACAGTATTTTTATAAAAACAATAAAAACATTTTTTTATACAAAGCACAACATCTGATAAGATTTGAATTTTCATTCATACAAATTACAATGTCATAAGATGGTTGCATTTCAATTAATAAATTAATCTTTAGTTGTAAATCAACTAAAGTATTTTGTTTTAGATATAATGGATTGTGTTTTAACGAAAGCTGTTTATTTTATGGTATAACATTGTGTTTTTTCTTTTGTGTTTTTTTTTTCTTTTGTGTTTTTTTTTTTGTTAATATACTTGTGTTTTTATATTCAAATGAATCAAAACTTATTGAGTAAACTTTCGTTTTGCTCCCTGCCTCTAACTCCATCCAAATTGTTTGTTTTTCCATTTTCCTTCCTGTAGGGAGCAAAATGGAAAAACCATAGCAAACTATTGGTTGAAAATGGCTATTTTTGAAGGTTTCGGGCAAAATCGTTAAAGTGGCCAAACCACAGGGAGCAAAACGGAAGTTTACTCAAACTTATTGTATCAACTGTTGTATTTTTTTTATATGTGACACGGGAGTGTAGTAGTTATGGGGAAATGAGCCTTTGCCGGTATAACTTTTGTTAATGAAGAGAAGTATTATATGTTGACAAGAGGTATACCCCTGATATATTTAACTCCTATGATTCTTGTAACATGCTTTGGGATTGTAACACAAGTATTGCATAGGACTAAAGGTAATTGAACTAGGTAGATGAGTAGGTGTGATTTTTTTTTCTATGAAGCTAACTTGTGGTTCACAAGCTAAAACAAATGATAATTTATCTATAATTTTTAGATAAATTCTTTATGCTTCATCAGTGCTTTGACTTAACAGTTGTGTACAGGATCAGCAGTGTTTTGACTTAACAGTTGTTTACAGGATCAGTTGTTGAGAAGAGCAATTCTTTATGGGAAGTAACTACCCACTTCCCATTCTCCCATATTATTTGTAACAATTTAGGATGTAGCCTTATAATTTTGATTAGGATATCAATTGGCGGTTTGTTATATAAGTTATATTAAACTGTTTTTTATTTCCTTCGAAATCATGTTGTCCTATAAAACTGGAAATATCAACTGTTCCATTATCTTGACATGTGACGTGTGTATATAGTTGTTGCTACAATACTTGAACGTGTGTTAAAAACCGTTGTAGAATAGCTTATATAATAAGAACATGTTAGTATAAAACTATTTAGGTTTGTGAATTTGTAGCAGAATTTTTAGATTTATCCTTCAAATATTGAGCAAGTGATGGAGAAAAATGCATCTACAAGAAGTAATAATCCTGTTCATTTAGGTGATGACCGGCAGCAGTCGTTTATCAATCCTTTAAATCGTCAAGAACAGGTAATTTAGTAATATCATCAACAAATAAAGTTTATTTGTAATATTTTAATATTATTGTTTTGTTGTTTTGGTATTTTTATTTTGTTTTGATTACAGGCCGACAGTGGTAGTGTAGAGATAATTTCTGTTGGGCCATTTAGTCCTTATAAATCCCATCTTTCCCGTGAGTTCAGTGAGGAAGTGATATATATTGAAGTTGTAATTTTTTAAATCTTAGTAAAATTTGTTATGTGATAGTTTCTAGCTCATAATGAAACAAGTTATTTCTCTTACCCAGATACGAAGGATTGAGAGGCAGCGTAAACGATCTAGAGACTTGCTATATTGGAATTGGGATGATGTTGTTTCGATCAGCAGCTCTCACGAAGAAATTGAGTTTATTGATATGACTGTTGATGCTGATGTAGATGAGGTTATCGGTCAGTCTGGTTTTGACCAATTTTCTGATTCTGAAGATGAAATTGATGATACCGCTGATTCACTAGAAAGTTACTATCGGAAACTTAAAGTTCCAAAAGTTTCAATTCGCCGTCGTTCTCATGTTGTGAAACTTTGAATTTATCGTTTTATTTTATGTATAAAATGTTGGTGTATAATTTACTCTGTGTTGTTTTTTGTTGCAAGTATTGAACTATGTTTTGGTGTTTTTTGTATGTTTTTTTCTTTTCGTATGTAGTTAGTAATATATAGTATGATGAATGACAATTTATGTGTTGGTTTTTGTTCTAATTATTTTATCATGTTTTGGTGATATTGTTAGTTGTTGCTTTTTTTTTGGGGAGTTCTTAGTATGTTATATATACAGTGATGAATGAGAATAAGTATGAAGTTTCAGGAAATTGTATTTTCTATATTTAAAGAAATATAACTTTATATATAAATGATTATGTTTTTTTATGCTTCTTATATATGGGTTCGGTTTATTAGGTGGTTTTTTTTGTAATAAAACTAAACATTCGTTTAAGTGGTATTCAGTATGGGGGTGAAAAGGTATTTGATATTAGTGTTTTTAAATTATCTGTATAATAACTAAAAATAGGGAAAAGGGTGACATTCAGTTTTACCTCAAAGTTAGGGCTCGAAGTTATAGAATTTGCGATTGTTTTTGTTGTTTTATGTACCAATCTTAATCATTTGGAAATACTTTTGCAATGGCGTCCACTCCAAACATTGACTTGCGATTTACAAGTAAGTTGTTCTCATGGTGGTGGTAGGTGATACCGTTAGAGCAACTCAAGAAAAACTCAAGAAATTACACTGAAGATGAACTAGGTGATACCGTTAGAGCAAGTAAAAGACAAGAGGTTGACATGGAATTTGCAAAGGAACATATTAGAGGAAATAGAAAGAAATCATTTTGTACAAGCAAACTTAAAAGATTTGTAGGAAGAGGAGGTAATTGTGTTTCATATATTTTTGGTATGATTTATTTATCATTTTTAGTGTTAAAAAGAAGTTGTGTAAGTATATTGTGTTTTAAGATTTGTGATTTTGTTTCGAATAATGTTTCTACAAGCCGGTTAGTTTTCGTATAAATATGATGTGTATGCAGACATCTGTTTTTGTTGTATAAATTTGTGTTATATCCATTTTTGTTGATTAAAATTTAGTTATATCCAGTATGTGTTTTGTATTAATTGTGTTTTTTTTTATGTAATGGAATCAAGTGTAGTTGTGGTTTCTAATTCTGATGAATAGATAATAATAAAGAACAGGTTGATATATATAACACAATGTTTAAATAGAAAGGCTATGATATATTATAAAGTCAGTGAGGTATTGTATGTTGTAGTCATTAAATAATGTCAATAGTTGGATTAAATAACGTCATACAATCAATTTTTTTGATGTGTAATTCAATTTAAGCATGTTTATTGTAATTCAGGTATATGTTTAAACATCGTTATAGTGTAATTCAATTTAAACAGCAATAGTTACAATTATTAAATATTTGATAAACATCGTTGTGATTTTACATATTCATAGTGTATAAAACATCGGTTTATGAGAGATGTATTTAGTCATGTATAACCTCTATCCACTAATTTCATGTTTTCCGAAAATTTTGTGACCTTAGGCAGTTTTCAGTTTTTTATTCAAGGAAATATAACTTACCTGTTCAATTGAGTTTAAATCAAATATGTATTATAAATACATGTTCAAAGTTGTTTCAAATTCACACATTAGAAGAGAGAAGTCTGTCTTTGAGGTTGAATCTGAGAAGGTATGATTTTATATTTTTTTTCTCTAATCTTCATGTTCTCTATTATTTTATTACTTCCAATTTTTATTTTGTGCTATTCGTATATTAAAAAGTTTTGTATTCATTTTGTAGATGTCAAGTGATGAATTTATCATAAAGTCTCCGTTGAAAAACGTGTATGACCTTTGCCAAATCATGAAGGTTTGTTTAAATTTTTATAATTCAAAAAGTACAAATTTTTTTTTGTTGAACTAAATTATTTTTGTATTTTTCAATTTATACAGCCTCAATTTGTTATCATAATTGGTACTATTAAGGCTATAGACAAGGATTTTGGTTGGCACTATGTGGAGTGTCCTAAATGTTTAATGGAGGCGGGTACAGATCTTGTAGACTGCGTGGGTTTGGAGTCACATTATTTTCATGTGTGTTTCAACCGTTATTGTGATGAAAGTGTTATATATCCAGTTCCAAGGTAATATTACCTTTTTCTATCTATTTTAATATTTATATGTTTTATAAAATAATGGATTTTGTATATATGTGTTTTTATATTTAACTTAACTATATTCAAAATAAAAGTTCAAGTGGAAAATAATACTGAGGATGTTCAACTAATATTATTTCATCCTCTGGTTGATGAAATCATTGAAAAAGTTGTTCTCAAGTCGGCTGTTCAATTGCTTAAAGAAAACTCATCATCTGTATGTATAAATAATCTTAACTTCTCCTATATTTTTTTCTCATTGTATTTAAATATTTTTTTTATATTAATTGTATCATAAAATATTCTGATTCACAGGATGTTGAAGAAGTAATGTTTCCTGTTGATTTAGACAAGTTGATTGGAAAGATGTTTGCTTTTAAAATTGAGATAACAACTTATAATCTGACTAATTTTGATGAAATGTATCTTGTCACAAACATGACTGATGATGAGTCAATTATTAATGAGCTCAAAGAAAAGATGAAGATTACTGAGGTATTTTTTATTTCAATACATGATTCGTATTTATACATTTATATTTACATCATATTTAATTTTATTATTATTTTCTTAATTTTCACATTTGTTTCAGGGAAACGATAAAGAATTTATCAAAAAAAAGTCACATTTCAAGTGTTAAGATTGATGATGCTAAAACCAGTTGTGATACCAATGAAATCAACAAACGTAAATTGGTTGACGTCTATAAGTCTTCAACTCCAAGTAATTTCAAGGATTTGGAGAAAGTTAGCAAGAAATAAACTTATCTCATATCTCTATTAATTTAAATCAGTTGTTATGATTTTTAGGTTTTTTCCAATGGGTATTTTGGATATTTCAGTTTGTTTTATTAAAATTTAGTTATATGCAGTATGTTTTTTATATGAATTGTTTTTTTTTATATGATGGATTCAAGTGTAGTTGTGGTTTCTGATTCTGATGAATAGAGAATAATAATAATAATAAAGAACAGGTTAATAAATATAACTCAATGTTTAATTAGAAAGACTATGATATATTAAAAAGTCAGTGATGTATTGTATGTTGTAGTCATTAGATAATGTCAGTAGTAGGATTAAATAGCGTTATACAATCAATATTTTTGATGTGTAATTCAATTTAAACAGCCTTAATGTAATTCAGGTATATGTTTAAACATCGCTATAGTGTTATTCAACTTAAACAGCTTTAGTTAGAGTAATTAAATATTTGATAAACAACGATGTGATTTTACATATTCATATAAAACATCGGTTTATGAGAGATGTATTTACTCGTCTATAACCTCCATGCACTAATTTTTTGATTTCCGAAAATTTTGTGACCTCAGCCAGTTTACAGTTTTTTATTCAAGTAAATATATCTTACCTGTCCAATTGAGTTTAAATTAAAACTTTATTATAAATACATATTCAAAGTTGTTTCAAATTCACACATTAGAAGAGAAAAGTCACTCTTTGAGGTTGAATTTTTTGAATATTTCAGTTTGTTTGATTAAAACATCGGTTTATGAGAGTTGTATTTAGTCATGTATAACCTCGATCCACTATTTCATGATTTCCGAAAATTTTGTGACCTTAGCCAATTTACAGTTTTTATATAACTTAGTAACTTACCTGTCCAATTGAGTTTAAAACCGTTTAAATATTTACCTATATAGAGGTGTGTTCTATTACATTTTCGTTGTAGTTGTTTGAAGAACATGAACGTAGATGTTTATAAGTTAGTGGCAAATGGTGCCAAACCGGAAGAAATCATTGGCTGCCCTGTTTGCAATGTCATATGCCTTAATGAACAACAATATAGGCATCATGTAATGTCAAGGAAGCATACCACAAAGGTATAAGTGTTTGAAATATTAATCATTTTGTGTTTTTACTTTGTAATTTTGTTGTTTACTCATTCGAGTGTTAATCCAACAGTTACAAGATTTATCGTATTGTTGTGTGGATTTTCATTGTGCTCTATGTGACATATATTGTACAAGTGCAAATCAGCTTTATGCTCATTGTAAAGGAAAGAAACATGCAAAGATGTTCCGGCTTACTGTAGGGGATATGCAAGTTGAATCTCATTCTGCGTTTGATGCTTCTGGTGGTAATAATGTTTCGGGTTACGAAGGAGATTGTGACGAGGGTGATCAACAACTGATGTCTGCAGATGATAATCAAGTCAGTGTAGTCAGTAGTGATATCGAAACGGGAGATGTAGATAATGTTTGTGATGTAGAGGTCACTGATGGCTGTGATGTTGATGGCGGTTTTTCTGTTTGTCCCGGTCATGTGTGTTATGCGTGTGACATATATTGTTCTTCACCAATTAAGGTGTCGTTTTGTGTTGAATGTTATAAATATATATAACTAAACACGTTGAGGCGGTGATTAGTTTAAATGATGTATTGTTTTGTCATTTTGTTATATTTCAATTTTCGTAATGTTTGTTCTTATTTGTTTCGTCATGTTTCAATCGATTGCTTTGGTGCCTTAAAAAACCAGCACAATCTATTTATTGTCTATATTTAATATATAAAGTACCACATAATCTGTGTAGTAAAAGTTTGCACAACAATGTTGGGATTACCCAAAATCATATATATTACATGTTTTTTAAATCAAGCTACGAAGCATCATAATTAAATATAATATCATATGAACCTACAACCAAACATTTCTTAAACTCATAAAACATAGGGTACAATACATATATGTCCTATGAATCTACAACCAAAAATTTTTTAAACGCATAAAAGATGAAATAAATAATAATAAAAATAAAGATAATAATAAAATATAATGTCGTATGATCATACAACCAAGCATTTTTTAAACTCATAAAACATAAGGTACAATACATATATGCAATCCTAAACTATAGGTGCAACCAACCATCGCAAAAAGTCACCCTATAAGCATAAAGTACAAACAATGATGCATAACATTGTTTTAAATTATAATATATAAATGTTTTGTTTCTTTAAAGAACCTTGATTTGGTATTGATTTGTTTTGACCTAGCCAAAGTGGACATTATGATGGTGTGGTTATGTTGGGCTGTTACAGATGGTATTAGTGCTAGGGATTGGTCTGGTGTGCAATCGAGGATGTTGGGACCTGTAAGGAGTGTGATTTGTAACATCCCACATTGGTTGTGAAGGGGAATGAAGGCTTCGTTGTAAGGCTCTTCATACATTCAACATCATGACGCGTTTTAAATCAGTGAGGAGATGTTGGAACGTCTTGGCTAAAGCGGATAGTATCATGGTGTGGTTAGCTTGGGATGTACATTGTAGGAAAGTGTTACCATGCTGGAGATTCCGATTGACTTATGTTTGAGATATTGCCAAATCTTACTGCAAGAGACGTATGCCGTTATAAGTTGGTGTGTAAAGAATGGTGCTCTTTTCATTTATATTGTAATATACTTTGGTAATGTTAGAAGATATTTTATTTTTGTATGGTATTTTAGTTGCTTATGTTCTTTGTTATATATATGGTTATCATCTTCTTAGAGTAAGTTGTATGTTGTGTATTATAAATTGTTGATTTCCTGTAATTACATAAGTAGTATGATAATATGTGATGTGTAACTTGGCAGTTAATTATTTGAATAAATTTTAGCAGGTATAACCACTAATGTTAAGGAGTGGTTATTATTGTGTTTTTTTATTTTATTGTGTTTTATTTATTTATTGGTTTTTATTTATTGTGTTTTTGTTTTTTTGTGTTTTTTATTATTGGAGGGCTAAAATGAACTCTAAATGTGGGGCCTTTTCTAGTTTTTAACTTATATATGTTTTCAATACTTTATATTAAGAGAAAAATGCAATTTCCGTCCCTGTGGTATGTGTGAAACATCAACTTGAGTGGCTAAGTAACACACATTATCATAAATAATAACAGAAACTTCATCATAAACTTGCTTCTAAATGTACATTCTCATTAGAGCAACACTGTCCAACCTAGCAAACTGAAAAACAAAGCATAATTATTCAAATGAACAAACATGATTCAACAATATCAGTGGTTGCAACGGTTATAATGAAAACAGTGGGTGATTTTATCTATCAGTGGATAGCATATCAGTGGATGAAAACACTGATTTTGACCAACAGTGATATCCAAGGAAATGAGAGAACAGGGGTTGACTTTCAGCAGTGGACAGCTTTTCACAGAGCAGATGTTTGAACAAAACAGTGGTTATGGCAGTGGACAACTTTTCACAGAGCAGCTGTTTGAGATTGTGTTTTTTTCATGTGTGCAAGTGCAAGTCTATATTCAGGCACAATTTAACATCAAAATAAACCAAATCAATTACAATTCTCTGGATGGTCGCTCGAAGAAATTAAACTGAAGATATTAAATGTTTGAAATAATATATGATTAAATAACCACAATAAAAAAACGACCATAATAAAAAACACAATTCATCCAGACTAACTTTCAAGAAACAAACCAAAACATTCCATTAAAATAAAAAGAGTAAAATGCAATTTGCGTCCCTGTGGTATGTCCCAAACATCAACTTGAGCCCCTAAAAACAATTTTTTGCATTCTGAGCCCCTGTGGTATTCATTTCATAACACTTTGAGTCCCTGCCGTCAGGTTGACTGTTAGAGGCAGGGGTAAGACCGTCTTTTTGCATATATTAATAACACTTTGCGTCCCTATGGTATGAGTGAAATATCAACCTGAGCCCCTAAATTCTTTTCTTGGTTTTTTGTTAAGAAATCTAATAATTAAATTTATAATATATATAACAAATTATTAAAGCCTAAATTGTATATTAAATGTAAACTTTTTATACATACAATACAGAGACAAAACGTCATACCAACTTCGTAGAGTTGACGGAACTTACAGACTCGATAACAAAAGACCGTAACATACAATACAGAGACAAAACGTCATACGACCACAAGCAATTGTGGATTTTTACTGACGGGTGCACTTCGGGAAGCTGATCCAGATATGAATGAATATAACCCCAGTGTATCTAATTACATATCTGCCACTTGGGTTATATTCATTCATATGAATGAATATAACCCTAGTGGTAGATATGTAATTAGCGAGCTTTGGAATTTCAAGGAAAATCGAAGAGCTCCACTGGGGTTATAATCATTCATATCAATCACTTCCTTATGTGCAACGCATCTTCTAGGAGGTTGTCAAGTGTTCTCGCCTTCGTAGTTGGTGTTTTGCGTATCTTTACATCCGCAGCCATTCTGTACAACAAAACACATTCAAATGAGGAACACATTCGAATCTTATCCGATCAGTTCTTAATACAACAGTTCTTAATACAACAAAACACATTCAAATGAGGAACACATTCGAATCAAACCGAAAATCAATATGATGAACTCACAAGAATCAAAATCAAAATACATTGCAAATAACACATTCAAAACAAAACACATTCAAAACAAAACACATTCTGTACAACAAAAATCAAACCAAAAATCCATTCAACCCTAAACCCACAAGAATCTGTACAAACCAAACCAAAACACATTCTGTTGATACCCTAAACCCTAAACACATTCAAACCAAAACACATTTTGTACATCCGATCAGTTTTTAATACTCAGTTGATACCCTAAACCCTAAACACATTCAAACCAAAACACATTGCTACCCTAAACCCTAATCCCAAATACCACTCTGTTTTGATGCATTTTGAACAAGAATCAAACCAAAAAATCCATTCAACCCTAAACCCACAAGAATCAAACCAAAAATCCATTCAACCCTAAACCCTAACCCCAAATAACACATTCAAATCATCAAATCAAATCCAAAATACCCAAATAACTGTTATCATCGAATCAAAATGAGGAACTCATTCAATCAAAATAACACATTCAAACACATTCAAAATGAGGAACCCAAAATCAACCCTCTGTTTTTCAAAATCAACCCAAAATCGTCGAACGGAACCCAAAATCAACGCTCTGTTTTTTCACAATATAAACACATAAACACATCGAATGAAATCAACCCTCTGTTTTTTCAAAATCAACCCAAATCATCGAATGTAACCCAAAATCAACGAAAAATCATCGAATGGAACCCAGAATCATCGCTCTGTTTTTTCACAATATAAACACATAAACACATCGAATGACCAATATGAGGATGAAGATGAACCTGATCTGTTCGATGAAGATGAAGATGATCTGTTCAATGTTCGATGAAGATGATGAGGATGATCTGTTGATTTCTTTGATGAAGATGATAATGATGATCTTGGGAGTTGGGAGAGGAGAGCTGTTGATGATGATGATATTGGGAGTTGGGAGCGACTGTTGATGATGATAATGAAACTGGTTGTAGATATTAAAGGGTGGGGGGTATTAATAGACTTTTCACAACTGGCAAACAGTCAAACTGACGGAAGACTGACGTCAGGGACTCAGATATTATTTCGTTTTTATATGACATGATATAAATTTTGTTTTGTGTTATTTTACCGGATAAAGTGTATTAGAAAGTTGGAGATATCATCTGCTATGTTGCCTTTTTATATATTTATATAGAAGTTTTGCCGTTTAAAAAAAAATCAACTGCTATGTTAGTGGTTACTAATCCTTTTATTACATGATTAGTTATTAAGCATTTCTCTCCCATTATCTCCAGTCTTTTATGGGTTGACGTTTCTCTCTCGCATCTTCCTATTTATATGATTATAGGGTAACATTTCAGTCAGAATTGTTCCAGATCTTTGAGCAAATAAAAGTTGCTGTTTGTAAGTATCTTTTCTTCAATTTGTTATTTTGCCTTCTATTCTTCATAACTATGATTTACACTTTGATGTTAAAGTGAAATGGACTAACTAACATGTGTTGATCTAATGTGAGCAGTTAATCAATATTTGTTATGTCGGAGTTGCTTGTAGAGATATTAATGTATGGTATTTTTACAAAACTTTCTGCAAGAGATATAGGTCGTTGCAAGTTGGTGTGCAAAAAATGGTTGTCTATCCTGTCCACACCAGAGTTTCCATTAATTCATTGTCGTAGTACGTCACCGTCAGCTACCAAGTGGGTGCTTGCGAAATTAGATCGTTGTGGTTCTCTTGAAAAATTGTTTTATGCATGCACGGGCTTTTGTGGTCCTAAAATGATGTCTGTTAAACCATTCAAAACCCGACCAGATGAGTTGATGATATTAGGGAGTTTGGATGGAATGTTATGTGTGTGCCTGGAAGAGACTTGTCAAATTTTAATTTGGAATCCTCTTACACAGGCAAGTACAACTTTTCCATCATGTGAATCACATGGTTTCTTCAAAAAAGATTCTGATTCTGCTGCTTTCTATGTGGATTCTGCAAATGAGTACAAGGTTTTACATGTTATAAGAAGACGTGGCACAGAGGCAGTTTATATTTATTCTACCCGACTACATTCCTGGAGGAAAATTACGGACGTTCTGTCTGTTAAGCATGGTGGAAAATGGTAATTAGGTACATTGTGTGGGGATGGTGTATATTTCATTGTTGATTCATGTTCTGGTGATTGTGTGCAGTCAATTGTACGTTTTGATGTTAACCTAGAGCAATTTTCAAGTGTTCCATTACCATGTGATTTTTATGGAGGAGGTTTTGATGGATCTTTGGTCAGTATTGCTGGGCAACTTCACATTTTTATGCGTTATAAATACGATATGTATTTAGTTGGTTTGTGTAAGTTGGGATATGAAGAATGGATTAACTTATGGGTTCTGCCTTGTATTGGTGTTGTTCCATCGAGTTTCCTCGGGTTTGTAGAGTATGTAGAGTCTACTGATGAAATGCTGTTGATGACTACTTGTGGGGATATTTATATGTTAGATATGAAAACTATGCAAGTTGGGTACTACTTTCCTTGGAAGTACATGACTGCCTTACAAGGGTCTGTCTATTTTGAGAGCCTTGTGTCTCCAAATTACTAAAGGTATCAAGCTTCTGTTCTTCTTTGTGTTTTGATGTATCATGTTTGGTTATAGTTTATGTTAATGTCTTTAGTATTTTAGTAATTTAATGTTAATATAGTGGTTTATTGTGTAAGGATCTTCTAATGTTCGATATTATGTTTTATTATTTGATATATGGATGATGTTTAATGTAGTATTATTTAATATATTAATGATGTGTAATGTAGTTTATTGTTCGGGTAGTGTAACAAATTGTATACAGGTTTTGTGTTTTTGATTTAGCATTATATATACAGATTGTTAAATGATCAAGTCAACTCTATTGTGGTTTGCAAGGTAAACCATTAAGAAAGCTACATCCAAAATGATCGTATCACTAACAACATTAATTGAAAATCCTAAAAGTTATAGTGATTTCATATTCAATTTTTAAATAACCAAAAGTTTTTTTAAGTTCAAATTATAAACATAAACTCAAAGTTATGATTAATTATCCAATTGTAACCTAAGCTTAAAGTTTATCATATTTTATTATAAGTTCAAATTAGAAACATAAACTCAAAGTTATGATTAATTATACAATTGTAACCCAAGCTTAAAATTTATCATACTTTATTAAATTCATTGAAACATTTCAAACAGCATGGGTCCATTTTTGTGTTTGTCACCGGAAGTCTTGCAATGTTTTTTATTTTTGGTTCCATGTTATTGAAAAAAGGTCAATCTGAATTTAGAATTCATGTCATTGTTTTTGAAAACACATATAATACATAAAAAAGATACTACATTTAAAATATTCTAAAAATAATATTTCGGTTATTTAGTTGATTAATAAAAGACAAAACAATATCTTGAATTGTGTTATGGATAATGTTAATTGTGTTTTTTGCAACAGGCATCCAGTGACTTGAGTGAAGATGAGATTAACTTTACTATTACATTAAAATGTATGCAGATATAAATATTTTTATCACTATACGTCGTTTGAACATAGCTTAAAATTTTGATGTGTTATTTTAAACTATTGATTATAGCTCACGTAGTGTCTCATTTATTCAATTTATTAAAAAAAAAAAGAAAAACAAAAACAAAACGTGGTTGGTTAGTTGTCATCTTTTTTTGACGAAATAAATGGTGTGGTGACATAATTTATGAATCTTCCATGTATTTTCAGTTAGCAGGGTATCCATGTTTTATGCTCAAGTTTGTTAGCGGTGCATATATATATATGATTATATGTATGTATGTATGTATAAATATAATCGTAAAGGAATATTTGAATTCTTTAACCTCTGATTATATCATTCGTTTGTATAATTATATCTGGTTTCCGTCGTTTTAACTTTTAAATAAAAGTTGGTCGATGAGGTAGTTTGGCAGTTACAGATGGATGTCTTGTATATGACTGTTTTGAAATTCGGTTTCAAACGAAAGTGTGAAGTGTTGCATGGAAGTTAAGATTAATTATCTAGAGCGATTTTAGTACTCATGTTTGTTTTTTATTTTTCTATGTCTCTTATTTCTGGTTTTTTTTTTGTAGGATAGTATTTTAGTTTGTATAAAAGCGGCTTTTGTTTCAGTTATTGTATTTCTTACAATTAAAGTTAGGCCATCTTTACAGAAAAGAGTGTTTGATTTATATAGTTTGGGTTGTGTTTGTGCTTTTTTTTTCAACTTAAACAAGTTTACATTGATAATCAGAATTTAGTAAAAAAAGTAAGCTTTAATAAAAAAAACACAATGCCTTTATTAGAGCTTAATATTGTATAAAATATACATACAACTACAAATAGTATATAAGGACTATTGCAATAGGGTAACGTACTATTCTAAACATAGTGATTTCGTATAAGCACAATCTTTTCCATAATAAAACACTATGTAATCAACATCATAAATGGTATAGGACAATATTAGTATATATTATTACATTTCTATAAAAACACGTTTTGTTTAAAAAAACTTAAGTTAGGTTAACACACCTAATGTTTGTAATTATAATTAGCATTTTAAGTTATGCATTCATTTGTGGTAGTTTCGTGTTTACTTTGTTTTTGTATAAAATATATAATATTATCTAATTAAAGACAATTATAATTCCTACAATTATGGTGCATGTTCAAAAACTACCCATTATGTTGCCCCATTATTATTTGAACTTTGATAACCGTTTTTAATAACCCAACTGTTGTCTTAATATTTTTTACTACAATTCTTTAGTTTCCCTTATCAATAGGTTTTGAAAAGTTGTAGTTGGAAACGAAGTATCAAAGGAGCTACTATCTATTTAGCAATGTATGTGTGATTTTGTTTTTCATAGTGTGTATAGGTGTTTCATATTCATATTTAATTTCATTGCTTTCTTTTGTTGTTACATGTATTTAATGGTTGGTTGCATGTCTTCTTATAGCTATGTTTGTTGCTATTGTGTTTTGTTAATTTAAATTATGTAGTATAAATAATAGATTAGGGTATAGCTTGACAATTAATAGCGTATTTATGATCGAGATGTTTGCTTTACCTGCATGAAACAGTGTTATGTTCTAAGTATGTATATAGATCCGATGGTGTTTCTATATAATAGTCGTCTATTTTCTTGGAGTGATATCAAGTATGGATACGGTGTTTTGTGCTTATGTAATGATGGGTTGTGAGATGGTATTTTGGAGTGCATTATACGCAAAACAAGTTTACACAGTGATAACAGGAAGTTTACTACGAAATATTTTCACATGTTGTTGGTTTATCTGCTGATTCTTCTAACAAATGTCAGAGCTTGCATATAGTGTGTAAGGCTGGTGCGCATTGGTTGTTTGGTATAATCCATGATATTATGTATGTATGGATTGGTAAGTATTGTGTAGAGCTTCCAGTATGTAATAGCTATCAGTATGAGTAGTTGAGGTATTTAAGGACTAGATATGAAGAGGAAGAAGATGGAGAATAAAACATTGACATTATTCAACAAGTGGTATCAAATGAATGTTGTTTGTATACAGATCTTGGTGGTATGGATAGTGTTAATATTAACCATGGTATTGCAAGTGATTCTGAAATATTATCAACAATGTCTTCTTCATCTATGTCGACATTTCGATCTGATGAAACATCCCGTAATATTAGACGTCGTGGTCGTCCTCGATTACGAGATCGCCCTGCTAGTTCAAACATTGAAAATATGCCAGTTCAACGACGTTGTTATGGTATGTATTGTTAACTTTTTTTTATGCCAAGTAATGTAAACGTGTTCATGTTTTTAGGACACATCTGATTGTATCTACGTGTATTGCAGTTGGCCCAAATTCAAATCAATTCCATGGAACTAATTCAATGAATAGTGATGCACGTTTTGTATCACATTCTTTAACTTCGGAGTTTGTTTCAGCATCATCGCCATCTATGCACAACCGGAGGTTATCTTGTGCTGGTGTTTACCAAGATGAAAACTCATCAAGTATGGATTGTTCATTGATGACTGTTAGTTGTTTGAATGCCTGATTAAAATGATAAATATAACTTTCTCTTATATGATTGTTTTATTTTGTATAGGAGATGTATCATATTGGGATTGTGGAATTACAGAATATGTATGTCCTTATTGCAAAGCGATCTTGTGGTATGGTGAGAGAAGTACTAAATATCTTGCTCCGTCTAATCCAACTTTCTCTATTTGTTGTGGTAAAGGCAAGGTTGTTTTACCTTTACTTCGGCATGCTCCGGAACCATTGCGGCGGCTTTTACAGCTGAATGGTGAACCGCGATCTAAGGTGTTTAAAGAGAATATCAAGCTTCTAAATTCAATGTTTTCGTTTACTTCTACTGGTGGTAAAGTCTGTTCGGATGTTAATGATGGAAGTGGTCCCTATACATATGTGTTGAATGGACATAATCATCATAGGATTGGTACTTTGTTACCTCAGCATATTGATGGACGACCAAGATTTGCACAACTATATATTTATGACACAGAAAATGAGGTTGACAATCGATTAAAAGCAGTTGAGAAGTGTATTCAGTCTGGGAATGATGATGCATGTATTCGAAGTTTAGTTAATGATTTAATTAAAATGCTTAATCGGCACAATCCATTAGTTCAGAGCTTTAGGATGGCCAAAGAAAGATTTACTCACTTTTCGCAGCAACCTGTTAGACTTAGACTGCTTGGTACACGAAGAAGGGATGCGAGACAGTTTAATTTGCCTACGGTCAATGAAGTTGCTGCATTGATTCCGGGTGATGGTAATCCTACAGATTGCCGTGATATTATTGTTGAAGACCGTGGTAGTACAAATGCGAAACGTATTTATGAACTTCATCCCAGATACATGTCGTTGCAATATCCATTACTTTTCCCGTATGGAGAAGATGGTTTTAATGTGGGCATTCCTCTAAGTAATATTAGTGCTGAAAGTAAAAGAAAAAATGTTTCATTGAGAGAATACTATTGTTTTCGGTTGATGGTTAGAATGGGAGAAGGTAAAACATTGCATAGTTCTGGCCGGTTATTTCTTACATTTGTTGTTGATGCATATACGCAAGTGCTTGAACATGACTTACAATGGTACAAGACTCATCAGACAACAATTCGTTCGGAGTTGTATAATGGGTTGCATGATCGTATATTAGAAGGTGAGACAAACTGTGATTCTATAGGTCGACGTGTTGTGTTGCCAGCGTCCTTCACCGGGGGGCCTAGGCATATGATACAACAATATCAAGATGCGATGGCAATTTGTCGTTGGGCTGGTATTCCGGATCTTTTTATTACCATGACGTGTAACCCAAAATGGCGTGAAATTCAACAGCATTTGCAGGAAAACACAGTGGGTCACTTAGTATCTGAAAGACCTGATATTGTTGCACGGGTATTTAAGATCAAACTTGATGAGCTCATGAAAGACATAAGGAAAAAGCATCATTTTGGTGTTCCTAAAGCGGGTAAGTTAAATGAATTTTATTCTCAATGGTTGTATGTTAACATGTGATTAATGTGTTATTATGATGTGTGTTAAAACATTGTGTTTTTTTCTGTCTTTGCAGTTCTTTACACAATAGAGTTTCAAAAACGTGGTCTGCCACATTGCCACATTCTTGTGTTTCTTAGTCAAGCTGATAAAATTTCTTCACCGGATGAAATTGATAGATTTATATCTGCTGAGCTGCCTTCTGAATCGGGTGACCCAATTGGTTTTTTAAATGTTGGTACTCATATGATGCATGGTCCATGTGGTAACCTTAGACCTTCGAGTCCTTGTATGAATGATGGCAAATGTACTAAAGGATTTCCGAAGAGTTATTGTGACGAAACTTTTATTAGAAATGATGGGTGGCCGTCGTATCGACGACGTAATAACTCACGTAAAGTTCGTGTTGGTCGGCAAGATATTATGCTAGATAATGGATATGTTGTTCTTTATAATCGTGCGTTGCTTATAAAGTATGGTTGCCATATCAATGTTGAATGGTGTAACCAAGGAATGTTGGTTAAATATCTTTTCAGCTATATTAACAAAGGTCAAGATCGTGCTACCGTAGTATTGGAAGGTCAAGGTGGGAGAACAACATTTACATCACTTTTAAATCATGAAAATGAGATTGAGCAGTACATGAATTGTAGGTATATTTCAGCATCAGAGGCGTGTTGGAAGATATTTGAGTTTGACATGCATTATCGTTCAGTGGCTGTTGAAAGACTCCCATTTCATGAAGAAGGGTGTAATAGAGTATATTTTAAGGATCATGAGCAAATTTCTGATGTTTTACAACGAACAACAGCTGCAATGTCAAAGTTTACTGAATGGATGGCTGCAAATGAAAGGTATGAGTTTGGCCGGACATTGACGTATGCCGAATACCCAACTTTGTTTACATGGCATGAGAAGGAAAGAGTGTGGGAGCCCCGTAAAGGTTCATTTCAAACTATTGGACGTATATATTATGTAAGTCCTACGATGGGTGAAAAGTATTATCTTAGAATGCTATTAAATGTTGTGCGTGGTCCGAGAAGTTTTAAAGAGATTCGAACTGTTGACGGGGTGGAACATCCAACGTATATGTCCGCTTGTAAAGCATTAAGTCTTTTGGGTGATGATGTTGAATGGGTTGATGCTGTACGCCAGGCTTATCATTGGCAATTTGGGGATCGGCTTCGTGAATTGTTTGTTACAATTTTGTTATTTTGTACTGTTAGTGATCCTCGGCAATTATTTTTTGATTGTTATGAATACCTATCAGAGGACATTCTTCATAAATATCGAACAATTTTGAAAAAAATTTCATTGAATTTCTCAGATGCTGAAATATTGAATTATACTATGAAAGAGATTGAACAAGTGTTGATTCAGAGTGGCCGGTCGTTGACTTCCTTTCCAACCTTACCGCAGATTGACCATACTTCGGAAGATAGATTTATCAACAGGTTGGTTCAATTTGACAGAATGTATGATGCTAATGAGGAAAGGACACGTTTTATTAAGCAATACGCTGCGTTGAATAGTCAACAAAAGGAAGTGTTTGATAGTATATATTCTGCTGTTCAGGCTAGAAAAAGGAGGCGTATTTTTTGTGTTAGGTAGTGGAGGAACTGGGAAAACGTTCTTATGGACGACCCTTATAGCTCGTATTCGATCAAATAATGAGATAGTTTTGACTGTTGCGTCATCTGGTGTTGCTTCCTTATTACTACCTGGTGGGCGTACAACACATTCTCGGTTTCGCATCCCTATTGAAGTTGATAAGGACTCTTGTTGTGCCATTGATGTTGGTTCAGATTTGGCTAAGTTAATCAATTATGCTTCACTTATTATTTGGGATGAAGCACCTCTACAACATCGCCATGTATTTGAAGCTGTTGATCGAACATTGAGGGATGTGTGTCGAGACAGCATGGCTGGTGCTGAGCATAAAGTATTTGGTGGAAAGGTTGTCGCATTTGGTGGTGACTTTCGGCAGATACTTCCTGTTGTTCAGTTTGGTTCACGGAGTGAAATTGTTGCTTCAGCGATTAACAAGTCGCCGAATATATGGAGGTCATGTAAAGTGTTTTCTTTGACAACTAACATGCGTTTACGTGATCCAAGTATTTTTGGTAGGGATCTTATTCAAATGCAGGAATTTAGTAAATGGCTTTTAGACATGGGGACTGGTTGTCTTCCTTCAGTTTCTGTGGATGGATCAGATGATGATACATGGATTCATATACCAAGAGATATGTTAATTTCTGTAACTGATAAACATCTTGAGTCCGTTGTGTTAAATACGTTCCCTAATATTATGAACAGATTTAATGATGTCGATTACTTGAAGGAATGTTGCATTCTTTGTCCGACTAATGATGAAGTTGATACGATTAACCAACATGTTCTTGAGAAGATACCAGGTGAAATGTATACATTGTTTAGTGCTGATGAGATATGTGTGAGTACACAAAATGTTGAAGAATTGCGTGCTATGTATGCTCCTGAGTTTCTTAACAGTTTGAAATTTTCTGGAGTTCCGAATCATGTACTACATCTCAAGGTTGGTGCACCTGTTATTTTGTTGCGTAACCTAAACATGCAACGTGGCTTGTGTAATGGGACTCGGTTGGTTGTAAGTCAAATAAGTCGTCGTGTTCTTGAATGTACGATTATTACAGGCCTACATGTTGGAGAGAAAGTATTCATTGGTAGAATTGATATGACTCCAAGTAATTCGTCTTGGCCTTTTGAATTTAAGCAGCGACATTTTCCTATAATAGTTTGTTTTGCTATGACTATTAACAAAAGTCAAGGCCAAACTTTTAATACTGTTTGTGTTTACTTAGTAAAGCCCGTGTTCTCCCATGGACAGTTATATGTTGCTGCATCTCGTGTAACATCTCGTGCTGGACTAAAGTTCTATGTGGATAATAAAGAAAAATGTCCTAACAATATGACTAAAAATGTTGTGTACAAGGAAGTTTTTTATAATTTGCCATTATCGCCAGCTGATACTATTGTGTAATTGGTGTTGTCAAACTAGGTTGTTCAAAGGTAACATGTTTTCTTTGTTGAGTATTATTAGCCTTGTGTGTATGTATATGGGTCTATATGTGTAGTCTTTGTTTATAGTGTTATGGATTATATGTGTGATGTTGATTGCAGTCTTATATATATTTGCAGCTTATTACTTTATAAAATGAATCATGCAAGTATTTCGGATTTACGTGCTTATTTTACTAACAACTGGCAAGTTGATGTGTTGGTCTCGCGTGCTTGGACATCGTTCAACCCTAAAACAAATCGTATCCTTTCGTTTGACATGATTCTATCTGATGCACAAGTAAGTATTTCTTTGTAATGCAATATTGTTTAGTTTTTGATTTTACATTGGTAATTATCTAATCTTAAAATGTATATGTTTTTTCAGGGTTCATCTATTCATGCAAAGATTCCATCTAACTTGCTGAGGTTATTTCAGAATGCGTTTAAAGAGGGATGTGTTTACAGGATTCGTAAGTTTGTTGTTCATAAGTATAGTACCATGTATCGTCCATTGCGGTGCGATATTTTCATTCAGTTCTTGTATTCAACAAGTATTACTACTTGTCCGACGCATCCGTCTGTCTTCAGACGATATGTGTTTGATTTTCTTCCATTCAATCTGTTAGCCGATCGTGTTAATGATGACAAATATCTTACAGGTATGTATGCATTTTATTCTGTTAGTTTTTTATTCTTCAAGTTTTCTAATGTTATATATATATGTGTGTGTGTGTGTGTGTGTGTAGATGTTATTGGCGTTCTTAGGGAATGGGGCTCTGTTCAGTATCAATTGGAATCTGTTTCATCTTGCAATCCTGGTGTACGAAACATTGTTATCTCTGACACCAAGTATGTTAGTGTTGTCTATATTAATTCTTTCGTCTATATTGTTTATTTTTACTATCTCATTCTTAAATATATATAATTCAGTGATATGAAGGTGAATGTTTCATTATGGGGACACTTGGTGAATCAGTTTAGCGATGGTTATATTCGAAGAATTGCAAAAAATACAGTTGTTATTATTTTGTCATCTTGCAAAGTTCGATCTTACAAGGGTATGGTGTTATGTATAGGATATGTTGCATTGTTAATTTTGATTATTTATAACTTATGTTTAAATGTTTGTATTGAATTAGGTTCTACAAGTTTAATGACAACTGTGGCGACTCAAATTTACTTGAATCTTTCTATACCTGAAATTGATGCCTACAGGATTATGTAATTATGTGATTTGGCATGTTTTATTAGATGCATTATTATTTTATGTTTTATATATGTTGTATTTTTTGTTTTCAGTGAGTCTCCTCAAATTACTATCATTGAAGACAATGCAGCCACCTTTCAAATTACGAGTATTGCAAACATATACAGCCTTCTTACAGCAGGAGATGTGGCTGAGGTATTGTATTGCTAATACAACCCAAATAAATTATTTTTTGTTAGTTTTTTTACTTTTAATCATTAGTTTCTGACTTTAAATCATGTACAGGGAACAATTTTCAACATTGATGCAAACATAAGTGGTGTGGAAATGCATAGTGATTCGAAATATGTTAAGTGTAACAAATGTCGTAAGAAGGCATCAATGGTTGACGGTTACTATTTGTGTTGGAACTGTGAAGAAGATGTTGTCAATCCACATTATGTGTAAGTTTTTTTAATATTTTATTTGTTGTTTGTTTTTCGTTTTATTAATCGTTTCTGTTTTGCAGATACAAATTGGAACTTTGTGTTACTAATGGTACCAATGATGAGATGACATGTGTTGTTTTTAATGAAGCTGCAGTATCTCTACTTAAAATATCTGCTGATGAGTTAGTTAATAAGTCTTTGTCAGAGGTTTATTTTACATTTCCTTTTACAATTATTAGTTGTTGAATTTTTTGCATGATTAGTATATATTAGTTTGTTCAGTTGTGTTGATAGCTTATTATGTTTTTTGTAGGGTGTTGATGATCCAAATTGGATAGAATCGTATTTGAATGAAAATTTATGTTCTCGAAGGGTTATTTTTGTTATTAAGATCGATCCCTATAATTTACCGCCTAAATTTTCCAACCGTTTTACTGTTTCTAAATACCTCGGAGATGATATCAATGCGCTTATACAGCCTAGGTCTATATCTACAACTGCTGACACTGCCAATCCTCCATCAGCTGGTGTTCTTCAAATTGATGAGGAAACCGAAATGTGTGCAAAGATCAAAGATGTTGAATGGGAGATGGCTGATGAAGTATTTAGCTCATTAGTTGATAATGCTGTTACACCGTCAAAGCAATCATCGGTAACTCTTTATGTTTTTTGTTTTTTATTTTCAATATGTATATGTGGTTTGGTTTTTTGTGCGTTTCAAACTTTTAATTGTTTTCATGACTGTATTAACTTTGTAATATAGGTTACTGTTACTATTATTTTAATATTACTTAATATGGTTAATTAGAGTTAGTTTAATTATTGGTTTGTTTTCTTAGGTTATTGTTGGTAATGGGCGAGATGCTAGCCTTAGCCAAAGTGTTGTACAGGTAAATGATTTGTTTTATTTGGGTTTAAGTGATATATGTGTGGGAGCCCCGCTTGCGGTCTGCTCATATAATGTAATATATGTGTGGGCGCTCCGGGGGGCAAAAGCAAAAGTGCACTAATTTTTAACGTTATTTTACTAATTTCGTGAAAATAACGTTAAAAAGAGGGGATCGTTAATCAGGCATCATGTGGTGGCGTTGATAGCCGAAAGACAAGGGGGTACATGCACCAATTGGCGTTTGTCTCAATTGCTGAGTGTTATGTGCCTTATGTCCAAGGCTTGATGCAAAACCACAATCGAGCCGGGGGTCTCATTGGAAGCAGCCTCTCTATTCCTACGGGGTAGAGGTAAGGCTGTCTACATCCCACCCTCCTCAGACCCTACCTTAGCTTTGCTATAGGTGGGATATACTGAGTACGATGATGATGATGATGATGGGTTTAAGTGACTTTACCTTAGTAAGTTGGTTTGTTTGATAATAGTAACATTACTTCATAGATGATATCAATGTGCTTATACAGCCTAGGTCTATATCTACATCTGTTGACGCTGCCACTCCTCCATCAGCTGGTGTTCTTCAAATTGATGAAGAAACTAAAATGTGTGCAAAGATTAAAGATGTTGAATGGGAGATGGCTGATGAAGTGTTTAGCTCAGTAGTTGATAATTCTCTTACACCGTCAACGCAGTCATCGGTAACTCTTTATGTATTTTGTTTTTTATTCTCAATATGTGTTTGTGGTTTGGTTTTTTGTGAGTTTCAAACTTTTAATTATTTTCATGACTTAATTAACTTTGTAATATAAGTTACTGTTACTGTTATTTGATTAATGGTTCGTATGTTACGTTTAGATTATTGGA
Source organism: Helianthus tuberosus (assembly GCA_030545235.1). Taxonomy (NCBI): domain Eukaryota; kingdom Viridiplantae; phylum Streptophyta; class Magnoliopsida; order Asterales; family Asteraceae; genus Helianthus; species Helianthus tuberosus. The sequence goes on along the minus strand of CM060355.1, from coordinate 137,557,987 downwards.
GATAACAAGACAGCTGGCAACCATTTGCAATCTGAAGTAGAGGTTAAGTGTATTTTTCTCTAAACTTTATAGTATTAGTTAGCTGGAAATTGATTTTGATGTTATATATAGGTTATTATTCATACGGAGGTAAATGATTGCCTTACTAAAGCGAGACTTCAGGTAAATGATTCTTTTATTCGGATGTGTATTTTTATGTACTTTGAATGTAATATTGGTTGTTTTGTTATGGCAGGATATTGGTAATGATAAGAAGCATGATGACAGTGTTGGTCAATCTGTGATGAAGGTGAATAAATTGTTTTATTTTTATCTTATTACGTTGGTTATTTTTTTAGTGTAACATGTTGGTTTGTTGCATTTAGGGTATTGTTGGTACTGAGCAATATGAGGGCTCTGCAAGACAAATCAATAAAGAGGTAATTGGTTTTTTGTATATCATTTTAATAATTTAGAAATTATAGAAGTGTTTCATGTTGTCTATGTTTCATGTAGGGTGCTGTTCAAAATGATCAAATGACTGATTCTAACAAAAGTCATATAGGAGTGCAAGATGCTGTCAACAATATGTCTAATTCAACGGTTGGTGGTTCTATGGTTGCTAAACAAATTGGAGGGAACTACAAGAAGAGACTTAGGAATAATTCGGAGAAGGTGAAACGCGTTAAGAAGTAGTTCGTTTCCGTCGTTGTCTGTTCACATTCCATAAACGGTTTATGCTTATGTTTTTTATTTTATTTTAATGCAGTTAGTATGTTTGTGTGTTCAAGTAATTTGTTAACTTTATGTTTGTGCCTTGTAATGCCGTTTTTGTGATTGCGAAATGTTTTGTTTTCTTTGTTTTTTTTTTGTATTTACTTTCAAAGCTTTTGACTGGTGTATTTTGTGTGACTATTATTTGTATTAGGCTGTTATTAATGTTCATAGATGTCAATTTGTGTGTAGATAATAGTTAATTACTTTTGTAATAGATAAATTTATATTAGATTAATATTTAACAAAGTTAACATATAACAAAAATGCAGTATTTATGGTAATGTTTCCCAAAACCACATTGTTATTATTAACACAATGGCAATAACACAATGGTATACGTTAAATACAATTCTTTTGTAATATCAACAGGCATTTGTAAATTAACAAATACGTTTCATCTACTGTCTTATATTTATTGATATTTTACACGTAAAATAATCAACCTAAATATTGTAGAGCAATCTTACACAAGTTATGTAAGAAAATAAACGTTTATTAACTATAGCTGTGTTAATACTTTACAATCAATTAGTATACATACTTCTATATGTTACTTGATCATGTGTTTTGTAATATGTTACTTTATGTAATACATCTAAATTCTAAGCAAAACAAATAAAATTTTTGGTAAAATGGTAAAATAGAGTCATTAGGTAAATTTGTTATAAGACATTGTCAATATTTAAATATGTTATTACATTAAGTAGATAGGATACACTTGTAGAAGGTCAAATACATGAGCGATCAAAAAAAATAAAAGTAATCATTAAACGTTTCTAATAGTTTTTCATTATAGTAACCCTTTCGTTCTTCGTCTTCATGTACTCCCACAAGGTATCCTTGAGTTCTTCTAACGAAACTGCTATGTTTTTCTTTATCTGCAACTGTTTATCCAGATATTGTATAATCTTTATTTGATCTTCGTTCTGTAGCCCATTCGAAATATACTGCAGAACGTTGTAGTTCATGTCAGTATTGTTTCTCTCTACATCTGCAGTGGCGGTGTTATGCATTCTCTGTAGTGTTCGTAAGATTTCTGAATCCTTTTGATCCTCTACAAAGTGTGCAGTGGTTATAATTTTCTTGGCCTCTGTTGTGTCTCCGAAATGGTAGTGTGATCCAGGCATGATTGTAGTTGTGTTGAATGTAGAGATGTTTCGAGTTAGTGTTAAAAGATAGGTGTTGTGTTATGGACTTATGGGTTAGTTTATTTTATAGGTGGTCAGGGGTAGGGAATTGAATAGGCGGTAAAGCGATTGGATTATTTCGTTCAAAAAAACAAAAAAACAAAAAAAAAACGATTGGATTATTATGTTATAATTACTAAGGTTATTAATATTTTTCGTTGATTCATGCGTAATAAAGCGTGTATCAGTTTATATTTCCCGTGTTAACTGAATGGGTTTGTGTGTGTAGTAATAACTTTGTGTAAACGTGTGTCTCTTCAGTTATTCGCATCGTTTCCCCAAGCAGTTTCTACATTATGTAACCGTTCCTGCCATTAACCGTTTAGTGTACCCAGATCCAGGTTTATCTAATTTTACTAACTTTTAAATTGTTTCATAATTTATAAATAAATAAAAAAAAAAACAAACGTGTGTTGGTTGTGTACAAATATGTTATACAATTGTGTTTTTGTCATTGTGTTTTTATGTCATTATTTTTGTGTATGTGTGTGTGTCATATATTACATTGTTAATTCCTTCACCAAGGGTTGGCACGTGGACTTTTGTAATCGTTGCCACGTCAGCATTCACTTTTTCCCTATATAAAACCTTGATCAAAACCCCCCAAACAGGGTTTTTGATGAGAAACATGTGTTTACGAAAACTATTTTCCCTTAGATTGTGTTTACAAAGTTTGATTCCACTTCCGCTGCATTTAATCTCATTTTACTTTCGTTCATTTGTTCAATTATGCCAAACAAAGTCAATCATAAGAAACTCAGATCCTAACAAAAATAAAAGTAAACGTGAAGTCTCTGTGTTATGTGTAATCATATATGTTATACAATTGTGTTTTTTGTCATTGTGTTTTTTATTTTGGTACTTTGTAAGTAGTTTGTATGTTATGTATACCATTCTTTTTAAGTAGATTTGTGTTACTTATCATAAACGGACTGTACGGATGAAATTATCATGGCAATCTGAATTTAAATATTAAAAAAAACCAACGCATTGTACTACAAACATAAAAAAGGGGGATCGAAAAGTAAATGTAAGATATATGTTTTCCGGGTTTTCAATATAAACTGAAACTCTATTGCTGTAACACTTCTGCTTGCTGGAGTTTCGTAACCAATAGCCTCGAATTCGTTTTAGACCAGTTGAAAAAGCAATCGTCACCTAAGGAAATATGTTCAGCTTGAAGTATATGTTTCCATCCAACAACACCGTACCTATGGTAGAAAAAATATGAAAAATTTTGTTAGTGATCTATACACATTGGGTAAATGAGAAATAATAACTAAGATAATAAATTGATTGACAAACCTTATTTGACCATCAATGTTGTGTGTACGAAGATTCGTAACCCAAATATTTCCTTTAACAACTTTGATCTTTACTTCAGAAAACTCATTTAAACCAGTTAAGTCAGTAATTAACTTGGGAAGGATCTACATTTTGTAAAAATGTTAAAAATATGTAAATGTTATTAAATGAAAAACACTAAAAAACAAAAAAAAATTAACATAAAACAGGATAGTATAATACCAATTGATGAGTTACTGTCATTGCAAAAAAAGGATAGCTAGGATCGTCACTAACTTGTCGATAACCTTCCACATTGCTAATATGTTCATATTCTGGCTCAATAAAAGGAGTGTTGTTTAACAAAACTTGACGACCATCTTTATTGAATATGATAATATTAATATGATTCACGTCCTTTTTTTGAAAACACAAAATATCCCCAGGATTTAACCTTAGATCTTCAATAAATTTAAACCAACCATCAGCAATACAATAATTTGGCCCAATCTTTCTAATACGGACTTCCCATTGATGATACTCGGATACATTAAGTATAACCATGTTATCCGGTAAACGATAATCATAATGTTTTGAAATAAAAGTATCTGGTAGAACCTGTAAAAAAATAATTATTACAATTTTATGCGTATTATGTTTTTTTAATAAATCGTAATAACAAAAAATAAAAAATAAAATGTATAAGAAAATTACGTACCGTTAGACTTTGTATAGGATTTTGAATAATTTTACAAAACGATTTTCCAAACTCTTTATTTGGATCATGAGAGAAGAGGTTGAACTTGAAAGTATGATCACCAAGATAGTTGAAAATCATGAAGAAAGATTCATGGCCGAAGTAGTTTAAAACCTCACACCATCCGTCCGTAAAGTAGAATACATCTTTTATTAATTTGATAACAACAGACCATGAATGCGTTTCATCAAATTTAAGACTAACAATTGAAGATTCTAACTTATTCATCCATATAAATCTACTCATACATATAGGTATAGCCTGAAAACCAAAAAACAAAAGGCAAATTACTTTTGAATAAAGGATGAAACAATAGGAATCGTTACTTTAAACAAATAATTCGGAAAGGTATGTACCTGTTGAAGGGATAGCGGATCAAGTATAGTTATGATAAAATTCGGACCATGACGATACATGTTAACCCAAACACGAAAAATCAGAAAGAAGACTAACAATCAAAGAGTACTTGCAACACATACAATGAAACATAATATTTCTAGTATGTAATTATAAGAGAAAGTTGCCATATTATACTTAAAAATACGATTGAATCAAAAGTTGTTATTACTATTTATGTAAATTATTATTCAACTGAATATTTGTCAAAAAATAAAATTAATGTAAATGTGTACTAAAAATTTAACCGATTTAAAAATCTGGATAGTTATCTATTTAATAACTACCTACTACTCGTAATTGTAGGAGCTCTAATATACGTGTGTTAACTACTGCTTGTGATAATATTTGTTGGACTTTCATCTTCTTAGGAATCTCTTTTCATATTTGTTGTATTGATTTGATTGTCAAAGTGTTTGTTATTTAACCTACATTGACAATGATTGTGAAGTTTCTTCCGTCTCTGCTGATACTGATGAATATAATCCCAAGACTTCCGTCAAAAGTTGTTACACAGTGCAAGGTTGTGTGTAAAGATTGGTTAGTCTATCTTTCAACACCTGAGTTTGCTATGAATCATTGTCGTTTCATGCGCAGATTAGGTGATCATAAGATAATTGTCGTTAACCGGTTATTGTGTGATATTCGTTATGTGGATAATGAATCCCCTAAATGTTTCTTAGGTGATAAAGTTCACATTCCCTTCACCGCTCATCCGTGCAATATTTTATTTCTAGCAAGTTTGGATGGGATGGTATGTGTTTGCCTAATCAATACTGGTGAATTGGTAGTTTGGAATCCATTAACTCGTGTGTTCAAGATGCTATCAAATTCTAATTCACAGGGTTTTTTTAATCCGAATCAGGATAGTCTTGGGTTTTGCGTCAGGTCTTCTGGTGATTACAATATTGTGCATATTAAACGGACACATATGATGTTGGCTGTTAACATTTATTCTCTCAGTGAAGGGTCATGGTCAACTCCAATGTTCTCAAACTATAGTCTGTTTAATGTTGACGTCTATAGTTGGTCTGTAGGCACGTTTTGTGCAAATTGTTTGTATTTCGTATTGACTAGGTTGTGGTGTGTGGGTAACGCATGTGTACTTCGTTTAGATGTTGATAGCAGGGTAATTTCTGATGTTGGATTCCCAGATACAATGGATGTGGAAGCTACAGGTCACTTGGTTAGTATTCGAGATCAACTCCATATGTTGGTTAGTATGGGATTCTATAGTGTGAATATGGAATTGTGGAAACTTGAAAATGAAAAGTGGTCAGAAGTATTTTTTTTGTCCACCTGCTATTTCTATGCCATTGATGATTGGGTCGTCTGTGCACTATATCAACAGAAATAAGAAGTTCATTATAGTTCAAGAATGGGGTGATATTACTGATGTAACTGTAGAGGCAGAGGAAAAGCATGTTTTTTTGCCTATCATCTTTACTCAAGGTGTGAATGGATCTGTTTATTTTGAAACTACCATTTCACCAAATGTTTAGTTATGCTATTTTATGTAGTTCTTTTTTTTGTTCTTCGTTGTTTTGATCAGTTAGTAATTGATGTTTGTGGTTGTTTTTTATGTGTGGTATAGTTTGTCACAATGAGATTGAATCTTTATGAATTAATGTGCTTATATTATCATGTTAAATATTCATTGAGAGTGTATGATTTTAATATTTGCTTTGTGCGTATTTAATTATGATTACATGTGATTGTGGTTTAAAAACAAAAAGGTCTACAAAAAAAACACAATGGGCCCTTGGAGACCAAGCCCTTAGAGCAGCTTGGAAGCCCTTACCATTGTGCAGTTACATAGAATTAGAAACTTCCCACATTGTAATAGGTGCAGTTAATGATTAGTTTTCATTTGAATGATTTCTTTTAGTATAGTCATTGTGTTTTTTGAGTATCATTGTGTCATTGTTTTTCTGTTTTTTATATATTTGATTTCTTTTGTAGTTGACTATATTTAAATATAACATTGTGTAATTAATTCCTACTTTTTGCTGTCTTTCTCATTCTTTTTTAATAGTGGTTACATATTGTGCAGTTAAGGACAATTAGAAACTTCCCACTTTGTAATATGTCCAGTTAAGGAATAGTTCTTACTGGATTTTTTTGTTTTTATTTTTTTGCTGGAATATTGTCATTTTATGTTTTGTTTATTAAAGTGTTATTGGTTTTCTGTTTTCCATATATTTGATTTTTTTTGTAGGTGTCTATTTTTATATATTGTATTGTGTATCTAACTTCCTATTTTTTAGTTGTGGTGTCCATTATTTTTCAATAATCCTATTATCATAAAAAACAATATTTTTATAAAAAGTACAAAATAATATATAAAACCCAATGCCAAAAAAAAAATCTACGATGTAATTATTTTCACAGTTGTAATAACATAATGTTTGACAACTAACAAAGTAATTTATAAAAATAAGATTAATTAATAAAAAGTATATTTGTGTATGTGATTGATTAAAAAGTATCTCCATGTATGTGTATATGATTATCTGTAAATTAGAAACGGTTTCTAATATATATTGTTATTTAATTTTATTTACCCCCTATCGCCCATAGTGTGTGAAAACCGTTTACCACCACTTCTTGGAGATTTAGGAGGTTTTACTCACCTGTGTCAACTGTTAATTGGGGTAGTTTTTATGTAGTTATTCATTTTTCAAAGGAATCGTTTTTCGTATGTGTTTTCTTCCTCTTTCTATCAACGTCAGTATTTTTAATTAAAGTATAATCGTAAGTGAATATGAAGGATCTTCCATCTCTGTTAATATTGATGAAGATTATTCCAAGACTTCCGGCAAAGGAGGTTATACGGTGCAAGGCTGTGTCTAAAGAGTGGTTAGCCTATCTTTCAACTCCTGAGTTTGCTAAGAATAATTGTCGTTTCTTGCGAGTATTAGGTGAACAGAAAATAATTGCTCTTGACAAATCATCGTGTGCGATTCGTTATGTTGATGTTGCATCTCCTAGATGTGTTTTAGGCAATAATATTCACATTCCCTTCGATTGTCATCCATGTAATGTGATCTTTTTAGCAAGTTTGGATGGCATGGTATGTGTTTGCTTATGTAATATTGGTGATTTGGTTGTTTGGAATCCACTAACTCGTGTGTTCAAGATGCTGAGAAATTCTAATTATCAGGGATTTTACAATATGGATGATGATAGTCTTGGGTTTTGTGTTGACTCTGCTGGTGATTACAAAATTGTGCACATTAAACGCACTCATTTCAGGTTGACTGTTAATATTTATTCGTTTAGTGAAGGTTCATGGTCAACTCCAAGGTTCTTAATTGATAGTCCATATGATATTGCTGTTTATAGTTGGTCCGTTGGGACATTTTGTAGGAAAAGTTTGTATTTTGTACTGACCAAATTCTGGTGTATGGGTAACACAGCGATTCTTCGTTTGGATGTTGAGTCGAAGGTAATAGAAAATGTAGGTTACCCAGATACATTGAGTGTGGAATCTATAGGTCAGTTGGTGACTATACGAGATGAACTTCATATGTTGGTTAGTATTGGAATGTGTAGTGTAGATGTTCAATTGTGGCGTCTACAAAATAATACTTGGTCGAAAGTGGTGTCTTTTGTACCCCGTGTGTTTATGCCGTTGATGATAGGGTCATCTGTGCACTACATTGATGGTAATAACAAATTAATTATAGTGCACGAATGGGGTGATGTTGCTCAGATAAACGTAAGGGCAAAGAAGATGCATGGTTATTTTCCTATCATCTTTACACAAGGCATTGTAGGTGCAAGCTATATTGAAACTGTAGTTTCACCACATGTTTAGTTATGGTTTTGTATTTAGTTGTTTGTTGTTATCATTGTGTTATATACATAGTATTATGTTTGTGGTTGTTTTTGTGGTTGGTATTTTGTTGTATATGGAGAATCAATATTCGAAATTAATGTGTTATTTTAATTGTTCTATTATGTTTATAATATGTTTGGTGTGTAATATTTTATGCCAGTAAATATAATCAACGTTTGTTTGTCATCGGTAGTTCTTTCAACACTTTGTAAACATCTAACTTTCATATATATTATCTAAGTTCATCTAATGGTGTTATTAATTTCTACGTTTATCAATTTACAAATAACTAATTCATTTTAAATTGTACCAATTAGATGTAAGATTTTAATTTACTATGTTTGACAATTCGATGTATGACAATACAAGAATAGTTGTAGCTTCTAATCACAATCGCATAAAAAAGTCATTATTATCTTAAATATGGAGACACTTATTTATGGAGACACTTATTGAGGTTCTTAATAGTTGGATAAGAAGTCATTATGATATTAAAATATGCAGTGTATTTGGATGTTGAAAATATTACCAATAAGACTTCTAATGTTGTATACAGGAAAACACAGCTAAATTTATAACTAATATGAACTTCAACTACCGTTTGCAAATTATAATTCTAAACAAAATATGTCATCCATGCCCTAATATACTAATAATTGTCATCAAGGTTAGACTACCAACCAACCAAAAAAAAACCAATAAACTGTACCAACATGTCCAACCAAAAACCATCAAATGATGACGACAAAAGGCATTAGTTTATATACGCAGACATCTGCATCATTAGCATATAACGTTAACTGTTAAGCTTGGCTGACTGCATCCACATGCGTCAACATGAGGAGGTTTGCTGATTCTACATAGGTTAAATGCATATTGTCACCCGTGCTAATATCATTTTCCTTTATGAAACTTGGCCACCCTTCAATCGCATACCTAAATCCATTTCTGTCCTTTTGTCGCTTAACTATCTTCGCAACTGTTTTCCCATCCATGTTTCTGACATTCATCTGATGCACCTTCTTTGTTAGCCTTGCCCTGTTTACAACTTCTACAGGTAATCGCTGCATTGATGTTAGAGTTAAGAAGTATATTAGCCGTGTTGGATATAATTGTCAGCAGCAACAAATATCAATTGTTAATTTTTGAATAAACATAATTTTGTACGTATAAATAGCCTCATGAATGGTGTTGTCAATTGTTCTCATTAAATAACAGAAATGACATACCATTCGATAATTTGCTTTCCTGTTGAATTGATACGCACCACTTTCTTGATCATAATTTTGATGTGCAACACGTTTTTCGTCTTCATTGCTTACCTTCAACGCCATCCGACTTCTTTTCCCGTTTTTGTTAACCTTATCATTTCAAACATGCATTTCCTTTCAATATATATATATAGTATATATGTTAATGTATAAGAAATATTTATTGCAATATTTTGTTAACTTATGCTTAACTTACCAAATGATCACGTGTTTGTCGTCCAGTTGCTGACACAGTAGAATGATCATAAGTTGTACAGCATATCAGTTGTTTAGGTTCTTCAGATGTAGAATCGGATGCAATCTGTTTACCTTTCTTTTTAACCTGTTATTACAGCCCGTAACAATAAAGCAAATTAAACTACAATCGTCAACTAAGAATGTATAATAATATGAACAAATAACTTATCCGTTATTATGTTTCAAAGACTTACATCTTCTTTTGTCTGGTTGTTATTTCCTTCACTTACAAAACTCTTTCTTTCAGACTTCAACTTTTCTTTCTCAACACTTTTCTTATTCACATCATGTTTCTCATCATTCATCTGCATCCAAGATTTTTAAAATTCATTAACATCTGAGGATCAATATATTGTATTGTAAAAATATGTAAACTCATTACCCCAGTAATCAATTGGTTGATTGAGTCTTCTTGATCAGTAAAGATCTGTTATACGATAACATCCGTAAATAAGTCGTATTGACTAGCAAACTATTTTAACTTACTTTAAATTACTTACAGAGTTGAAGTGTTCATAGTATGTGTATTTAGGTATTTCAACAACTGAGCTGTCTTTAGTTGTCTCCTTCTTTCTAAAAACAACCTCAACTCCGCTACGATAAAGTGTCAAGTCAAACGATTCGCTGTCTGTTTTCATCAACATCAGTATATCACCTTCTTCTATGTTAATGTATTCAAACATCTCCGGACACCCTTTAGCAAAAACGTAGCATGCATTTATTTTTTCGGTCTCAACTTTCCAACACTGACCTGCTGCGTATATGTTATAAGAATCTTTTACTGGCCAGTAACAGTAAAATTTGTTCACATAAGCTTCTGGAATGACCTGAAAAGTTGTGAAATATTTTATAAACATATATTCTTTTTTTTTCCATTTGCTGACAAGTATAACAAAAAACAAATTCCTACTAACATATAACTATACTTACTATGATCTTTAAATCTCCGTAACGGTTGACTGTCAAGAACGATTCATCACAAACGTTTTCTATGAAACAATGTATTTGTAGACATTTTTCTTTGATTATCCTCAAACCCAATAAGGTGTTCTTTGTCAATTTAAGACCTTTTACAATACTTATCCATCCATCAGTGACAACACTTTCACCTCTTACACTTCTCAGCCATGCTGTACAGCTAATTCCGCTTTCATGATTTATCGTTATCTTTGTCCGGTTCCAGTAATCTCCTCCCACAAGCTTTACAAACTCAATTGGTAATGCCTGTAGTTACATTTACTAATTTCAGTTTACGTAATGAAGTTTACACTTACTTATTGAAGTCATTACAGCATACCAGTTTCAATGATTTAGGGTTTTGTAATAGACACAGACGGGACGTAATCATTTTTGTATACCTGTGATATATAACATTTAATATTAACTGTTAGTATTAATACACAATGTGTTAAAATGTAATCTTATGTCATGAGAATATTATTCCTAATTCATAATGTGCAATAGATCTCTTCTGTATACCGTTTCAATATATCAGTAAATATATATATTCGTAAAATATCTCTTTTAGCGTAATCGTACATGGGTTAGGTTATTTTGGAGCAACTTATATCGTATTGACTTATAAAATTTAATAAGTTGTGTTTATAGTGTTTGGGTTAGCTTATTCAAGTTATTTTTGTGTGTTGAGAAGTTGTTTTTGATAAGTTAGTATTTGTAACTCCTCACTTATGACTTATATAAGTTAATAAGTACTTTTAGTGAAGGAACCCCAAAAATAAAAAAATTTATAACAGAATCATATGTTTTCATCTGTGTGTGTTTGGGATGCCTTCTTAAAAATGACTTATTAACTTATATAAGTTACAAGTGAGAAGTTAGAAATTGCGACTTCTCAAAAATGGCTTGTCAACACACAAAACCCTTTAAAATAAGCTAACCCAAACACTCAAAAAACAACTTATTAACTTTTATAAGTCAATAGGTCATAAGTTGCTTCAAAATAAGCTAACCCAAACACCCCCAATTGTTTGATTGCAACTTTTTCATATATTATTATCATTATAATGTAAACATTAGTTCGACAATGTCCATAACATGCAATACATAAGATATATATCAACTATACATAACATATGAGAGGTTGACGATGATTGAAACCTAAAATCAGATTTGACGTCTACAAACAAGTTATTCGCCGCAGTAACCATCATATGTGGCTTATTAAGAATCTAACAGAGGTTTAGAAATCTAATAGAAATTAAACCGTTAAGACTTACAATCGGAAGTTACCTTTTGTCGATCAAATCTTCGGCGGCGATGATCTTCAAGGAGATATGAAACGCCGGTGATGATGAAGTTGTTTTGATTGTGATAGATATGATGTTGATTGCGTATCTTTTATTATCTTTTATATTTTATTGTTTGTTTAATTAAATAAAGAAATACTTGAATATTGGTGGTATGGATAGTGTTAATATTAGCCATGGTATTGCAACTGTTTCTATATATTGTGTTATTTGCGTCTAATTGTTGTGTTTTGCAACTTAGGTGGGTTTTCTATACATTATGTTATGTGTTCTTGTCATTGTGTTTACTTTGTATCCAATGGATGTTAATTTTATTAAATTAAATATAAAGAAAGATTAAAGAGTGAAATATGTATAAAATATTATACGCTACAATTAACACTTCCTAAGATTTCAACGACTCTCGCCTTCTTCCACGCGATTTCATTATTTCTTTTGTTTTGCAGATCGGCTAGGATTGTGGCAGATTTTCTGATCCTGTTTCAACAGTTGTGTGATAAACTCTTCTGCGTTGTTCTTGAAATCTGATGGGGGAGAGTGGAGGACTTCATCAAGTTATCCGATGCTGCTCCAGGTTCGCTTGTAATTGTTATCACTGATGATGCTGACTTTTCTGTTTAGTTCTTCATATGCTCCCTTTTCTTCGAGCGACCATAGAGAGATTTGTAATTGATTTAGTTTATGTTGATCTAACTTTGATAGATCTCATCTATCTTTATTTGATGGTGTTAGCAATTGCTATGTTAATCAATTTAAAAATAGTTACTTAAAAATTTTAAATTGAGTGAATTAGATGTAAGATTTTAAGTTAGTACGTATGACAATTCGATATATAAGAATATAAGAACAGTTGTACTTACTAATCGCAATCGAATAAAAAGTCATTATTATCTTAAATATAGACATGGTTATTGATGTTCTTAATAGTTGGATAATAAGTCATTGTGTTTTTTACAATGGTTTGTGTTTTGCCAACGAAATTGTAAATTATAGTATATATTGTGTTTTTTTGCCTTTTGTGTAATATCCTTGGGAGATCCTGATAACATCAATTAGTTTTTTTGTATATGTATTCTGCATGTTTATGATTTATTGTATATTATAGTATACATTGTGTTTTTTTTTGTTCTTTTGTTATATACTTGTGAAATCTTGATAACATTATCTGCTTTTTTTTGTATATGTATCCTGCATGTTTATCATTTATTACAAGTCATTATTATCTTAAATGTAGACACTGTTATTGATGTTCTTAAATAATATTCTCATGACATAAATATAATATACGTTTGGTTGTGTTGATAGTTTTTTTTAATACTTTTGTAAACATGTATCATTGATAGATCTCTTTTATCTTCATTTAATGGTGTTAGCAATTCCTACGTTAATCAATTACAAATAATTAATTAAATATTTTAAATTGTGCGAATTAGATGTAAGATTATAAATTAGTATGTATGACAATTCAAGAAGAGTTGTAGTTATTAATCGAAATCAAATTAAAAGTCAACATTATTTTAAATATAGACATAGTTATTGATGTTATTAATAGTTAGATAAGTAGTCATCGTGATATTAAAATATACAGTGAGTTTGGATGATGTTAATCATATATACCCGGACAGCAGTGAGTTTGGATGATGTTAATCATATATACCCGGACAGCGGACGGGTAAACTACTAGTTATTTATTAAGTTAACGTATCCGGTATATAAAGTACTTTATATAAAATTTACAAATTATATATCCGAACCGATATATAAATTACTGAGGCACGTAGACAATACACCATAACTCCCAATCTAAGGGAAGGGTTTTTGACTTGTTTTTTTTTAATGAATTCCTCTTTATATCTTCGACTATTTTATTTGGTTGCATGCATCATGTTTATGTTGTTGAACACCATGTCATTTCGCGCTCTCCGTGTATACCATGAGGAAGTCAAGATGATGACTTGAAGCATATTCTTGTATGCCGCTGAATAATCAAAAGTTCCGGAAATCCAAATAGCTCTACCACCATTTTGTTTACACCAAACCTCCATAAAGATCTTGTTGTTTCTTCAAAAATTTCTGATGTCTTGTGGACCTCTCAGTAGGATTCGAACCCAGACAAAGTTCTGACCATTTGTCAGAGATAAAAGCACAGACGGATCTTGTAGGATTCCTAAGAAATTTTTCGATTTCTTCCGGAAGCAAATGATTAATCAATCATCTTCTTCTCATGTTTCGATTTCGGGAATCAGTTGCCATATAGGGCTTGCTGATGGTCACAACAAAAACATATGGTACATTAAATATGGATACAAAAACATATGGTACATTAAATATGGATGCAGTAGTTTAGAGTAGGAGTAGGATAAATTGCTTTCAAAAGAAAATACTCATTGAAAGAAATTAAAGAATCATGAATCCTAATCAACAATCACACGTTTCTTGATTTTCGAAAGCCCTCTACTAATTTGGACATCGACTTCAGGTAGAAAATTAAACATCGTTCTTGCATGTTGAGGTTCAAGATATTAGATCTAAGCAAATAATAAGACTGATGTAAGTCCCAAAAAAAAAGGATCAAACAATGATATCAAACAAACACCAAGGATGGGCGGAATAGAAAATACAAAGAACACCGAGAATCACTTTAACACCTTGCACACAATTCTATTACTATGATAAGCAAAACCGTCTGGTAGAAGATGAAATCACCAAAACGCCTCTCTCTAGCTCTCCCTAGGGTTTCTGTAACTTGTTGTAACAATGAGGTCTAAACCCTAAAACAAGTTAAAAACTTCTTTTTATACTTAGGCAAGCCCCCATCCTACATAGGCTCCCTTGGGCCTGCTTGGCCCACATGGCCTAAAGTTTGGCCCAAATGACCTATAAAGGTCCAAAACCTAATATAAACTAACCCGGTAAGGCCCAGTTCGTAACCATAGCCCGTTGTGTTAATTTGATGCGTCAGTCTCACACTTTAGGGCCTAACAATCTCCGCGTAGACTGATGTCATCAAATTGTCTTCATAACATGAATTCAGCAGCGTCTTCAATGAAGTCTATGGTTTTCGTTATGTTGTAGATGTTTTGAAAGTTCTTGACTTCTGGACTCTCAGCACTGGGCCTCTTTCTGCTTTTCTTATTGTTAGCTTTATATTAGGATTGCGATCAGCTTTGCTTGAACATCTTGCAAAAGAGGATGCGAGAAGAGGATTCTCAGCAACTCTTTTCTTATTCGATCTTTCTCTCTTTCAAGCAGGTTCACGGTACTTCTTGAAATGTACTATCACTGCCAGATGGCGTTTCGTATCCGGTTCTTCTGACTCAGGTACATCTTGTTGTTATGCTGCTTCAGGCTTCTTCAGCAACTAGCGGTGTGACAAATGTGCTCTGTAAACGATGTACGATGTAAAACAGTATCAATTATCAATAAAACAATGTGTTTTGGTGTTAATATGAGTGTATTTGTGTTTGATGATTTTACGATTTGATTCTAGTTCGATTTCAAGCTTTAAATCACTTTCTGGAAGGTTATACGCAAACTGATGCGTAAACGCAGTCAGTTTAACGCGAAAAACACTCCGAAATAGTGAAATAGGCTTAACATACCTTAAATAACCTTTACATAACTTAGAAATAAGTTTTGGATGGTTTGGTGTGTCGAAAACAAGTTTATTCGATCGCATGGACTATTTGTGTCAAACTGCGAAACTATACCGATTTATATAGAAACAAACATTCCGGAACTTGATCATAAGTTAAACATACCCTAAATATCCTTTACATAGCTTAGAAATAGGCTTTGAGAGTTTCGGTATGTGAAAATAAACTTTTTGATCAAAAAGGGACTAAAAGCGTCAAAAAGTGCATAAGTTTGCATTTTCGCGCATATCTTATGTTCTGAACGTATCCGGACATCCAAAAATTTTTGTAATCATTAAAATATTTTATTTTAGTGATTGAAATGCAATAATACCATTCGTCGCGCAATTTGGATCGTTTTTGCGTCTGTTCTAGTTTTCGTCGTAATTAACCGAATAACGCAACCGTACGACCAAATCAACGTGAGTACATAGTTCCCAATCAACGTGAGTACATAGTTCCCCTATTTTTACTTGATTTCCTTGGTTTGCCTGAGCTTCGTTAAGTTCATTAGATCGAGGATACTTTCCAAATCAACGTGAGTACATAGTTCCCCTATTTTACTGTTTTCAATTGTTTTGGGGTGATTCATATGTGTTAAACAATTTCGATGTTTTCAAGCAATGATTTCAAAAACGAATACTATGGTTTATATTAAACGAGAATGATTTCGATAATGTGAACGAACTTGTTGGACGTATTTACATAACGAATGACATTCATTAATTTTGGCCGAACCGACCAGTATTAGGTTATGGTACCATAGGATCTGACAAATCCCGTTATCAGACTGCACCCATGGTTATGTGGGTAACGACTGAAACTGTTAATTGTTAACTTACCTTTAGCGGTTTGTTAATACGAGTTGAACGATGGACGAGTTACGAAGGTTTGAATGTTATTAACGAGACGACCAAAAGTAGTTTTCACAACTAAAACGAGAACAATTTGAACGAGAATGATTGAACGATTTTGAACGACTAATGAACGATTAAAATGATTTAAACAAGTTAAACGAATTGAACGAACAATTGGTTTTTGGTTAGTGTTTAGGTAACGGGATGGGTGTAGTGAGATAAAAGCATGGTAGATACGCCGCTGGTACTTCTTATATATAAGTGTTTTTATCACATTACATACCGTGGTGTTATTTAGTTCACTTGGGTGAACGATTTGAAACAATGTCACACAAACAATGTTTACTAAACAATATAAACCATACGAGTTATTTTACGAGAACGATTTACGATTTGGGTTTACATAAACAAATATTTTGAGTTAAGATTCATGGCATCGAGGTTTTATAAACTATAACCGAACTGTTTGACTTGGTTATTTATTTTACAATACAAATGTTTTACAAAACAAGGTTTTCCAATATCGATTAACGAAGTTGTACGAGTTATTTCAACATGTAAACGAGCCATGAATCTGACACTCACACAAAACCTATGTGCTCGCCGGCATTTCTTTGCTGACTTTATTTTTACATATGTTTCAGGTGGTGATTGAATGATGTTGATTGCTAGGATGCATGCTCATTTAGGACTGAACAAGGCCTTCGTGACTTAATAACGATGATAGTGGAGATGTGAACTTGTTTATGTTAACTTTAAAACAATGTAAATATTAAATGAATCAATAAAAGGAAACTTTTGAATCCATGGTTGTGAAACAATAATTCTGCCACTCCACTCCCTGACGTTTCCGCCGCGGTTTCGTGTTTTAACGCGGTCGGGGTGTGACAGAAGAGTTGGTATCAGAGCCAATGGTTATAGGGAATTAGGTTATGAGTAATGCTTTGACCTAGACTATAACTTTTCTAGGACCCTAACGCAAGTATCTTGCTTTTAGATTTTTAAAACAATACCGTCACCTATCTTTAGGTGATAACCACAACAAGAATACAGTAACGAATCCGATTTGAAAACCAATCATCTGTTCCTACCTAGATGATTTATTATAAGGTTTTGAACCTTCAAAGTTTTCAAAATCTCGTCAAAGTTTGGGTCTTATAATGTGAACACGTGCAATCTGAAAGGGTGGATGCCTGTATCCTGAGTTTTCTGTCTAAGGCTAGAGTTGTAACACCCCGTGTTTTCACGAGAGAAAGTCAAAGTCAAGGTCAAAGTCAACGACCGATTTCGCGCGACTTGACTCGTAAAAATGTTTTTATTTTATTTATATTATGTGGAGTAAGTGTCGTTCATTACAATAATCGAATCGTGGTAACCATATTTCAATCGACCTACGACTGTGAAAGATAGGAAGTAACAAGGCGATAAAGTTAATCAAGCTATGCAAATCGAATCGAAACTAAATCGTAACTCGAGCTGTGTATTTTACTCGTTGTTTATACGTGTGTGTGTGCCTTACGTGTTACCTGTGCATGTTTATTTTATGTTATGTTATGTTGTGATAATCAAGCGAACTCAATCGAACTCGAAGTCTAACTCGAATGTAAACGAACCCGAACCCAAATTCCGAGTCGAACCATATAAGAAGTAGTTGGGACTGAAAGTAATTTGACTAGGAAACCCTATCGAATCGCTCGCAAACCGAAGCCGAAGCGTCGTCTCACCGAACGCATCAAATCAGGCGACATCCGCACGGATGGTCAATCCGCACGGATTGCCAATCCGCACGGATGACCAATCCGCGTGGATAGCCTATCCGGGTTACGTGCCATGCGCATGGCTCACCCTTTCCCCTTTTAGCATCCTATAAATACACGAGTCACTCTCCAACTTTTCCACTTTTGGCAAGTGACGTCCGAACCGCACGCATTCTTCACTTTTTCTCAGATTTCTCTCAATCCAGGTAAGATCTTGCACTAATTCTTGTACATCCTTGATCACTACACAATTCTACACCTTTCCATCTTTCAAATCTCAACTTCCAACCATGAAATCATCCAAATTTGAGGTATTCTCGGGTGACGTCATCATGAAGTTCTTATGAACTTCAAGCTCGACTTCATTCCACCAAGAATAGCTCATATCTGAACGATTTCCATAAGATTTCACAACAACTTCACCTAAATCTAAACTTTTCTAAGGATAAAAGAGTTGAAAGAAATAAACCTAAGTTCTCTCCTTCTTTTACCCTTAATATCGGTATGAATCTGATCGGTTCTAGTATTCCACTCATTAATAGTGATGCACTAGTCCTAGATCTGGATTCTACCCTCCAGACACCTGATTTCGGGGTCAACCGGAATGACCGTTCTGAGTCGCCGGCAGGCCAAGTTAGGGTGGTTCCTGACCGGTCTAGTCACGCGAGTGAGAATACAATTCCAAGTGGTTGCCACGTAATCAGAACGTCTCGATAAACGACAACAGAAACCAAGAGTAGACGAACGGAACAATCAGAACAGGGACTGTCCGCACGGACAAGCTGTCCGCACGGACAAGCAGTCCGGACGATTGTCACCCGGACGAGCTACCCTTGGGACCCACTTTCCAAACAAGGTTTGAGTATCGACGAATGAGCAATCCGGACGGACGACCTCTGAATGGATTACTCTTCGGATCATGAGATACTAAGGCCTTAAAACAAATTCCAACATGTTCATCCGCACGGACAAGCTGTCCGCACGGATAGACTATCCGGACGGATTGTCTGTCCGCACGAACAACTGTCCGGATGGATCACCATTATCCGCACGGATTACCATCCGCACGGATTACCTAATCCACTTAGTGACTCAGCCCTAAAGACGTTGACCGCACGGACTGCCATCCGGACGAATTGTCGTCCGCGCGACTGGCTTGAAGGGTAGAGATACTTAGACGTTTTCTAAATGCTACAACGAAAACTTCAAAGCACAAGCCATCATATACAAACACATCCTTAGGAAGAAACAATCCACTTGAACGTTTATCCGCATGAACAACTTGTCCGTACGGATAAGCAATCCGCACGCACAACTTGTCCGTACGGATAAGCAATCCGCACAAGCGACTAATCCGCACGAATTACCATCCGCACGGACAGCTCACTCGCACGGATAGCTTATCCGGATGGGTCACCATCCGCACGGATAGTTCACCCGCACGGATGACTTCCTCTCACGGATAGTTGATCGGCACGATCAGCCATCCTAACCACTCTCACCTTGTACTGTTTTGCGTGCCACTTATCGTTGCATTATCGAATCTATTCAGGCTAACTATACTCGCTGAAAAGCGCTCCCTTCAATCCATAATCGCTGTGAGTATACTCGAACCCTTTTTTTTCTTTTAGCACTTTTGGGTGTTACATACGTTACAAATATTCAAACTACAAATATCACACTACTCAAGCTATTTCAACGCTAAACCATTAATGCATGTTATACGTGGCTTATGAATGCTTGTTTGTTATGTTTACACATGGAATGTTGTCTACCTGCCTTAGCAACGATAGTACTATAGTTTGGACTCAGCACCCGTTCACACGGGGGTTGTTAAGGACCTTTTACTTGCATGGATTACGGTGGTAATCATGTAATGCGAACTGCCCCGGGCAGTCAACCCGCAGTCATTGGTATCGATGGATCTATGTCGATAACTAACGTGCTTCATTTCACTATGTGTACGTGTTGGTTATGCGTAAACGAATTCGAACTCTATATGTTATTATCAAACTTGTATGCTCACCTTTACATTTTATGTATTGACTTTATTTTAACGTATGTGACAGGTGCTTAGGATGCATGTGTGGTAGGAAATGGAAGATAGAATAAAGCTTTAGAGCCCAACAAATAGTTGTCTGTAGATGACGTATTAGGGGTCTCTAGAAGCAGATAAACAATTGCTACTTATTTAAATCTGAGTTGTCGGAACAGAATATTTGTTTTGATGTTATCTGTAATAACTTGTTTGACTATTTAAGATACGGTATGGGACGTATTGCTTTAATTGAATGGTAATGATAGTTGTTATGGAAACTTCTGGACAATCTGTTTCGCTCAGTGCCACGCCCCGATGATTCCGCCATCGGTTGGGGTGTGACAGATTGGTATCAGAGCCATAACTATAGGGAATTAGGCAAGACTCGACCTAGTCCGGGTCGAAATCTTAGAGACCTAGTCTATAGTTAAGAACCAACAGACCAACTCACGCGTATGCGTAAACTCGCCACTATCACTCGCTCTTTTCTATCACTGCACTCGAATTTTCAAGTTATGAACAGGTAATGAGGCCGAGAATAGGTGTGAAAACCGCAAACTCTCGACTAAAGTCGCCTATTCAGCTTACATTTTAGCTACACACGAGGAGAATCATACCAAATTAGGAGTGAAATCCATATTTTGATGAATAATCTCCTCAATTTTTATTAAAAACAAGGACGAAGTTTTAAGATAGGGGTGAAACCCTAACCTTGACGACTTGTCCTGCCTTTATACAAAACTCCCACCAAAGTTTCGACGGACTCCAACGATCTAAAGACATAATATAACCCGAGGGAATTGCGCCAACGCCCAAGAATCGAGGCAAAGGCATAGTCCTGAAGGTAATTGTGCACACAGGATTCTTGTGAATAGTCGAACTGTAACACCTCGAAAATTCACGTCCTATAATGTGTAGACACGTGTCATATGTATAAACGTGTGAAAGAATGTTATAAAAGGATTTAAGTTGATAGTCATGGAAAGTATGCGAATATACGAGTTCTAAATGTCAACAATGAATAAATATATTGTATATTAACCCTACATGATGCTCATACCTTCAAACGAATAAATCATGGATCATACGAAGCAAAAAGTGAGAGATTACAAACTACAGGGGTTAAATGTGTCAACATGTTTAATTTATACCTCTGAGTGACCTTTTGACAAACCCGAAGCTTTGTAACGATTAATTATGCTCACAAGAATGCACGATAAAAATTACATAAAGTTTCGTCAACGTATGAGAAAGTTATGATCAAATTCGTGTGCGAGGGGTTAAAGCGTCAATGTTGAAAGTTAGGCCTTTTCGGGTAACAATTAAGTTAACCGGGGACTTAACAAAGTGGGTAAATGTCTTAAAGCCCTTATATGATAATTTCAAGGGCTCAATGTGCAAAACAAGACATGAAAAACGACCTTTAGAAGGGCCAGGGACCAAAACTGCAATTAATAAAAGTTTTTGTTGGATGACCCTAGGGGCTCGCGTAGCGCGAGCACTAATGCTCATGCAGTGGCGCTACGCCACTGCCTTGTCTGGACAGAAATGCGATCTTGTTGATTCTTTGTCTGTCACAGCCCTTGTAACCCCATTAATTCGACTTGCCTCTTCAAGTTTGGCCCCTAAACAACCCCTAGAACATCTAGGACATGTGTTGATGAGTTGTGGTCGGTTGTAGGCTTGTGTGTCAACAAATTGTGGTGATCAAAACCACTATATAAAGGACCATAAGTTGCAACATTCTTCACACCATTCATTCATGAAATCTGATCATTCTTGGAGCTCCAAGGCACTCTCAAGTGATCACTAATCAAGCTTAGGACTCTTGTAAGTTTGCTTGACCTTTCTTAATTAAGTTTTAGCTTAGTGTTAGCTTAAAAGTCAAACCGTCGTAATTAACGGTTGACTTTAAGATTAATCACAAATGGTTTAGTGATTAGTCGAATCAAAAGTAGATATAGGTTGGTAATTATGTGGGTAATAAACCCTCAAAAGGGTTCCCCCTGATTACCACTCTAACTAGTTCAAATGTCGGGTCAAACATATAATTAAAAAGTCAACAGGAAGTTTAAAATGGCATTTATGCATAATTAGCTATCTAGAACATATATAACCTGTTTGATCATTGTTATAACTTAGTAATAAGTGTAAGGACATGTCTAAACATGTTCCACCCGACTATTTCCTGTTTAGACCCGGTTCGGAACCGAAAGTCACATAGTTTGACTTTCACTTTGACTTTCAGTTCTGACCCGTTTAGGCATGTTTTAGAAATGCCTCAGAGCTTTAATTGGATTAGGTTACTTGTTAGAACAACCCTCTGTGATTACACACCTTGGTTCATTAGTTATCCAATTAATATGCATGTTTCCGTTAATTGCTCATATGTTGACCGTTATGCCCTCATTACCTTAAAACGTGATTTATGAAAAAGTAAAAGTGTAGAAATCTTAGTTACTGATATATAAACTTGTATGCAAAGTTTGACATCAGTTTGACTTATAGATTAAGAGTTATGCTCATTATCGCAAATTTAAAAGCTTTATGTTAATAAAATGGCGTAATTAGCGTATAGCCTAGTTAAGCCTACTTTTTGGTATCAAACTTAATACCCACTGATGTAATATATTATTTTGGGATTTTAAAGATTTTTAATTAATTTTAGGCTGAGCATAACTAGTAGTCGTAGGCTTAATCCGGTAATTGACGGTTTTGCCCTTACGGGCCATAAAATGAGTTTTACTTATCTAAACGACTCCAAACCTTTTGCTACTGATCACATATGATAAATAAATTATTTTAAGCCTTCTGGAAATATAAAAATATCAGATTTAATTATCGAACCAGGAAATGGCCTTTAATCGCCTTATTTAGCGTTTTTAACGCATAGTATGTATTAAAATTATATTAGACATACCCGGGTTGATACCTACTGATATATGAGGCAAATTATGATATTTTAACAGTAAGCAAAGTTTGATAAACTCAGACTTCAGTTTTAAGCTTTTCGACTTATGTGAAATTACCAAAATGCCCCTTCGGTGCATAGTTTGGTTATAAATGATATATTTCACATATATACTTTACCCTACTGTTATAACTCATAAAATTGAGTATGTTTGCTGTTTACATCAGACATGTAACTCAGTTAAACATCTAAACGCTTTTACAACCTTTAAAATGGCCAAACTACCCCTACGGGGCATAGTTTGTGTTTAAATTCATTTCGGGGATAATAAAAGACATCCTACTGATGTCACAATATATTTGAAGCATATTAACTTAGGAAACTTGTATACGGCTCTTACGGATACCCGTTACGCTTATTTCGCGTTCGGTTCGGTTTATGTAACAAGTTTACATAAATTAGCCGAAACGGGTCAAACCTTATCGGTTTAATCTCAAAATCCAGAATGTGCAAGAAGGACCTATATTAAACAAGTCTCTGAACTTGTCGGGTCTAAATCACATTCTATCCGGTCTTCGCTTAATCGTGCGTACGAACCGTATCTTTGAAACTAGCCGGTCTAAGCTTAAGCTTAATTAAAGACCCGTTAGGATTCTAATAGGTTATTAAAAACCTTCGTTCCAGATTAGGAGCCCAGTAAAAGCTATCTGTACTTGCTGATTTGATATACGGCTGGGATTGAATTTATATTTAGCTCAGGTAAATACTTTTAACTTATTTTCCCTATACGGGCTTAGGTTACGGTATATAGCATACCGCTTGATCGAGCATCAAATCTCCACCGTTGAGTGGGTAGTTGACTAATTTGATCGGCTCGTTTAAACAGTCTTGTTTACTTTACAGCCTTTGGGGGGTTAATGACCATGTCCCGGATATCATCGGCATCATCTTACGAGATGGCCACGACCTGAGCACGGGGTGTAGGCGTACACCTGTCAGTGTATAACTCTATGATGTGGTGTGTCTATTGATCTTTAACCCGGACAAGATCCGGGCTACTGAACGCATAAGTAACATGTAATTCGTTCACAAGATTATAATATTAAATAATTCTCCCAAGTTATAAAAGGTTAATTTTGCCTCTGTGCATTTTAATCAAATTATAAAAGATATTTTGTGCCACGTGCATCCAAATCAATTTTCTTAAACCATTTTCAAAATGAGTCAGTTAATTGTATTTACCGGTGTAAACTGACGTATTTTCCAAAAAGGCTAAATGCAGGTACTATACAAAATTGGCTGGATATTTCTCCTTAGCATCAATAGAAGTCTCGCAAGCTTAAGATGTCTAAAAGTCTGTTGAACTATTGTTTCCATTTTATGTTCGATCCTTCTGTGGATAAACTTCCGAATATTGTGACATTTGATATTACAATAATAAATTCGGTTGTACTATATTTTCAATTGCTTCCGCTATGCATATTAATATTGTGTTGTTTGACTATTACGTTGCCAACCACGTCACGATACTCCCCCACCGGGCCCACCAGTGACACGTGGAAAATCGGGGTGTGACACGAACCACTTTGGTTAGTCGAAGTCTAAATAGCCGCAGACAATCCATTCGCGATTTTATGTGTTTCAATTTTCGTCGCTTTTTATGTGAGATACGTGTTTTGTGCTTATTTATTGACGTTTTGAGGTATTACCGGTTTCCATCTAATGCTTTTGGCCTTAGCTACTCACATAACACATCATTAACGAAGCGCTCGCACTCCACTACTTTCGAACACTCGCGAACTCTAGGTTTCTGTTTTCTGACTGCCCTAGTGACTAAGGTATATGTGTTCTTGCTATGGTGCTTACGTGTTTAGGAGTATTGTAATTATGTGCTCTATGTGTTTACGTGATTCGTATAATTATGTGAAATTGTGACTACCTGCGTTTACATGGTACGTGTTACTGAGCTTTAGTAGTAATAGACGTGTGAGGTGAGATTCGAATACATGTGTTGAGTTCCGTGGCGATGTCTATTGCAGACAATGTCGTCTGGATCTCGTCATACGCTCTCTCGTCAGGAAAAGAGGGACATACGTCTTGTCTCTATTATCGCGAAAAGTGTGGCAAAAGCTGTGAGCGATGTCTATGAGAACGCCAGCAAATCATCCGAGGAATCGAGGACTGAAGGTCCTAAGGCTGTCACGAGACCTTTCAGTTTCAAACAATTCAAGTCATGTGGGCCGAAAGAATTCACTGGCGAAGGAGGTCCGACTGCATTATTCCACTGGTTTGACTCTATCGAGGTTACTCTACGACAGAGCGGTTGCCCTGATGACCTCCGAACTCTAAATGCTACCGGCGTCTTTCAGTCCCGTGCTCTAGACTGGTGGACGGCCGAGAGGAACAAGAGAGGGAACGATGCAGCCTACGGTCTGTCGTGGGACGAACTCAAAGAAGTCATGCTGGAAGAATTTTGCCCTCCTCATGAGCGTCAAAAGCTGGAAGATGAATTTTGGCACATACAGTAGAAGGATGGAGACAATGCTGGTCTCACTGCTCGTTTCAAACAACTCAGCATTATCTGTCCCGATCAAGTCAAGACCCCGGAGATCACCATCAAGAAGTACATCCGAGCTTTGCCCGACTGCGTTGCTGATTTCGTGCAAGCGGCTAAGACTACCACGATTGAGGAAACCTATCTGTTGCCGCTGAAATCAATGACAAAAGGGTTAAAGCTGGTGTGTGGGATAAGACCTCCAAGCATCTGCATCAAGCTACCGCTACTGCACCAACTGCTGAACCTACCTCATCAAGCAGCAAGAGAAAGAAGAAGAGAAAGAGCAACTCCACCAACAAGAACTGTGCGATCACTGCTGCACCAGTTCAAGTTGCACCTGCTCAACAACGTCAAGCGGCAGCGCCTGTGGCCAATGCACCGCCTGCAAAGCGTGCATACACTGGGCCACATCCACTCTGCCCTACTTGCACCTATCATCACCCGACTGCTATTCAATGCCGCTTTTGTGCTCACTGCAACGTGTACGGCCACTTCACTGCCAACTGCTGTATTCGTCAAGCCCCTGCCAATCAAGCTCTACTCGCTGCCCCACAGGGTCAACAAGCTCCTCCGGCACCCGCAGTCAAGGCCAGAGTCTGCTTCACGTGTGGCGACCCGAATCATTTCGCCAACATGTGCCCGAACAGGGTAGTGAAACAAGAACCGCAACAGCAGCAGCCACAGCAGCAGCAACAGCAACAACAGGCAGCACGCGCCAGAACTTTCAATCTTAACGTGCGTCAAGCCCAGGCCGACAACAACGTGGTCAATGGTACGTTCCTCGTGAATGGTATTTATGCTTCATGTTTGTTTGATACTGGAGCGGATAATTGCTTTGTGTCGTTCGAATTTGAGAAACCCCTTAGTCGTAAACGTTCCCGACTCTCCTCTGCATTCGATGTTGAAGTCGCTACCGGAAGAACCGTCGCTGTAAACTCTGTTATTCGTGATTGCACTCTCGAGCTCAACAATCACATCTTCTCAGTCGACCTTATTTCGATGCAACTAGGAAGCTTTGATGTCATAGTAGGCATGGACTTTCTTCGCGAAAACCATGCCGAAGTTGTGTGCTTCGATAAAATGATTCGTTTTTCGCTCGCAAACGGTGATTCATTGTGCGTTTATGGTGATACTACTTCGAAGGGTCTCAAACTTATGTCATGCCTCCAAGCTAGCAAGTATCTCCGCAAGGAATACAGGGCTTTCTTGGCTAACGTCGTAGCAGCGGAGAAGGAAAAGAAAGAGAAGAAGGAAGTGAAAGACGTTCCTGAGGTTCGAGAATTTCCTAATGTTTTTCCGGAGGATCTTCTCGGACTACCTCCAAGGCGCGATATTGACTTTCGCATTGATCTCATTCCTGGAGCTAACTCTCAACCCAACTCCAGGAATTGCTTGAAAAAGGCTTTATTCGCCCGAGCACCTCTCCTTGGGGCGCGACAGTCCTTTTCGTCAAAAAGAAGGACGGGTCGTTCCGGATGTGCATCGACTACCGGGAGTTGAATAAGTTGACTATCAAGAACCGCTATCCTCTGCCTCGAATCGACGATTTGTTTGACCAACTACAAGGCGCTACGTGTTTCTCAAAGATCGATCTACGTTCGGGATACCATCAGCTGCGTATACAGGAGGAGGATATACCTAAAACCGCGTTTCGTACTCGTTACGGCCATTATGAATTCGTTGTCATGCCGTTTGGCCTAACAAACGCACCAGCAGTTTTCATGGATCTGATGAATCGCGTGTGTAATCCATATCTCGACCGTTTCGTCATTGTATTCATCGACGATGTCTTGATCTATTCCAAGTCGAGAGCCGAACATGCGCAACATCTACGTTTGGTTCTCGAGTTACTTCAGGGGAACCAACTCTACGCCAAATTCTCCAAGTGCGAATTTTGGTTGGGGGAGGTTCAGTTTCTGGGTCACATTGTAAATAGTCAGGGTATTCACGTCGATCCTGCAAAGATTGAAGCTGTCAAGAGCTGGGTTACGCCTAAGAACGAGATTCGAGCTTTGGAACGAGAATTTGACGATTTGAAACAGGATGGGGGAGAACACCGTGCATATACGGATCGTTATGAGGAGCTCAGTTTGTTGTGTCCTACTATGGTTACCCCGTTGAAGAAAGCGATTGAGATGTATAACGATGGTTTACCTGATTCTGTGCAAGACATTGTAACTGGTAGTAATCCTACCACTGTTCATCAAGCGACCGAATTGGCTGCTACTCTGACTGAGTCACAAGTCAGAAAAGGTAAACTGACCCGCAAGGGTGACAAAAAGAAGTCAGCTGATGCCACACAAGACAAGGGAAAGGGCAAGGGTAAGGGTAAGAAAGGAGAGTCTTCTAGGAGGTCGAGGAAGCGAAAGGCTTCCCAGAACTTTGCTGTAACTGCACAGAATGCTCAAAACCCACCGGCACAACCTCCTGCGAAGAAACAGTATGCTGGTACTGCACCTCACTGTGCTCAATGCAATGGTCATCATGCGACCTAACAAGCTTGTAAACAATGCACTACGTGTGGTAAACTTGGGCATCTAGCCAACATCTGTCGTTTGGGTCAGAATCCAGCACAGGCTCAGGGAAATGCTGTTAGATTTCCACCTGGTTCGTGTTACAACTGCGGTGAAATGGGTCATTTCCGCGACAATTGTCTGAGGCTGGCGAATCTGAACGTTAATGCCAATGTGAATCCCGCTCGTGGACGAGCGTATAACTTGAACGCTAACGAAGCCCATGCTGACAACGAGGTTGTTAATGCTACGTTCCTTGTTAACCATCGACCTGCATCTGTTCTTTTCGATTCTGGTGCCGATAGAAGTTTTGTTTCATTATCATTTGAGCCTTTGCTTGCGACACCTAGAACTAAACTGCGGAAACCCTTATCTGTCGAAGTTGCTACTGGTAAACCACTCATACTCGATTCTGTTATCCGCGATTGTCGATTGAACCTTGATGACCATCTTTTTCCTATTGACCTCGTGCCGATGCAACTTGGAAGTTTCGACATTATCATAGGGATGGATTGGTTAACTAAACATCATGCTGAGGTGGTTTGTTTCGATAAGATTGTTCATATTCCTCTTTCATTTGGTGAAGTCTTAGAAGTTCGTGGCGAGAAACCTTCAGGCGGTTTGAAACTTATGTCGTGTACGAAAGCCCAAAGTTACTTACGGAAAGGATATGTAACCTTTCTGGCACATGTCACCAAGGAGAAAGGCAAGAGCAAGTGTATTCAAGATATTCCGATTATTCGCGATTACACCGAGGTATTTCCTGATGAACTACCTGGTTTGCCTCCAATTCGTCAAGTCGAGTTCCATATTGATCTTGTACCCAATGCTAACCCGATTGCGAAAGCACCTTATCGTCTTGCACCGTCTGAGATGCAAGAGTTATCTAAACAGCTTCAAGAGCTATCTGATAAAGGATTCATCTGACCGAGCTATTCACCTTGGGGCGCTCCAGTCCTGTTTGTGAAAAAGAAAGATGGGTCTTTTCGAATGTGTATTGATTATCGTGAGCTTAATAAGCTTACCATCAAGAATCGATATCCCCTACCACGAATAGATGATCTCTTTGATCAGCTGCAAGGTGCTACATGTTTTTCCAAGATCGATTTGCGTTCTGGGTATCATCAGCTTCGTGTACTCGAAGAAGATATTCCCAAAACTGCTTTCTGCACGAGATATGGGCACTACGAGTTCACTGTCATGCCTTTTGGTTTGACGAATGCCCCAACTATTTTCATGGACTTAATGAATAGGGTTTGTAAACCTTATTTAGACAAGTTCATCAATGTGTTCATTGACGATATTCTCATTTATTCGAAGTCTCGAGCCGATCATGAGCAACACCTTCGTTTGACACTGGAACTCCTGAAGAAGGAACAACTTTTTGCTAAATTCTCCAAGTGTGAATTCTGGCTTAAAGAAGTTCAGTTTTTGGGTCATATTGTTAACGAGAAGGGTATTCATGTGGATCCTTCCAAAATTGTTGCAATTAAGGATTGGAACACACCTACGACACCCACAGAAGTTTGATCGTTTCTTGGTCTTGCTGGGTATTATCGACGATTTATTTCAAACTTCTCGAAGATCGCGGTTCCACTCACAGCTTTGACTCAAAAGAATAAGCCTTTTGAGTGGGGACCTAAACAAGAAGAAACATTCCAAACGCTGAAACAAAAACTCTGTGATGCTCCTGTTTTATCTTTGCCCGATGGAAACGATGATTTTGTTGTCTATTGCGACGCGTCAAATCTAGGCCTTGGTTGTGTTCTTATGCAATGAGGTAAAGTTATAGCTTATGCGTCAAGACAACTGCAAGTTCACGAGAAGAACTACACGACTCATGATCTTGAGTTAGGAGCTATGGTTTTCGCACTCAAAATCTGGAGACACTATCTTTATGGCACAAAACGTGTGATTTTCACGGATCACAAAAGTCTCCAGCACATTCTCAATCAGAAGGAGCTGAACATGAGGCAACGACGCTGGGTTGAGTTATTGAACGATTATGATTGCGAAATTCGCTACCATCCTTGTAAGGTGAATGTCGTAGCCGATGCACTAAGTCGAAAGGAACGAGCCAAGCTTCATTTTGTTCGAACTCTATCTGATATTCAATCACGTATCCTTCAAGCACAACGATCTTGTGTAACCAAAGGTTTGTTGAAATATGAGCTACCAATTCAACTTGAGCTTAAACTCGAAACGAAAGACGATGGGTTACTCTATTTTAAGGATCATTTATGGGTTCCGAAACAAGATAATCTTCTCACTTTAGTGATGGATGAATCTCATAAGTCTCGATATTCTATCCATCCTGGTGCTGACAAAATGTACAAGGATCTTCGTACTCAGTACTGGTGGCCTGGTATGAAGAAGGATATTGCTTTTTATGTATCAAAATGCCTAACTTCTCTTAAAGTCAAGGCTGAACATCAACGACCATTTGGTTTGCTTGTACAACCAGAAATACCGGTTTGGAAGTGGGAGAACATTGCGATGGATCTCATAACAAAGTTACCGCATACATCTAGAGGTCACGATGCTATTTGGGTTATTATCGATCGATTAACGAAGTCAGCTCACTCTATACCGATTCGCGAGGATCTATCTACTGATAAACTTGCCAAGATTTATGTTGATGAGATCGTATCTCGACATGGTGTTCCTTTGGATATCATTTCTGATCGCGATGCTCGATTTTCATCTCACTTTTGGAAGACCATGCAATCTGCTATGGGAACTCAACTAAATCTAAGCACTGGTTATCATCCCCAGACAGATGGACAATCCGAGAGAACGATACGAACATTGGAGGATATGCTTAGAGCATGCGTGATAGACTTTGGTGGTAATTGGGATTCTCATCTACCGTTTATCGAGTTCTCTGATAACAACCGTTATCATACTAGCATTAATATGGCACCGTTCGAAGCTTTATACGGTCGAAAATGTCGTTCACCTGTCTGTTGGAATGAGATCGGTGAAGCTCAGTATACTGGACCCGAGCTCGTTCTGGAAACAACAGATAAAATCAAGAAAATTCGCGTTAATCTTCTGACAGCTAGAAGCCGTCAAAAGAGTTATGCGGATATGCGACGCAAGCCCTTGGAATTTCAAGTCGGAGACCGTGTCCTACTCAAGGTATCCCCTTGGAAGGGAGTGGTGAGGTTTGGAAAGAAAGGAAAACTTGCACCTCGATATGTTGGACCATGTAAGATTGTTCAAAGAATTGGAAAGGTTGCCTATCGACTTGAGCTACCTCCTGAATTTGGGAATATTCACCCAACATTCCACGTGTCCAATTTACGAAAGTGTTTAGCCGATACTGATCTTCACATTCCACTCAACGAGATTCAAGTTGATGAAACGATGCACTTTGTCGAGAAACCTGTGGAGATAGTGGACCGTGCAGTCAAACAGATGAAAAACAAAAGAATTCGATTGGTCAAAGTTCCCTGGGAGTCCAAACATGGCCCAGAGTTTACTTGGGAACGTGAGGACCAAATGAAGGCGAAGTATCCGCATTTGTTTTCACAAGTTTCCTCTAATTAAAATTTCGGGATGACTGTGACAACTGTTCTCTGTAAATGATGTACGATGTAAAACAATATCAATTATCAATAAAAAATGTGTTTTGGTGTTAATATGTGTGTATTGGTGTTTGATGATTTTACGATTTGATTCAAATTCGATTTCAAGCTTTAAATCACTTTCTGGAAGGTATACGCAAACTGATGCGTAAACGCAGTCAGTTTAACGCAAAAAACACTCCGGAATAGTGAAATAGGCTTAACATACCTTAAATAACCTTTACATAACTTAGAAATAAGTTTTTGATGGTTTGGTGTGTCGAAAACAAGTTTATTCGATCGCAGGGACTATTTGTGTCAAACTGTGAAACTATACCGATTTGTATAGAAACGAACATTCCAGAACTTGATCATAAGTTAAACATACCCTAAATATCCTTTACATATCTTAGAAATAGGCTTTGATGGGTTCGGTATGCGAAAATAAACTTTTTGATCAAACAGGGACTAAAAGCATCAAAAAGTGCATAAGTTTGCATTTTCGCGCATATCTTACGTTCTGAACGTATCCGGACATCCAAAAAAATTTTTAATCATTAAAATATTTTATTTTAGTGGTTGGAATGCAAAAATACCATTCATCGCGCAATTTGGATCGTTTTTGCGTCCGTTCGAGTTTTCTTCGTAATTAACCGAATAACGCAACCGTACGACCAAACGAACTGACATCCGAGATGTTTTTGAGCATATTTTAAGTTCCCTATACTTTAACTTCATTGTAGAGCCTTGAAATGGGGTTAACGGGGCTTAAACGTGTCAAAAATGTATCAAAAACCAAGTTTCAGGCCTGCAGGGACTAAAACTGACAATCTGCCAAACTTCCCTAGGAGGGGCGCGTAAGACTGTGTCTGGGTCTACGCGGCCTATGACAGACTGTCAGACAGAAACATTGAATCTGGTCTTTTGAGCTGGTTTTGATCCTGTTTTGCAATACCATTTGATAGTATTTGATGTCCCATGGTATATAAAACAATGGGTAACACATGTAAGGCTAGGATTAAAGCACGAATTACGAGAAACGATCCTAACGGTTCTTGAAATCCTATAAATACCCACCATTTCATTTCATTCCAACTCACATTTTGATTCAATTTGCTCTAAGTTGGAGTGTATACTTCATACCTGAGAAATTTTGAATCAAAACTTCCTTGCTTGGACCTTTTTTAAGTTTCTTTCATGCTTGTTATTGCTTTTCATGCGTGAAAGTCAAACAGTGTTTGACTTTCTGCTTTGACCAGTCTATGGTCAACACAAAGTTCGTTTGAACTTTGTAACGTGAGCGTAATCATGATGGTTATAGTCCCTTGTGACTATACCTACTGATTACCACGTTGAATAGTCGAAGTGACGAGTCAAAGTTTCGGTCAAAATGTCGTTTATGCGCATTTTGAGATGAAACTATCCTTGGGTATCAAAACACTTTGTTTTGATATCAAAACCTGTTTTCTAACTTAGTTAAACATGTTTTAACATGTTTAACTCGTCACTTTTAGTCTAGTGCTTGTATAGGGTCTTAAGATAACCGGTCTAAACAACCGCTTAGACTTTCGAACCCGACCCGTTTGGTCGGTCATTAGGATCCGACCAAGCATATTTGTGACCATAGTTATATAGGGAATAACCTTCCGAGGTTATACCTTATGGTCACTTAGTTTAATTAGTTGTATGATAGGTAGTTTATATGCCTTAGAAAAATGACCAAAATACCTTTTTCATGCATAATTTAAATTTAAGCATATGTAACTTAATTTTTGCCACTTAAACTGATTATGCAACATATTTAAACATGTTAGGGCATATAATACTTGTCATAGGACTAGTTAGGCATCTCGAACGCGCGTTTGCGCGAACGACGCGTTAAAGTAGCATAAGCTACCTTAATGGGTCGTAACGGGTCGAAAGCACTTATGATAGGTTCCGATTTAGAATGTAGACTTTGTTAAACCATATCACATGAGTTCCAATACTCATTTGGTTTACGAAACCTCATTCTACCCGATCTTTCGATTTAGGTGTTTATTCTTTAACTAGCGATCCGATTACTAGGTACTACTTGATTTCCTTGGTTTGCCTGAGCTTCGTTAAGTTCATTAGATCGAGGATACTTTCCAAATCAACGTGAGTACATAGTTCCCCTATTTTACTGTTTTCAACTGTTTTGAGGTGATTCATATATGTTAAACAATTTCAATGTTTTCAAGCAATGATTTCAAAAACGAATACTATGGTTTATATTAAACGAGAACGATTTCGATAATGTGAACGAACTTATTGGACGTATTTACATAATGAATGACATTCATTAATTTTGTCCGAACCAACCAGTATTAGGTTATGGTACCATAGGATCTGACAAATCCCGTTATCAGACTGCACCCATGGTTATGTATGGGGGTTATGTGGGTAACGACTGAAACTGTTAATTGTTAACTTACCTTTAGTGGTTTGTTAATACGAGTTGAACGACGGACGAGTTACGAAGGTTTAAATGTTATTAACGAGACGACCAAAAGTAGCTTTCACAATTAAAACGAGAATGATTGAACGATTTTGAACGACTAATGAAGGATTTGAACGATTAAAACGATTTGAACAAGTTAAACGAATTCAATGAACAATTGGTTTTTGGTTAGTGTTTAGGTAAAGGGACGGGTGTAATGAGATAAAAGCATGGAAGATACACTGCTGGTACTTCTTATATATAAGTGTTTTTATCACATTACATACCGTGGCGTTATTTAGTTCACTTGGGCGAACGATTTGAAACAATGTCACACAAACAATGTTTACTAAACAATATAAACCATACGAGTTATTTTACGAGAACGATTTACGATTTGGGTTTACATAAACAAATATTTTGAGTTAAGATTCATGGCATCGAGGTTTTATAAACTATAACCGATCTGTTTGACTTGGTTATTTATTTTACAATACAAATGTTTTACAAAACAAGGTTTTCCAATATCGATTAACGAAGTTGTACGAGTTATTTCAACATGTAAACGAGCCATGAATCTGACACTCACACAAAACCTATGTGCTCGCCGGCATTTCTTTGCTGACTTTATTTTTACATATGTTTTAGGTGGTGATTGAATGATGTTGATTGCTAGGATGCATGCTCATTTAGGACTGAACAAGGCCTTAGTGACTTAATAATGATGATAGTGGAGATGTCAACTTGTTTATGTTAACTTTAAAACAATGTAAATATTAAATGAATCAATAAAACGAAACTTTTGAATCCATGGTTGTGAAACAATAATTCTGCCACTCCACTCCCCGACGTTTCCGCCGCGGTTTCGTTGTTTTAACGCGGTCGGGGTGTGACAAGCGGCATCTACTTTTTCGTCAATCCCTGTTTCTTGATTAAAATCAAGTTCTGCACATGCTCAGAAATTCATAAGCAAACAGTTCTATGCAACAGAGGAACGTACCACATGAACACTCAGTACATCAAATTCCACAATTTTAAAATTCATTCAACTTTTTATGATTAGTCAAATCTTCAAGAACGATTATATTTTTAATTTTAAGAAAACAAATAAACACTCTATTTTTGGATTTTTGATTTTATAGAAAAGCAAGACGCTATTTTTGAATTTTTCTAGTTTTTTTTTATTTTAGGAACTAAAAACAAATAAAATCTCAAAATATATACAACTACCATAATATACAATTACAATTGCAATGGGATCAAAATTCGTTCTCAGACAGACTAAGGAACACTTTTCAATACGCGCCTAATCAAACTGGTCTATGTGATTGCCAATATGTTTGTCCACTTAAACTTTAACACTCAACTTTCAATTTTTCAACTTCGTGATATGCTTAAGGTAATATTATACTATTATACACGTGTGTCCCATTCCAAGGCATACCCCCGCGATCAAGGTAAGCACAACGATTCTACGTAACAGGTGAGTATACTGATGTCATCCTTTTTTATTTAAAACGTTAGACCATTGGTGACAGGCCAGTAC
This sequence comes from Helianthus tuberosus, assembly GCA_030545235.1. Classification (NCBI taxonomy): domain Eukaryota; kingdom Viridiplantae; phylum Streptophyta; class Magnoliopsida; order Asterales; family Asteraceae; genus Helianthus; species Helianthus tuberosus. Next base: position 137,522,147 of record CM060355.1, on the reverse strand, counting down.
TTTCGTACAACGGAACGACCAATGATTATGTCCAACGAGGGCGAGGTAAATACCATTTTGGTACGAATTTGGCTCTTTGAGCATTGGGAATTTTCTCATTTTGAGATTTGATTCCTTAGGGTTTTTGTCCTCTTGGGATCTTTTAAGATATCCTGACTGTGTCTAGGTCTGCATATAATCTCGATGCAATTGAAGGACAGCCAAGATATCCCCTGATGATTCAACAATATAAAGACCTAAAACCTCAGATGTTGGCTATCAATTAACACAAGAATTAAGACCATAAAATCATACGTCGTTGGTATATTATCCACATGGTACATAGTTCGTTATGTTTATATCACTTAGTATCTTTTATCATTTTGAGCATCAAGCCTAGCGACATATCGTAGTAGATCCTAATCTTTTCAGTTATGGCACCTTACATGTGTTAGTAAAGCCCTTTAACACGAACATTTATATCATTTCTCATATCATGCAATTTTTCTTTTTGGCTTTTTCATTTTTTTTATTTTTATCACCCTAAAACAAAGCATATTTACAGCAAAGTCTTCTTGGATTTTTTTTAGTTTTCTCCCCCTAAAATATATATCTGTCTCTCTCCCCCTAAATTTGTGCATAAATCTTATGCACAAATTTACCAGGGAAAAGACGCTTATGTACAAAGTTATGAACTAAGAAAAAGAAAAAAAAATTGATTAACCGTTCTGTCATCAGATTGAAGACTAATCAGTTTCAAATCAAAGTACTGAATTTAAACTGTACCTTTTGCGCTGATCATTTCTTACCATTCTTTAACTCCTTCACAGGAAACATATCATCTAAAAAAAATTGATTTTTTTGCAAATAGTGAGATGTAACCCATAATATCACTAGAACAACCGCTATCAACATTCCAAACATTATCAACAGTTCCTCCTTGGTTGTCCCTGAATAGGAAAAGAAGATTAGTTAGACATTGGTACCCAGGCCATCGTGGTCCTGGGATTTCCTAAAGCATCAAAATAAGACACTTCCTTCAAACACATGTCCCCTTTAGTTTCAAGGATTGGTGATGTTACTGCTTTTTGTTTTGCTCTCCAAATTTGTTTAGGCTTTTCTAATTTCTTAGATGCCTTTGGAAAAACAATTGGCTTTTCAACCTTGTTACTTTTTGAAACTTGTGTAGGTTTCAAAGCTTGTTTTCTTTTAGCTTTAGCAGCATTCCAATCCCCATCAGATGGTTTAACCCTGGGATTCACATTCTTCATTGCCTTAGGTGAAGATACCTTCATTGGGCTTAGACGGGTAGTTATCCTTTGGTGTAACCCTCTGATTTTGCATATAATAGGGTACATAGGGGTGATGTGTGCAGTTTCTAGCAATATGACCCGCAATGCCACAGTTGTAGCAAGTTTGTCTTTTCATCGGAAAGACATTTTGAGCAACTTGATTTGCTCTTGTAGGTCCTGAATCACAAACCGATCCGTTTATTTTTAGAGGTATGTACAACATGTATTTAACAAAATACGAGTTTTATTTATAATCCAAGTCTTGGATTTTACGACGATTACAAAGGAAGAACGATTACAAGAATGCAAGATTTCCAAAAATAGAGTTTCAAGCAATGGTTTCTAAATATGGGAAGTATGAAAACGCAAGGCGTTACAGTCTCCCCTCCTTTAGGAAATTTCGTCCCGAAATTTATTCAAGAGGTATACTTGAAGAGTTTTGGTAAAAATTTGAGACTTGGAATTTTTGAAACGTTTAGAAAAGTACGAAATTTTGGGAGAATAGTCTAAATAGTTTTATAAAATGATTTGTTTGGCTAAAATGGTGTAGAGGCATAAGCATGAGTGAAACGTGCATAGGTAAAACGATTTTGAATAGCTAAATTTGGAGTTGCTTTACAAATGTATTGCATTTACGAATGAGGTCTTTATATAATGGTTTGAAATCAATAAAAGTGAGGTAGGTTGCATAGGAAGTTTTAAAGGTAGTAAGACCACATATTCATAAAAATTGCTTCTCGAGTGGAACGAGAAAGTTTGGTATTTTAAATAAAGTGCTACGGTCTACTAAGTATGTTTACACAAGAATAACGAATAGTAATTAGTTTTTTTTAAAGGTAGGAAGGTAAGTCAGGATTTAAAAGTTTCAAACAGGCTTGATTGTAAACAGGGTTAGAAATAACGAAAGGATAATGAAGAATAATACGAGTATAGAAGTGAACGATTGACTCTTACGGTATGCAACTATAAGAATGGCATAAGTGTTGGATAAATGAAAGTAGCGTGTTAATAATGAAGTCTCGTCGTGGATAATCGGATATAATGCGTTTGCGAGTTGTTTAAAGTTTGAATTAGGTCTGAAAGGTCTACAAAACACTGAATTTCTCATGGCACGTTTTACGAAAGTTTGGTAACATGGTGAAAACACTTATATATAGGAAGTACCAGCGGCGTATCCACCATGTTTTGACCACATTACGTCCGTTTCATATTTGGTGTCATGTTACGTTCTGTGTTTTACCATACACAGTAGTACACTCTATGGTTCTCATACACCTATCACTATAATCCCGTGTGCACCCGCGATTATATTGATTGTCGCATGATCCGCATAGCTTGTACTAGGTGTGTATGAATCAGGGTATACATAAATTTGAAAATAAGGTTGGGTACGTATAAGAATGTAATATATAAGCAAGTCCATGCTTAACTATGTATAGGACCCATGTAAGCGAATCCCTCGGATTCCGTTCGCGTACGGGTACGAATGTATGAATCATGAATATAAATGAAAGTATAAGTATGAGTATAAGTGTAAGTATGAATACACATGTGAATGTATGTATAAACATAAAACGTATGAGTAGTATGAGTATACGTATAAGCATGAAACGTATGAATTTAAGTATAAGCATGAAACGTATGAATTTAAGTATAAGCATGAAACGTATGAATTTAAGTATAAATATGATTATAAGTATAAGCATAAAATGTATTGTTATGAATATGAGTGTGAGTGTGAGTGTGAGTACGAATACGAATGATTGCGTATATAGTATTAATTGAAACATAACAAATTTAAGCATGTAAAAGTGCTCAAAAGGTTGAGCATGTAAATACGAACGATATAAATGAAATTGTCGCGATAAAACGACTAAAACGTGTATGATGATATGCATGTATAGTGGTTTAAACGAAGCGTCGAGTTTTCCCAAATCAAATTCGATACTTTGATTTGGAAGGTAGAATATAGTTTGTAAATGTAAGACAATATAAAGTATTTATTGGTTATGCATAATGTACTTTGTAATGAATGGAAATGCTACTTTTGTTTTTAACAAGTTTACGTATGTTGAAAATTGTCGGTCCCCATGAAGTCTTCTAGCCCACGTGTTTTGAAATTTGAATGGCGAATTAGGCGGTGTAGATATTTTTTTAAAAAAATAATAAGTTTGCTTCATTTGCACCAAAACAAGAAATGTTAAATTTTGGAGGTTCTTGTGAAAACGTCGATCCTTAGAAAGGAAATTTAGTAAAAGGGCTTAGTGGTAAAAAAAAATTTAACAAGTCATTTGTTGATGTTGAAAAGAGTCTTTGGTAAAACGATCATATAACATCCGTAAGATCTTATAAGCATATGAGAAAGGTTGGTTTGATCTTCGATTGAGAATGAAAGTCTTTAGTTTGGTGATATAACATGAGTGCGTTTTAGTGATTAAGGCGAATATGAAGTTCATGGGCAAAGATTAATTGGACCGATTAAATTGGTAGGTAGCATTTCGTAAGGTTTGGAAATTCGTGTAGGAAAACGTTTAAGACATGATTAAGAATCTCGTGTATATGAGTTAAGTGAAAATAGGTTGTAGGATAGAAAGTACGCTTGATAAAACAAGGTATTTCGAAATCGTATACGTACGTATTTTGAATAATGATAAACAATTTAGGTATAAAACATGATCGAGTTTGCATAATAAGATATTTTGAGGAGACGATTTGGTAACGACCACCTAGGTAAGGGCATCACCCCTAACTCGTTGGTGAGGTCGTTTTAAGAAAAGGGGAGTGGAGTTAATCCTCAAGGTAAGGAAATCACTCATATCTCGATAATATGTCTCCACTTGTCGTTACAAGGAATATGAATTTAAATTATATGAAATCATGCATATGTATAAATGTATGAAAAAGATTTAGTATGATGTGTGTGTGAGAAGAAAATATCGAAAGTAAATTCGAATTTGAAAGATTGCATCGTATAAAATAAATAATAGAAACACAAGTTTAATTAAAAATTTAGGATGGTTCCAAAACGGAACTTTGACTAACCAAAGTGGTCGAAAAGTCTTTCGTATTTGAGGAGCATGATTTGGCCTAATAGGTGGAATACTCTCGCCGACAAGTCGGTTAACGGTATTTACCCTTCCGGTTACTACATGTCCCAAATCAATCGAAATTTCGAGACTTGGCGGGATTTATGAAAAATCGAGGAGTGGAACTAGTCGACAAGGTGCGGGTTTCACCCCTAGCTTGGCGATTTCGTACCCTAAATGTGGTTGTTACTCGTCGGGTCAAAATTTAATTTTGACACGTTGACGAGGGTCTACTAGAATTTGAAATTGAAATTCTTCATCAAGATGAGGACTTCACTCCTAACTTGATGATGAATCTCGTATAAAAAGAATAGGTGGATTGAGAGTCGTTCACCAAATTGTGGGTTTCACGCCTAGCTTAGTGAAGTTGTCTCGTTTGTATAATGCGAGTGTTTGCGGATTTAGACTAGTCGAGTAAAATGTATGAGGAAAAGCTTATGTTGAAGATCAAACAAACAAGTATAAACATGTCAAGAATGGCACATAAAGAATGAAGTATTAAGACAAATATTAGCACATAATAAAACATGTATTGACACATAAGAATTGTATGTCAAATATTAACATATAAGTGACATATATGTTTAAAAGGCCAAAAGAAAATAAATAAGGAGCAAATAAAGTATCATGTAAGTGGTTCAAGAAAAACATAGGAATAACGCTCTAGAACTATAAACTAGGTAAAAAGCATGGCAATTTTTCCTAATTCCCTATAGTTATGGCTCTGATACCAATATGTCGCACCCCAACCAATGGCGGAATCATCGAGTGGGACTTGTTCAAGATTGCAAGAGACTTCATAACACTATTTGTGATAATAATTAAATAATGGATTTCATTTCATTTCTAAAGGTCGATTACAAGGATTAAAATCAAATACAACGACTTGATGTACAATATGTCAATACAAGAATACAACAAACAAGTATATTAACTTAAGACGTCTAAATGTGTATCTAAGCATCATCACTACTTCAAGTTCAAAGTGTCGTCGTCCTCAACCAGTAACATGTTTTAAAATAAAGTTCAATGCAAAAGCAAAGGCGAGTATACAAGTTTAAGAATAAGTATAAGTATAAGTTTAAAAAGTTAAAAACGAATCCACATGGTAACTTAGTTTATACAAGATCAACCTAACATGGCATGCAATATTTCTAGTCAACCCTCTGTTTACGCAAAAAATGATATAATTCAACATGACCACTAGTTTACGGGCGGTGCGATACTCCTATAGCGATATACATGTCAAATGGAGGCTCGTGAAAGCTAATGACTAAAACATATCACATAAGTATGGTCCACGTAAGAATCAAGTATAACAACATAGTATTCATGTATAAGGATTGTTTTCGTGCATTGCATAAAGAATAACTTTAAGTGTAGTTTAATAGGGAAACATGTTACACCCCGAAAGTGGTAAACATAAAAAAAGGGGTTGCGAGTATACTCACAGTTTTGCAAGTCTTCCGATTATCCAAGTATTGACGAGTTAATGCGATTCAGGGTATGAACGGGTTTGGATTTAAGATTAAGGGATGTGTAGGTTTGGAATTAAACAACATGAAAATAGCATATGAAAATAATCACCTAGTATATATGATACTTGTTCTTGACACTATGAAACTCCAAGGAGTTGATATGTTTTCATGGAACAAGGTTCTATTAGAATCGTGACAAGTTATCATACCCTAGGACGATATAATCTAATACTATGAGATATGAACACTAGTTCATCATCTTAGATTCAATTATTTGGATTATGTGTGTATATATTACATATATTATATACATATTATTATGTCCAATATTTCAAGCATGAGGTAGAAGATTAAGATCTTCATTTAGGTACCTCTAAGTATCATGGAAGTCATGTAGGAGGTAGGAAGATCAAGCTTCCATTTATGTACCTCTTATGGTTCACCACTACACTTGATGTAAAAACATACAAGGAGGGTCATGAACTATGAAATATACAAGAATACAAACAACTACGCTATGAGAAATCATCAAGTAATGTGGGGATTTTATGTTGGACATCCCAAGTTAGTCCATAATCACACCTTCATCAAGCTTGAAGCTTGAACATCACTTGTGGGGTAAAAAACCCTAAACAAAACAGAATATATGTGAGGTTTAACCTCGATTTCGTATGTCTCAGCCCCATTTTTAAGCTTAACTAACCATAGAAGTGGTTATAAGCATAAGGACGTGGGTTTGAGTGAGTTAGACTCAAGTTTAAACAAGGATTAGTAAAGATTAATGAAAACAGTGAACTTTGGAGCCTATTTGCCGGAGTTACAGGGGCTTATTCACTGTGAAACACCCATTGTATCGAAGCTAAGGTCAAGCCAAGTGTTCTGGAAAAAGAATGAGCTAAAACGGATAAGAAACGAGTGAGTTATGCTCACTTAATGAAGCTTGGTACTTATGTCCGAACTTGGACTTGCAGCTACGAATTTGAGAGTTTGAGAGTGTTGTGAGGGTTATTGTAAAGTGCAAATGGCTTGGGAGGCACTTGGTACTTATAGGGAAGTGATTAGGGTTGGGTTATATGAGTATTTAATGCCAAAAGCCCGGTTTAAACTCAAAAACAATCAAATCCCGCTCAAAATCGCGAAGTGAAAAGGGGCTATCTGATCTGGGAGCTGTCACACGGCCCGCGTAGCCCTAGGGCTTAGCTTACGCGGCCTGTGACAAGGGTGGAGGATGAACTTTCATTTTATTACAATTAGGCCCCCTATAGTTTGTTATTTAGTGCTTTTAGGGTGTTTTAAGGACTAATTTCGCCATAAAAGCATAGTTTAAGGGCAAATCAAGTATGAGGAACATAATCAAAGTGTAATTAAGCGTATGAAGGTCGTATTTAAATATCGTTTACGATCAAAACACGTTTTATGCATAAGTTTCACGTATTTACAATTTTAGCACGTAGTTCCCAAGAATTACGAATAAGCATAAATTGTTTCACGAAATTGAATGTATGAGCATGTATAAGGTATGTACAATATGTATTTAACAAAATACGAGTTTTATTTATAATCCAAGTCTTGGATTTTACGACGATTACAAAGGAAGAACGATTACAAAAACGCAAGATTTCCAAAAATAGAGTTTCAAGCAATGATTTCTAAATATGGGAAGTATGAAAACGCGGGCGTTACAGTTTGGCCTTGTAATTTTTAGTTTTTTAGTTTTTTTGTTGTTTCGTTGTTTTATTATTACTTTTTTAACTTAGATTTTAATTTAATGCTTTTTTATTTATAAAAGTTTGATGTTTTATTTGTTTTATCTTAAGTTAAAAAAATAAAAAATAAAAAAAATAGTTTACATATTCCAAAGTGTTTAACCACCGCCAACATTTTTTAAGAATAGGTAAACCAAATAGGTAAACTGACATGCCACTGTTTGATTGGTCGATTTCTAAGTTTACCTAATGAAAGTGATTAATCACTCCTTATACCCTTATTAATTACCTTTTAATTGAATTATTCAACGATCCGTAATGGTTAATGCTTTGTAAGGGGTATTTTTCGCCTGTGGCGGATCCAAAAACTTCTTGCAGTGGGTTCATTTTGGTAGATTTTCACTATTTTTTTTCAAATCATACAAAGTTCTCACTAGATTTTTCCAAACCGAGTGGGTTCATGTGAACCCACAAAACAGGGCTGGATCCGCCACTGTTTTTCGCCATATTAGCATCATAACACCTCATGCAATGGTTAAGGCCCCTTATTTCCCTTTCATTAATTATTTTCCATGATTTCCCTCCTTATTGGACATTATTTTTAGAGGTGCTAAATGAGTCGTGTTCGCGGGTTGGCGGGTTCAACCCGACCCGAACTCGAAAATTTTCGACGAACCCGAACCCGACCTGAACCCGAAAATCGTTTCATACATATAAACCCGAATATTCGCGGGCTGATCCGAACACGACCCGTTCAACCCGAATTTTTTTATTTATTTTATTTTTTCAGCAAATTAATATATTAAAATTAACATCTACTACAAAAAAAACACAAATTAGATAATAATATTACATTAAAATAATAAAATCTTACGTCAATTTATTTTTTTAAGTTATAAGTATAGCATAAAATACACACCAAATTTCATTTATAACATAAAACATATTGTAAAAATATAATATTATAGAAATGGGTTAAATGGGTCAACCCGCCAACCCGATCGGGTTGACCCGAACCTGACCCGTTTAGCTAAACGGGTTGGCGGGTTCAACCTGAAACTGACCCGAACCCGTTTAGACTAAAACCAAACCCGCGAATTTCGTGTTAGGTTCGTGTCGTGTTTTTGGGCCGTGTCAGAAATTCACATACTTAATTATTTTAATACGTCTATCTCTCTTCATGCCCCCCTTAATACCTATGAAGGATGGTGTTAGGGGTGTTCATCGGTTTGGTTTATGGTTTATTTGGTTTATTCGGTTCGGTTTATTCGGTTTTCAAAATTTTGTACCCCAAACCAAAAACCAAACCAAACCAAATAAGGAATATGCAAACCGATCCAAACCAAACCAAATTCAATTCGGTTTGGTTTCGGTTAGAAACCAAATAAACCAAATCTAACCAAATTGTACTTAAGTACTTTTTTTCTTAATTTATATTTATGTTTGTGTTCCAACTTCCGAACATCACAACTAATTTACACCTAACAATATATGAATACAAGAAAGTTTCATTGCGAAATAAAACAAACACATCCATAAAGTAGTAGTAGACACAACCACAAAGTTAAAGTTTCAAAACATATACCATAGAAACTATTGGATGACTTAAATAGTGGTTTTGAGTTGGGATTTTAGATTTACATTTGGTATTTTAGGATAATAAATTGTTTATGATTTATAAATATTATTATTTTTATTTAATAATTAATTAAGTTAAATGGTTTATTCGGTTATCCAAATAAACCGAATAAACCAAATAAAATAAAATGTGGATCCATAAACCGAACCAAAAACCATATTCACAATTCGGTTTCGGTTAGAAACCAAACCAAAAACCGAATTCGTTATTCGGGTCGGTTTATTTGGTTACGGTTCCGGTTCAGTTTACGGTTTTTATTTGGTTACGGTTTTTTCTGAACACCCCTAGATGGTGTGGAGCTGTTATCAAACTCTTTCAGACCCCTATTATGCCTATTACGTATGCCTTAATGTTATATATATATTATTCAAAAAGGTAACCTATTTCGAAAGGTAATTTATTGAAAGATTACCTTGAGTTAGAACTAGGAGAAAATCATAAGAATAAGCATTTGTGATTTGACCAAATTTGTTTATCAGTCATCGACTTCTTTTGAGGTTGTAAATTTGACCATTATACATATTTTCATATATTAGAGATACCGATCACAACTAAATACGTATCAAGTGGGCTAATTTTGCGCATATCCCCAATATTACCTTCACGAATAATAAAGGTTGTGTGTTATTCTTTAATGCCTAATGAAAGTCATCCAAATTAGACATTAAACGCCGCCTCCATGGGGCGTCAAAGGCTTAATCGTGAGAGTGGCCATGATGTTACGCGGGTATGTGTGAATTAATTTTGGGCCAATAAAAATTAAATTGCACATCATGAGACGATACCACGTTAGCCCATAAGTATCCGGTGAAGGAAAAGGTTATGCAATTTCCTTTCATGATTTGTGACTCACTTGATTATAGATATGATAAAGAGCTCACTTGTACCGTACAACACACATGGCAAAGGGTACAACTGTAACTGTACAAGTTAAGCAAATAATGAGACCAACAAGGGGTTGATTGTTTATCTGTTTACGAGCCTCCTAATGGTTTAGACCTCTTACTGGTTCAGTACTTAATGGGTCAGACTGTTTGTTTCACGAGCAGATGTCTGAATGGTTCAAACATTTGCCTCTGAATGGTTAATCATTTTACAGATTCTGAATGGTTAAGACTTATAATCTAAATTGGTCAGACATTTGCATCTGAACGGTTAAGCATTATACAGGCTCTTAATGATTCGGATATCTTACTAGTTCAACACTTAATGGTTCAGATCTCTTACTGATTCAACACTTAACCATTTTCAAATGTTGCCAAAGAGCCCCTAGGTAAATAACACATGACATATCTATCTATGTTGTTGGCGGCTAAATAAAAACAAAAGAAAATGAGAAAATCTACGAAATTTACACAAAACCGTTAGATTCCAGAAACAAAAAGCCAACGTACAAGTAACTAAACACAGGGTACAACTGATACAAAAAACCTACAAAATTACACATACAAACCCATCAAAATTCCCAATTATTACACGATTCATACAACAGAGGGAACGGCACGAGTGACATCATCATCAGCGACCATATCGGAATCGACCGGCGCCGCCATCTCCGCCGCCGGGGCGGCCGTTGTTGGCGGTTGCGGCGTGGATGATTCCAAGTGTTTCGGCGATTTTGACGGCGAAAGAAGTTAAAAGATAGGAAAAGTCTCCGAACACTTGAGCTCTGATCTTTCCTCTTCGGATTGTCGGAGCCATTTTGGGATTGGAATATTCCGGTGATTGATTTGAATATTCCGGTTAGGAGTAGGATACTAGGGAATTTGATTTGAGTATTATGTGGTAGGGTTCACGATTTTATATGAGTTTGTGGGGTTCATCTCAACACGCTTTGTCATTGCTGGGTCCCACTCCACAGTTCCTCTAGAAAATTGATTTCTGAGGTTATGACTGACGGCCACACCCACAAGTGTGAACAATGGAATGTTTGCTAAAGGTACCTTGGATTTTACCAACGGAGACAACATTTAAGGATGGAGGATGCGATTTGGTTCTGAGTCATAATCAAAAACGTAGAAATGTAACTCATAGTTCGGTAAAAAAATGTCACAAAAAACAACTTAATTTAGGCCTAATAAACAGAAGAATGAGGTTGGCTACTGAAGCAGCTGTCGTGAGCAAATAAAAAACAAGTATCTAAAAGACTTAAATACCTATACAAGTACGGGTAAGTAAAGTCATCACCATTGGGAATACGTGGTCAATGTGTATCTAAATTATCAAAACAATTAACTACTAATCTTGTTTTTGCGTGAAGGAAAGTAGCTCCAGAACAGTGGTACCAAGTCTGCTTATGACTAGTTACCTACCTATGGACCCCATAGAATAAACAATGGTGGGCACAACCTTGCCTATGACCATGTTTATCTGCCGATAGTCCAGATTCACATTGTTCGACCAAACACGACCAACAATGGCGCAACTACCCCACGTTCCTCAAACGAACATGGCCAACAAGGTACGGCAACGAGGTAACCGCAAAGAACGTGCGGTTACTAGAGAGCTAAGCCTCAGAGCACGTGCGGTTACTTGAGAGATAAACCGCAGAGGACGTGCGGTTACTAGAAAACTCAACTGGAGAACATGAATACCCCACAAAACAGGGTTCATCATTGCATGTCCAGTTGCTAAACATAGAACTTGAGCAAAGTACTTACAACTTTGCACTAGCTGACGCAGAGGTTACAACTAGACTGACGAAGACGCACATCTTCAGTCACGATCTCAAAGGTTGGTTCGAACCCTGCTGACACCTTCAGTCACCATCTCAAAGGTTGGTTCGAAACACCAACAGGTGGCTGATGACATCAAGAAAGATTTTGATTGATTTGAAAGAAAACTGCAAAATTAATTTAGAAATGTGTTATCAGATTTATGAAAAGCAACCCCCTTCGGAATTCAAGTTGTAGGTTTACACAAAACTCAATTTAATCACAAGAACACCACATAGATATGGCGTTGGAATACTACTTAGTTGAAGTAACAATAAAAGACAATGTTTAAACCTAATCGTAACAATCCAATTGCCCACTTGAATATATCAACTACCCACCTAATTACCAACCCACTAACGATGCAAGAAGTCCCAAATACGTTTGATAAAAGACAAGTAATTCAAACATAAACAACTATTCAACCGGAGGAAGTCACAAGAGGTTTAGCCACTTATGATTGTCATCACAACTTCAATATTTGTTTCAGAATGATCTTGTATGAAGAAACACGAAGAATGCTTGATTGCAGGGTGAAATCGCCTATGGAAGCCTCTGGTTCGTATGGAGTCGAATGAATGGTAATTGCTTAGCCTCTTAGCTAAATTGTGACAACCCGCACTAAACCAGGTATCCGTACGACTTAATTAATGATTAATTACTGCTTAATTACTGTGCTTTCTTGAACTAGCTGATGAACTGCTACTTAAATACTGATACATGTACTTACTTGCATCATACTTGCTTGCTGCCACTACATTATTTACATACGGAACCATAGTGACAAACATGATGCACAAAAAGCACAGTAGCACGATAACGGATAACCTATTGAACATGCTGATAAAGCCAGCATCAGGCAGACACTGCCTCCAAGGCCTATAAGAGCCTGAGATATTTTGCTACACTAGCAGTGAGTGTAGGATACAAGGGTTGTAGAACTGCGTCTCTAGGAATAAGATACACTGATTGGATGTGCCTAAAACGTACTTTAAGTACAAAACACAGCACTTTAATAAATAATCCAGCTTCTAGCTGACTAGTAAAGTGCCAAAATATGGGGAAAATACTACTAGACACTTTCTAAAGTATTGGAATTAAAGATGTGTCACTAAAAATAACAATAACGACACTTTAAAGCTTTTGTAACGCTCTAACGGATTACTATCCAACCGAACAACCGGACTATACCCGGAACATGAAAATATTATTATTTTCACTATTTATATTTTTCTGAGCCAGTTAGGGTCCCTGATTACCCTAACACCCGTCATAACACGCTATACTTAACTGACTAGGTTAAACACTTAACTAACCTATTTAACATAACTAATCACCCTAACTACCTAGTTGAAATCGAACAAGGTAACCCCCCCCCCCCCCTCCAATCGGCCCTAACTAGGAGGAGACAATACTTGGTACTTGGATTATTATTTTAATCCTCTATGTTGGATATCAAGATGACACATTTTCCATTGGATAATCACCTTCTAATTGTCTATAAGTAGAAGCATATGCACAACATGATCTTACACAACACAACACCACATTTCACTCTCTCTTCTCTTCTCTAGAGCTCTCGGCCGAACCCCCCTATAACCACCCACCCATTTTCGACTTCCATCTTCATCATTCCAAGATCATACAAGCTTTAAGGGTTGCGTATTAGGAGTCTTGAAGCAAACGGAACACGAAGGACCTCGTTGCTTAGCTTTTATCCACGCGTTTTTCATCAAGAACCTTCCCTAGCCTTGAGCTAGAGGTATAACACTTAAAACTCGTTTTTGCACTAATCTAAAGTGGTTAAAAGGATTTATGTCGGTTAAATATCGTTAACTTACAATTTGATGCTTAAAAGTCTACTAAAAGTATGAAAAATGGTGGTTAATAGCATTTTTGTTGTGTAAAAGTTGTAGTATTTGAAATATGTGGTTATCTAGACCCGATCTATGATGTGGTAGCTCGGATCACCATTTAACCCGGCTTGGTAAGATCGTTGATCTTAACATAAGCTTGTTTTGGTTAGTACAAGGGTTAAAAGGTGAAACTCTACCACGCATGAGACATGAACTTGTGTAAAAATGTTTTAACTTGTATAAAAGTTGTTTTCTTGTTTAACTCGCTAATCGGACACTTATAACACGATTTAACAACATCTAAATCACAAAACAGCAAGCTGAGTCACTGTTTCAGCCGCCTTCATCAGGCTGTAAATGGACTTTAAAAACTCGAAAAACGGAATTTCAAAAGCCTAAATCGTGTCATTTCGAAAAACGAAGAAAATGGCGCTGGAATCGTATTTTTCTGATGTCGGTTACTAATTTTAAAAACCTGTTTTCGTGACAGCAGCTAAGGCTGTTTGTTACTGCAGTAAATTGGGCTGTGCGTTTTCGATCACAACTTAAAACCCGAACCGAACCAGCCCCTGAAACTTTTATCTAACATGGTCACGGATGTATTTGTGACCCTCAAACTGGAATTTCGATAAACGGACATACGAGGAATTTTTGACGAATTTTTCCGTAAACTGTGATCAGAATGTGACAAATCTGATCACAGTTCGGTAAACGATTTTCTATAAATTATTGATAAGAAACTGGACCCCGATATTTTTATACAATCATTTTTGGGTCGATTAGGACGACCCGTAAAAATTAGGGAATTTTTGGAAAGGGTTAAGTATTTTATTTAGTCGTCCGAAAACAGTCCAGTTTCCACATATTGAAACTGAAACGACAAGGGTAGCGTTTCGCGTGTTAAAACGTAAGGGTTGATTGTTGATGATCATGGGTTGTTTTCAAAAAGAAAATGATGTGCGCATTAGCACGGACACTCCCGTTTTTAGGGGATACTCTGGCGAATTTTTCTAAAAATACCAAGACTTAGAAAAATTATTATTTTTCTAACAAGTATATTTAACCTCATTTCTCGGAATTAAACCTCGCCATGAGTTTTGACATAAATCTTTAAAATGTTGGTTATGAGACTTGAAAATGTATCTTGTCAATACTTAAAGTCACCACATACATAATACTTGTACAAATCCCCCATCCTTGGGAAGGAGAACAACTACCAAATATATACAGAATGTAAACATGAAATAGTTGTCTAACTATTTCCCAAAGACTTAAACTATAAAGCTAAGGCACGGCCGTCCGTCTAATAGAAGTAGCACTTGTAGGTCGTCGCACAAGCTTTCTGATTTGGAGTACTTGGTAGAGACGCACCGACTGTGAGTTCATGTCCCCCTTTTCTCTAACTGTTTTCAGTTTTCTTAACTGCGGGGGTGAAATACATGTTACTTTGTTTACAAGTACTATTATACACGGTATGTTAACGTAAGAAGGTTTACTACTTAGATCATGTGAATGGGTAGGCAGAACACCGAGGGACTTAAGCGGTAGATCTATCTGGGTGTAGCGAGCCCAACTCTAGGCCCAACAGAACGGACCTCTAAGAGGACCAACAGAACGGACCTTGAGTGACTTGGTTGCCCGACGCAAAAATCGGCTAGGGTTGAGTCTTCTACTTGCATTTCACACATGCTAATGGCCTTGCAAACCATTGGTGATCTCTTTTCCTTACACTGCTACATACCAGGAAACTTTTATACTTACAAGTGTTTTACTTACTCACTTGCACATGAACTCGCTCAACATTATTGTTGATTTTTCAACTTACATGTATTTCAGGAAATTAACGAGATCTGGCACGGTATGGCATGTTTTCCGCTGCACTAGTTTCCGAGGTCATCCGGGGTTTAGGGATGTGTCTCTTTCCTGGACAAGACACAATCCTTAAACCATGTTTATATTATGTTTAAGTTTGTAATGTCTGTTGAACAAGGTTATGGTTGTTAGGGTATGTTCCCGTTAAAACAAGGGTACTGTATTTGGTTTTCAAAACTTAATGGATGATCTTGCATGTTTTTAACTCATATAGCTTTGTTATGATTAAGCTATGGTATTAAGAAGTCACACCAAAATTAACCACGCTTCCGCAAAGCCAGGGTGTGACAGCTTGGTATCAGAGCTCTGATCATAGCGAACTAGGATTCTTTCTCGAGTCTAGACTATGATCACTAGGGCTCTCACGAAAACATTTTTACTGCATACCACTTAAGTCCAGATCCAAACTTTTTACAAACAAATGTTGAGCACATTTTATTCTTTATTATAGGCTCGGTCTGAGAGGCCGAGGCTCGGTCTGAAAGGGCGAGGCAGTAGGCTAGTGGGACTAGGAGAATTGGCTAGTGAGACTAGGAGAACTGGCTAGTGGGACTAGGAAGAGCGGTCTGAGAGGCTGGGAGGCTAGTGGGACTAGTAGAATGATTTGAATGCTTACTTGGTGACTATGTGATTAACTGACTATATGACTGATTATTATACGTATATGTGTTTGCATTACAAACATCATGCTCTCATCAAGTACTAGAAAGATGGACACTACGAATCCCATGGCCATAATATCAGACGACATAGTTTCATCAAAGCACGAGGTGTACATTTCCGATACTACCGGCACAGACAATGACGACTTTCAGCCCCTTTTGCGCTGCCTGAAGTCGTAGCAGAGCCTACTGATGGCCATCTTGTTGGGAACTTGCCACTCGCAGTAATCCCTGCTCCTGTGCCCCTTGCCGCTTATCTCGTGGTTGATATGCCCTCGACATTGTCTCTGAAGACAATGTCGAACTATTAAGAGGAGGACCCACTTAAGGGCAAGGCCCTATTGCTGCTGGCATTAGACTACTGCATGCGGACGCTCCTGTAGGGGAAACTCATGTCCATTCCCCTATCCCAGACTCATTTGAGTCTCTGACATCCGCATCTTCGCACATACAGGGAATGCAGCACCACTTACACGACGCCGACCCTGATATGGCATCATCAGCTGCACCGGATCCCGCACACAGATTTGAGTTTGATCGCGATAATGAGGACAATTCTGTTTTTCCGCCTGTGTTGATCTAGACCATGACATTGAGTTCATGCACTTAGACCAGCCCTTGGGGGATCCTGTAGCCCTGTCGACCCCTGTGTTTGTTGATCCAGCTGATTTTGAGATGGAGTTTTTGATTCGGAGCCGGCCGTGGCCCCTGAGCCAAACGCTGCTCCTGACCCCGCATTGGAGCATGACCCTGTTCATGCCGATGCACCTGCTGTTGCTCCTTGATTGATCATCTGCTTGGATGAGAGAAAATTTGGGGTAACTGTGCAAGACAATTTATTATTACGGGGGCCCACGTAATAACGATTTGTAGTGCACAGGAATCCTGGTGGACTCTGCAGGTCAAGCTAATGATAACCAATGCAGCAGGAAATAACTTAAACACGAATGACCCAGGGCGATGCAGCCTCGAGTTCATTCTATTACGAGCAACAAGCCAAATTGGCAGGCCTATGTGAAGGCTCAGAAATTTACTTCCCCACTCATACATTGAGTATATTTGCGTGTGAAATTGGGTGATTACATGATGGCTTATGTTGCTATATACACCTCATAGACAATTGAAACGTTGTCTAACCCGCTTCACACCACTTCGACAAAAGGGAATGTCACCTAGACATGACACAAACACCAGTACGTTGCCAAGGACAGAAGCCGAGCTGTAAGAACGCATCTTACCGATAAATGCACGACATGAAGCCCTCCGCTCTAAGTACAACGATGGCATTACTGGAAATAACCATCCAACTGGCTGCACCTATAAACAGTTCCTGAACTGCAAGCCTTAGAACTTTGATAAAACAGGAGGCACCGTTGCATTTGTTCGTTGGTCCGAAAAGACCGACTCCATTCTAAGAATGAGTAACTGATCGCCCCAACAGAGTGTTACCAACATCTCGGGGATATTTCTAGATGGCACACTCTCTTAATGGAACCTCCAGGTTCAGACCCTTGGCACGGACGCTGCTTATACACTGAGCTGGGACGAGCTCAAGGAAACGATTGAGAAGAAATGTTGTTTTAGGACTGAAATTCAGAAGCTTGACGTGGAGTCCTGGAATTTGAGAATGGACGAACCAGAGACTCCTGAACATGTCCAGCGATCGCACGACTTGTCTAGGGTCGTCCCCTACTAAGTCATTGATGTTGTATGATATAGTGGTGTACTTGTAAGCTTTACTTTGTGGTCTCGAATTGTGGCAATACAATCGCAGTATTCTCATCACTTGTGATGATTCAATCTATTGTTTATGTCCTATAACATAAGATGTTATGTGATTGATTTGTTGATAGCATGAGATGTTATGTGTTGGTATTGTTGAATGCATACGTACGCTTCACTTGCTATGACCTAACCTATGTGAAACATCTTTTAGAAGATGCCGCCAAGACGCGAAATACGCATGCCCACCTCTGAGGCAGAACTTAAAGAAATAATTGCTGCAGCTATAGCACAGCACGAGGCCCTACGCTCCGAACCTATCAGAGGTACCTCAGAAAATAACGGTTGTTCCTACTGGCACTTCCTCAACTACAAGCCTCCGAAGTTCGACGGCACTGGGGGTGCCATAACTTTTGTAAAATGGATTGAAAGTATGGAATCCATCTTTCGAACGAGTGGCTGTACGCCAGAACAACAAGTCCCATACGTTTCTGAGTTGTTTCAAGATGGAGCTCGATTATGGTGGAATCTTCAGGTTCGAATGATGGGCCTAACTACAGCATACGCGTTAACTTGGGATGAGTTGAAAGGAATGATGCATAAGAAGTATTGCCCCCAAACGGAAACCCAGAAGTGGGAAGATGAATTTCGGAGCCTAATGATGGAAGGTCCGAAGGTGTTGGAGTACGTGCAACGACTTCATGATCTGTCACGAATTGTTCCGTACCTGGTAAAACCAGAACTGAAGAAATTGGAACAATTCATTTGGGAGCTGGCGCCTCAATTCTTGAGCTTGATGACAACATCTACGCCACCAACAACTATTGTTGCAAGTAAGATGGGTTTGGCACTCGTTACGGAAGCAATTAGACTAGAAAAACTTGCAAACCCCGACAAGGAGACTCAGGTAGAGTCGTCCGGAAAGAACAAAAGGAAGCTCACCGAAGATACCTGAATGAATAATGATGAACAAAGATCTATTCGAGGTTGCTTTGACTGCGGGGACAAAGGGCATTTCAAGAAAGATTGCCCTAACAACAAACAAGCCAATGATAAGATTTACTTAGAAACTAAACCAAGATGTGCTGGGTGCAAGTATCACCATGATTGTGAATGTCAGAAGCCTAGGAACGGGAGGAAAGGACACGACAAAGGAGGTTGTGGGATGAAGAGTCCCATACAAGGAGAAAACAGTAACAACGCTCTAGGTGGAAATGGGAAAGGAAATGGCCGAATGCTAGGATGCTTCCATTGTAGGGACGTTGGACATTTTAAGAGGGAATGTCTGAAGTTGAAACAAGACCGTGAAAGAAGATCCAACATCGGAGCTTATGAGGCATGCCAGGATCCAGGTGTGATTTCTGGTACGTTCTCTAACAACCAAAACTTTTGCATCTATTTTGTTTGATGCTGGTGTCGATTATAGCTTCGTGTCGTTAGAATTTAAAAATATGCTTGGGTTAGCTGCTAATAAGTTAGATATTCCCTACTCGATCGAATTAGCCAATGGGAAGTTAGTAGAAGCCAATGAAGCCATCAGAGGTTGTGTGATTGAATTGGGAGAACGTGAGTTCGCTCTAGATCTACTACCAGTCCAGTTGGGAAGCTTCGACGTGGTAGTAGGGATGGATTGGTTATCAAGCAACAAAGCTGAGATAGTTTGTCACGAAAAGGTTGTTCGTATCCCAACCAATGATGATGAGACCATTGTTGTTCATGGAGAAAAGCGTGAGACGCCGTTGAGGATTATCAGCTGCTTGAAAGCAAGGAAGTGTTTGCAGAAAGGATGTGTTGCCTTCCTGGCACACATTATGGATAAGAAGGCTGTGGAGCCAAGAATTGAAGACATCCCTGTAGTAAGGGAGTATCCAGAAGTCTTCCCAGAAGACTTGCCTGACTGCCACCTCAGAGGCAAGTAGAGTTTCGCATCGACTTAGTTCCGGGCGCCGCGCCTGTGGCTAAGGCACCTTATAGACTTGCTCCGTCTGAGATGCAGGAACTGTCGACGCAACTTCAAGAGTTGTTAGACAAGGGTTTTATCCGACCAAGCTTCTCACCTTGGGGAGCTCCGGTCCTGTTGTCAAAAAGAAGGACGGTAGTTTTCGTATGTGCATCGACTACCGGGAGCTAAACAAGCTGACGATCAAGAATAGGTACCCTCTGCCAAGAATCGATGATCTGTTTGATCAACTTCAAGGTTCAAGCTTTTATTCAAAGATCGATCTTCGATCTGGATACCATCAGTTAAGGATACAAGAGGAGAGTATCCCAAAGACAGCCTTCAGAACTCGTTATGGACACTACGAGTTCCTTGTTATGCCGTTTGGTTTGACAAACGCACCTGCAGTCTTTATGGACTTGATGAATAGAGTTTGCAAGCCGTACTTAGACAAGTTCGTGATTGTGTTTATCGACGACATCTTGATTTATTCAAGAACAAAGGCCGAGCACGAACAACATCTTAGAGCTATTTTGGAGCTACTAAGGAAGGAACAGTTGTATGCTAAATTCTCCAAGTGCGAGTTTTGGCTACGCGAAGTCCAATTTCTTGGACATGTGGTTAATGGGAATGGAATCCATGTTGACCCCACAAAGATCGAGGCGATCAAGGATTGGGAAACGCCAAAGACGCCAACCGAGATTCGGCAATTCTTGGGTTTGGCTGGCTACTATCGAAGATTCATTGAGGACTTTTCGAAGATCGCTCAACCTTTGACGCTCCTCACCCAGAAGGATAAGACGTTTGATTGGGGAATCAAGCAGGAGGAAGCCTTCCAGATATCGAAGGATAAGCTTTGCAATGCGCCTATCTTAGCTCTACCAGAAGGTACAGATGATTTTGTGGTATACTGCGACGCATCGCGCCAAGGATTGGGTTGCGTGTTGATGCAACGCCAGAAGGTTATTGCTTACGCATCGCGTCAATTGAAAGTGCACGAAAAGAACCATACCACACATGATTTGGAACTTGGCGCAGTGGTTTTTGCCTTAAAGATCTGGAGACACTACCTGTATGGTACGAAATGTACAATCTTCACAGATCACCAGAGCCTACAGCATATATTCAACCAGAAGGAGTTGAATATGAGGCAAAGACGATGGGTTGAATTGCTAAACGACTACGACTGCGAGATAAAGTATCACCCAGGGAAGGCGAATGTAGTCGCCGATGCCCTAAGTCGTAAAGAGAGAATCAAGCCCATAAGGGTAAGGGCTTTGGAAATGATTATCCGAACCAATCTTTCCGTGCGCATTCGTGCCGCGCAGAAAGAAGCCCTCAAAGAAGGAAACCTTGGAGAAGAGTATCTCCGTGGGATGGAGAAGCTTTTGGTACCATACGAGGAAGGAACGTTATGATTCAAGAAAAGGATTTGGGTTCCTCTGTTTGGTGGATTAAGGAAAGTTATTTTCAACGAAGCGCACAAGTCACGGTACTCTATCCACCCTGGATCGGATAAGATGTACCAAGATCTCAAAGATTATTATTGGTGGCCTAGAATGAAAGGCGACGTTGCTGTCTATGTGAGCAAATGTTTAACGTGCGCTAAGGTTAAAGCGGAATACCAGAAGCCTTCGGGACTTCTGCAACAACCCGAGATTCCCAAGTGGAAATGGGAACAAATCTCCATGGACTTTATTACGAAATTGCCAAGAACGCCAAGAGGCCATGACACTATCTGGGTGATAGTGGATCGATTAACGAAGACAGCACTATTAAACTTGCGGAAATATACATGAGAGAGATTGTTGCACGCCATGGAGTACCTCTCCCGATCATCTCTGATAGAGACGGAAGGTTTGTGTCAAGGATATGGCAATCCTTCCAAGAAGCCTTCGGCTCACAGTTGAATCTGAGCACTGCGTTTCATCCGCAAACTGACGGCCAGAGCGAGCAAACGATACAGACTTTGGAAGACATGCTGAGAGCGTGTGTTATGGATTTGGGCGGTAGCTGGGACAAACATTTACCTTTGGTTGAATTCTCATACAACAACAGCTACCACACCAGTATTGGTGTCGCGCCATTTGAAGCCCTTACGGACGCAAGTGCCGATCACCCCTATGTGGGTCTGACGCAGGTGATAGGCAGCTTGCTGGTCCCGAAATCGTCCAAGAGACGACAGACAAGATTGCGCAAATCCTTAAACGCATCGAAACAGCTCGCCACAGACAAAAGGCCTATGCGGATCCGAACCGGAAACATGTGGATTTCCAAGTTGGAGAAATGGTTTTATTGAAGGTATCACCCTGGAAGGGGGTGGCACGCTTTCGGGAAGCGAGGGAAGTTAAATCCACGCTACATTGGTCCTTTCAGAATTCTGGAAAGAATAGGACTAGTAGCATACAAGTTGGACCTACCTGCTGAACTGAATGGCGTTCACAATACATTTCATGCATCCAATCTAAAGAAAAGTCCAACTCAAGTTGACGTTGCCATTCCCATCGACGAGATTCATATTGACGACACGCTCCACTTCGTTGAAGAACCTGTCGAGGTCACAGATTGGAAAGTTAACAAGACCCGTCGGAGCAGTGTCAAACTCGTCAAAGTGCGTTGGAATTCCAGACATGGTCCTGAGTTCACCTGGGAGCGTGAGGACCGGATGAAAGAGAAATACCCCCACCTTTTTTTCCTAAGAACCCTGCTTCTACAAGCAGAACTTAAATTTCGGGACGAAATTTATTTAACGGGGGGAGAATGTGACAACCCGCACTAAACCAGGTATCCGTACGACTTAATTAATGATTAATTACTGCTTAATTACTGTGCTTTCTTGAACTAGCTGATGAACTGCTACTTAAATACTGATACATGTACTTACTTGCATCATACTTGCTTGCTGTCACTACATTATTTACATACGGAACCATAGTGACAAACATGATGCACAAAAAGCACAGTAGCACGATAACGGATAACCTATTGAACATGCTGATAAAGCCAGCATCAGGCAGACACTGCCTCCAAGGCCTATAAGAGCTTGAGATATTTTGCTACACTAGCAGTGAGTGTAGGATACAAGGGTTGTAGAACTGCGTCTCTAGGAATAAGATACACTGATTGGATGTGCCTAAAACGTACTTTAAGTACAAAACACAGCACTTTAATAAATAATCCAGCTTCTAGCTGACTAGTAAAGTGCCAAAATATGGGGAAAATACTACTAGACACTTTCTAAAGTATTGGAATTAAAGATGTGTCACTAAAAATAACAATAACGACACTTTAAAGCTTTTGTAACGCTCTAACGGATTACTATCCAACCGAACAACCGGACTATACCCGGAACATGAAAATATTATTATTTTCACTATTTATATTTTTCTGAGCCAGTTAGGGTCCCTGATTACCCTAACACCCGTCATAACACGCTATACTTAACTGACTAGGTTAAACACTTAACTAACCTATTTAACATAACTAATCACCCTAACTACCTAGTTGAAATCGAACAAGGTAACCCCCCCCCCCCCTCCAATCGGCCCTAACTAGGAGGAGACAATACTTGGTACTTGGATTATTATTTTAATCCTCTATGTTGGATATCAAGATGACACATTTTCCATTGGATAATCACCTTCTAATTGTCTATAAGTAGAAGCATATGCACAACATGATCTTACACAACACAACACCACATTTCACTCTCTCTTCTCTTCTCTAGAGCTCTCGGCCGAACCCCCCTATAACCACCCACCCATTTTCGACTTCCATCTTCATCATTCCAAGATCATACAAGCTTTAAGGGTTGCGTATTAGGAGTCTTGAAGCAAACGGAACACGAAGGACCTCGTTGCTTAGCTTTTATCCACGCGTTTTTCATCAAGAACCTTCCCTAGCCTTGAGCTAGAGGTATAACACTTAAAACTCGTTTTTGCACTAATCTAAAGTGGTTAAAAGGATTTATGTCGGTTAAATATCGTTAACTTACAATTTGATGCTTAAAAGTCTACTAAAAGTATGAAAAATGGTGGTTAATAGCATTTTTGTTGTGTAAAAGTTGTAGTATTTGAAATATGTGGTTATCTAGACCCGATCTATGATGTGGTAGCTCGGATCACCATTTAACCCGGCTTGGTAAGATCGTTGATCTTAACATAAGCTTGTTTTGGTTAGTACAAGGGTTAAAAGGTGAAACTCTACCACGCATGAGACATGAACTTGTGTAAAAATGTTTTAACTTGTATAAAAGTTGTTTTCTTGTTTAACTCGCTAATCGGACACTTATAACACGATTTAACAACATCTAAATCACAAAACAGCAAGCTGAGTCACTGTTTCAGCCGCCTTCATCAGGCTGTAAATGGACTTTAAAAACTCGAAAAACGGAATTTCAAAAGCCTAAATCGTGTCATTTCGAAAAACGAAGAAAATGGCGCTGGAATCGTATTTTTCTGATGTCGGTTACTAATTTTAAAAACCTGTTTTCGTGACAGCAGCTAAGGCTGTTTGTTACTGCAGTAAATTGGGCTGTGCGTTTTCGATCACAACTTAAAACCCGAACCGAACCAGCCCCTGAAACTTTTATCTAACATGGTCACGGATGTATTTGTGACCCTCAAACTGGAATTTCGATAAACGGACATACGAGGAATTTTTGACGAATTTTTCCGTAAACTGTGATCAGAATGTGACAAATCTGATCACAGTTCGGTAAACGATTTTCTATAAATTATTGATAAGAAACTGGACCCCGATATTTTTATACAATCATTTTTGGGTCGATTAGGACGACCCGTAAAAATTAGGGAATTTTTGGAAAGGGTTAAGTATTTTATTTAGTCGTCCGAAAACAGTCCAGTTTCCACATATTGAAACTGAAACGACAAGGGTAGCGTTTCGCGTGTTAAAACGTAAGGGTTGATTGTTGATGATCATGGGTTGTTTTCAAAAAGAAAATGATGTGCGCATTAGCACGGACACTCCCGTTTTTAGGGGATACTCTGGCGAATTTTTCTAAAAATACCAAGACTTAGAAAAATTATTATTTTTCTAACAAGTATATTTAACCTCATTTCTCGGAATTAAACCTCGCCATGAGTTTTGACATAAATCTTTAAAATGTTGGTTATGAGACTTGAAAATGTATCTTGTCAATACTTAAAGTCACCACATACATAATACTTGTACAAATCCCCCATCCTTGGGAAGGAGAACAACTACCAAATATATACAGAATGTAAACACGAAATAGTTGTCTAACTATTTCCCAAAGACTTAAACTATAAAGCTAAGGCACGGCCGTCCGTCTAATAGAAGTAGCACTTGTAGGTCGTCGCACAAGCTTTCTGATTTGGAGTACTTGGTAGAGACGCACCGACTGTGAGTTCATGTCCCCCTTTTCTCTAACTGTTTTCAGTTTTCTTAACTGCGGGGGTGAAATACATGTTACTTTGTTTACAAGTACTATTATACACGGTATGTTAACGTAAGGAGGTTTACTACTTAGATCATGTGAATGGGTAGGCAGAACACCGAGGGACTTAAGCGGTAGATCTATCTGGGTGTAGCGAGACCAACTCTAGGCCCAACAGAACGGACCTCTAAGAGGACCAACAGAACGGACCTTGAGTGACTTGGTTGCCCGACGCAAAAATCGGCTAGGGTTGAGTCTTCTACTTGCATTTCACACATGCTAATGGCCTTGCAAACCATTGGTGATCTCTTTTCCTTACACTGCTACATACCAGGAAACTTTTATACTTACAAGTGTTTTACTTACTCACTTGCACATGAACTCGCTCAACATTATTGTTGATTTTTCAACTTACATGTATTTCAGGAAATTAACGAGATCTGGCACGGTATGGCATGTTTTCCGCTGCACTAGTTTCCGAGGTCATCCGGGGTTTAGGGGATGTGTCTCTTTCCTGGACAAGACACAATCCTTAAACCATGTTTATATTATGTTTAAGTTTGTAATGTCTGTTGAACAAGGTTATGGTTGTTAGGGTATGTTCCCGTTAAAACAAGGGTACTGTATTTGGTTTTCAAAACTTAATGGATGATCTTGCATGTTTTTAACTCATATAGTTTTGTTATGATTAAGCTATGGTATTAAGAAGTCACACCAAAATTAACCACGCTTCCGCAAAGCCAGGGTGTGACATAAATTAGGTCGAAATCACAACTTTCCCGATTTAAGTCTCCCTCGCGTATCGCGGGGGATCTTTGTTCCATCAATCTCAACGCGGGAGACTTTGTAAAGTCACGGGGGAACATTTGGTATTTAACAACCCTGCGTGTCGCGGGGGTCTTCATCTCCTCCCCGCCGTGACGCGGGGGACCCACTTTTCCAGAATTTCACTTTTCTTTTCTCGTTTCTAGCGTGTGCTCCAATCTTCTTCTTTAAAGCTTGTTTTTCCTCGTTTAGCACACTTTTAACCTGTAAGACACTATACAACATAAGTACAATAAAAATACACAAAATGACTCAATACTAAACTAAAACATATACAAAAGTAATACATTTACATTGTGTTCTTACCAAGACATCAACTACATAAGAAAAAGTCATTCGGGTAGTTTGAGAATATCGTCACAAATATTTGGGTACTTAGGGTTTAATTATAGTAAAAATGAGCTAGCACTTCCTCATTGGTTGGTTTAATTTGGGTAGTTTGAGTATCCCGTCGCAATTTATTTGGGTACTTTCGGTTTAATTTGATTAAAATGATGTGGTACTCCCTTATATTTGGGTACTTTGGGTTTAATTTGATTAAAATGAGGTGGTACTCCCTTATAGATAGGTTTAATTTGGATAGCTTGGCCGTTTGGGGAGTGCCCCTACAATTTATGAAGCGATCACCCCCGGATTTTCGCCTCACCAACGGGCTTTGGCAATAGTGTGAGTTAGGTAACTCATAAACCATCTAATTATATTCTAAATCTACAAGTATGTTCATCATAAGATTTTAACCTCAACTTCATGTATAGTGATACATTTTCATTAGACATTCTGACACTTAGCTACAACCCTTTTGAGTCGTAATTTAAAAAGATAGTTCCACATTGTTTTTATCTAATTAAATCAGCCTTTTGTTTTTTTGTCTAATATTGGTTCGGGAAAATGACTAATTTTATGTAGTTATTTAATTACTTCATTCAAAGTTCTAAGTGTACCACAAGAGTCCATGCCCACGTGTGGTTGTTGCCCATTCCAAAAGAACATGACCCTACAGGTCCCACACGCTTTATGACATAAAATATACGTAAAGACACTTGAGAGATAATATACTTAAAGATGTATCTTAAGTCATTTGAGAATGATGGTTAAGCATTGATTTCGTCTTATTGTGATATATTAATTTGAATGATTTTTCATATATATTTTCAGTTATATTTTGATCTAAAATCATTAATTCGATACGATGATACTAAATGGCCATGTGTTCAATATAACACAGTTTTGTAAGACTTTGTGAATCACACAATAAGGCTAAGCGGTGTGAGGCTCGGCCTGGGCTCGGCGAGGCCTGACGACGTCCCAAACACCGTTCCCCCCCCCCCCCTCTAGCGGCGTCCTCCCTGTCTCCCTCCGGACGATTGTAACGCCCCCCTCTCACACACCTATACATACAACTTATCTATACTATATTATAATGCATGAAGGAGGGGTATTTTAAGATACTGAAGGGGTAAGGTCCCAAAAAACCTCGCTTCGAGTATTTGAGACCATACCACAACCTCATCTTTTAACCCTCTTTAAACCTTGCGCGGCCGCGCACTGGTCCTACAAAGAGAACTGAGAAGAAAAGCAGCAAGCAACACCCGCGCGCCAAAGGAGAACTAATGTATCCTTGCGGCTCTCTCCATAAAAAACGGGTAAAAATCCCAGCAAGCATTCTCGCTTAAATAATACCCAGACTTGGATATTATTTGCTCCAATTGATACCACACGATAAGGAGTCACACTGGATTATGGCAGTAATCTTCTAGAAGACTCAATCATGGACCACCAGACGGTTATAACCGTCTGGCCACGTGTCATCATCTCGGGCTCTCTTGAAGTCATGGTGATGGCATGGAATTAAAGAGAAATCTCCACTTGCCCACTTTCCACGTGGCAAATCTCCAGCCGTTGATCTAGATCGCGATTCGTGTACTCTCACGTCCGATTAAGAGAATTAACGAAGGGAAAAATAACCGCTTACGGAGTTAGCATTTTTCGTCAACATTTCAATAACAGGTTTTCCCGCCCAAAACTTCGGCTATAAATAGAAGAGTAATTCAGGTATAATTTCAAGTTACATTCACTTCACTTATACTTCTTCTTCTTCAAATACCGATACTTATTCTCACGCCGGAGGGTGGTCACGGAGAGAACCCCCATTCTCCCCGTGGCGAGTCTAACGGTGTCTGTTTTGCAGCTATCATGAAGAGAAGAAGATCTGTCCCATTAAACCGAGCGAGAAGAAACCAACCTTTTTTATGCTGAACCTAACCCCCTGGTTTATCTGATTCCGGTCATTTAACCAGTGTTTCTTCATTAGCGCCCACCGATTTCTCAGTTTCATCCGTTTTTTCTCGTCTCGATTTGTTTTTTCTCAACCCTCTGTTTTCATATGGCAGAGAATTCATCATTTCACCCATCAAGTTCTCGATCTGAAATCAAGGATTCTGCAACCCGAGATATTCAGATCGACGGAATCATGGGCAACAAAGTAAACAACACAAGTCATGTGGAAGGAGACGATTCCTCACCACAGATCGGAATTCGTAACCGTGCAGATCTACTCCGGGAGGAAACCCTAGAGTACTGGTTCGCCAGATTCCAGCTCGCCATGAAACAAATTTTCCCTCAAAATATCAGATTAGAGTTGCCAAACAACAGATCTGATATTAAAAAGGAAGATCTGGAAAAATTCAGCACTACAGTATTGGACCCACAGTTAGTCTATCAGTGGGACATCCAATCTAGCAGTCACAAGCAAATAAACATGGTACAAGGAAGTCCTTCACGAAGGCCAAACAAACGAAGCCATAATCAACACTGGAGGGAGCAGCAGGTTGTGTTTTCTGTCGTTCCCGGAGGAACGCAGGAAGAACGTCCAGTAATTATTACCGGCATCTTCGGTCACTACAGAACTGACTACATGTTCATAGATCCAGGAAGCTCAATGGACATAATCTATGAACAATGTTTCAAACAACTCGATCCAGAAGATAAGGCACGACTAGAGCCAGTTGATTTCCCCCTCACTGGTTTCTGTAATGAAGCTGTTTTCCCATTAGGACAAATTGCTTTTCCCGTGACTCTCTCAGATGGTGAACATTCACGCACAGTCATGGTAAATTTCATGGTTATGCCAGCAACATCACGTCACGATGTATTGCTAGGAAGAAGATCACAACGAGAATTCAGCATGATTACTTCCATTCAACATGCTGCTTGCGGGTTTCCAACGGAAACTGGAGTCGCAATCATGTATTCCAGCAAGGAAGTTATGTACGTGGACGATGAACCACCAGCAAAGGTTGCTAAACCTTCAACATCAAATGAACCAGAAAAGTGTGTTCTTAACGAAGAATATCCAGAGCAAACAATCTTGTTAGGGCACGCCGTTTCACCAACAATACGGATACAATTGAAAGAATTACTTTCGAACAATAAAGACATATTCGCCTGGTGCCCAGCAGACATGACTGGGGTTCCATGAGATATAGCACAACACTGTTTGAACGTCTGACCCTCAGCAGAACCTTTTGCATAAGGAAGACGCAGTCTCAGTGCAGAAAAGGCGGAAGTAATGAATGAGCAAGTAACAGAGTTACTCAACGCCGGGATCCTGCGTGAAGTACAGTACCATACCTGGGTCGCTAACCCAGTAATGGTTCAAAAACACAACGGCGGATGGCGAATGTGCGTCGACTTCAAAGACCTAAATAAAGCTTGCCCGAAAGATTGCTATGCGCTTCCTGAAATAGACAAAAAAGTCGACTCTTTAGCATCTTTCCGCTGGAAGTGCTTTCTCGACTGTTACAAAGGCTACCATCAGGTGCAGATGAAAAAGGAAGATGAAGACAAAACGGCTTTACGCACAGACAAGGGCATCTTTTGCTATACAAAAATGCCCTTCGGTCTGCGCAATGCCGGAGCTACTTACCAGCGATTGATGGATACAGTCTTCGGGGAAGACATTGGAAAAACAGTGGAGGTATACATGGATGACTTCTTCATCATGAGCCAAGAAGAATAAACCATGCTCGCAAACATTCAGCGTACGTTCGATTCATTGCGCAGTGTCAATTTAAAACTTAACCCAACAAAGTGCTCCTTTGGAATGGAAGAAGGAAAATTTCTGGGTTTCATAGTAACCAGAGATGGTTTTAAGGTTAATCCGGAAAAGGTGCAAGCCATTCAGTTAATGTCGTCACCAACAACAGTACAAGAAATGCAAAGACTCGCGGGAAGACTAGCAGCCTTGAACAGATTCTTGGCAAATCACGCTGCAAAATTCTTCGCCATCGGATCCGTCGCCTATTCCTCATTTTTCCCCAAATTGGAAAATATCTACACACTCCAAAAGGATATATAGGCCAGAGAAAGAGGGCGTTAACATTGAAAGAAGGGTTGTGATGATTAAGTGTCTAATCAGTTGAATCAGAGACGGCGCTGCCACTGCAAAAGTCACATCACATTTAAAACCATCTGACACAAACGACTGTACATTCCTAGAGTGACAATCCAGTTCGAAGACGAAGAGGCAATACAAGTTGTATTTCCACAATGACATAAGCAGTCGTCAGCTCATCATTACAAAAAAACTCTTCGCCCAAGGTAACAATAGTTAGGAATAAAGAAAAGATATAAATATCTTCCCCCAAAAAAAGATTTCCATCTTTTCTGAATCACGATTCTTTCAAAAAACCAATAAGCAAGAGTATCTTCTCCTAGAAGATTCTCCATTTTCACGCCAAAAACTCCACAGCACCTCTCTCTTATAGTCCAGTGCTCCACTTATTTGCATAAGAGCAACACTAGACTGGGGGGACTTGAAGGGGTAAGGTCCCAAAAAACCTCGCTTCGAGTATTTGATACCATACCACAACCTCATCTTTTAACCCTCTTTAGACCTTGCGCGTGTAACACCCCAAAACCCGAATGTCTATATTCGTTACATGTTTTAATATGGTACATTGAGAAATAAATAACTAGGTTAATTATCCTAGTTAAAAGTATAGTAGAAACAAGTAAAGAATGAAAGTGTGCCAATTATGTTAAATGGTAAACATGAGGGGCTAGATGGTATAGGATGAAAGATGAGTTATTAAAAGAAAATAATACACACACAAACACACCTTCGTGTGTGTGCAAGATCGACCAGGAGACTCCCATGGAGTCTCAAACCCTAAACATGAAAGATCATCCAATTGGAAGGCTAAATGATGCTTAAATTCATAACCAAACACGGATTAACGATCACCTTCACAAGGTGATCGTAAGGTATGTCTTAGATTCTAGATTGGTGATGATGCATGAAATGGGTTATGTTGTAAATCACGAATTTGTATGAAATTGAGCATGAGTATGTGTTAGATTCATCATTTGGAACATGGATTATGCATGAATTGGGGTAATTTGATGTTTAAGGGTGAAACCCATTTGTTATGGTGAAGAAGATGACATGAGTAAATCATCTATGTTTAAGTTCTTGCTTAATATTGATGTATTTTGAGTTGTATGATGTATTCTTGTTAGAAGGATTGAAAGAAATGTGATACTAGTATGTTTGATGTTATGCATGTATGAATCTTGTTGATTAGGAGGAAGAAATGGATGAATTTTGTATGAGATTAGAATGATATGCATGAACTAGTTGTACACTATGCTTACAAGGTAGTACATATATCAAAAGTATGATGAATTATGAAGAATTTTAGATTAAATCACTTGTAGGTGATTAACAAGTAGTTATGAAGTGGGTTTTAGATGATGTAATGTAATATGATGATTCACTTATGTTAATAATGCTTGGAATCATACATGTGTGTGAATGTTTAAAGAAATGGGATAAGAAATGATGAAGTGTTGTAGATGAAGTAAATGAAATGTGATGATAACATGTTTGATGTTTAATTCAAATACCCATGTTGGATTGTAGAAGCATTTGATGAACTATGTATGAATTTAGGAGATTTTGTATGAATAAGTTGTACGTTGTGCTTAAAAGGTAGTACGTACATCAAGTGTATGATAAAATGTATATAATGTCGTCCGTATAGTCGATTATGATGTTACGGGAATATGTTGATAAGTCGATAGATATGTATGGCTAATAGTTGACTTTTGAAAGTCAACTAAGTATAAGCAACATGAGTTGACTCGTTGTCATAAATATAGGTTGATGAGAAGTCGTATGGTACATGTAATAGCAATCCGTGTTAAATGTAATGACATGATGAGTTACATGAGTTAAACGTATGCGAACATGATTATATGAGTTATGTTTGTTAGAAATGATTGATGAAAGTTAAGTGTGAAATATGGAATTGATACGATTGTTATCATGTACAAATGAGTATGCTAATGATAGCGTGATTTCTATGACATGAAAGTATAGGAATCATGTGGAGACGGACTCAAGCGCGAAAGGCTAACGGGTCAAGAAGAGGCGTGGAAACGGATGTGGACACGGATTCATGAGGTAAGTGATTCCGTAATCACTTCTTAGTTGTTTATGTAAAGTTATATGTATTTTAACTAAATGTGTTAATTGAGGTCAAATAGGAATGAGTTGAATGAAATCGATGAAGTATTAAACGGATCTTAGCTTTGATCCGAGTAAGGTATATGCGTTAGAATTGAAGTTAAGTGGTAGGATTGGTTAAATATGCAATGAGGTCCTTGGTTGTAAAGGATTGAGCAATGTTGACAAAAACGCCCTTGATAGGTATATCGGGCGAACGACCTTAAATGCCCATTTGGAAATAAGCTAATCAATTAGAATAATGTTATAGTCATGTGTGGAAGCGAAGAGTATGGTTTTGTATGTCATAGACCATTTAATGCGCAAATACCCATAACGGGTCAAATAATTAGAGAATGGCAATAAGCCGAATGCATGCAAGTTAAGAATTTCCTTAATCCGTATGTGGGATTTTAAGTTTATATGATAGAATGTGAATTTACAAGCATGTAGGAAGAAACGGGAGGTTAAACGGGTAAACGGTTCGAAAGTTACGCGCGTTTTAGTGCGTTCGGACGTCGAAACGGAGCTGCAGAAAAATGCACTTTAGAGAGCCCGTCGCCGACGGGCAAGGAGGCCGTCGCCGACGGGCAAGGGAAAACCACTTTTTTTGCTGACGGGTTAACACACTGCCGACGGGTTAAATGGCCCGACGGGCATATCTACAACCCGTCGCCGACGGCTTGGAGCCCGTCGGCGACGGGCACTTGTTTGTAAGCTTTTATTTTTCGCGTCTGGTGTCTCCGGTTGACCCGTAACGTGTTCTGGTGCTCCGGTTTTCGACCCGGTAGCATGTAAAGCTCCCGAAAGGCTCCTTAACTTTGTCAAACCTGCATAAACGCAATACCTAATTAAAAGTAGGTCGTTCAAGATCTAAGACTCATATGAAATCATAAAGTTATATAATTACGAGCACCGGTTTTTAACCACGCATCAATCCTTAGATATTTATGGGCTGTAAATCAAAGTTTAAGTCCCATGTAAATATCGTATGAGTATGTGAGAGGTATGCAAGATGTGTTACGTGTATGTAGATGCGTATTTATGTATATATGAAAATACGTATAATGGCATGTATGTACGTAAAGATGTAGGAAAGGTATGCACCTATGCAAATGTGTATGTATGTACGTATGTATGTAAGTATGTATGCAGGATTGTATAAAGCATGTATGAGTGTATGCACGCACGTAAGTTGTAGGAAAGATATGTACGTATTTATATGAAGATATATATGAATGTATGCATGTATGTAGAGATGTATGAATGTAGATACTTACGAAGCGTACTTATGTATATATGAAGATGCGTATGATAGTATGTATATATGTGAAGGCATAGGGATGTATGTACGTATGCAGGTGTGTATATATGTACATATGAAGACACGTATGAGTGTATGCATGCATGTGTTGAGGTATGGATGTATGCACGAGTATATACAAGTATGATTCTGGATACGTTAAGTGTTAATGGTACTAATCGTGTGCCTGTAAAACGAAGTGTTACGCAGGTATATTATTGAAGGCTCACAAGAGAATGAATACGCGAATGATATGCTTAAAAATGAGAGAGAAGCTGAATGGAAAGCGTACATGTATTGTATTCTGGTTTAAGTC
The DNA here is from genome assembly GCA_030545235.1 of Helianthus tuberosus. NCBI lineage: Eukaryota > Viridiplantae > Streptophyta > Magnoliopsida > Asterales > Asteraceae > Helianthus > Helianthus tuberosus. The sequence goes on along the minus strand of CM060355.1, from coordinate 137,487,831 downwards.
TTGTATACTAATGTGTTGAATGTATGTGGTAATGCAGGTTGTACGGATAATGAGCGTTTATCACGAAGATTAAGGATCGAAGACCGAGTCACTAGAGAGATTGTACGGGGACGTTGAATGTAAAATGTAGAAAACATAAGCTATGTCTTTAATTAGTAAATAAGAGGATGACAGATTTATAATAAGAGTTATGATAAAGTTAAAGTTTAAATAAGTTGAGGTATTTATAAAGAAAGAAATTTTATGGCACGAATTTCCGCTGCGACTTTTGTCAAATATGTGTTAGGGTGTAACAGCGCGACCGCGCACTGGTCTTACAAAGAGAACTGAGAAGAAAAGCAGCAAGCAACACCCGCGCGCCAAAGGAGAACTAATCTATCCTTGCGCCTCTCTCCATAATAAACGGGTAAAAATCCCAGCAAGCATTCTCGCTTAAATAATACCCAGACTTGGATATTATTTACTCCAATTGATACCACACGATAAGGAGTCACACTGGATTATGGCAGTAATCTTCTAGAAGACTCAATCGTGCACCACCAGACGGTTATAACCGTCTGGCCACGTGTCATCATCTCGGGCTCTCTTGAAGTCATGGTGATGGCATGGAATTAAAGAGAAATCTCCACTTGCCCACTTTCCACGTGGCAGCCACCCCAGCCGTTGATCTAGATCGCGATCCGTGTGCTCTCACGTCCGATTAAGAGAATTAACGGAGGGAAAAATAACCGCTTACGGAGTTAGCATTTTCCGTCAACATTTCAATAACAGGTTTTCCCGCCCAAAACTTCGGCTATAAATAGAAGAGTAATTCAGGTATAATTTCAAGTTACATTCACTTCACTTATACTTCTTCTTCTTCTTCAAATACCGATACTTATTCTTACGCCGGAGGGTGGTCACGGAAAGAACCCCCATTCTCCCCGTGGCGAGTCTAACGGTGTCTGTTTTGCAGCTATCGTGAAGAGAAGAAGATCTGTTCCATTAAACCGAGCGAGAAGAAACCAACCCTTTTTATGAAGAACCTAACCCCCTGGTTTATCTGATTCCGGACATTTAACCAGTGTTTCTTCAGATACCCAAAAAATAAGAACGTTTCCCCCTCTTTATTTATAGAAATACCCTAAAATGAAGGTAGTTTGGTCTTTTAAACATTATTTATTTTTTAGCCCCTAAACTTATTATACTTAAATCCATAAGGTTTTAACAAAATTATAGATAATTAGTTACAATTCATCCTCCACAACAAACTTATCATTTTTTACGTATTCTTGACATATCTTATAAACTATAATGTTTAAAAAAGATCCAAAGATAGCATTACGACCTACACATTTTTGTCGACGTTTTGATAGTTGTCTTGTTCAATATCGACACACGGATTAAAAGGTACAAGTCGATAATACTTTAATGTACAAGTAATTAATACTTGTGATCTAATGCCCATCTATGCAAACAAAAACAAAAAGAATTAAAAGTACCATAACATAACATAAAATGAATATGTTATGTGTCACAATTTATTTTGTTAAAACTGTCTAATATCTGTACTTATATATATCTTATAAAAACTTAAAACTAACCATAACAAACTTCCTAAATAAAGGGTTGACAAATCTAAAATTAAACCCTAATGCACTTCTATAGTTACTACTACAAATACATAGCAAGACACCCCTATATTTATTCCTAAACAAAGTTAAAAATAGATCCAGTTCTGAATTCAATTGTTGCGAAAAATCAAGCATGCGAGATTGAAAATTCTAAGGTCAATTCTGTTATATCACGGAAGTGAATAATTGTTTTCTTGTATTTACTTTTATGTGCATGTTAACTTTTTGATTTTTCAGATTCAGTTGCATGATGAACATGCCAATTTAAACAACCCAAATGTCGAACAAGCTACTAAGGTATTGATTTTGCTAGTTTTTAAGTATTATTTTTGCGTATATCTTTCATAAAAACATGTCCGTTATGTTATTATATGTGTGTTTTATTGCATGATGATGGTAATAAAAGTGTTGATATTATTTCATATGTTGCAATGTTTAGTCCATACAGGTCTAATCTTCAACGTGAATTTAGTGAAGAGGTAATTTTTAGGTTTATTTAAACTTTTTTTAACTATCGGATTCAATTTTTGTCCTTTTTAAGGATCAGAAGTTTGAGACTCAAAGGAAGAGATCCAAGAGACTCTCTAAATAGAAATGGAATGTGGTTATTAATTTAGACGATTCTGAGGACAATGATAAAGAATCGAAATTAGAAAATACTGTTGATTCAAGCACAAACCAGAAAACCCGATTAAAATTACCACGAGTGTCAATTCAGAAGCGGAACAGATTTCATGCAGTCTAATATGAAATCTATCAAGTGTTTTTATGTTTTTATTTTATTTTCAGTTGTTATGTTTGATTTAGACATATGAATAAAGTTTATTTTATATTTGAACTTTATATTTGGTGTTAATATAATGCAGTTATTGACCATATTAATAAAGTTCAAAATAAAGTTAGTATCCTAAATTTACAAGTCAACTGAACTTATATAAGTTAATATCCTAAAGTTGCAATAAATAGATATTGCAGTTAGATATAGTCAAGCTGAAATTATATAATATTGTAGTTATTCTTGGATATTAATCTAATAATTTGTATTTCTTAATTAAAAAAATATTAAAGTAATAAACTTTAAAACTAAACTAAAAAACCGAACTTACTATGATATAAATTAATAAAGATATAAACTCTTAACAACCTATTTTTATAAAAATTGTTTTTAAAAGTTTTATAAAAATATAAATTATATATATACCATATTATAATGCATGAGGGAATGGTATTTTAAGATACCCAAAAAATAAAAACTTTTCCCCCTTTATTTATAGAAAAACCCCTAAAATGAGGGTAGTTTGGTCTTTTAAACACTATTTATTTTTTAGCCCCTAAACTTATTACACTTAAATCCCTAAGGTTTTAACAAAATTATAGATAATTAGTTACAATTCACCTCTTCACAATAAACTTATAATTTTTTTACGTATTCTTGACATATCTTATAGACTATATTGTTTAAAAAAAAAATCCAAAGATAGCATGACGACTTACACATTTTTGTTGTCGTTTCGGTAGTTGTCTTGTTTAATATCGACGCACGGATTAAAAGGTACAAGTCGATAATGCTTTAATTTACAAGTAATTAATACTTGTGATCTAATGTACCTAATCTACAAAGATGAGCTCCATCTATACAAACAAAAATAAAAAGAATTAAAAGTACCGTAACATAAAATGAAGATATTATGTGTCACATTTTATTTTATTAAAACTGCCTAATATCTATACTTAGATATATCTTATAAAAACTTAAAACTAACCACAACAAACTTCGTAAATAAAGGGGTAGCAAATCTAAAATTACACCCTAATGCACTTCTATAGTTACTACTATAAATACATAGTAGTTGCGAAAAACCAAGCATGCGGGATTAAAAATTCTAAGGTCAGTTCTGTTATATCGCAGCAGTGAATATTTGTTTTCTTTTATTTACTTTTATGTGAATGTTAACTTATTTGATTTTTAGATTCAGTTGCATGATGAACATGCCAATTTAAACAACCCATTTGTCGAACAAGCTTATAAGGTATTGATTTTGCTGGTTTTAAGTATTATTTTCGCGTATATCTTTCATATTAACATGTTCGTTATGTTATTATATGTGTGTTTTATTGCATGATGATGGTGATAAAAGTATTGATATTATTTCTTATGGTGCAATGTTTAGTCCATACAACTCTAATCTTCAACGTGAATTTAGTGAAAAAGTAATTTTAAGGTTTATTTAATCTTTTTTAACTTATGTATTCAATTTTTGTTCTTTTTAAGGATCGGAAGTTTGAGACTCAAAGGAAGAGATCCAAGATACTCTAAGAAATGGAAATGGAGTGAGATTATTAATTTAGACGATTCTGAGAACAATGCCAAAGAAGATGAATTAGAAGATACTGCCGATTCAAGCACAAACAAGAAAACCCGATAAAAAATACCTCGAGTGTCAATTCAGAAGCGGAACAGATTTCATGTAGTCTAATATGAAATCTACCAAGTGTTTTATGTTTTTTTTTCATTTTCAGTTGTTATGTTTGACCTAGACATATGAATAAAGTTTATTTTATATTTGAACTTTATTTTTGGTGTTAATATAATGCAGTTATTGACCATATAAATAAAGTTCAAAATAAAGTTAATATCATAAATTTACAAGTCAACTGAACTTATATAAGTTAATATCCTAAAGTTGCAATAAATAGATATTGCAGTTAGATATAGTCAAGCTGAAATTGTAAAATATTGCAGTTATTAACTGGATATTAATCTAATAATTTGTTTTTCTTAATTAAAAAGTAATAAAGTAATAAACTTTAAAGCTAAACTAAAAAACTGAACTTACTATGATATAAATTTAATAAAGATATAAACTCTTGACACCCTATTTTTTTGTAAAAACTGTTTTTAAAATTTTATAAAAATATAATTTTTTTATATATAAAAAACGAAATTTAACAATTAAAGTTAAAGGTGTAAAACGTACTTACGAGTCAACTACTATTTTTTATTTTTATACAAACAAAAATTTTAAACTTAAAGTTTATTGGATGAGTATCATGTGGATATTTAAAAAAAAGATATGAACTTTAAAGAATAAAATTATAAACTTTATCATTTAACCAACAAAATAAAGTTACTTTACACCTATAACAACTTATCTTTTTTTTTTGTCATTTGATTATTTTTTTAATCGAAACTTTACATGTGTAAAACAGTTTTTTTACTTTATTTATAAACAAGACATTTTGTTTTTATAAACATTTTTATAACAAGTAATATAAATAAAATACTCCAGAAATCTACAATCTTTACTAAATAAATACTAAATTGTGTTGCACATTTTTAGAAATTATAAGTTCAACTATATTGTTATAGATAATATTAGTCAGTTCTAAAAGAATTCTTTACTAACTTTACTAGATACATAGTAGATTGTATTGCATATTTTTAGGGATTAAGTTAAAAATAGACTCATATAGATAAGATTAGTTGGGAACTAAAAATTTGAACTTAGTATGATATAAAGTTAATAAAGATATAAACTCTTAACATCCTATTTTTTATAAAAACGGTTATTGAAATTTTTTTAAAATATAAATTTTTTATATCTGTAAAAAATCGAAATTTAACAATTTAAGTTAAAGCTCTAAAACGTACTTACGAGTCAAATACTATTTTTATTTTTATAAAATCAAAAAATTTAAACTTAAAGTTTATTGGATAAGTACTATGTGGATATTTAGAAAAAGTTATGAACTTTAAAGAATAAAATTATACTTTATAATTTAATCAATAAAACAAACATACTTTACAATTTTAACAACTTATCTTTTATTTTTTTGTCTTTTGATTATTAGTTTTTATAAAAAAACAATATTTTTTGTCTTTTGATTATTAATTTTTATAAAAAAAACAAAATTTTTACATATGTGTAACACTTATGACATATATCCACCACAATAATGTTATCATAAATACTATACGATTAAAAAAACTCAGAAACGAGTGCCGCAATGCAAAGTGTCGCCCCCGCCGCATCGCGCGAACACCCTACTAGTATATTTTAACAACTCGTAAAATCACGACCAATATAATGAAGACACATGTCATGGGCTTAAACGTGTAAGGATTTATTTCCGAGGGACTGAAATTGTCAAACAATGTAAATATGTAAGTAAAAGGAATCCAAAGTGTCAACATGCCATTCTTGAGCCTCTGATTGACCTCACACGACGTTCATATTCTTTAACGAATAATTTGTCGAACTTAGAAAGTCGTTTGTGCTCAAAATAAGGATCTTACGAAACATAGGGGTTAAAGGTGTCAATATGTTGAAAGTAACCTCTGAGTGAACTTTTAACGATCCCAAAAACATTGTAATGATTATATATTTTGCTCTCAAGAATAACGGATATTAATTTTGTGGAGTTTCGAAGAAAACAAGACTTTCGGGTGATCGTACATCTAACCGGGAGCTTAACGGAGTTAGTTTATGACCCAAGGTCTTTAAAAGTTAACTATGAGGGTCCTAAATGCAATAAATGGAAGTAAAATAAAGTTTAAATAGACCAGGGACTGAAATTGCAAAGTTGGCAAACTGTTTACCGGAGATTGCCCTTTACGCGGGCCGCGTAAACCTCAGGCCAACTCTTACGCGGGCCGCGTAAGAGTGCCAGTAACAGCAGACCTGCACAGCTGCAGGTTTAATCAGTTCCACCGCCTTTGCATGCCTCAAATCGATACCAGGGACTGAGCCAACAGATTTTCATGCATAGGGGACACCTGGAATCACCAGGGATCATTTGTAGGGGCATGTGGATCAATCTTGGAGCTCTAGAAATGCTAAATAAGGGCCGTTTGTTTGTTAGTTCATTTGCACATTCTCAAATTTTATTCACAACTCTTTCTCTGGAGCTTTATGGAGTTCAAGCAAGTTTTCCTCAGCTCCTAATTCGTGCTAAGAGCCCTTGTAAGCATTCTTAGCCTCTTTAGTTCAAGTTTTATTAGTTTAATGACCAAAAGTCAAAGCCATCGTAATTAAGCTTTGACTTAGTGATTAATCACTAATGGTCCAGCCATTATTCGAATTGAAAGTGGCTATGAGTTGGTAATTATGTAGGTAATTAACCCTTAAAAGGGCACCTACTGATTTCCACTCTAACTTGGTCAAATGTCGGGTCAAACTTGTTATTAAAAAGTCAACAGAATCTGTTTTTGCAAATAAATCCATAACTGATAATGTAGAAGTTATGGAACATATTTTAACATTAAAATAACTTGGTAAATAATATAAGAACATGTTTGGGCATGTTCAACCCGACAATTCTGAGTTTGGGATCGTTTCGAAACCGAAAGTCGCAAAAGTAAACTTTTGCTTTGACTTTCAGTTTTGACCCGATTTAGCTTAGTTTAGATATGCCTTAGGATTCCGTTAGGACCATATTACATGTTAGTATTACCCTCTGAGGTTATACAACTTGGTTCCTTAAAAATCCTAGTTCATTGCATGTTTCCGTTAAATGCTTAAAAGTTGACTATTATGCCCTTTTGAGATTAAAACGAGATTTTTGAAAATGTGAGAGGACAAAAACCTGTATTACTGATTTATGAACATGTCCTAAAAAATTGACATTACTTTGAGGTCTAAATTAGGAGTTATGCTCGATATCGTAAATTGAAGCCTTTTTATTAATTAAACGGCATTTTTGGCATAAAACTTATTTAAACCCAAATTTTGACACCAAACCTTTTACCCACTAATGTAATATAATATTTTGGGATTTTTGGAGATTTATTAATTTTTAAACTGATCATAACATGGGGTTCTTGCTTTGATTCGGTAATTGACGGTTATACCTTTTTTACTAATAAAATGAGTTTTAAATAACATTTTGATACCAAATCTTTTTCTACTGATTTCATATGTTAAATAAAATATTTTAAGCCTTCTAGACTGATAAAAATCTCAGCTTTCCTTATATAACCTGAAAATCGACTAAAACCGACTTTTTACGCGTTTTAAACACATAGTATGGGTTAAAACTATGTTTAACATTTAAGACCCATTACCTACTGATGTTATAAGTAAATTTTGATACTTTAACAGTAGGTAAAAGTTTTAAACTCAGATTTCCAGAAGTGACCCTTAAAGCTTATGTGAAATGACCAAAATGCCCCTACGGTGCATAGTTTGGTCATAAATGATAAATTTAACTTATATATAATATCTTACTGTTATGACTTGCAAAAATAAATATTTTTACTGATCATTTTAGACTAGAACCTCATATTAATATTTAATCTCTTTTATAATCTTTAAAATGACCAAAATACCCCTACGGGGCTTAAATTGATTTTAAATTCGTTTTTGGCATAATGGAAGGTATCCTACTAATATCATAAAACATTTTAAGCATCTTAACTTAGGGAACCTGTTCATGACTCATTTGGTTATCCGTTATGTGTTAGGCCCTAAAGTGTGAGACTGACGCATCAAATTAACACAACGGGCTATGGTTACGAACTGGGCTTTACCGGGTTAGATAGTATTAGGTTTTGGACCTTTATAGGTCACTTGGGCCAAGCTTTAGGCCATGTGGGTCAAGCAAGCCCAAGGGGAGCCCATGTAGGGAAGTGGACTTGAGTTAGTATATAAACAAGTTATTAACTTGTTTTAGGTTTTGAACCTTTGGAACCTCTAAGAACCTCCCAGTTACTGAAATTCTAGAGTTGAGAGAGAGAGGTGATTCGATTATGAAGAACACTTGTACTAGACGGTTTTGCTTGTTCAAGTAATAGAATCGTGTGCAAGTGTTTAAAGGTGATTCGGTATTGTTCTTTGTTATTCATATTTTTCGTTATTCTTGAATCTCACCAAGTTTGGATTCCGCACAAACTTGGTGATTGTTTGATATCATTGAAAGATCCGTTTAAACGGGACTTACAACTGGTATCAGAGCCATTAGAACCTGTTTCTAGGCTCGGTGTGATATCAAGGATTCAAGATTTTCGCTATTTTTTGGTTGGTGTTCTTCGTGTTCTTCGCGTTCTTCGTAGTGTTCATCGAAATTTCATCTAAAATCACTATATTTTGGTGTTTTGATTTTGAAAAAGACTGTTAAAAAGATTAAACATAATCTTTTATTTTTACTAAAATATCTTGATTTTAAAATTTCTACAACGTTTTCGGTGATTTGTTGAATTGATAGAATCTTTTGAAATTTTCTAATTTCCAAATTTAAAAGTTTCATCAACTGTTTCGAGTCACTATAGGTCTCGAGTCAACAACCTTCTCCAAATTGACATCACTTGAGGTCTTGACTCAACTTTATCTCACATTCACGGTCTCGACTCATCAACACATCTTCACCCGGTCTCAACTCATCATCATCATCACAGTCTCGAGTCATCGTCTTCCTGGTTTCGAGTTCTGAGTCGCAATCAACAACAACATCATCTCAGTTTTCGAGTCACCTTTTTCACGGTCTCGACTCCAGTTAATTGGTCTCGAGTCCAGCTTCAATTCAATACAAGACATCATCGGACATCATCAACATCACTACAATTGGTATCGAGTAGCAACCAAATCCAGTCGAAACAACAGTCTCGAGTCATCAACTTCATCCACGGTCTCGAGTCATCTTCTTCCCAAACGGTCTCGAGTCGCAACCTCGGTTCCGACTCGCAACCGCCTTCACAGTTTCGACTCATAACGGTTCCGAGTCGCAACGAGATCGGTGCTGCTGTCTGGCATACATCACCATCGTTAACAAGCGACAACCACCTCCACCATATTCTTCAAGTCTCCGGTCTTCTTCTCCGGTGACAACCACATCCACTTCAACGTCTGATTACGATCACCGTCAGTCAATCCATAAATATCGTTCATCACTGCCAATCATAACGTTCATCATCATCACTGTATTAACTTTCATCGTCATCGTACTCGTCTTCTTCCACTTGTTCAGTATGTATTGTTTTAGGGGGAGAAAATGAGAAAAATACAAAAACATTAGAAAAATGAAAAAGCCAAAAAGAAAGATTGCATGATATGGGAAGTGAAATAAATGTTCGTGATAAAGGGTTTGACTAACACATGTAAGGTGCCATAGCTGTAAAGACTAGGATCTACTGCGATATGTTGATAGGCTTGACGCTCAAAATGATAAAAGATTCTAAGTGATATAAACATAACGAACTATGTACCATGTGGGTAACATACCAATAGCGTATGATTTTATGGTCTTAAATCTTGCGTTGATTGATAGCCAACATCTGAGGTTTCGGGTCTTTATATTGTTGAATCATCCGGGGATATCTTGGCTGTCCTTCTATTGCATCCAGATTATATGCAGACCTAGACACAGTCAGGATATCTTAAAAGATCCCAAAGAGGACAAAAACCTTAAGGAATCAAATCTCAAAATGAGAAAATTCCCAATGCTCAAAGAGCCAAATTCGTACCAAAATGGTATTTGCCTCGCCCTCATTGGATATAATCATTGGTTGCTCTGCTGTACGAAAGTACTGACCTATCACCAATGGTCTAACATTGTAAATAAAAAAGGATGACATCAATATACTCACCCGCTACGATGAATCGTTGTGCTTACCTTGATCGCGGGGGTATGCCTTGGAATGGGACACACGGGTATAATAGTATAATATTACCTTAAGCATATCACGAAGTTGAAAAATTGAAAGTTGAGCGTTAAAGTTTAAGTGGACAAATATATTGGCAATCGCATAGACCAGTTTGATTAGGCTCGTACTGAAAAGTGTTCCTTAGTCTGCCTGAGAACGAATTTTGATCCCATTGCAATTGTAATTGTATATTATGGTAGTTGTTCATATTTTGAATTTTTATTTGTTTTCAGTTCTTAAAATTAAAAAAAAATTAAAAAATCCAAAAATACAAAAATAGTGTCTTTTTTTTTCTCTAAAACCAAAAATCCAAAAATAGAGTGTTTATTTGTTTTTCTTAAAATAAAAAATGTAACCGTTCTTGAAGATTTGACTGATCATCAAAAGTTGAAAGAATTTAAATTGTGAAATCCGAGTACAAGTACTTGGATGTACCTAGTGTTCACATGGCACTTTCCCTGTTGAATAAGAAATGTTTGCTTATGAGTTTGTGAGCATGTGCAGAACTTGGTTTCAATCATGAACAGGGGTTGATGAAGACTAACATGTTGTTAGTTGCTGAAGAAGCTTGAAGCAGCTCAACAACAAGATGTACCTGAGTCAGAAGAATTGGATACGAATTGCCGTCTGACGGTGATAGTGCACATGAAGAAGTACCGTGAACCTGCTTGAAAGACAAAGATTGAAGAAGAAAAGAGCTGCTGAGAATCCTCCTCTCACATTCTTTTTGACAAGATTTTCAAGCAAATGCTGATCGTGATCCTAGTATGAAGCTAACCACAAGAGCTGAAGAAAGAGACCTAGTGCTGAGAGTTCAAAAGTCAGAACTTCCACAACATCTGCAGCATAGTGATAACCATAGACTTCGTTGAAGACGTTGTAGAATTCATGTTATGAAGACAATTTGATGGCATCAGTCTAGGGGGAGATTGTTAGGCCCTAAAGTGTGAGACTGACGCATCAAATTAACACAACGGGCTATGGTTACGAACTGGGCTTTACCGGGTTAGTTAGTATTAGGTTTTGGACCTTTATAGGTCACTTGGGCCAAGCTTTAGGCCATGTGGGCCAAGCAAGCCCAAGGGGAGCCCATGTAGGGAAGTGGGCTTGAGTTAGTATATAAACAAGTTATTAACTTGTTTTAGGTTTTGAACCTTTGGAACCTCTAAGAACCTCCCACTTACTGAAATTCTAGAGTTGAGAGAGAGAGGTGATTCGATTATGAAGAACATTTGTACTAGACGGTTTTGCTTGTTCAAGTAATAGAATCGTGTGCAAGTGTTTAAAGGTGATTCGGTATTGTTCTTTGTTATTCATATTTTTCGTTATTCTTGAATCTCACCAAGTTTGGATTCCGCACAAACTTGGTGATTGTTTGATATCATTGAAAGATCCGTTTAAACGGGACTTACACATGACGGGAGTTCCAACGAACTCGAACAATGGGTATCCTAGTACGTTTGAGAACATTAACATCTCGGTCCGTAATCTTTACTGGTTCCTCGACGAATCGCAACTGATCGTCGATGGTGAGTTCTTTGAGAATAACTATGAGGGTCTCATCTGACAGACACTTCTTCAGATTTGACACATGGGATACGTCGTGAACTCAACTGAGTTCTTCAGGTAGATTCAGTCTGTAGGCCCCCTTGCCTTTTCGCTCAGAGATTTCGAAAGGTCCAATATAACATGGATTTAACTTGCCTCGTTTACCAAAACGAACCACACCTTTCCAAGGCGAAACCTTAAGTAACACTCGATCCCCAACTTGGATCTCGAGTAGTTTCCTGCGCTTATCAGCATAGCTTTTCTGACGGTCACGATCTGCCGCCATTCATTGTCGTATCTAGGCAATCTTTTCTGTCGTGTCGACGATGAGTCCTGGGCCAGTGATCTAGCTGTCACCAGCCTAAGAGTGATCGGTATTTCCGTCCATACAACGCCTCGAACGGAGCAGCATGGATGCTAGTGTGGTAACTGTTATTATACGAAAACTCCACTAATGGTAGATGCCTTTCCCAGCCGTTCCCAAGGTCGATTACACATGCTCGCAGCATGTCTTCAAGAGTTTGAATGGTGCGTTCAGACTACCCATCTGTCTGTGGATGATGCGCTGTGCTCATGTCTAGATGTGAGCCAAAGGATTTGTGCATAGCTTGCAACAACTCAGAGGTAAAACGTGGATCACGATCAGAAATGATGGAGGTTGGCACCTCGTGCCTCGAAACTACTTCTTTCAAGTAGATGTCTGCTAAAGTGGAGAACTTATCAGTTTCTTTAATAGCCAAGAAGTGTGTAGACTTGGTTAGTCAATCCACTATAATCCAAATGGTATCGTTTCCTCGTTGAGATCTAGGTAAGCTAGTAACGAAGTCCATGGAAATTTGCTCCCATTTCCATGTGGGAATCTCTGGTTGTTGAAGTAGGCATGATGGCTTTTGGTATTCAACCTTGACCCTAGCACATGTCAAACATTTACTAACATAGGTCGCTATGTTAGCCTTCATGTGGAGCCACCAGTACGTAGTCTTGAGATCGTGGCACATCTTATCAGAACCAGGATGTACTGAGTAACGAGACTTGTGTGCTTCGTCCATCACAAGCTCACGTAGATTACCATAAAATGGAACCAAGATGCGCCCTGCCAGGTAGTAAGCATCGTCTTCCTTAAGTTCTAACTGTTTCTCCAATCCTTGCAGGGACTCAGCCCTGATGTTCTCTTCTTTCAATGCTTCACCCTGAGTATCACGAATTTGAGCAGGAAGACTAGAGTGAATAGTAAGTTGTAACGCACGTACACGCTTAGGTTTGGTTTGGTTTCCTTTCGACTGAGGGCGTCTGCCACCACATTGGCCTTGCCTGGATGATACTTGATCGCGCATTCACAGTCGTTAAGAAGTTCGACCCATCGACGATGTCGCATGTTCAACTCCTTCTGATCGAAGATATGCTGGAGACTCTTGTGATCGGTGTAAATGGTGCATTTGGTACCGTACAAGTAATGTCTCCATATCTTAAGAGCAAACACCACTGCTCCCAACTCCAAGTCATGAGAACTTTAAGTTGTCGTGATGCGTAAGCAATGACTTTCTCACGATGCATCAACACACCACCAACTCCTTGGATTGGCGCGTCACTATAAACTACAAAATCGTCTGTGCCTTCAGGCAACGAGAGGTTGGGTGCGCTACAAAGCTTCAACTTCAGCTGCTAAAATGCAGATTTCTGAGCATCATCCCAACGGTAGGTGACACCCTTCTGAGTAAGAACAGTAAGAGGCTGCGCAATCTTTGAGAAATCCTTGATAAACCTTCTGTAGTAACCCGCCAAACCCAAGAATTGGCGGATTTTAGTTGGAGTACAAGGTGCAGGCCAATTCCTGATTGAGTCAACCTTGGATGGATCAATGTGAATTCCATCCTTATTAACCACGTGGCCTAGAAAATGGACTTCACGAAGCCAAAAGTCACATTTCGAAAACTTAGCATAAAGTCGTTCTGTTCGTAGGAGTTCCAAATGAGTTGCAGATGACGCTCGTGTTCCTCCTGACTCTTGGAATAGATCAGGATGTCGTCGATGAACACAATAACGAACTTATCCAAGTAAGGTTTGCACACTCGATTCATAAGATCCATGAAAACCGCAGGTGCGTTTGTCAACCCGAAGGCATAACCAGGAACTCGTAGTGGTCGTAACGAGTCCTGAATGTTGTCTTGGAGATGTCCTCGTCTCGGACTCTCAGTTGATGATAGCCCGATCTCAGATCAATCTTAGAGTAGAAGCTCGACCCTTGCAACTGGTCGAACATGTCATCTATACGAGGAAGAGGATAACAATTCTTCACAGTCACCTTGTTGACTTCACGATAGTCTATGCACATTCGGAAGGTACCGTCTTTCTCCTTCACAAACAAAACTGGTGCTCCCCAGGGCAAAGAGCTAGGACGAATGAGACCCTTGTCCAGAAGCTCCTGTAGTTGTGCGGACAGTTCTTCTAGTTCTGATGGGGCTAAGCGATAAGGTGCACGAGCTATAGGCGCTGCTCCAGGAGCTAGCTCGATTTGAAATTCGACCGGACGATGAGGCGGAAGACCGGGTCATTCCTCAAGGAATACCTCAGGAAAGTCGCGTACAATCGGGATATTCTCTATCTTCTTTTCTTTCGTTGAGGTGTCCGTAACGAGAGCTAGGATAGCAGTGTGGCCCCTTTCGCAAACACTTCTGGGCCTTAAGGAAAGAGATGATGCTCACAACAGCACCACTCTTGTCACCACGAATTACGAGGGGTTCCTCACCAGAACGAGGAATGCAGATGATTTTCTCCTTGCAAAGAATCTCTGCTCGATGTTGGGATAACCAATCCATCCCAATGACGACGTCGAAGCTACCAAGAACGATGGGGATAAAGTCGATAGAGAAGATCTGACCAGCTAAAGCGAGATTACAACCCTTGACTATGTGCGTGGCCTCAAAACTTTTACCGTTGGCTAGTTCTACGACATGCTTGATGTTTAAGGGGATTGGGGTACGCTTAAGCATCTGACTAATTTTTAAGGACACATAACTAGTATCGGCACCCGAATCGAATGAAACAGAAACAAAGAAATCATTAAGTAGAAACTTACCTGTCACAACATTGGGATGGTTCCCTGCTTCATCTTGCCCAATCGCGAACTCACGTCCTCTGGCACCATTATCATCATTGTTATCTCTGTTGTTGTTTCCATTGCCCTGGTTGTTGCTATTGTTGTTGCGATCCTGATTCAGCAGTTGGCAGTTTCTTTTAAAGTGACCCTTTGCTCCACACTGAAAGCACCCCATATTGTTACCTTGTTTTTGCTGATGCTGGTTCTGTGGGGCTTGTTGCTGCTGCTGACGATTCTGACTCGCAGGATATGGGCTCCTGCAATCCCTAGCCCCATGCCCTTTCTTATTGCACCATTGACAACATTTCCTTAGACATGACCCACTGTGGTGCCGTTGGCACTTGTTGCACTTCGCCTTATTTCCTAGGTATCCAACCTGATTGTAGTCGTTCAGCCTACGCTGCTTGAGTTTCTTTTGTGAATCTTGTTGTTGCATAGTGCTAGGACCCTCACCTTGGTAATTATTCCACATACGCTTACTGCTACCAAAAGCATTTGTAGTAGTAAAGTTATGCTTGGGCAGTTTACCCTCTTCCACCGCTTGATGGGTGAGTTGGTGCGCCAAACAGATGACTTGTTGGATCGTGGTAAGATTGGCCGCAATTACTGAACCTTGAATTTCGGGGACTAAGCCTCTAAGGTATAGTTTGATTCGTTTATAGATAGGCTGTGACAAGTTAGGACATAAGGCCGCCAAGTCGTTGGACCTTTTTGTGTACGCCTCGATCTCTGATCCTTCCATCTTCAAACCATAATATTCCACTTCAAGTTTCAAAATGTCATCCTTGTAACAGAATTCTTCCTTGATTAAATCCTTGAAGTCGCTCCAGGGGGTGGCGTTTGCGTCCGTCAACCCGAGCATTTGAACTTGCGTGTTCCACCTGGAAAACACTTTCCCTTGTAAGGTGCTAGCAGCATACTCTACTCGTTTGCTGGTAGGGCTCTCACTTTCTTCGAATGCAGATCCGACCCTTCGGATCCAGTGTAGGAGACCTATCGCTCCTTCGGTGCCGTCGAATGTGTGAGGTTTGCATTCCAAGAATGCCTTGAAGGTGCCAAATTGGGTGTGTGGGGGTTGGCCCCCTGATTGGGTTGCTAAAGCCTCAGCGACCCGAGCATCTATCAGGGTCATTAACTGGTCCTGCGTCAGGCGAATTTCACCACCACGTTCTCCTCCAAGTCCACTCATGATCTTCACATTTAATGAGTACAAATGAGAATGAGAATGAGGATGTAGGAGTGCGAAAAAATGACAGAAGAGAGCGAGCACATAGGGTTTCAGACAACCATGTGCATGTCAAGTGGGTACATTAAAGCTAATAAGCAATAGGCTACTATGTTAACCAAACATACCATAATCAATACACTACGTAAACTAACAGGCAGGCAATACAAACATAAACCATATTACCTATAGTGTTGAGTCTTGCACGTGGAGCGAAGTGTCGTTGTGGATCGTTGAGCACTGTACAGGTTATAGTCTGGTTTTGTCAAAAGCTTTTCCCTTTTTAAAACCAAGTTCACTATAACCAATGGCTCTGATACCAATCTGTCACACCCCCAAAATCCACAAGCGGAGTATCACCGCAGGGAGCGTGACATGACCATAATCAAGCCACCAATCATATTGAACAATGTATTAAAGTAAATATAAAACCAACCACAATATAATTGGGGTCCAAAAAGAAATTAACCAAGTTCAAGTTATCAGCGGAAGCATAAAGTTTAAAACCAAAATATAAGTTTAAAAGTTCAAATGTTTAACATGGAGCTCAACAGTCCATGCCCCACAACGACCTCTCCTCCTCGTGCAAGCTCCAAGTAAACACCTAACGACCTGCAAGGCATATAGTAACGAATTAACAACAAAGTTGAGCGAGTTCACAGTTGGTGTTCATTTTAAAGTTGTTCCAAAAACCATAAGTTATCTCGAAAACCATGAGTTAACCATTTCCTTGTTTCCCAAACCATGAACAGTGGGGGCTACCCCATGTTAACCACTAGACCCGTTACCATATCGACTACTGACTGAAGACATGTTTATGTGCCATGCGTCAATGTCTATCATCATTGACTAAGTGCCCATATCCATTAGTCCACTCCCGTCCTCTGCGGCACGGTGTGAGGCTTGTCAAACCTAATAGCGCTATTTAACTAATGACCCGTTCGCCATTGGCCCGACGATTAAGTCGATATAAAAATGAGGGACTTCATGATAGAGTTTTGTCTAGTAAGTTAAAGGTTGTCCTACCCAAGGAGGACCGAGGTACATATTCTACCCAAGAAGAATATGTAGGTTTCATTTTAGTTCCCTAACCCATTCCCAAAACACTGGGAATCCCATGCCTTGTAGAAAGTATGAACTCGCCTTAGGTTAGCTCGGCAGAATAAACGAAAAGGTCAATCGAGCTGCTAGAGGTCAACCACGTCCTAACATGGTTACCGTACAAGTCAGGTCTAGGTTCAAGTAGTGCACATAGGTTTACACATAAGCTAACAGGTTACGAACACATAATGATCATGGCAAACACGTAGAACCAAGTTAACAGTCAACTACACATAAGGCCCAACTTGTGCGACTCAGATGATTGGGCTCGCACAAGTTCAACGGCTCAATCATCCTATGTGATTCCATAATTAAAGCCCATTAAACCTTTGGCCCAACCTGTTCTGCGTCCAGCACAACCTTGTGTGACTCACAACGGGTTGTGCGATTGAAAACAAACCCGGCCCAATAATAAATGAAATCCCTTCCCCATACGGCCCAACATATAAACAGATAATCAATCTTGTGCGACCCGAATTAACTTATACGATTACAAATGGTTTGTGCGACTGGAACCTACTTGTGCGACTGAGTTTTACGCATTAAGGCCCAACAACATAATAAGGTTTAAAACAGCTGTGTGTGTGGACCAAGACTTGTGCGATCGGCACTGCCTTGTGCGATCCACATGTCTTGTGCGATAATGCAAATTCTAAGTTGTACACTGTGCTTAAACGGTTGCACCAAATCTTGTGCGACTGTATTGTGCGACCAGGGCTTGTGCGATCAGTTTTAACATTCCTTAATTCTTGCAATTTAGTTACAATCATTCAAACAATTTCCAATTTCCATTCGATCAATCAATGCTAACAGTTTCCAACCTTGCCATAGGTCGATTAAATCAAGACTTTATCATCTAATTACTTATGAACCCTAATCATAATCAAAGTATCAACAACAACTTATAACATTAAACTATCAGATTAATGGTTTCAATACTTCTTGTTCGACCATACAATTTATCCGATTATCCATACATACAGCCGATTAATCCTATGTTCGATTCTAGATTAACATTATACCACTTTATCATTTAAGCTCATGTACACACAATCATTCATGATCCTACTAATCAAGAGTCCTGAATCATCATGTGAAATCATAGCAATCACAATATCAATTAACATAAGATCACAATAACATCATAGAAATCGTAACATCATGGTAACTAATCAAAGGTATAAAAATAACCGAAGTGTGCAATGGATCAAGATGAGAAGCTTCGGTTGAAGGAGTTGTTGCCGTCGAACAAGAGAGAGGAGAAGAGAGAACTAGGGTTTTGTGTGTGTTGTGTGTTTTTGCAAACAATGAGGGAGCAAAACCTCATAAGGGTTATGTGTGGGTTTAAATAGAGGAGTGGGCCGAACCCTTGCATGGGCTGCCCTTGGTTTCGAGTTCAAAGGGTGTGGCCCGAGAGGATATTGTGCGATTACATTATATATACATACATTACACTCAATCACATAATATAAACATAATATTTCATTTAAAACCACGTATCACATAATCACATATCATTCAAGCATGATACATCAAAGTACAACGAAAGGTTTGAAATACGAGTTGTCACACGTGGACTCTGCGCCAGTCGCACCACCACCACCACATGTGGGTTTTGATAACCCAATACCTTCTTACGCCGGTGCAGCGGCGTATAACCCTTTTGAGCAGCCAGCCCATACTGGCTACAACTACTACAATGCCCCTGATGTTGACCCGTACCTTGTAGCGGTAAACTACAATGCTCTTCATCCTGAAGGGCCCTACGCAGCCTCCTACCAGACTGGGTACCCGGCCTATAGGTACCAGTACCCACCACCTCCTCAACCTCTGCAGCCGCAGCCGCCCCAGATCCAACCACCGCAGCAGCAGGAGATCCTCCAGAGGTTGAACCAGGTGGAACATGATGTTCAGGTGGAGCGTAGAATCCGTCGGGGTCTACTTAAGGGTTTGGCTAATTTAATCAAGGGGAAGAACAGAAGTGATTATTGAAGATTCCTTATTATTTGTTTTGTAATTTTCAATTAAGTCCCTGTGTGGACATCTATTTATGTACCTAGTCCCTGCGAGGACTTGTATTTTCATTTTAGCTCTTACGTGGGGAAGTTATTTATGTAAAAGTCTCGTTTAGGGCACCTATGTACTCCTTATTAATTTAGTGGAATGTTTTAGTTCAAAATTTCATTTTGTCGTTATATGTGCAAATATATTATATGAAATAAATTAACACAAAATATTTCATTTTATATTGATCTGCCAATAAATATTAAAGAAAATCTTAAAGGCAAAACCTAGCCTATGTGTCATATTAAGACAGGGCCATGATGGTAGTTCCTTTTTAAGATTCAATTCCTGGTTAACATCTGAAAACATGTTAACACTCCTGGCAAATGTGATTCGATAAAATCACATAAGTCATCCTTATATTGGATTCTTCCAATTTCTTTCATTATTATTTAAAACATCCATTAGTGATGTAGTGCCTACGGGCCATATTTATTGTCCTTTGAGACAAAAGACAGTTGTAGTCTACGACTCCCTGTCAAGAAAAGGTAATGAACTACGTTCAAGCCTTAATGCCTCGATCCTATAAGATCATGGCCCTTGAATTAAATTGTCCTTGTGACTAGGCCTTTTGTATGCCACCCTATTGTCCTAAATGAATTATAACTAAGGATAATTATAATAAAAATCCTGAATAAATATGACTAACAGTTTTTACCAAAATGGTTTGTTGATACCATGGTTAATGAGTCATCAAGAATGACAATTCTGTTATAGACTTCTGAATGAATCATTGTCAATATTTTATGTAGCAATCAAGCTACATGGCTAGATCAGATGAGGTTAACAGCCACCCGAGGGAGAATAATGATACTACCAGAGTTAATGTAGCCGGTGCGGAACTGCAGGCATTAATAGTTAATGTCGTTACTCGAGCTCTTGACAGACAGTTTAATGAATCAAGTGGTACCCGCGTCAGAACTCAGTCTGTACCACATTTAAAACCACCCTCTAAGACTCATACAGCTCGCAAGAGCGAATCTCACCACTCATAGAATCAGAGGAGTGTTCCATCTAAGAAGGTAGTGCTCAATCAAGAGCCACGTGCTAAAACCTGTTCATATAAGTATTTCGTCTCCTGCAAGCCCAGAGACTTCACAGGGGAGAAAGGAGCAATTGATTGCATGACATGGCTAGATGAGATGGACACAGTGGTTGATATTAGTGGTTATGTCGAACAAGATATTGTGAAGTTTGTGTCACAATCGTTTAAAGGAGAAACTCTAGCTTGGTGGAGGTCACTGATCCAAGCTACAGGGGAGATTCCGTTATACAACTTGACTTGGGAGCAGTTTGTTGCTCTAATCAAAGAAAATTTATGTCCTCAACATGAAGTTGAGAAGATTGAGACTGATTTCTTAACATTGGTTATGAAGAACTTAGACTGTCAAGCATATCTTACGAGCTTCAACACTATGTCACGATTGGTTCCATACTTGGTCACACCGGAACCGAAACGTATAGCTCGATTTATTGGAGGTTTAGCCACGATGATTAAGGCAAGTGTGAAAGCATCAATACCTACTACCTTTAGGTCAGTGGCTGATCTATCGTTATCTCTTACTCTCGATGCGGTCAGGCAGAGATCGCTTAGGAATTCCGATGAGCGGAAAAGGAAACGTGAGGATGAGAACTCACGCCGTTCTGAGAAGAAACATAAGGGGAACTCTGAGAACAAGAAGAGTTCAGGGTTCAAGAAGGATAACCAACAGTCGGGTGAAAAATCCAGGTGTAAAACCTGCAAGAAGCGTCATCTAGGGAAGTGCTGGTTTGAATCGAAATCCCAATCGCAGCCCAGAGCTTGTGGGATCTGCAAATCAAGCGAGCATAAAACGTTAGATTGCAAGAAGATAAAGGATGCGACTTGTTACAACTGTAACGAGAAAGGGCATATCAAGTCCAATTGCCCAAAGTATGCAAAGAAGCCTGAAGAAGGTAAAAAAACCAATGCTCGGGTCTTCCATATGAATGCTCAGGAGGCCATTCAAAATGACAACGTGATAACAGGTACCTTTCTTATCAATGATGTTTATGCAAGGGTATTGTTTGATTCAGGTGCAGATAAGTCATTTGTAGACAATAAATTTTGTAAGTTATTAAATCTGCCTGTTAAAACGCTAAGCATAAAGTATGAAGTAGAATTGTCCGATGGTACCATAGAAACTACTTCAACCGTGTTAGATGGATGTTTTATATCCATTAGGAACCACTCTTTTCCGTTGTCTTTGCTTCCTTTGAAACTAGTTGGATTCGACATAGTAATAGGCATGGATTGGTTATCTCATAACCAAGCTCAGATCGTTTGTGATAAGAAGCAAGTGGTTATTAAAACTCCTTATGGTGAGCCGTTAACAATTCAGGGAGATACCCAGTATGGGTTGCCTAAACAAGTGTGTATGCTTAAGGTGTCAAGGTGTTTGAAGAAGGGTTGTGTTATTTACATGGCACAAGTGACTATTGATGAACCAAAGCCCAAGATCGAAGACATCCCCATCATTTCTGAATATCCAGAAGTTTTCCCTGAAGAGCTACCTGGATTACCTCCAGATAGGCAAGTGGAGTTCAAAAATTGACATTATTCCTGGAGCAACACCAGTTGCAAGAGCACCTTACCGGTTGGCCCCAACTGAGATGAAAGAGTTAAGAACTCAGTTGGATGATTTGTTGGAAAAAGGATTTATTAGACCTAGCTCATCTCCTTGGGGAGCACCGATTCTGTTTGTGAAGAAAAATGATGGCTCGAAGCGTCTATGCATCGATTATCGCGAGCTAAACAAGGTTACAATCAAGAACAGATATCCATTGCCAAGGATCGACGATCTGTTCGATCAACTTCAAGGAGCAAGTTACTTTTCCAAGATTGATTTAAGGTCAGGTTACCATCAGCTGAAGGTTAGAGATGAATATGTGCATAAGACTGAATTCAGAACTCATTATGGTCACTACGAGTTCTTGGTGATGCCTTTCGGGCTCACTAATGCACCAGCAGTGTTCATGGATCTCATGAATCGCGTTTGCAAACCCTATTTGGACAAGTTTGTCATTGTTTTTATAGATGACATACTCATTTACTCAAGGAATCAGGCTGATCATGAAAAGCACCTTCGATGTATCCTTAAACTTCTTCAGCAAGAGAAGCTCTACGCCAAGTTTTCAAAATGTGAGTTTTGGCTTCGTGAAGTCCAATTTCTTGGACATATGGTTAGTGAGCGTGGTATCCAGGTGGATCCCGCTAAGATTGAAGCCATCATGAATTGGCAAGAACCAAAGACGCCCACAGAGATTCGCAGCTTCTTGGGTCTGGCAGGATACTATAGGCGTTTTATTGAAAATTTCTCAAGGATTGTTGCAACCCTGACTTCATTGACTCGAAAGAATATAAAGTTTGAATGGGGTCCTAAGCAACAAGAATCCTTTGAGATTCTTAAGCAAAAGTTGAGCAATGCTCCGGTTTTGACATTGCCTGAAGGAATTGAAGAGTTTGTGGTATACTGCGACGCATCACATACTGGAATGGGTTGTGTACTCATGCAAATAGGCAAGGTCATTGCCTATGCCTCGCGACAATTAAAGGTGCACGAAAAGAATGACACCACCCACGATTTGGAATTGGGTGTCGTTGTGTTTGCACTAAAACTTTGGAGGCGTTATTTATATGGTACCAAGTATGTGATCTATTCTGATCATAAGAGCCTTCAGCATCTGTTTAACCAGAAGGATCTGAACATGAGACAGCGTCGATGGATGGAGACACTGGATGACTACAATTGTGAAATCCGATATCATCCAGGCAAGGCGAATGTGGTTGCCGATGCCTTGAGCCGAAAAGAAAAATTTAAGCCTATTAGAATCAATGCCAAGACCATTGAATTGAAGAATAGCTTGAATGAAAGGTTGTTAGCCGCTCAAAAGGAAGCTGTATTAGAAGCTAACTATCCGAATGAAAAATTGGGCGTAACTGCTGAACAGTTATCGTATGGCAAGGATGGAATCCTAAGATTGAATGGACGAATATGGGTTCCAAATTATGGAGGACTTAGGGATATGATTCTTCAAGAAGCCCATAGCTCCAAATATTATGTTCATCCTGGCTGTGATAAGTTGTACCAGGATTTAAAGGTAAATTATTGGTGGATAGGTTTAAAGAAATCTATAGCCACTTATGTGGCCAAATGTTTGACGTGCGCGCAAGTTAAAGCCGAACACCAGAAGCCGTCAGTTTTGCTGCAACAGCCTGAACTTCCCACCTTGTTGGGATTGAACCCTACCAGAGGAACAGATGATGTAAAGCCAAAACCAGGTCACAACAGTGGATTCACTATAAACAGTAGTTTGCACTAGACTTTCCCCTTGAAAGTGATTTGAAACATCTGATGACCTCCAATCCACTGATTTGTACAACTGCTGATCACACTAAAGTCTGATAAAGTACAAAGCCCTGTTGTTCAATCTATTGCTATGGGTCAAGCACTGCTGGGTTACAACAAGTACTGCTGGGTTCACATCAGTGGAAGGTTTCAGCAGATGTTTAACTTCATTTATGTTATATATTGAAGTCAGTGGTTAGCATAAGCAGTGTCTGTATTAGATCAGTAGTTAGAGTTTGTTAGTTTGTTAAACGTCACTTTCATGGTGATGTCAGCAAAGATGCTTCAGTGGTTTGACTGTGTCTATAAATGGAACAGTACCCTGTACTGTTTCATTTGATTGTCCGGGAGATTCCATCTCCTCCAATCCTTTCATCCTGTGCAATCAACCTTGGGGCATCTTGCTGAGGGGGAGTTTTAGTATGTAAGCAGTGCTGTAATCTTTCTTGTACTTTAATCATTCAGCTCAATGAAAAGCATGTGCTTACTAAAACTATTTTTCTTTTGATTGTGTTTACAAAGTTTGTTTATTATTTCCGCTGCACCTTACATTGATTAATATCCATTCATTTGTTCAAATTATAACAAACAAACACTATCATGAGACCCTCTGGTCCTAACACACCTGGAAGTGGGAAATGGTAACCATGTATTTTATCACAAAGTTACCAAGAGCGAAGCGAGGAAATGATACTATTTGGGTTATAGTCGATAGGTTGACTAAGTCAGCCCACTTCTTACCTATTAAGGAAACTCACAGCTCCGACAAGTTTGCTCAGCTATACGTGGATGAGATTGTATCTCTTCACGAAGTGCTAGTGTCTATCATCTCTGATAGGGATACGAGATATACATCGCATTTTTGGAAAAGCTTTCAGCAATCTTTAGGCAATCGATTAAATTTCAGCACTGCATATCATCCTCAGACGGATGGGCAAAGCGAGTGTACGATTCAAACGCTCGAGGATATGCTACGAGCTTGTGTTATTGATTTATGTGGAAGTTGGGATGATCATCTTCCGTTGATTAAATTTTCATATAATAATAGCTATCATTCGAGTATTCAAGCTGCACCTTTCGAAGCTTTGTATGGAAGAAAGCGTAGGACGCCAGTTTGTTGGGCGGAAGTTGGAGATGGCCAACTAACAGGACCCGATATAGTCCTGGAGACGGCAGATAAGGTTGTGCAGATACGTGATCGTCTCAAAGCTGCCAGGGATAGGCAGAAAAGCTACGCAGATAAAAGGCGGAAACCTCTGAAATTCGAGGTAGGTGACAAAGTGTTACTCAAGGTATCACCCTGGAAAGGGGCGATGCGTTTTGGCAAGAAGGGCAAGCTAAGCCCGAGATACATAGGACCATTCGAAATCGTCGAATGTGTCGGAACTGTAGCTTATAAGCTAAATCTACCGGAAGAGCTCGGTGGAATTCACAATGTGTTCCACATTTGCAACTTAAGGAAATGTCTAGCTGGTGAATCGCTAGCCATGTCACATAAGGATGTGCATATAGACGAGAGCTTAAAGTTTGTTGAAAAACCTTTTTCGATTGAGGATCGACAGGTTAAGAAGCTTCGAAGGAAGCACGTACTGATTGTGAAGGTTAAATGGGATGCCCGTAGAGGTCCCGAATATACGTGGGAGGTTAAATCCACAGTGAAACAAAAGTACCCTCATTTATTTCAGTAAATCTCGAGGTCGAGATTTCTTTTAAGGGGGTGAGGATGTAACACCTCGTAAAATCATGACCAATATAATGAAGACACATGTCATGGGCTTAAAAGTGTAAGAATTTATTTCCGAGGGACTGAAATAGTCAAACAATGTAAATATGTAAGTAAAAGGGATCCAAAGTGTCAACATGCCATTCTTGAGCCTCCGATTGACCTCACACGACGTTCGTATTCTTTAACGAATAATTTGTCGAACTTAGAAAGTCGTTTGTGCTCAAAATAAGGATCTTACGAAACATAGGGGTTAAAGATGTCAACATGTTGAAAGTAACCTCTGCGTGACCTTTTAACGATCCCAAAAACATTGTAATGATTATATATTTTGCTCTAAAAAATAACGGATATTAATTTTGTAGAGTTTCGAAGAAAACAAGACTTTCGGGTGATCGTACATCTAACCGGGAGCTTAACGGAGTTAGTTTATGACCCAAGGTCCTTAAAAGTTAACTATGAGGGTCCTAAATGCAATAAATGGAAGTAAAATAAAGTTTAAATGGACCAGGGACTGAACTTGCAAAGTTGGCAAACTGTTTACCGGAGATTGCCCTTTACGCGGGCAGCGTAAACCTCAGGCCAACTCTTACGCGAGCCGCGTAAGAGTGCCAGTAACAGCAGACCTGCACAGCTGCAGGTTTAATCAGTTCCACCGCCTTGCATGCCTCAAATCGATACCAGGGACTGAGCCAACAGATTTTCATGCATAGGGGACACCTGGAATCATCAGGGATCATTTGTAGGGGCATGTGGATCAATCTTGGAGCTCTAGAAATGCTATATAAGGACCCTTTGTTTGCTAGTTCATTTGCACATTCTCAAATTTTATTCACAACTCTTTCTCTGGAGCTTTCTGGAGTTCAAGAAAGTTTTCCTCAGCTCCTAATTCGTGCTAAGAGTCCTTGTAAGCATTCTTAGCCTCTCTAGTTCAAGTTTTATTAGTTTAATGACTAAAAGTCAAAGTCAAAGTCAAAGCCATCGTAATTAAGCTTTGACTTAGTGATTAATCACTAATGGTCCAGCCATTATTCGAATTGAAAGTGGCTATGAGTTGGTAATTATGTAGGTAATAATGGAAGCTATCCTACTGATATCATAACACATATTAAGCATATTAACTTAGGGAACCTGTTCATGACTCATTTGGTTACCCGTTATGCATTTTTCGCGTTCGGTGCGGTTTATGTGACTAGTTTGCATAAGTTGACCGAAGCGGGTCAAACCTTATCATTTTTACCTCAAAATCCAGAATGTGTTTAGTTTACCCATATTATACAAGTCTTCATACTTGTCGTGTCTAAATCACATTCTAATCCGGTCTTCGCTTAATCTTGCGTTTTGAACCGTAAACTTTCTTTAAAACTAACCGGTCTAAGTTTAAACTTAAATAAGACCCGTTAGGAATCTAATAGGTTATTAAAACCTTCGTTCCAGATTTAGGAGCCTAGTAAAAGATATTTGCACTTGCTGATTGTTATACGACTGAGATAAATTTGTATTTTTGCTCAGGTAAATACTTTTAACTTATTTTCCCTTATACGGGCTTGGGGTACGGTATATAAAATATCGTTTGGTCGGGTATTGAATCTTTAATCGTATGAAGGTTAAATCATTGAGATAACCCGTTTAATCTGTTTTGTTTGTTTTAAGCCTTTGGGGGGGTTAATGACCATGTCCTGGATATCCTCGGCTCATTCATTGAAATGGCCACGACTTAAGCACGAGGTGTAGGCATACACCTGCCGGTGCGTATGTAAAATGATATACCCGCTTGTTCGAGAATAACTCGCCGTGGGTTATATTATGTGGTGTGTCTATTAATCCTTAACCCAGTATTTCTAACCCGGGCTACTGAACGTATAACAAACATATAATTCTTTTACAAGATTATTTTTAAATAATTATCCCAAGCTATAAAAGATTATTTGTGCCTTGTGCATTTTAATCAATTTTCTTAAAACATTTTCAAAAGTGTCGATTAATTGTATTTACCAGTGTAAACTGACGTATTTTTTCCAAAAAGGTTAAGTGCAGGTACTAAGCGTAATGGGTTGGAACTCCTGAGTGAATAAATAAAAAGTCTTGCAAGCTTTTATCACTTTAAGTCTGTTGAACAATATTTCTTTTGATTTGATCCGCCTGTGGATCCATCTTACAATTCGTTGTAATATTCGTTGTTATTTCAAATCGGTTTGTATAATAATTACTTTTAGACTTCCGCTGTGCATTAAACTGTGATAATTTGACTATGATGATATCAACTACGTCACGATACTCCCCACCGGGCCCACCGGTAATACGTAGAAATATCGGGGTGTGACATATATATATATATATATATATATATATATATATATATATATAGGCCGGTTATCATACAAATGCGCTTATCGTACATTACGTACGCTACAATCTCAGCCGTCAGATCATCTTCCGGCATTGAAATCGCATGTTGTTTTTTTATAACAATTTCGCATGTTGTTTTTTTAACATGCGATTTCATCAAAATTACCACATGCGAAATTGTTACAAAAAAACAACATGCTATTTCATCAAAATTATCACATGCGAAATTGTTACAAAAATCAACATGCGATTTCATCAAAAATTATCACATGCGAAATTGTTACAAAAAAACCAACATGCGAATTCAATGCGCGATAAAAGATCCGACGGCTGAGATTGGCGCGTACGTAATGTACGATAAGGGCATTTGTACAGTACTCTTTACCTATATATATATAAACAAAATTTAACAATTAAAGTTAAAGGTGTAAAACGTACTTACAAGTCAACTACTATTTTTATTTTTTATTTTTATAAAAAAAATAAACTTAAAGTTTATTGGATGAGTACCATGTAGATATTTAAAAAAATTATGAACTTTAAAGAATAAAATTATAAACTTTAGCATTTAACCAAGAAAATAAACTTAATTTATAACTATAACAACTTATCTTTTCTTTTTTGCCATTTGATTATTATTTTTTTATTAAAAAATGAAACTTTACATGTGTAAAACAGTTTTTTTACTTTATTTATAAACAAAACATTTTGTTTTATAAAAAAATAATTCTTTTATAAACATTTATTTTGTAACAAGTAATATAAATAAAATACTCTTGAAATTTACAATCTTTACTAGATAAATACTAAATTGTGTTGCAATTTTTTAAGAATTATAAGTTTAACTATATTGTTATAGATAATATAGTCAGTTTCAAAAGAACTATTTACCAACTTGACTAGATACATAGTAGATTGTGTTGCATATTTTTAGGGATTACAAGTTAAAAGTAGACTCGTATAGATAAGATTTGTTAGGACTAAAAATCTGAACTTAATATGGTATAAAGTTAATAAAGGTATAAACTCTTATCATCCTATTTTTTTTTATATAAACGATTCTTGAAAATTTATAAAAATATAAATTTTTTATATCTGTAAAAAACGAAATTTAACAATTTAAGTTAAAGGTCCAAAACGTACTTACGAGTCAAATACTATTTTTTATTTTTATAAAAACAAAAATTTTTAACTTAAAGTTTATTGGATGAGTACTATGTGGATATTTAAAAAAAAGTTATTAACTTTAAAGAATAAAGTTATACTTTATAATTAAATCAATAAAACAAACATACTTTACAATTATAATAACTTATCTTTTATTTTTTGTCTTTTAATTATTAATTAAAAAAAATATTTTTTTTTCTTTTGATTATTAAGTTTTATAAAAAAAAAACTTAACATATGTGTAACACTTATGACATATATCACTACAATAATGTTATCATAAATATTATACGAATTAGAAAACTACCAGAAACGAGTGTCGCAATGCAAAGTGTCGCTCCCGCCGCATCGTGCGGGTACCCGACTAGTATATATATATATATATTAGGCTCATCCCCTCATTTCCTTAGTTTCATCTCCTTTGCCCCATCCTATGTGGTGCTTACGTTACAGATCATCCTCCAAGGATGGGCCATCACCATACCGCATAGCCTAATAGCATTTTGCTTATTCAATGAAAGAAAGAGTTAAATAAATAGTTACATAAATACATCATGTTTTATATACAATAAATAGGATTTTAAAATTAATTACAATAAATATACATTAGAGTTAATTACGTCGTTAGTCCCAATGGTTTGTAGAAAGTAACAACCTATAGTACTAATAGTTTAAAGTAACATTTTAAAGTATTAACCTTTCAATTTGTAACAAACTAAGGTATTGACACTTAACCCAATTTAATTTTAACAGATTTCAAGGGTAATTAGGTCCTTTTGCATTCTCCATTTATCCATACTAATAAAAACCCTTAGACGCATGAAACCTTGTATGCCTAACATATTCCCCTGAGACTTCGTTTCGTTTTCCCACAAACCACTATGGAAGCGATTTCAGTCAGATTATAAATTAGACCATGTATTTAAATTTTATGTATCTACACATGGAATTTTTAAAACTTTATACAATGTACAACAAACATTTAAAAAATGTTCTTTTCCATCAAATTATATATTTGACCATTCATGCAAAATGCATGCCAGTGATAGTGAATATCCATGTTGGTCCTATAAATTTCAAAAGAAAGTATCTCTATAAATGTAAAAATATGGAATCAAAATTTAAGTGCTCCTTTACAACATTAAATGATTTTATACCAACCTTTTTATGATTTGCATGAAATTTGTTTTTTATAGACCAACGAAGAATATTATTATTATTATTATATTATACATTACACATATTACACATATTTACACATATTAAAAAGAAAGTTTCCATGAACAGTAATCATAGACTTTTATAATATTGTTTTATAATTTTAGTTTTTTTATTAGTTAAGTGATTTTTATTGGATAGATATCGATTAGGTTTATTAAGGTACCAGTACGCATACGCACCCGGTATAGAAATTAACATATGTTTTATATCGATAAAAAATGATAAAAAACGAACACTGGTACCAACACCGATGTTGTTCAAACGCTATCAATCGGTTGAGAGTCATGGTTGTTGTACCGATATTCATTTATCGTCGCAGACAGAGTGGATAAAATGAAAAAAATGAAACTGGAAAGCATAACGTGATATAGTGTCAGTTCATTGCAAGAGAACACAATAAAATATATATGGGTATCGAAAGTGTTAGGTGTCAATTTATAGAACGCAAACGAAACGAATCGAACTGATGTCAACTGAACATTAGTATCTGTATCGATATTCGTTTTTAATTGTTTCTTATTGATGTAAAGTTTTCTATTTCAATTACAATAGCGAGTAACGGTATCGTAATGAGTCAAACGGATACCAACCAAATTCCCACCGCAAAGCGCGGAGAAATATCACTTACTTATTATTATTCACACACCAAAACTCCATTATTATTATTATTATTATTATTATTTTCAACCTATACAAAGAACATTGCAGGGAATAGTATCTCCCTGCCATTGGTTCAAATGGGCGGTTGTCCCTCTCTCATTGGACCAATCAGCTTATTATTTTATACGCACTTTAAAATTACGTTTTTGCCCAGGAATAGTGTTTCCCTGCCATTGGTTCAAATCGGCGGCGACCAATGCCCATTGAACCAACCAGTTTATTATTTTATATCCACTTTAAAATTACGTTTTTGCCCCCAGTTAAAAAATACGGTTGTGCCCCAACTTCAAAATACATTTACCCTTTTGCCCCGAGCTAAAAAATACGATTTCGCCCTCAGTAAAAAATTACGCTCTTACCCTCAGCCAAAATTACGTTTTCGCCCCAGTTCAATATAAAATTTTGTTTTCCACCTGCTCAAAATTACGATTTTACACCAGTTTATTATTTTATACCCACTTTAAAATTACGGTTTTTTCCCGGTTTAAAATTACGTCTTTGCCCGCAGTTCAAAATAAAATTATGCTTTTACCCCGAGTTAAAATTTACGATTTCCCCCTCGGTTCAAAATTACGATATCACCATCAATTAAAAATTACATTTTTGCCCGCAGTGCAAAATAAAAATATGGTTTTCCCCTAGCTAAAAATTAGGATTTTACCCTCGGGAAAAATTTTGATTTTTCCCGCAAGTAAAAATGAAAATATGACTTTGCCCCAGCTAAAAATCGTGTCAAGGAGCTGCCTAACACTCTTTTTAATTTTTCTTTCTAGCAAAATTATAGTACTGTTTTTTTAATTGGTTGTGAATTATTTAGTTATCGCCCCGCAATGCGGGCGGGGCATCACCTAGTACATATTATTAGAAAGTGATGATAAACAGTAACTCTATTTTTTTAAGTATTTGTTTTTTCAATTTTAATAGTATTTTAATTATTATTTATTTAATTTTATTTGAACTTAAAATAACTCCAATTTTTTAAGTATTTGTTTTTTAAATTTTAATTGTATTTTAACTACTTTGATTCTAAATTAAAAAAAAAACTAATACCACATCTATGGCTATTTTTTAACATTTGACGGTACGTTACCGCAAGCATTGGATCGGTATCGGTTCAGTTTGTTACACTACCGGTACAATACATGCACTTGGTAGAGTTGTTTAAATGAAAAAACTTGGAAACTAAAAACCATAAAAATAAATAACAGTACCACTACCTATGTTTTTTTTATCATTACAGTGTCTATTTATCAAAGAAAAAAACAATAAAAAAATATCGGTACCAAAACAGATGTTGTTCGTTTCGGTTCACTACTTGCACGGTATCCGTTGTTAAACAAGAAACCATGAAAATGATTACATACCAGTACTAATGTTCGACACGGTATGACAACGATACAATATCAGTTTATCGAAAGCAAAAATGATGAAAATAAATACCGGTTTAGATACACATGTTGTTGAGTCGGTTTTAGTTCGATTTTACACCATAGCGGCACACGATTCATTTTCAATAAAATTTATATCGCAATGTTGGAAAAATAAATATAGAACGCACTAGAGTTATATCAACTAAACAACATTAGTACAGGTACTGATATTTTGATCGATGTAAGGTTTCCTTTTTTGACTACTCTGGTGAGTGCCGGTACCGTAACGAATCAAACCGATATCAACTGAATGTTCGCTGCGAAGCGCGAGGAAATCTCACTAGTTTGTATTAAAAAACATCAGGCAACAAGTAGCTAGCCAAAGAAAAGTTGTGGTATCGTTGGTTTTAAAGGAATGAGCCATGAGGGTATTTATTTATAGTTTTGATAAATGGAAAATGCAAAAGGACCTAGTTATCCTTGAGCTTTGTTAAAATTAAACCAGGTTAAGTATTAGTATCATAACTCCTCGCTTTTTGTAACTTTCCTTATTTAGAAAGTTTGATTGTAATTCTATTTATGAAAATTTGTAATCCTTTGTATTCGTCTTTTATTCCCAAACATTGTAATCTGAGGCTTGAATCATAATAAAACTCGATCTTTTTATACCTTGTGTTATACTTTTTATACATTCATTATACGTGCAAACTTGATACATTTATACACAAACTCATATTTATTATACATGCAAATTTGCTTTATATATGCCTTATTCATACATTACACTTATGCATTGAACTAGTACATTTAAAACGCTTAAAACCTGCAAAACACACGAAACAAACTCGGACCTTCGAACAACTGGACCGTTCGTGCGAATGGGGCACCATCCGCACGAAGGGGCCTTTCGCCCCAAGATCCCAGTCGTCCAAAGGCCATTCGCCCAAAGCCCATTCATTCCTAAGCCCATTTTACCCTATAAATACGGACCCTCACCCTCATTTCTCACCTTCCACAACTCCGAAATTCTCTCTCACTTACTGAAATCGAGCATACCAGCTGAGCAACTTCCAGAATCATTCTAAGTGAGTTTTAAACTCACTAACATTATAATTTCTTCTACTTTTCTATCTTTATTTCATTTCTTCATATCTTGTCACTTGGTTTCTCATATTTGCATTGGTAATCTGATAACAACACTCAAGCATATTGAGGACCAAGCTAAAGATTGAAGTCTCACCTTTCAAACTTTTTATAAAACAACCTTCTGTTATTGAACTTCACAGAATCATGGACCCATCGAGCTCACAAGCTAAGTTCATAGATGTTGGTTAGTGTTAACGTCGATTCCAGCCAAGAAGATGAACAATTTAAACAAAACCGAACTGTTTTCATCTCGAAACGGAACCTCTCGCACGAATAGCAGACCATTCGCACGAAAGGCCCCTGTTTCATCCCATTCCGCCATTTTTCCAAGTGTTGTATGTTATTCAGATCCCTATTCTCGATATAGACGATTCTGTAATAACAAAGTGTGAATCGTGGAAGCCTTGGCTTCCAATATAGTTCCACCGCCTCACTTGAACTTGCAAACGAACACCCAAACAATCTCTTAGTCCTAGAATAAGTTAACCCCGTCCAGCCTCCAACACTTGGTTCATACCTTCCATGTTGAGACGGCACACCAGGGTTGTCCTTATTCGGTTGTTTGGTATTTAAATTATGTTTTTTACATTCTGTTATTCATGACCAACCGGTTTGTTAACTTAGTTGACGAACTTGTGCTTTGGTGAACATATAATGAGGTTATTACCTCCATACATGACTTCTGTGATCTATATGACTATAGGACCAATAATATACTATATAATATAGCTAAAATAACATAACTGAACTCATGATATAACTGATTAATAGTTAAAAACGTTCAAACGAAGTTCAGATTCGCACCAAACAGACTCCATTCGCACGAAGGTGATTCCCTCTCGTGCGAAAGGGTACTGGTCCATTCGTGTGAACTGTCCAGTCGCCCGAACAGAGTTGTGATGTTCGGTTTCCGTTTATGTCTGTTCTATGTTCCTCGTTACTGATTTTATCGGGCAAATCAGAACACTTGAAATCACAGTAAACTTAGTGTCGTGATGAGTACCTAGACGAAGTATACTCTCTGTTTTAAACATACTTTGATACTTATATAATTACGTACTTAACATTCCAAATTCCGAACCCTCCGTTCAAATCCAACAACTCACACCTTCGTTTACCCACCTGTAGGATAACCTCGGTGTTCCATCACTCTCATCCTCTACTCAACGACTCCCGGTTTATCAAACGAATATTTGCAAAACTGTGAGTATACTCGAACACCCTTTTTCCATTTTACACTTTTGGGTGCAACATGTTTATTTATAAACCTACACAGTTACACTTAGACTTTATGCAAACACACAAACAATCCAATCATGCATGCTAATACGCTATACTTGATTCGTGTTCCTGGAACATCCTTATGTGATAAATGACGTGTGCGTGTATATACATGTTTTTACAATGAATTTTACACACGATTCGGTTTTAAATTTATAAAAATGAATTATACTTCAACATTAAAACACACACGAAAGGGCAAGTGTACCCCGTTATATATGTAGTAAAGTATTGGTAAGAACCAATTATCGATCCAAGTATGGGGCGGATGCAATAATACTAAACCTTCGTCATTAAA
Organism: Helianthus tuberosus; assembly: GCA_030545235.1. Classification (NCBI taxonomy): domain Eukaryota; kingdom Viridiplantae; phylum Streptophyta; class Magnoliopsida; order Asterales; family Asteraceae; genus Helianthus; species Helianthus tuberosus. The sequence continues at coordinate 137,452,963 of CM060355.1, read as the reverse complement.
TTACCGGTAAAAAGATAAGTGGATAATTTGGTTAAGCTAAAATACGACTAAACATATATTTTTAAAACGTAATAGACTCCAAATATACAAATAGATAAATAGCCTTGCTTTACGAACAACTGGAACATGTTAACTAAGTCGGTTTTGCCACTAAAACACTTGATCAATTTTCCATTTTTCTAAGACAATTAGTATCCCTTTCGGGAATTCTAACATGACAACTCTTTGGAAAGTTAAAACGATAAACACACTTTAACCACCTAAAATTGTTCTTAAACGCCCTATTGATGAATGTCTATGAAAATCCCTTAAAGATAAGCTAGTCATCCGTTAGGGGTTTTCTAACTTCACTTAATCAAGGAAAGGGACACCGATGAACACAATGCAACCACTGAGACAAGCATAAACTAGATTAAATCACAACCGAGTTCATTTTACAAAGCTTGAACATAAATTCACCAAGAAAGCAATTTTGGCCTAAATTACTAACAAAGTTTACAATTTATGTCAATGATTCATAACAACACCATCTAACCCGTTAAGGTCCTTCCATGAGGGAAAACATTCTTGATTAATATTAATTACCCCTTATTAAACCACTAACCATTTCTAGTATCATGGTGTAAACATTTTAAACAAGTTAAAAGTCTACTAATAAATGATTAATTAAGTTTCTTTTTGCAAATATCTCAACTAACCACATAGTAATCATCCAAGACAATTAACTATAATCAGGATCCAACATCAATAAACAAGGTTGCAAACTAATCATCAAGGATTAACATATAAAATGCTTAAGTGTCATTACAAACATAATTAACATACTAATGGTTGTTTATGAAGCAAGGAATACTAGTGTTTTTGCCCTTAGGCTACAATAATACATAAAACATTAACCAAAATGATTGGATCATAACAAAATAATGGAAAAATTCAAGAATCAAACCATAAACAAGCACAAGATTGAAGGCCCGGATGGTAACGGAGCTTCTAGGCACGATGATGGCTTGAATCCGGGCAAAAGACGTATCCTCCGGAGCCTAAAATTCGCCTGATGAGCTCCCAAAAAGTCCAGACTTGCGAACTGTTTGCCCTCTGCTGTTTTTTATAACTTTTTTGATCGACACGGCCGTGCCAATAAAGGGCACGGTCGTGCACTGTTCAGGAAATCTTGTGACGTCAGAAGATCTTGGATCGGTCTTCATGATTGGCAAGGTCGTGCCAACCAACGCACGGTCGTGCATCTCCGATAAGCAGCCGGCACTGCCAACCGCATTGGCAGTGCTTCCAAGAACGAGAGACCGGCACTGCCAATCGCACTGGCAGTGCTTCCGAGAACGAGAGACCGACACTGCCAACCGCACGGTCGTACAACCATTTTATGCACAGAAGTACAACACGCCGATTGCATGACCGCACACTATCAGGTGGCCGCACATTCTCATGTGTGCCGCACACCTGATAATGGGCCGCATGCTCACATTGGGCCGTGCACCGTGTTGGGCCATACTCTTATAATGGGCCGCACACATGTACTGTTCACTTAATGGATTTTATTAAGAATCTGTGTTTGACTGTTATAACATACGTGTTATGTAATGGTTTTTAGTTGCATACAACCTGTTAGATACGTATAGAAAATACATGGCTTACTTCTATACAACCTAATAAACTTGGTAACCATAATAGGACGTGGTTGATTATAATTATTCAAGTAATTAAATCTACCGAGCAAAGCAAATGTGAGTTCACACTTTCACTAAAAGCATGTATTCCCGGTGGTTGGGAACCTAATATTCTAAGGGAACGAAATAATATTAATTGATATTTATAATTCATGTCTTTAGCGGACTAAACTAAACTCTATCATAAAGTCCCCATACAATAAATACCGAGTAATCGTTGGCCCAGGAGAGCGGGATATTAGTTGATAGCGCTATTAGGTTTGACAAACCTCACACCGGGCCTTAGAGGACGGGCGTGAACTTTTATGCCTTGGCACTGGTCAATGGTGATAGACATTGACCTAGGGCAAAAACAACTACATCGTCAAAGTGTCGGTACCACACAGTTTAGTAGCTTAGCGATGGGGTTGCTCCCCATGACATGTTTTATAACCCAGTAACTTAATAACTTTTGTTTTTGGATAAAATACTTAAAAATCGTGAACTCACCAACTTTATGTTGACACCCTACTGCATGCTTTGCATGTCCTTAGGTGTTGCGCTGGAGATTGCATGGAGGAGTGTAGTGGTTACATAGAACAGTTGTTGGGTTCCTATTGGAAATAATGTTTTAAAACAATTATTGAGACTCTAGACTTTATGCTTCCACTAACAACTTAAACTACGTTTTAGACTTTGAATGTTTTGTCACTAATCATATTAGTAGTGATGGGTTTACTTTATTTACCTTATTTTAAATTGTTCAATATGATTGGTGGTATGATTCTAGTCAGTCGCACGTCTCGCAGTAATACTCCGTAGGTGGAATTTGAGGGTGTTGACAATAAAACAATTTAAAGTCGTCATCCATTAGACCATGTGCAGTGGGAGAGGGAAGACCCTTGGGCATTTTGCGCCATGTGGCGGTCCAGTCGGCATGTGTGCATTGTGGGATATTATGTTGAAAGGGGTGTAGTAGGGATGAGGGCATTGTGGGGCATTATGTTAAAAGAGGTGTAATAGAATTAAATAAAAAACCATAAAAAAACACTATTGACTAAAGAAAAATTTTGAATGGGTTAAAAAAAGCACGTTCTGACAAAAAAAAATTAAAATGCCCCCGTGGGCGGTTAGATGTCGTGTTTGGGCGTGTTTAGGGAAAAAACGCCAAAAAACCCACTACGGGTGGTCTTAAAAGAAAACAAGTGCTCATTTCGAGTGATTTCCAACCACCGTCTATGCCGCTAAGTTGGTGAAACATTATTCTCATATGTTGCTCCTTGTATTTTATTTGTGTCGCCTGAACCATATCCACATCGTTGAATAGTCCACATCTTGGTTATATACAATGATAAACTAAACCATTCTAATGGTTTGGCTTTCTAAACAACATGCTTTATTTTCAAATCACTTTTTTTTCATTATCATTTGTTCGGTTTCGCCGCAAAGCGCGACGTAAAAAAACTAGTATATATTGTTGATAAAGGACGATGAATAGTAACTTTATTTTTATAATAATATATAGTTTTTTTCTAATTTTTATTTAATATATTATGATAGTTTATTGTTATATTTACTTTTAATAACTTATTTTTAATTTTTTTTTTCCTTTTTTAAGTCATATATTTCCTTTACCCTTTTTTAATATTTTTTTTTCTTTTTTTAGAACATATATTGATAATTCTTTTTCTTTTTTTAGAGCATATATTAATTTATCGATTAGTTTGATATTTCTTTAATAATTTAGGTTTATAATTTTTTTTCTAAAAACTTAAGTACGTAGTTGTGCTTAAATTTTTCCCTAACATTCCGTTATAAGTACGTACTTACACACCTTCGTTTACCCTTGTAGGGTGACTCGGTGTTCCTTCCTCAACAATCAAACTCTTCACAGAATTACCAAGTGGAAAGCTTGCAAAATCGTGAGTACACTTGACCCATTTTCTTTTTACACACTTTGGGTTGTAACGTGTTAACTTACAAAATACACAAACATACTTTACTCTCTCAATCTGTTATACATGCTTATTATTACGCTTAGGTTCATGCTAGATTTATACATGCTTCTTGTCATTAACTTAGCTAGCCAAACTTAACATATATAGTGCTATAGGAGTAGCACGCTGCCCATCAGGGTTTGTTAAGCTTATTATACATAAATAGTCTCGTTCACTTTTGTGGCGAGGGCACTCATAATTCTCGTGGACACTCGGGTTTGACACTTAGTATTGTATGCTAGATAACCTTGTATACAAATTTGCCATGTGGATTCGGGTAAATTTTTTATACTTATGCTATGTATTTACAAACTTGTGTACTCACCAATGCTTTTGCGTTGAACCATTATTTTTAACATGTTACAGGTTGATGATGATGCTCATGACGAATCTAGTAGGACGACTTAGAAACACGCTCAAAATACTAGATTTGCTTATTTTGTTATGTTGAAGTGTTGTACTTGTCTCTTTCAATGTTGTATTTGAATTTCTTATAATGTACTTGACAATTTTTGGTTATGAATGAAATCGGTTTTGAACTTAATTATTGTCACATAATGTTATGATGTCTTTGAGCAATCTCGTTCGTCTCACTCCGATGTTTCCGCCATCGGTTGGGGTGTGACATCCACTGCCCTACCTCACCTCCGCATCCTCGACCTAATCGGTAACCAGCACACAGGAAAACAACCTTCCGACATTAGAAAGTTACAAAAAAAACTTAACTAGAATGGACTTACAGGGATGGACTGACAACGATGAGCAGAGCGTTACTCAACCGGAATGGACTCACCGGAGCAATTTTGGCATCAATCGGTGAAGCTCTGGCTGATTAGAATATTACAATCCAGTTTTATAATATTTGTACAACTTTTATTGCTGAAAACTTTAGTATTCATAGGAAAAGTGGACAAACAGTTAAAGCTATAGCTGTAACGCTCCGCATTTTCTGTACTTTCCATATTTAGAAAGTTGTATTCACATTTTCACTTTTAAAAACTTGTATTCTTACTTCATTCCAATCCTTGTAATCTCGACTCTTTGATCATAATGGAAATCGTATTTTTATATCAACCTTGTTTAATCATACATGCATAGTATGTAATCAGTTGCGAAATACACGTTTTAATTTAAAACCGAGACATACATTGAGATTATATTTTCTCGGAATCATATTCATACATGTATCATACTTATAATATACATGCATACACCTTTATAGCATAAAATAACCAACAATACAAGTGCAAGAACTAAAAATGAAAATTTCATCTCCCCAACCACTTTCTTTAATGTCCTAACCTCCAACCAACTCATTTAATACCCCAAACCCACCTTCTAACCTCCAACCAACTCATTTAATACCCCTCCTAACTGCCAACCACCTTCATTTAAACTCCAACCACCTTCATTTAAAGTCCAACCACTTAACACTCTTATAAATACCAACTCTAACACCTTGCAAACACTTGCACCACCTCCAAATTACTTCCAAACTCTCTCAAATCTTCAAGATTTTCAACTTTGGGGCAAAAAGTTCAAGAACCAAAATTGGTAACTTCGGTGTTCCAACAACTCAAGACTCGTCAAACCCACTAAGTGGAAATTTCTTCGCAAACCGTGAGTATACTTGACACCCTTTTTCGTTTACACTTTTGGGTGCAACATGTTTACATTATACAAACTTACACAAACACACATTCTTTATGCAATTACACAACATTCCAATACAAGCATGCTAATATGTTATACTTGATTCGTTATTCCAGGGTTGTTCGTTCTGTGATAAACTTATCATTAACTTCGTACGAGCCTACCCTTAACATGTATAGCGCTATAGGAGTAACACACCGCCCGTGTTCGTGAGGTCATGTTAAGTCATTCATTCATACTTGCGTTAAACTTTGGGTTGACTTGTTTGTTCACATGCCAGTTTATACGTTAATCTTGATAACTAAGTTTGCTATGTGGATTGTTCAAACTTTTATACTTATATGTTAGTACTCCAAAACTTGTATACTCGCCAATACTTTTGTATTGAACTATACTTTAAAACATGTTGCAGGATTATGGACGATGATGATGCACGGAATCTAGTAGGATGCCTAGAAACGCACACTAAATTCAAATAATTGTTGTACTTTATTTGTTTCAACCTTGTTGTATTTTTCTATTTCAAACAATGTAATTGATATTAGCAATGAAATGAAATTTGTTATTAAATACTTGTCACAATTTAGTGTTATGAATTCTCGAGCAATCTCGTTTTCGTCTCACTCTGATGTTTCCGCCATCGGTTGGGGTGTGACGATAACCACAGTGGTGGTTGAAAGTGATTATTAGAAAACTGAGTGATTCAATAGAAAAATAGAAAAACGAAACTCAACCAATTAACCTGGGTTACCATTCATAATGAATGTGTATATACAATATAAAATAACAAAGCAAACAAATCATAATTACTCTGACGAACAACCATTTGAATCAAGAAAATGGCATCGAAAAGGTACTCACAAATCCTCTTCTTCTCTTAATCTATGAAAATTGAAACCCTTCAATAGTTTTGTTTAGGATTGTTGTTGTTACCGGTGGGAACACGAGACGGGAAGAGAGGTGTAGACGCCGTCTTCAAGCTACACTTTTCCGGTTTACGAGACATTATTTCCCTCAATTAGATGTTACCAATCCTGCCAGCATCACTTCCTTGGCGAATTTTATTGATGCTCGCTTTGGGAAACTCGATACCTTTGTTAGGCATGCTTCTTGTTTTGAAATCTGTATATGACATTATAAACTTAATCTAGATTAGGAGAGACAGAGAGAAGAGAGAGAGGGGGAATTTAGAAAGAGAGAGTGCAAAGTTCTTTTAATTTAAACATTTTTAAAACTGTTTACACACTAATCCCTTGATATTAGTTATTTTACACAATAGTTCTTGAGGAGGTTAAATGACAAAAATGCCATCATATGAAGGCATATACCATATTTAAACAAAAAAATTAACTGGGTTAGTCTCAAAGGACATACCATGTAAGATTTTGAAATATCAAGTACATAACTCATCAAATTTTGCGCCAAATGACACCGCCTGCAATTTGGTTTATAAATAAAGGAAAAAACTTGTAATTTACTCTTTTATTAAAGATATCTACTAAAATAGTCCTTGTAATTAAATATAATCTATTACAAAAAGGGTCCTTCTAGTTACAAAAGGGTGTTTTAGTCATTTTACCAGAATTTTACATAAAAGATAACGGCCGTTGGCCTTAGTACCCCAAATTATTACCAAATCAAAACCATAGAACCTAAATATGTTACCAAAAAAAAAAGTTAATACTCAAAGGCAAGGACCGTCTGGGTAATTAACTCTTAATCCTATGATCCATACCAACATTCCGACCAATTAAATACAACTTGAATATTATTTATTCCCCTGACACGAGTCTTATTCTCAAGCCGGAGCTTGGTCACGGATCCCCTCGGGCCCTCCGTGACGAAGCTAACGGTATTTTTTTTGTAGGATTGCTCCGGTGAAGTGAAGAACGTCCGTGAATCCCCGTCAACGGACATTGTTTCAGTTAGTTATATGGGGATTCAACAAATACCTTAATGACAGCTAATTAGAATCATACCAACAAAGATATGATTGCACTCTTGAACCGGACACATTATCGTAAAGATGTATTGTATTTTATGCTATAATATACACTGTGTCGAAAAGTTAATTTTACTATACATGCATGACAACGTATGATATACAAATTAAGACACCGTAATCAAGCTCCATACTGAGTGATGTTTCAATGCGAACGTTGAAAAACATAGCAACTCCTTCGTTTTCTATCTCCCAAATTAATGTCACCATGTGAATAAAGATCAAACTCAAACATTCACATGATGCGTTGCGTTAGCATATTTTTAGTTTTGAAAAAAATATATATAAATTATAATACCGCGTTAGTGTGGAAAAGGATGCCTAGATTTTGATTGAAAGTGACTATAGAAGTGGAGTTCATCAACGGAAATGATAATCTTTTGGATTTGGGTATTCATGAATATAAAACGGGTTTTACCAGTAATTTCACTGTTGTGTCTATAGACAGGTGTGTTACCGGGTTTTCTCCGGAATTGGTGGTGGACTCGGGTTACTCTCGGAGTACTCCGTTTGGTCCAGTGAGGACCCCGAGAGTGCTCGGGTTGATTCTATTGGTCCTTCAAAATAAATTACTTACTTTTCGAATATTTTTCTTTACGTTTTTCATACATGTATTAGGGGTTCACAAAATGACAGGCAGTTTGAATATTGGAATCAACCAATTAATCTTTATTATATTTTATCTAATTTTTAAATAATCTTTATTATATTTTATCTAATTTTTAAAATATGCAGTCTTTTTATGTAGATAGTATTCGCAAACCACCCTACTTTGTAACCTTTAAATTAAAGGCCACCGCTTGTAATAAGTATATCATAAAGGATGAGGAGTGTATTTTGCTAAAAATATAAAAAAACTGATGATTTTGACAAAAAAACTCATATTCAAACCATCAAACCGAATCGTTCATATGGTTGATATGTCTAACCAACCAACTTGTTTTGTTTGGTTTGTTGTTTTATTAAAAAAAACAATAAAATAATTAGTAATTAGTGGTCAAGCCAAAATTTTGTCAAAACAGACCAAATTAGACCGTAAAAATCCCTCATGTGAATTCATGTTTTATTTTTCAAATCATAAACATAAAATCTTAACGACAATCAGTGACCAATAAATATGTAATTTGCAACATCAAAGATGAGCTCATATATCATTTAATTAGGTTAAATACATGTATAATACAGGGTTGAATAAAAAATATTAAATAGTTAGAAACACGTATATTACACGAGTTGAATAAAAGAAACCATTAAATAGTTAGTAACTAAGATTTAGAAATTATAAATTGTTATTTAAGATAAGATATATTTATAAAAATAAAAAATAAAGAAGAAGTGAAATAATAAAAATTAAAAAAAATCTTGTACTAAAAAAATTATTACATAGGAGTTAACGTCACATATTGTATTTTCTTTCAATCATTATTTAATAATTATTAAGACTGTAAACGAACCAAACGTTCAGCGAAAAGTTCGTGAACTGTTTGGCGGGAAGTTTGTTTATGTTCGTTCGATTAGCTTAACGAACGAACAGGAACAAAAAAATTTGTTCGGTTGGCTTAGCGAATCGTGAACGTCCAGTAATATGTTCGGTTACGTTCGTTCGTGTTCGTTTGATTGTATTAAAATAATAATAATAATAAACCTTTTATCTAACATATTGAAAACTTGAAACCCTGTTTTTCTCTAAATTAGCTACAATTTGGACAATCAAGACATTTTTTTGGATAATTATGTACAAGTCAATTACACTTTGAATAACTATGTTTAAGTTAGTTAAACTGGATTAACCGTTTGGTGGTTATAGTAGACTTTTTGTGTTTTGATTTATCATATTTGATGGTTGCATTTAAACTTTATGTCCATTGTTTAAGGTTAATAATGTTTTTATTTTTTATTTTCAAGTTAAATGTTCTTTACGTTCATTTTTGTTCGTTTGTGTTCGAGACCAGTGTTCATGAACTGTTCGTGAACAACTGAATTTCCTTAACAAACGAACACGAACATAAACATAAAGATAAACTTATGCTCGGTATGCGTTCGTGAACATGTTAATTCCCTTAACGAACGAACACGAACATGGCCGTGTTCGTGTTCGTTCGGTTCGATTACAACCCTAATAATTATAAATTACTAAACATGTTCAATAGTCAATAATCAATACCTCGATCAAAACTTGAGACGACACTATAAAATAAGGAGGAAGTAAGGAACCCAGTCAACCCAATAAAATAAGGAGGAAGTAAGGAACCCAGTCAACCCATAATTAAAAGAAACAAAGAAGAAGCAGGCCCAGTTTTTACCGGGCTCAAGATAGAAGCTAAACCTTAGATATAATTTCAATGGACTACATAGTCTACATGTAGCTTTGAGGCCCAATAAAGGTGCGGATCTTGACTAGTGGTGCACAAAAAACCCGAACCCAGACTCGAACCTAGAAAAAATACCCGGACCCAGGTTTTAAAAAAACGGGTATTGTAAACCCGAACTCAAAACTCGGCCCTACTTTACAGGTAGGGTACCCGGGGGGGGGGGGGGGGGGGGGGGGGATAGTGCACGGTCCTCCCAACCGCCGGAGTGATCCCGCTCCGGAAGCCGCTACCCGACCAAGCAAGCTAGCTCCGCGGTGAATTCCCCTTACCGAGTTCTTACCCTGGGCGACATATGCCACTCCCAAGACTCGAACCCGGGACCTCTGGGAAGAGGTGGGTGTCGGTGGCCAACTAGGCTACCCCAGCACGGGTATTGTATACGCTGTGAAAACCCAAACCCGAACACAGGTTTTTTTCAACCCGTTTTGTACCTTGGTTTTATCAATACCCGGGTTTTAGTCATACTCATACCCGTACCCAAGTTTTTTTTTTCCGGTTATGCACTTTTATGATATGTGATGTTAAATTTATATGTTTCTAACATATTGGAAGTTTTATGTTATTAATTTTAAGGTTTATAAACCTAAAATTTCTATGTTTCTACAAAAAAAAATGGAAAAAAAAAAAAGAAGAAATAGTCAACACAATAGCGAAATCAGGTTTTTTGTATACCCGTCAGGTTTTCTCTGTACCCGTATAGGGTTTTCCTAATACCCGGCCCAACCTATACCCGAGACCGGGTTTTTTTTTATACCAGCAAATAGGGTATTCTAATATCCGGGTATAGAAGAACCGAACCCGGGTACACCAAGTATGGTTATCCTGACCAATACCCGGACCCGACCCGAGTATTGCCAATACCTGAAAAATCAATACCCGGTGATACCCGTACCCGAGTAATACCCGAACCCAGTTATTAAAAAAAACGGTTATGAGCACCTCTAATCTTGACCACTTAAGTTTGGTTGGGTTGGGTCAGTCGGGTTGTTTATGATAGATAGGTTTTCCAAACATTCCATACGACTATACAAGTCAACCTTTGATATTGAATAAAGCAAAAAAAAAATAGTTTTCTTCAACTAGTAATTTCTCTTATAAATACATATAAACCAAACACCTATGAATAATCTACTTTTCTAAGTTATAAGTTATAACAAACAACTATTGACGATTTAATGACGTGGCTTCTTTCTAAGCCCATTTTACTCGCAAGAAATTCTAAGAATTGTGTAATTTTTATCTATTGAGATTTTTGAAACCTCACGATGTTTCTAAATCGTCAATGGTGTTAGAGCCCACGGGGCGGTACGTGATAATATCACGGAAGCCAAACTGCAACGCGTTATTCCACCCCCACAAGAAAGTTCAACGCGTTATTTTATTACGGAATCGATTTTTCGTTATTGTTATCACGCGTTATTCTTTTGTTTTGTGAGGGTAGTTGTTGGTTTGGGGGAAATTGTTGGGTGTGGTGGTGAGTGATGACCACCCCCACTAAAAAAGGTTGTGAGTGATGAAAAAATGGTTGATGACATGGCGGAACTTGATTGGTGCTTGTGAGTGATAGAATTCTATCACTAGTGACCACCCCCCTCCCCTTAGCATTGGGGGTTGATGAACCCAAATAAAAATCAAAACCCTATTATAATGTAATGGCAAACCGGTAAAACAACGGTCGATTCTAACGATATTATAAAAATGCCAAATTGATTATAATGGAGATTCAATGGTAGATCAAGTCAATTGCAAATTCATGTAACCGACTGAATCAATTGCAAACAGATTGGCAAATCGTGTAAGTTGCATACAAAATGCAAAACTGATTCTTCATACCAAATCAATTACAAACTATTTCGGTAAAACTGATTCGATTGGTGAATAACATATTATTAACTCATTCAAACGATATATTGAATTGTGGGCGGTTGGATGGCATGTTGAAGTGCTCCAACGACAAAGCACATCCATAGAAGTCACAATGCCACGATAAGTCAGCAAATTAAATTCTCATGTAGCGGAGTTGTCCATTGATGGACCACTTTTCTTTTATTTTTTGTTTTTTTTACAAAATAAAAGATAAATATATTTTGTCCTAGTTTGGTAAATATTTTTGAAAAACAACATTTTAATAATTAAGTTTCAAACACTTTAAAAATGCTCAGTAAACTAGCATCAGGTAGTTTTTAGTGTTTTACAAAATAACATCGTCATTATTTCTTGTTATTTTAAGCTAAAATAGCATATAGTAAATGTAAAAAGTTGTAAAACCTTTAATCTTTAATTACAAAATATATAGAACATATGTAATATCTTCTATATATTAGTTTTTTTAACGATTTTAGCTAGGCTGGTAGAGGTGTCTCTCCCAAAGGGAGAGAACACATGTAATATCTTCTCACACATGTAATATCTTCTATATAAAACCTTTAATCTTTAATTACAAAATATATAGAACACATGTAATATCTTCTATTCATTCAGTTCTGTTTTTAATTTAAAATAAAATAAATAATTAATATATATATAGGTTAATTCTGTTTTTATTATATAGGTTAATGTGTTGGATAGAAATATAAGTGGATGGATATTCGCTTTATGAATACTGTCTAAAAATAATTATTTAAATAAATATTTTTTGTATTAAGTCGAACTAGGAAAATAAGTAGTCTAGATTATTAATTATTACTAATTTAAGGGTTTAGATGAAAAATTATTTTATTGGAAACAATTAAATGAAATGGGTTTAGTAAGTAATCTTTTAGTTTTTATAAATCCATTTGATCACATTTGTACATTTGATGAACATGAAACTCAATAGACTTAAATAGATTTAGGTAGTGTTTATTATGCATGAATGAGAGGCAGAATGGAATGGGTTATTACGAGGGAATGAAGAAAAAGGTGTTTGGTTGGTCAATGGAATGTAATCACCCATTCCATAAGTCATTTCATTCCCTCAAAATCATTCCATCCACCCCCCATGTTTTTTTTTCATTCCATCATCTCTTGCACCCTTCATTAACAACACCACAACACACCACCTTCGCCACCATCATCGATGCCTATCGTCGCCGCCACCCACCCGCCACCGCCGCCACCACCACCGATGCCTATCGCCGCCGCCACCCACCCGCCACCGCCGCCACCAACCACCGCCGCCAACAACCACCGTCGCCAACAACCACCGTCGCCGCCAACACTGCTCACCGCCACTAACCACTACCACCGTCGCCGCCACCACCAACCACTTCCGCTACCAACCACCATCAACGGTCGCCGCCGCCACCCCCCGTCACCGCCACCCATCATTGTCGCCTCCACCACCGATCGCTGCCACCAGCTACAATCACTACCACTGACCACTACCACTCACCACTGATTTTATTCCTTAATTTTCTTGCCTACCAAACAATACACGATAATAATCCATTTCATTCCCACATGGTAACCAAGCGAGACATGGAATGGTAATGATCCATTGCATTCCCATGTCCATTCAATTCCCTCGTCCATTCCATCCCCCGTCCATTACATTATCCCATACCAAACAGACCCTTATAGTATATGTAAAGAAATTAATTTGGTTCCCAAACAATTTTTCAAGCTAGGTTAAATGGATTATAGTTAAGATGTTAAAATTTGGTCAGCCTAAATTATTCTCATAGGCTTGAACTATGTTCTCTGCTTTATAAACATTAATAGTAGACTAAATCTTAGAAACCGTTTATTAACTATTCCTTTATAACTAAAATGCCCCATGATAAATAAATAATCATAAGTTAAATAAATATATGTCATAACAAAAAAAATCGTTAAATTAACGATAAGTAATTTTTGTAAGTTTAATTCAATACTAAAGGCAGTTTAGTTTGCTTATCATATTTTATCTTCAAAAAAAAATCTGCTTAACACCACAAAACAAATACCTAAGAAACTTAATAGAGGGCCATGCATCAAGACTAAAAGATCCAAAACGGGCTTGTGAGTTTATACAAAAATTTCAGTTGGTTTTCCAAATCAATCCCCATGAAATCCTAATTCTAATCGTCCTAAAGTCCGGTATGATTCGACGGTTAGTAATATGAAAAAATGTGCAATAGAAAACGTACCGATTACGGAGAGTAAGGAATGGGATAGAAGATGGTCGGAGACGACAACGGTGGCTGCGAAGGTTAAACGGGTTCAAGCGTTTTCCGAAGAGAAGAAGGAAATTCCGGTGCCGTGGTGTGTTCCGACGAATTACTTAGTGCAACGAAAACGGAACTTTGATCGAGTGTAAAGGTTTTGGGATGATGTTTGAGTTCTTGTATTTATGCACATCCCTTTGCTAAAAAGGAAGTTTATTTTTTTAGTTATGTGATTGTGTAATAAATTGGATGGTGTCCAAATGAAAAGAAAAGAGAAAAAAAATACCGTAGACAATTGAAGGAAAGGTTTAATGAGCAAAAAATGTGGGATTTGGAACTATTATTATTGATAAAATCATCAGTAAAGATTCTTTTTATATAAAAAGGTTTACATGTTTCAAAAGTAACACAAATTGCCCTTTACATTTAACCTTGTTAAATTCATATATGTTTATGTTTAAAACAAAATAATTAACCATTGTTTTTAATAATTAAATAAGAGTTAAATAAAATAAAATAAAATAAAAATTCCATTTGTATTTATTCACAAGAGTCCAATTACAAACGGCTCGGGTCATATATATATATATGTATAAGCATAGAGCGTTTTATACGACAATTCTGATCGAGAAGGGTTATATATATAAAAAAATATAGAACTCGAAAATTTCAAAACGGGTCGGATTTTGGGAGCCCATTTTGTCGGATGTTACATTCTTCATCTTATTCTTCGAAGTCCTCTTGGTCGTCGTTGTCGTCTCTAATGGGGTGAATCGCCCAAGCATGCTCGACTAAACATGCCTTTAACTCGTTGTGTAACTCTCTTGAATGCAATAGTTGGGTGTTTAAGATTCTCTCCTCCATCGTTGCTTGCGTTCCTTAAACAATATCTTCCGGAAAATAGTTTTGGCAGATTGCTTTTCCTTCGTCTTCTAAAATCATATTATGCATTATGATACAGGCATACATCAGCATTCTAATCCTTTCTTTATCCCACATAAAGCAATGATTTCTAATAAAATGTCATCGTTGTTGAAGGATCCCAAAACACCTCTCGATATTCTTTCGCGAAGACTCTTGTAATTTCTTAAAATATTGTCTTTTCATATCGAGTGTTTCAGGAAAAGTTTACTGTATTTGAATACGCTGGGTATATACCATCGCCCAAATAGTATCCATGCTCGTAGTCATTCCCATTTGCATGAAACCCGACTTTCGGTATCGTATCGGAAATGTAACCCTCTAGCAATGGTGAAAACTCAAAAATATTATTGTCGTTCATACACCCGACAAGACCAAAGAAGGTCGACCAAACCCAAAGGTCGTACGAGGCAACCGTTTGTAAAACCAACATTGACCCTTTCTGGTCATCGCGTGTGTGTTGACCTCGCCATGTGGTTGGACAATTATACCAACGCCATTGACGACAGTCCAAACTACCGATCATGCTGGGTATTCCATGTTTTTCTAAATGCACCTTGTATATTTGTTGAAGGTCGTTCCAAGTCGGGTTTCTCACGTAACGTTTTCCATATAATTAACATATACCTAAAACATTATAAATTATATATAAACGTATTTATTTTTTAAAAATTATATATAAACTATGCGAGTAAGTAAAAATATACCGTAGCAGAAATACTTCAAGGAGTCGCGTGTTTTTTTTCCGCCATCTTCAAGTACTTGTCGTTGATGTAGTACGTGTTTCCGTAGGCGAGTACACGTAACGCGGATGTTACCTTTTCAATTGGGGTGAATCCTAGATATCCTCTCGCGTCGATTTTTTTGCTTGAAGTGGTCATACTTAACTTCCAAATCATCCTTAATGCGCAAAAATAACCTTTTTCTCATCAGAAATCGGCGCCTAAAAATATTGGGGCCATGAACCGGTGTAGGATCGAAGTAATCCTTCATTAAATGCTCATTTGCGGCTTCACGGTCTCGCAAAACGTATGTTCTCCTCAATATCGGGGGCGGAGGAAAACGATTTACTTGATGCATGGCTTGAACCGCTATGGCACACACACTCGTAACCGCTTCTTCCTCCTCGTCATATGAAAAAGATCTTTGGCGGAGATCGAGGAACGAATCATCTAACGGAGACGAAGCCATTTTAAATTTTTAAGAAATATATTTAGATTTAAGAATGCTGGATGTAGAATGGTAGAATGGTTTGTATATATATATATATATATAGATTATAAGAAATTTAAGAAATAAATTTTTATTAATATTACCGTTATTAAACGGTCAACATCGAAAAAATATAAATTTGAGCCATGTACTACTACACATACACTTAGGTTCTGTTTGTTTTTTGGCCAGAAGTACTTCTGGCCACTTATGTCTGCGCCGCGCAAACGCGGGCAGACGTTTGGAGTTCGCAGATTGTTTGTTTTCTCGCAGACCTTTCATTAAAAAAGGTCTGCGAGACCTCTTCTTGGCACAGACATTGACATATGTCTTCTAACCTCTTCTTGGTTCCTTCTAACCTCTTCTCACCTTCTCCTCTTCTAACCTGCCACCACCTCCCCTGCCTCCACCTCCACCTCCGCCGCCCACCTCCACTCCGCCACCACCTCCCACCCCTGCTCCGCCACCAAATCGAATAAAACCCCCCAAATCGAAACCCCCAAATCCACAAACTAAAAACCCCCCAAATCCACAAACTAAAACCCCCAAATCGAATCAATGAACATCATCAGCAACTTACCGATGAGACTCGAACTCGCTGCTCATCAGCAACTTACCGGTGAGGGTTGTGTCGGAGATGAAAAATCGGGGGCCGACTCCCTTTCTTGGTCGCTGGAACAGATGATCGAGAGAGAGAGAAGAGTGGTGACGGTGGTGGCTGTGGTGTAGTGGTTGTTGGTTGTGGTGTAAGGCGGTGGTGGTTGTTGGTTTGCGGTGGTGCTTGGTGGTGGTGATGAAGGCAGAGAGTGAGATCGAGGGAGGAGAGAGAGATCTGTGAGAGGAGAGAGAGACGGTGAAGGGCGGTGGTGTAGTGGTGACGGTGGAGGCGGTGGTGAAGTGGTGGCGGTGGTGACGGTGGTGGCGGTGGTGAAAGCAGAGAAGTCTGGTGTGTGTGTGTTGTGTGTGTAATGTGTGTGTGAAGAGGTTTTATATAAAAAAAACAAACCCTCTTCTCCTTGCAGACTGCAGACATTTGGTCCACCTCTTCTCCTGCAGATGCCTGCAGATGTGGTTCGTAGACTGCAGACCTTTTCCTACAGAAAAAACAAACAGCACCTTAGTATTGATTTTTCTTGATTATTATAATACCCGACCAAACATATGAATTCTTGAAGGAATATCAATATTAAGAGTAAAGTACAATTTCTGTCCTTGTGGTTTACATCAGATCTCACATATAACCCCTATTTGCCAATTTCGACATGGTCGTCGATTGCAATCAATAACATCCCTGTTAACATTTGTTGTTAATCAATTGTTAGTTCATCAGGGCAAGAGTGTCTTTTACCTTATAATTTCAAGGGCAATTTGATGTTACGCTCTTTAAGATCTACATATCTTTTACCTTATAGCCCCAAAAACAACTCACCCACCTTCTTTAAGATCTACATATCTTGTTCCTAATAAAAAAATAGCCCATCCACATTTTTCAATTCAAAAAAAAAAATAAAAAAACTCAAATCTACAAACCACTACCAAGTTTTTTCTACACCTTCACCCACTAATCATCACCACCTGACCCACCATCATCACCACCGGCACTACCTGCCCCACCACCATCTCCATCCCCAAAATCATGAATAATAAGTTTTAGAGTTAATTGCCCGGATAATCCCTGTGGTTTGCCATTTTTTCATGTTTAGTCCCACATTTTTAAAATAGCGTGATTGCTCCCTGTGGTTTAACAAATTGTTACTCGGATAGTCCCTACACTAGATGAGGGTTAAATTTGGGTGCTACTTTCTACACCCCCCTATTTACTTTTTTCACCCTCTCCTCTCACATACTTACAGGTGGGGCCTGCGTGGGACCGACAGTTTTCCTCTCACAAGGGGGTATAATCAGGAAAGAGGGGGTGTGTATAGAATGAGCATTAAATTTTAGTGTTAAGTGGGTGTGAAATGACAAAACTACCCTTTATAATAAAACAAAATAACTTAATTAAGTATTGAGTAATATATGTATTTGTGTGGCCCACCTGCCTTTAAAAAAAATAAACAAAATAAGCCAATCATCTTCAACCTCCCATCCCTCCTCAACCCCCCACCACCATCTTCAACCTCATCCACCACCACCATCATCACCCTCCATCGTTCACATGATATCATTCATTTAAATACAACTTTATAACCAATGTTAAACCTTATTTTTGATTACCTTCATTATTTTAAGATATAATCAAATGGCCAAATGCTTCAGGTGCAAATGCTCTGTTCAAGGCCAAATAATATTTTAAGATATATTTTTGGGTACCATTCGGAATCTTCTAGAAACACGGATATATTGGGCGTTTGCGTTGTAGTGCCATTGCTGCAAGCTAACTTCTATTTAATTGAAAGGGAGCATGGGAAATTACAAGTGTTCTTCTACGAGAAATTAGTCTGCTAAATCCAATCGTATGCTTAAAGGATGAATGCTACAGGTTGGTAAATGTGACTTCTGCAGTTCTGCTAAGCAAATCGTGACTTCTAAAAGCTTTGGTTTCACTGCAAGACTGTGAAGATGGTGCACAGTGAAATGTGGGGGGTCGATGACGGTGCTCGGTGAAAGTGGTGATCGGTGATTTGTGGGTGGTCGGGTGATGCTGGTTGAGTGTGGTCGGTAATGGTGGATATGGATGGTGGTGGTTTGGGGTGGTAAATGGATGGTGGTAGTCATTGTTGTTGGTGGTGGTAAATGGGTGAAGAAGATGGGTTGGCTGGGGTGGGGGTAGAATAGGGGTTAAATATTATATTTAAATAAAAAGGGTGGGGCCTTTTAATATATATTTTTTTTATTTAATGTTTAATTATAGTTTTATTAAGGTAAGGGTATTTTGGTCATTTAACACCAAAAGTTAACACTCATCTAGTGTAGGGACTATCTGAGTAACAATTTGTTAAACCACAGGAAGCAAACATGCTATTTTGAAAAAGTGGGGACTAAACGTGAAAAAATAGCAAACCACAAGGACTATCCGGGCAATTAACTCTAAGTTTTATTCAAATAAGTTTCTTGTTCAGCATCATCATCGTTTTAAATTAACACTTAGAGCCGCCAAAAAGCAATTTAAGAAGTCAAAGACAAGAAACACATATAACCAAAATCATTTTAGGGTTGTATTGAACTTGGCTTGTGAACAAAACCTATATAAAAATCAGTGGAGAATGATATGTTAAAGAGTGTAGTGTATTGAACCTTCGTTTTAGGCTTGTACTAAGGCGACTTTCGATTCATTAATATAACAACTCTCCTAAATAATTTTTCGACACCCCTAATATATTTTAAAATGTCCATATGTGTCCTAAAATATGCCCCGTATATGAAAACCGAGCCCAAAATACTATACTTAATTAAAAATAAAATAAAAATCAGAAAATAGAGTCGCTCGCGGGCCGCGACGGCCTGACCACCACGCTTAACCCGGTGTTGTCACGTGTCTGATACGCGTCGAGGCTACATCGGTGAGCTGACAAAAGCTAGGCCCTACGGACCCTATGTCGCGGGCCGCGTAGGCCCTTCCTTTCTCTTATGCGGGCCGCGAGGATCTCGATTTCAGCTCCTATAAATTGGGAGCTCATGCCTTCAGTCGAACTCGCTCAATTTCTTTCTCTCTCAAAATTTCACATAGTAGGCATAATCTCCGGGTATAATACCCCCCTAAATAACGGAGTTCTGCCCCGTTGTAAGTATCATAACCCCGGTTACGTATTAGATACGCTGCCCGATTGATCCAGGGTTCCGTAACGGCTGTCGTGGTTATACCCGACGTAGTCGTTGGAATGCCGTCTCGGGGAGGGCTTTACTAATGTAAATATTGGGTTATTATACTAACACGTGTGCATTGTGTAAATTATTGATAATCACCAGGAAATCCTTAAAGGAAACCTAAGACAACAATGTGAGTAATCTCCTTTTTGCAAACTGTTTTTACAAAACCTCATTTAATTAATAATATATTAAACCGTTATTGAGTATTTGTATTCTACAATTATTGTCGGTATGTTGGGGTTTTGTATACAAAATTTGTTACTACCTTGCGAGGAGTAACATGACCACAAGTCGGGTTGACAATACCTTGGGTGGTAATTGAATAGATGGAAACAAATATAATTGCGCGACCGCCCTCAATACTGTACAATGATTTTTACTAAACTTGATTAAACTGGGATTCACTCACTAGTATTTCCCACTGACAAAATGTTTTTAAATGCGTTTCAGGTAACAAAATGTGAAAGACAAATAGAAGCCAGCTGAACAGCACTGAAGGCTTGGAAAAGTGGCAATAAAGTTACCTAAAAATAAAGAGATATTTTATTAAATAAAATATGGTTTATCCATATGAAAATGTGTGTACTTAAAACTTGGGATTATTCCCACGTGTTTAAAATTATGAAAGTGTGGTATTTTACTCTGATAAAATATTTCCTAACTACAGTCCTGATGTAATTTCCGCCGCCAAAATGATAAAGCACAGATACCACCGAAACTGGTCGCGGCCGCCCGTTCCCGGGTTTGTTAGGGGACGGGGGTTGCGACAGAAGGTGGTATCGGAGCTAAGCCACTGATTCAGCCACAGAAGTGTTCTGCTGACACCAAGATATTATTCAACATGTTAGGAAATAATTTATGAAACTACGTGCATATTTGTATTTTATTATTGTGTGTTATTTGACTATTTGTTAGTTTACAGTATGAGCGACCAAGGACCTTCCGACGCCTACCGTCAGTTGTTTAGCTCACCTAGGAGCGAAGGCACCTCTTCACAGCCTGCTCTCTCAGGGTATTCTGCTGATAATGAATATGAGATATTCATGTTTAAGGCTTAGTCTGAATAGCCATTCCCTCCTAAAAAGAGATGATGGTTCAGTAGGGGAGCGCATGAACGTAGGAAACGAATGAAAAAGTTACAACACCAGCGAACCCTAGCAGCCGCTAAAAGAGAGACTGATGCCCACGCACAGGATATGCTCAATAGGGGTTTAGCAAACTTCCATATCCTAGCAACCACAGTTGCCGACCCTAACCTGGAACAACTGATAGCACCCCAACCATTACCACTATTCCCCGCTCAGCCAATGGAAATAGAAAACAACCTAGAAAATCAAATCCAAATGCATGATTTTAACCCGGAGGAGATACCTAGGATACCAGCACCCAATCCCTTAGACCCAGACTACGACCCGTGGCTAGATGAACTTAGGGATTACCAGCAACGCTACCCAATACCAGAAGATGAACCCATGCCGAATCTAGCAGCCTACCCAGGTTTAGACCCTCTAGATCCCTACTATGATAACGATGAATACATTAGGGAAATTTTAGAGAATCCATACCCATACCAGGAGCCCATGCCCTAGTTCCCAAACCCAGTCCCAACACCTACACCCCCAATGAGTGCAGAAAATGTGCAAGAGCTCCGAACTTTCGGAGAAGAAATTTTAAAAAGTAGCGAGAGGATGAGGCAAGTAGGAGAACGACTCGTCTGGAAGTACGGCGAGCGTAATATGGAGTTCTGGATGAACCCATATCACTGAAGGTGATGGTGGAGGGAGTAATAATAATAATATAATACAATAATATATAATATGTGTGTATGTTTGAAAAAAAAAATCTAAATCATAGCTATGGATGCCTACTAGTAGTGTAATTTCAATTTCAGTCGTATTGTAATTTTAAATTCCAGTTCTGGTTTGTATTAGATGCATACTATATAAGAAAGAGTAAGTCGCAATGATCGACGTTTTTGATCAACATGCGTGTTGTGTGATTGATTGTATTAAATATTATTTTGTGATATTAATAATTGATAAATGTTTAAAATTCAGATGGACAACGAAGTGAACCAGGAAAACCAGAATGATAATAACCAGAATGACAATAACCCGAATAATGATAATCCAAACAACAATAACAATGGAAATCAAGTGGATAACAGTGCCATCCAACACATAGTGGCACAAGGGATAATTGACGCGATGCTATTTATTATCAAAACAGTTAGGGAAGCGGATAATAAAAGTAACCATAGCAGTAAGCGACCAACTGAACCTGAACACAACGTAAACAATGGACCCATACTTCAAGCGCCCATTCCCAAAAGAAGAAGAACCATGCCTTATAGTTGTTCTTATAAAGAATTCTGGTCTTGTAAACCTATGAAATTCTCGGGCAATGAAGGGGCCGTTGCAGCCTTACGCTAGATAGAAAAGACTGAGGTAGTCTTAAAAATAAGCAAGTGTACAGAAGAAGATAAAATAATGTTTGTCTCCAATCTATTTAAGAACTTAGCCTTAGAATGATGGAACACTATCCTCCAGTCTAGGAGAAGTGACAGGATTTACAATATGGAATGTGAGGAATTTAAAAACATGGTGGAAAGGAAATTATGCCCTCCCAATGAAAAAGAACAGATAGCAAATAAGTTCTTAAACCTCAGGATGACTGGAGTAGATAGTAAGGGTTATACTACATTATTCTTTGAATATGCTAGAATAGTGCCAAACCTTGCATCACCTGAACCAGTATTAATCTACCGTTACATCTGGGGATTAATTAGTGAGATTAGGCATGTAGTCAAGGCAGCTAGACCTCAAACCATAGAAGAAGCTGTAGAACTAGCAAACACCTTGACAGATGAGTTAGTGCGTACACGAGAAGAATACCAGAGGAGAAACCAAGCTCAGAAACTTACCCAGGAATTCCATTACGGCAATTCCAACCGTGGGAGAAATGTAGGTTCTACCTCTGCACCCTACTGCAAGGCTTGCAAGAAAACTCATTTGTAATACCTCGTAAAATCACGACCAATATAATAAAGACACGTGTCATGGATTCTAAACATGTTATAAACCCGGATCATGATTAAAAATGATATATGAAGAAAATTAAAGTGTCAACATGTTAATTATTACCTCTGAGTGACCTTTTAACATTTTTCAACTTTAGTAAAATATAATTACATTCCCATAAAAATCTGATTAAGATTTCATGGGTATCCGGTTAAATCATGTAATGAATAATTCAATATTCAAATCCAAGAATTTGGAATCCCATGTGCAAAATCGACCAATTTCATTCAATAACCTCTTTTTACAAGACTCCAAGGCAACCAATGCATGGCAATGCATTCTTAGCAATGCAGACCTGATCATATGGGCCTTTACTGCTGATAATGACCAGAGATTCAAGGTATTATAGGTTGCATGGTCAAATGTCAAAAGTTCTCAAAATTTTTGTCTTCTGACCAAGTCTTACGGACCGCAAAGAGACCACCTTACGGACCGTAAGGTGGCTGATCTGGGCGATAAAAATTAAAAAGCAGATACGGACTGTAAGGCCCTAAACTTACGGTCCGTAAGACCTGTAACTGGGCAGAAAAATGGATAGCTGCCTGTCCAGTCAATTCCACCGCCTTAGGAAGCTTGTTTTCGAATTCAGGGACTGAGCCAACAGTATTACATGCATAGGGGACACCTGGGATCATCAGAAATCAGTTATAGGCTTGTGTGGAATGATCTTGTAAATTTTGAAATCCTATATAAGACCCCATGTTGCAACACTTGAAATTGCTCACTTTAAAATCATTTCAAAACCCATCCTATGGAGCTCTCTGGACATCAAGAAGTTTTCTTCAGTTCCATTTTCGTGCTAAGAGCTCTAGTAAGCATTCTTAGCCTCTCTAGTTCATGTTTTATTGGTCTAATGACCGAAAGTCAAAGCCGTCGTAATTAAGCTTTGACTTAGTGATTAATCACTAATGGTCCAGCCATTATTCGAATTGAAAGTGGCTATGAGTTGGTAATTATGTGGGTAATAAGTCCTTAAAAGGGCACCCTCTGATTATCACTCTAACTTGGCCAATTGTTGGGTCAAACTTCATATTTAAAAGTCAACAGAAAGCTATTTTGCAAATAAATTCATAACGAGCAATGTAGAAGTTATGAAACCTGTTTTAACACTAAAATGGCTTGGTAAATAATGTAAGAACATGTCTAAGCATGTTCTACCCGACAATTCTGAGATTAGGCTCGGTTCGGAACCGAAAGTCGCAAAAGAAGACTTTTGCTTTGACTTTCAGTTCTGACCCGATTTAGATTGTTTTAGAAATGCCTTAGGGTTCCATTAGGACCATGTTAGTATAACCCTCTGAGTTTATACAATGTGGTTCCTTTGTAATCCTAGTTCATTGCATGTTTCCGTTAAGTGCCTAAAATTGACCATTATGCCCTTTTGACATTAAAACGAGATTTTTGAAAATGTGAGAGGACAAAAACCTTTATTACTTATTTATAAACATGTCCTAAAAATTTGACATCAGTTTGAGGTCTAAATTAGGAGTTATGCTCAATATCGTAATTTGAAAGCTTTTTATTAATTAAACGGCATATTTAGCATAAAGCCTATTTAAACCCGAATTTTGACACCAAAATTTTTACCCACTAATGTAATATAATATTTTGGTATTTTTGAAGATTTTTATTTATTTTTAAACTGATCATAACATAGGGTTCTTGTTTTGATTCGGTAATTGACGGTTATACCCTTTTTACTAATGAAATGAGTTTTACATAACATATTGATACCAAATCTTTTGCTACTGATTTTATATGATAAATAAAATATTTTAAGCCTTCTGGGCTGATAAAAATCTCAGCTTTCCTTATACAACCAGAAAATCGCCTAAAACCGACTTTTTACGCGTTTTAAACGCATAGTATGGATTAACACTATTTTTGACATATAAGACTTAATACCTACTGATGTTTTAAGTAACCGGTCTAAGTTTAAACTTAAGTAAGACCCGTATACCTTTCTTTAAAACTAACCGGTCTAAGTTTAAACTTAAGTAAGACCCGTTAGGAATCTAATAGGTTATTAAAGCCTTCATTCCAGATTTAGGAGCCCAGTAAAAGATATTTGCACTTGATGATTTTATATGGCTGGGATAAATTTGTATAATTTGCTCAGGTAAATACTTTTAACTTATTTTCCCTTATACGGGCTCGGGGTACGGTATATAAAATACCGCTTGGTCGGGTATTGAATTTTTAATCGTATGAAGGTTAAATTATTGAGATAACCCGTTTAATCTGTTTTGTTTATTCTAAGCCTTTGGGGGGTTAATGACCATGTACTGGATATCCTCGGCTCATTCATTGAAATGGCCACGACTTAAGCACGGGGTGTAGGCATACACCTGCCAGTGCGTATGTAAAATAATATACCCACCTGTTCGAGAATAACTCGCCGTGGAATATATTATGTGGTGTGTCTTTTAATCTTTGACCCGGTTTTCAGCCCGGGCTACTGAACGTATAATAAACATGTAATTCTTTAACAAGTTTTTTTTAAAGAATTATCCCAAGTTATAAAAGATATTTTGTGCCTTGTGCATTCAAATCAATTTTCTTAAACATTTTCAAAATGAGTCGGTTAATTGTATTTACCAGTGAAAACTGACGTATTTTCCAAAAAGGTTAAGTGCAGGTACTAATCGAAATGGGCTGGCTACTCCTAGCATCAATAAAGAGTCTTGCAAGCTTAGATGTTTATAAATCTGTTGAACAATGTTCCTTTTAACTTGATCCGCCTGTGGATCCCTTACAACCGTTTTTGTAATAATTGATATTACTTTCATTCGGTTTGTAATATTTTTATATTTCGACTTCCGCTGTGTATTAAACTGTGATAAATTGTTTATGATGATATCAACTACGTCACGATACTCCCCACCGGGCCCACCGGAAATACGTGGAAATATCGGGGTGTGACAGGTTGGTATCAAATCCAACATTGAGTGAATTAAACACTAGCCTTTTTGTGTTTAATCTCAATGACACAGTTTGCACATTCCTCGACTTCCGAGTCTAGACAAAGAACTTAGGACTAATCCTAATTTATTTTATTTTGTTCTTTATTGTTTTTCCTTTGCTGTTTCTTTTGTTTGTTTTGACAGGATCTACAAAATACCACCAAGGTTCTGAAGAGGAGGACGAGGAAAGGGGCCATTCAACGCCCCCAACGATCACGAGGCCGGACATTCCCACCGGCGAACTCCATCTGTTACAATGAGCACCAGTCCTCAAGAAGACTGGAGGACCTACTTAGAGCCTGCGAGGCATTCTGTCTCGCTTAGCTCCTCACCTTCCTACCATGATTCCTTCGGACTCTATCAAGGCAACGAGTCCGACCATTCACGCCATTCCTACCTACCACTGCAGCGGTCGGGGTCACACCGTACGTTTCAAGACCCGACCCCGTATTTCAAGAGCCGGTTTAACCCGGCAAATCAGATTGAAGAACCAATGGGTCATAACCCATTGGGCCCCGAAGACCATTTCCCTGAAGCTCAGGACATGGAGATGGATGATGACCCGGATCCCACCGAACCACCATCTGGGACACCTACTCACCCCATCGAGATTTCGGATGGGTCGTCTTTTCATGAATCACCTTATCGTGGTCCAGACAGCTATGAGGCAAGGTTTGCCCAATACGACTGGGTGTTTCCTCCCTCTTACAACCCATCGCAGTAGCAGGATCCCTCAGAGGATTCACGTTTTGTAGCGGTCAGTCCACCACCACCGCCGCCGCCAGAGAAGTAACTGCCTCCGGAGCCACCGAGGCGTAGGAGATCAGGAGCACGGATGTTTGTGCGAGGGGGATTCCATTTCAGCACCCCTCAGCATTCAACTGGTAGTCATTACCCGCCACTATATGAAGACCCACAGATGGGTGGGCCTTCAAACCCCGTTTCTGAGGTGGACTCTTCGCCAGTCGCACCACCACCAATGGGTTATGATAACCCGATTCCTTCATACGCCGGTACAGCGGTGTATAACCCTTTTGAGCAGCCAGCCCATACTAACTACAACTACGCCGAAGTTGACCCATACCTTATTGCGGCGAACTACAATGCTCTTCATCCCGAGGGGCCCTATGGAGTCCCATATCAGACTGGGTACCCGACCTATGGGTACCAATACCCGCCACCTCCTCAACCTCCGCAGCATCAGCAGCCGCATCCGCCGCAGATCCAGCCATCGCAGCAACAGGAGATTCTTCAAAGGTTGAGTCAGGTGGAACAAGAGGTTCAAGAAGAGCGTAGGAGCCACCGAGGATTTCTCAAAAGTCTGGCGAATCTAATCAAGGGAAAGAAGAAAAGGGATTTTTGAAGATTCCTTATTTATTTATTTGTATTGTAATTTCCTTATTTCAATCAAGTCCCTGCGTGGACATCTATTTATGTATTCAGTCCCTGCGAGGACTTGTATTTTCAGTTTAGCCCCTGCGTGGGCAAGTCATTTCTGTTAAAGTCCCGTTTAGGGCAAATATGTATTCTTTTAATTTTAGTGGAATGTTTAATTAAAAATTTCATTTTTGTCATTATATGCATAAATATAAAATATGAAATAAATTAAAATATCATTCCTTTTAAAAATTAATTCTGCCATTATATATTAAATAAAATCTTGAAGGCAAAACCTAGCCATGTGTCGTATTAAGACAAGGCCATGATGGTAATTCCTTGTAAGATTCAAAATCCTTGTTAACATCTGAAAACATGTTAACACTCCTGGAAAATGTGATTCGATAAAATCACGTAAGTCATCCTTATATTGGATCCTTCCAATTCCTTTCTCATTTTCAATATCCATTAGTGATGTATTGCCTGCGGGCCATATTCATTGTCATATAAGACAAAAGACAGTTGTAGTCTATGACTCCCTGTCAAGAAAGGTAATGAACTATGATTCAATGCCTTAACGCCTTGATCCTATAAGATCATGGCATATAAATTAAAATTGTCCATGTGACTTAGCTTTTGTGCCATCATAATATATTAATAAATTATGACCGAGGATAATTATGATAAAATCCTGAATGAATATGTTTAACAAATTAACCAATATGGTTTATTTATACCATGGTTAATAAATCATCAAGAGGACAATTCTGTTATAAACTTCTAAATAAATCATTGTCATTACTTTATGTAGCAAACAAGCTACATGGCAGAATCAGAAGAAGTCAACAGTCATCCAAGGGAGAATCATGATACTACCAGGATCAACGTAACTGGTGCGGAACTTCAAGCATTGATTGATAATGCTGTTACCAAGGCCATGGATAGGCAGTTTAATGAATCAAGTGGTACTCGGAGCAAGACCCTATCGGTACCTCATTCCAAATCACACCCTAAGACTTACTCTGTGGCTCATAGTAAGCCACCATCTAAAACTCACGGGTCAAAGAAGGATGATGGCCAACACTCTTCAAACCAGCATAGCGTTCCATCTAAGAAGATTGTATTTGATAAGGAGCCACGAGCAAAAACCTGTTCTTATAAGTATTTCGTCTCCTGCTAGCCCAGGGATTTCACTGGGGAAAAAGGAGCCATTGATTACATGATGTGGCTAGATGAGATGGATACGGTAGTTGATATTAGTGGATGTGCAGAGCAAGATGTTGTGAAGTATGTTTCACAATCATTCAAGGGAGAAGCTCTAGCTTGGTGGAGGTCCTTAATCCAAGCGACTGGAAAGATTCTGTTATATAACTTAACATGGGCTCGGTTTGTTGCTTTGATCAAAGAGAATTTATGTCCTCAACATGAAGTTGAGAAGATCGAGACCGACTTTCTGACATTGGTTCTGAAGAATTTAGACTGTCAGGCGTATCTCACGAGCTTTAATACAATGTCTCGATTGGTTCCATACTTGGTGACACCGGAACCAAAGCGTATAGCCCGTTTCATTGGGAGTTTAGCCCCGGAGATCAAAGCGAGTGTGAAAGCATCAAGACCTACTACCTTTAGGTCGATAGCTGATTTGTCATTATCTCTTACCCTTGATGCGGTCAGGCAGAGATCGCTTAGGAATTCTGATGCTAGGAAGAGAAAACGTGAGGATGATAACTCAAACCGTTCAGACAAGAAGCACAAAGGGAACTCTGATCACAAGAAGAGTTCAGGGTTCAAGAAGGAGGACCAACAGTCGGGTGAGAAGCCCAAATGCAAGACCTGCAAGAAGCGCCATTTGGGAAAGTGCAGGTATGAATCAAAGTCCCAATCACAGCCAAGAGCTTGTGGGATCTGTAAGTCTTCTGAGCATAAGACGTTGGATTGTAAAAAGATTAAGGATGCAACTTGTTACAATTGTAACGAGAATGGGCATATCAAGTCCAACTGCCCAAAGTATGCGAAGAAACCTGAAGAAGGCAAGAAGACCAATGCCCGGGTCTTCCAAATGAATGCCCAAGAAGCGATCCAAAATGACAACGTGATAACAGGTACCTTTCTTATCAATGATGTTTATGCAAGGGTATTGTTTGATTCGGGTGCAGATAAATCATTTGTAGATAATAAGTTTTGTAAGTTATTAAATCTGCCTGTTAAAACCCTAAGTATAAAGTATGAAGTAGAATTGGCCGATGGTACCATAGAAACTGCTTCAACCGTGGTAGATGGATGTTTCATATCCATTAGGAATCACTCTTTTCCATTGTCTTTGCTTCCTTTGAAACTAGCTGGATTCGACATAGTAATAGGCATGGATTGGTTATCTCATAACCAAGCTCAGATCATTTGTGACAAGAAACAAGTGGTTATCAAGACTCCGTATGGTGAGCCACTTACCATACAAGGAGATACCCAGCATGGGTTGCCTAAGCAAGTGTCTATGCTTAAGGCGTCAAGGTGTTTGAAGAAGGGTTGTGTCATTTACATGGCACAAGTAACTATTGATGAACCAAAGCCCAAAGTTGAAGATATCCCTGTCATTTCTGAATACCCTGATGTATTCCCTGAAGAACTACCTGGTTTACACCCAGATAGGCAAGTGGAGTTCAGAATCGACATTATACCTGGAGCAGCACCTGTTGCAAGAGCACCTTACCGGTTGGCCCCAACTGAGATGAAAGAGTTGAGAACTCAGTTGGATGATTTGTTGGCAAAAGGATTTATTAGGCCTAGCTCATCTCCTTGGGGAGCATCGATCCTGTTTGTGAAGAAAAAGGATGGATCAATGCGTTTGTGCATTGATTATCGAGAGCTGAACAAGGTTACAATCAAGAATAGATATTCATTCCCTAGGATCGACGATCTATTCGATCAGCTTCAAGGAGCCAGTTACCTCTCCAAGATCGACTTGAGATCAGGATATCATCAGCTGAAGGTTAGAGATGAAGATGTGCACAAGACTGCATTCAGAACTTGCTATGGTCACTACGAGTTCTTAGTGATGCCGTTCGGACTCACTAATGCACCAGCAGCGTTCATGGATCTCATGAATCGTGTTTGCAAACCCTACTTAGACAAGTTTGTCATTGTCTTCATTGATGACATTCTTATTTATTCGAAGAATCAGGCTGATCATGAGAAGCATCTTCGTTGTATTCTTAAACTTCTTCAACAAGAAAAGCTCTACGCCAAGTTTTCAAAGTGTGAATTTTGGCTTCGTGAAGTCCAATTCCTTGGACATGTGGTTAGTGAGCGTGGTATCCAGGTGGATCCCGCTAAAATTGAAGCCATCATGAATTGGCAAGAGCCGAAGACACCCACAGAGATTCGTAGCTTCTTGGGTCTGGCAGGATATTATAGGCGTTTTATTGAAAATTTCTCAAGAATTGCAGCGCCCCTAACTTCACTAACTCGCAAGAATATCAAATTTGACTGGGGTCCTAAGCAGTAAGAATCCTTTGATATACTTAAGCAGAAGCTAAGCAATGCACCTGTGTTAACATTGCCTGAGGGAATAGAAGAGTTTGTGGTATACTGCGACGCATCACACACAGGTATGGGATGTGTGCTCATGCAGAAAGGCAAAGTTATTGTTTATGCTTCCCGTCAATTAAAAGTGCACGAGAAGAATTACACCACCCAAGATTTGGAGTTGGGTGCCGTTGTGTTTGCACTAAAACTTTGGAGGCATTATTTATATGGTACCAAGTGTGTGATCTATTCTGATCATAAAAGCCTTCAACACTTGTTCAACCAGAAGGATCTGAACATGAGACAGCGTCGATGGATGGAGACACTGAATGATTAGGATTGTGAAATCCGATACCATCCAGGCAAGGCGAATGTAGTCGCCGATGCTTTGAGCAGGAAGGAAAGAGTTAAGCCCATTAGAATCAATGCCAAAAGCATTGAATTGAAGAACAGCTTAAATGAAAGATTGCTAGCCGCTCAAAAAGAAGCTGTATTAGAAGCTAACTACCCTAATGAAAAGTTGGGAGTCACTGCTGAACAGTTATCGTATGGCAAGGATGGGATCCTAAGATTGAATGGACGAATATGGGTTCCAATCTATGGAGGACTTCGGGACGTTATCCTCCAAGAAGCCCATAGTTCCAAGTATTATGTTCACCCTGGTAGTGACAAGATGTACCAGGATTTAAAGGCAAATTACTGGTGGATAGGTTTGAAGAAATCTATAGCCACTTATGTGGCCAAATGTCTGACATGCGCTCAAGTTAAAGCAGAGCATCAGAAACCGTCAGGTTTGCTGCAACAGCCTGAACTTCCCACCTGGAAGTGGAAAATGGTAACTATAGATTTCATTACTAAGTTACCAAAGACAAAGCGAGGAAATGATACTATTTGGGTTATAGTAGATAGACTGACTAAGTCAGCCCACTTCTTACCTATTAAGGAAACACACAGCTCAGATAAGTTAGCTCAGCTGTACGTGGACGAGATTGTGTCTCTTCACGGAGTGCCAGTGTCTATCATCTCTGATAGGGATACGAGATATACATCGCATTTTTGGAAAAGCTTTCAGCAATCCCTAGGCACTCGATTAAACTTCAGCACTGCGTATCATCCTCAGATGGATGGTCAAAGCGAACGTACAATACAAACACTCGAGGATATGCTACGAGCTTATGTTACTGACTTAGGAGGAAGTTGGGATGATCATCTTCCATTGATAGAATTTTCGTACAATAATAGTTATCATTCGAGTATTCAAGCTGCACCTTTTGAAGCTTTGTATGGAAGAAAGTGCAGGACGCCCGTTTGTTGGGCAGAAGTTGGAGATGTCCAACTAACAGGACCTGATATAGTCCTGGAGACGATAGATAAGATTGTGCAGATACGTGATCGTCTCAAAGCTGCCAGGGATAGGCAGAAAAGCTACGCAGATAAAAGGCGTAAACCTCTTAAATTCGAGGTAGGTGACAAAGTGTTACTTAAGATATCTGGAAAGGGGTGATGCATTTTGGCAAGAAAGGCAGAAAAGCTACGCAGAAAAGCTACGCAGATAAAAGGCGTAAACCTGGAAAGGGGTGATGCATTTTGGCAAGAAAGGCAAGTTAAGCCCAAGATACGTAGGACCATTCGAGATCATCGAATGTGTCGGAACAGTGGCTTACAAGTTAAACTTGCCTGAAGAGCTCAGTGGAATTCATAATGTGTTCCACATCTGCAATCTAAAGAAGTGTATAGCCGATTAATCGCTAGCCATGTCACATAAGGATGTGCATATTGATGAGAGCTTAAAGTTTGTTGAAAAACCTTTGTCGATTGAGGATAGACAGGTTAAGAAGCTTCGAAAGAAGCATGTACCGATTGTAAAGGTTAAATGGGATGCCCGTAGAGGTCCCGAATACACGTGGGAGGTTGAATCTACAATGAAACAGAAGTACCCTCATTTATTTCAGTAAATCTCGAGGTCGATATTTCTTTTAAGGGGGTAAGGATGTAACACCTCGTAAAAGCACGACCAATATAATAAAGACACGTGTCATGGATTCTAAACATGTTATAAACCCGAATCATGATTAAAAAGGATATATGAAGAAATTAAAAGTGTCAACATGTTAATTATTACCTCTGAGTGACCTTTTAACATTTTTCAACTTTAGTAAAATATAATTACATTCCCATAAAAATCTAATTAAGATTTCATGGGTATCCGGTTAAATCATGTAATGAATAATTCAATATTCAAATTGTAACACCCCGAAATTTATAAAACTATATATTAGAAATTTATAAAGTACAAATAAACGAGAATGAGCTAACTAGGAAATAAACAACCTAGTTAGTTAGTTGACTAGTTTTAAAGCATGAATGAATCTAAAATGTCAAAATATAAACTAAATAAAAGTGGAGGGACCTAGGTTGTATAACTTGAAACTTAATTCAATTAAAACAAAATTAAAACATACCAAACACACAAGAAGTGTGTCTGGTCGACCAGGAAACGCAGGGGGGGCGACATAAGCTCCTCATCAAACCCTAGCTTCCACAAAATTGATCTATTGAAGGTCATAATCAAGTCCAAATCGATTTTCAAGCACAAATTAATGATCACCTAGTTGAAGGGATCATAAGGTATGTAAAATCTTGATGTTTTGGTTTATCTCAAATTCTAGGTTAATTGTGGAGAACTGAAATTGAGCTTGATTATGTCTTGCATGGGTGAAATTAGAAGTAATATGGTGTCTAGGGATAAACCCTAGATGATTTCTTATCAAAATCTTGCATGAGGCTTGTAAGGTTTATAATCACCAATGTAGGTGACTAATAAGTTTGTAGAAACTTGATGAACACTAGGATTGTGATTCTTGTTCTAGTGTAATCTGAGTTCCAAGAGGTAAATTCTGAAATATAGAAGTTAAAACATGTGTAAATACGCCTAATTGAAGTTGGTTTAGATGAAAAATTACAAGTCATGAACTTGGTTATGATTATGTAAAAATCTGACCCGCTAGGTGTTTGATAAAACGCCTAAGTGAGGATTAAAATGTAAAAAGTTGGGTGAAAACCCAGATTCGAGTATTATAGAGAATTGTGCGTTAAGGCGTATAAAAGGGGTTCTAAATTTATTTTGAATTGAACTCTTTAGGCAAGGAATCCGGATCGTCAAGCGGACGCGCCGGAGGGGATACACGTTTGAAAGGTGTGCACTAAAGGTACGCGACCTATGGTTTCGTTACATTATGTTATTTATTTATTCTAGTTAGTCGTATTGGAATTTAGCCAAACAAGAAAACCCGTTAAGTCACGGAAGCGAAGAACTGCCCTAGACAAATAAAACGGGTCAAAACATGAGTTACAAATAGAGTTTGGAATGTCTTGAAATGGTGGTCTCCATTTGGCATCCAAACGGGTCAAAACAAGTTGAGTTGTAAACGTCGAAGTCAATGACCATCACTTGTTGATTGGTTATAAACAAGGCGTAAGCCGTGAAGCGGACTCGCTAACTTGTTGCAAAAACATGAACCCTTGTAGAGGGATTAAAGTTCGGAATTTTTACTTGTCAAATGTTTTAGAAAAGCATGTTTAAATCCTTGAAAACAAGCGTGATGATTATTGTGTAAGTGTCCCTCTTGAAGGGAGCGAAACGATATAGTGGGTAAACCCGGGATTGGGTAAAATGGCCGAAGACATGAGATGACACAAAACAAGTTGTTGAACTTGTAAACAAACGGGTCAAAATAAAGCAAAACGTAAACCGGGTAACGGGAAAGTAAACTATATGAATAATGGATCTGGATAATGGATGATAGCTTAGACATGTTAAGAAACGAACCCCAAGCAATTAAAATGAGTTTGGATAGGTTTGGATGTAAATTGGGTGAAAAATAAACGTGCAGAGTTGACACGGGCAGGTGAACTTTTGACACGGCCGGGTGAAGGGGCTGTGAAAAATATATGTTTAGCTGACACGGGCGTGTGAACTTTTGACACGGCTGGGTGAAGGGGCTGAAAACAAAATATACAATTTCTTGTATTTAATTATTTTGTTCAAATGCCTTGATTTCTAATATTTTAAATAAAATTGTATGATAGGTAAAGATGCACTTTAGACCCCCGAGGATGATCAAGCTATGTCAAGAACCGAACACACCGAACAAAGCTTCCGCATTTTGTCTATTTTGTTTTAGTGACATGTAAACACTTGAAATTATGTTTTGAAAGTTTATCTAGTATGATGTAGACTTGAATGTTATGATCAAGTGTGATCTTAAAACTAAAAAGATTTTTGTAAACTTGAAATTTTCATACTAAATGCATGTTATATATTATTAATTATATCCTTTAAAGATGAGTGTTACACAAATCCAAGAATTTGGAATCCCATGTGCAAAATCGACCAATTTCATTCAATAACCTCTTTTTACAAGACTCCAAGGCAACCAATGCATGGCAATGCATTCTTAGCAATGCAGACATGATCATATGGGCCTTTACTGCTGATAATGACCAGAGATTCAAGGTATTATAGGTTGCATGGTCAAATGTCAAAAGTTCTCAAAATTTTTGTCTTCTGACCAAGTTTTACGGACCGCAAAGAGACCACCTTACGGACCGTAAGGTGGCTGATCTGGGCGATAAAAAATAAAAAGAGGATACGGACCGTAAGGCCCTAAACTTACGGTCCGTAAGACCTGTAACTGGGCAGAAAAATGGACAGCTATCTGTCCAACCAATTCCACCGCCTTAGGAAGCTTGTTTTCGAATTCAGGGACTGAGCCAACAATATTACATGCATAGGGGACACCTGGGATCATCAGAAATCAGTTATAGGCTTGTGTGGAATGATCTTGTGAATTTTGAAATCCTATATAAGACCCCATGTTGCAACACTTGAAATTGCTCACTTTGAAATCATTTCAAAACCCATCCTCTGGAGCTCTTCGGACATCAAGAAGTTTTGCTTTGACTTTCAGTTCTGAGATTAGGTTCGGTTCGAAACCGAAAGTCGCAAAAGAAGACTTTTGCTTTGACTTTCAGTTCTGACCCGATTTAGATTGTTTTAGAAATGCCTTAGAGTTCCATTAGGACCATGTTAAATGTTAGTATAACCCTCTGAGTTTATACAATGTGGTTCCTTTGTAATCCTAGTTCATTGCATGTTTCCGTTAAGTGCCTAAAATTGACCATTATGCCCTTTTGACATTAAAACGAGATTTTTGAAAATGTGAGAGGACAAAAACCTTTATTACTTATTTATAAACATGTCCTAAAAATTTGACATCAGCTTGAGGTCTAAATTAGGAGTTATGCTCAATATCGTAATTTGAAAGCTTTTTATTAATTAAACGGCATATTTAGCATAAAGCCTATTTAAACCCGAATTTCGACACCAAACTTTTTACCCAATAATGTAATATAATATTTTTGGGATTTTTGAAGATTTTTATTTATTTTTAAACTGATCATAACATAGGGTTCTTGTTTTGATTCGGTAATTGATGGTTATATAACATATTGATACCAAATCTTTTGCTACTGATTTTATATGATAAATAAAATATTTTAAGCCTTCTGGGCTGATAAAAATCTCAGCTTTCCTTATATAACCCGAAAATCGCCTAAAACCGACTTTTTACGCGTTTTAAACGCATAGTATGGATTAAAACTATTTTTGACATATAAGACTTAATACCTACTGATGTTTTAAGTAAATTTTTATACTTTAATAGTAAGCAAAAGTTTTGAACTCAAATTTCTAAATTTGACCTCTAAAGCTTATGTGAAATTACCAAAATGCCCCTACGGTGCATAGTTTGGTTATAAATGATAAATTTCACATATACGCAATACCCTACTGATATAACTTATTAAATTAAATATTTTTACTGATCATTTTAGACCAGAACCTCAGATTAATATTAAACCTCTTTTATAATCCTTAAAATGACCAAAATACCCCTACGGGGCTTAAATTGATTTTAAATCTGTTTTGGGCATAATGGAAGGTATCCTACTGATATCACAACATATCTAAGGCATATTAACTTAGGAAACCTATTCATGACTCATTTGGTTACCCGTTATTCATTTATCGCTTTCGGTACGGTTTATGTAACTAGTTTGCATAAATTAACCGAAACGGGTCAAACCTTATCATTTTCACTTCAAAATCCAGAATGTGTTTAGTTTACCCATATTATACAAGTCTTCATACTTGTCGGGTCTAAACCACATTCTAATCCGGTCTTCGCTTAATCATGCGTTTTGAATCGTATACCTTTCTTTAAAACTAACTGGTCTAAGTTTAAACTTAAGTAAGACCCGTTAGGAATCTAATAGGTTATTAAAGCCTTCATTCAAGATTTAGGAGCCCAATAAAAGATATTTGCACTTGCTGATTTTATACGGCTGGGATAAATTTGTATAATTTGCTCAGGTAAATACTTTTAACTTATTTTCCCTTATACGGGCTCGGGGTACGGTATATAAAATACCGCTTGGTCAGGTATTGAATTTTTAATCATATGAAGGTTAAATTATTGAGATAACCCGTTTAATCTGTTTTGTTTATTCTAAGCCTTTGGGGGTTTAATGACCATGTCCTGGATATCCCCGGCTCATTCATTGAAATGGCCACGACTTAAGCACGGGGTGTAGGCATACACCTGCCAGTGCGTATGTAAAATAATATACCCACCTGTTCGAGAATAACTCTTCGTGGAATATATTATGTGGTGTGTCTTTTAATCTTAAAACCGGTTTTCAGCCCGGGCTACTGAACGTATAATAAACATGTAATTCTTTAACTAGTTTATTTTTAAATAATTATCCCAAGTTATAAAAGATATTTTGTGCCTTGTGTATTCAAATCAATTTTCTTAAATATTTTCAAAATGAGTCGGTTAATTGTATTTACCAGTGAAAACTGACGTATTTTCCAAAAAGGTTAAGTGCAGGTACTAATCGAAATTGGCTGGCTACTCCTAGCATCAATAAAGAGTCTTGCAAGCTTAGATGTTTATAAATCTGTTGAACAATGTTCCTTTTAACTTGATCCGCATGTGGATCCCTTACAACCGTTTTTGTAATAATTGATATTACTTTCATTCGGTTTGTAATATTTTTATATTTCGACTTTCGCTGTGTATTAAACTGTGATAAATTGTCTATGATGATATCAACTACGTCACGATACTCCCCACCGGGCCCACCGGTAATACGTGGAAATACCGGGGTGTGACAGCATTCGGGGAAATGCTCTACTTACTGCAATTTCTGCAAGATACCCGGTCACAAGGAAGAAGATTGCAGGAGGAAACCTAATAATGGGATGTGCTTCAACTGTGGAGAAAAAGGTCACATCAAGCCGAATTGTCCGAAACTAGTTCCAACCATGGGCAACAAGAACACTAAAAATGCTAGAGCATTTGTTCTGACTGCAGATGAAGCCAAGATGATTCCGGACGTGATAGCCGGTACATTTTTAGTTAATGATGTTTTTGCTAAAGTATTATTTGACTCTGGTGTGAACCAAAGTTTTATTAATAATTCATTTTGCAAACTTCTCAATCAACTATTAACTAAACTCCCACAAGAATGTCTACTAGAAACAACAAATGGAGAAACCGTTAGAATTTCTGAAATCTTGCAGGGAGCAAGAATAGAATTTTTAAATCAAAAGTTTATTGCAAACCTGTACCCAATGAATCTGGCAGGATTCGATATTTTACTAGGAATGGATTGGTTAATAGCCAATAAAGCCAGTATTTTATGTGATCAAAAGTTAATCCAAGTAAATTCACTAAGGGGTGAAAAGATCACAATTAAAGGAGATAAACCATCTAAATCCACGAAATTCATCTCTGTGATGAAAACAACAAGTTATATAAGAAAAGGATCCTTAGTGTATTTGATTTCCATAATCACTAACACTAAAGGAAAAGAACTAAAATATATTCCAGTAGTATCTCAATTTCCACATGTATTTCCAGAAGAATTACCAGGACTACCTCCAGACAGGGAAGTTGAATTCAGAATTCACCTACTACCAGGAACAGCGCCAATTGCCAAAGCACCTTACCGTTTGGCACCCGCAGAAATGCAGGAACTAAAGAAACAGTTAGACGAATTGTTGAAGAAAGGATTCATACAGCCAAGTTCATCGCCATGGGGGCGCCAATTTTATTCGTTAAAAAGAAAGACGAATCTATGCGTATGTGCATTGATTACTGCGAATTGAACAAGGTCACGATTAAAAATCGGTATCCATTACCGAGAATCGATGATTTGTTCGATCAATTGCAAGGAGCTCGATTTTTCTCGAAAATCGATTTACGGTCAGGATATCATCAATTAAAGGTACAGGAAGAGGACATTCCTAAGACCACATTTAGAACAAGGTACGGCCATTATGAATTTACTGTCATGCCATTTGGTTTAACCAATGCTCCAGCCGCATTTATGGACATGATGAACCGAATATGTAAGCCATATTTGGATAAATTCATAATTGTCTTTATAGATGATATTCTCATTTACTCTAAAAGTAAAGAGGAACATGCAAAGCATTTGCACGCACTTTTAAGTTTATTAAGAAAAGAAAAGAAAAGTTGTATGCAAAGTTCTCAAAGTGTGAATTCTGGTTAGAACATGTACAGTTTCTTGGACACTTAGTCAACCATGAAGGAATTCATGTGGATCCCACCAAGATCGAGGCGATTACTAAATGGAAAACCCCTGAGTCACCAACCGAGGTTAGAAGTTTCTTAGGATTGGCCGGTTATTATAGAAGATTTATTCGAGATTTTTATAGAATAGTCATTCCCTTAACTAAGTTAACCTGTAAATCAAGTTAACCTGTAAATCTGTTAAGTTTGAATGGGGACCAAAACAAGAAGAAGCCTTTAGAATCCTTAAGCAAAGACTAACCAACGCACCCATACTAGCATTACCAGAAGGAATCGAAGACTTTGTAGTTTATTGTGATGCTTCTAAGTTAGGTTATGGATGTGTGTTAATGCAACGACAAAAGGTTATAGCCTATGCGTCTAGACAACTTAAGAATCATGAAGAGAATTATTCAACCTATGATCTAGAATTAGGAGCCATAATTTTTGCCCTGAAAATTTGGAGACATTACCTTTACGGTAGTAAGTTTACCATTTTCATTGATCATAAGAGTTTAAGGTATGTCTTCGGGCAAAAGGAGTTGAATATGAGACAAAGACGCTGGATGGAGATACTTAGTGATTATGATTGTATTATCCAGTATCATGCAGGAAAAGCAAATGTAGTGGCTGATGCTTTAAGCCGAAAGTATCATGAAAAGCCAAAAAGAGTGCTTTCTCTTAAGTTAAATCTACAAGTAGATTTAAATGAACAAATTAGAAAAGCACAAGAATCAATAATCAAGGATGATACTGAAAAATTAAAAGGAATGATTAAAGAATTAGAATAAGGAACAAATGGAATTTGGAGATTCCATAAGAAAAGAATGTGGATACCCAAATTAGGAAACCTACGTCACCGTATACTGGAAGAAGCCCATGAGTCTAAGTATACGATGCATCCTGGAAGTGATAAAATGTATCAGGATTTAAGAAAGAATTTTTTGGTAGATAGGAATGAAAAAGGATATAGCAGCTTATGTTTCTAAGTGTCTAACTTGTTCACAAGTCAAAGTTGAACATCAGAAACCCTCAGGTTTGTTGCAGCAATTAGAAATGCCAGTTTGGAAATGGGAATTGATAACAATGGATTTTGTTACCAAATTACCCAAAACAAGGAAAGGTAATGATACAATCTGGGTGATTGTAGACAGGCTAACTAAGTCAGCTCAATTCCTACCAATGAAGGAAACTTTCAGTATGTAACAGTTAGCTAAGTTGTATGTAAATGAAATAGTTTCATTACATGGAATTCCTTTATCAATTGTGTCTGATAGGGATAGCCGTTTTACCTCTCATTTCTGGACAAGTTTCCAAAAAGCCATGGGAACCAAGTTGAATCTAAGCACAGCTTATCATCCTCAAACGAATGGACAAAGTGAAAGTACAATTCAAATAATGGATGACATGCTTAGAACTTGTGTAATTGATTTCGGAGGTAATTGGGACGATCACTTACCATTAATAGAATTTTCTTATAATAACAGTTATCACACAAGTATCAATGCCGCACCATTCGAAGCACTTTATGGACAAAAGTGCCGAACGCCAGTCTGTTGGGCAGAAATTGGAGAAAAACAACTCTCTAGACCAGAGATAGTACAAAAAACATCCGACAAAATTATTCGAGTCAAGGAAAGGCTGAAAGCAGCACGTGATCGACAAAAGAGTTATGCTGATAACAGGCGAAAGCCGTTGGAATTTCAAGTAGGAGACAAAGTGTTATTAAAAGTCTCTCCTTGGAAAGGAGTGGTAAGATTCATCAAGAGAGGGAAGTTAAGCCCAGGTATGTTGGACCTTTTGAGATTATTAGAAGAATAGGACATGTAGCCTATCAGCTACAACTGCCAGAGGAAATGGCAGGAATACATGATGTATTTCATGTATGTAATCTCAAGAAATGCTTAGCTAATGAATCACTGGTAGTACCTGATGCAGTTTGGTATGTATATAAGTTTAAGTATATTTTAAGCCCTTTTTACACGTTAGTCAAGTTTTAAATTTATAAAACACGATATTTTACTAACACCAAACACACATATGGGCAAGTGCACCTATCGTGAGCGTAGTATAGTGTTGGCAAGATACCGAGGTCGTCCAAGGACACAAGAGCTTTTAATACCGGTTTATCCTCAACGTCTAATCAAATCAAAAAGTTAGAAAAAGGTTTTTAAACAAGAAAATAAAAACTAACTAAAATGCTGAAAAATAAAATAAAATAAAAACAGATAGACAAGATGAATCACTTGGCTCCGACTCGTGTTTAGTGTAACCTTTGATTATTTCCGCACTTTTGCACTTTTTAAGAGATTATCTTAGTTATTGTAGTAGGCCCCTCTTTTGAAGGTGACGTTACCCTCAACCCAGTAGTTTGAGTAAGCAAGGATACAATCCTAAAGGGTTGGATTATTGAAAGATAATTAATTAAGTTATTAATGCATATTATGGTAGGCCACTCTTTTGAAGGTGACGTTACCCTCGGCTAAGTAGTCTGAGTCAGCAGGGATACAGTCCTAAGTAGTCGGGTTAAAGTATTAATAGTAGCTTACATATGAGGGGATCAAAGAGTTTGGACCCCCGCCATCCAATACCAGTGGGTATTGAAGGAGGTCCTACTAAATTTGACCCAGGTCCTTGCAGGATCTATACACTGAACAAGGCAAGACTCTTACCAAACCGTTCCCTTAACCCCCGACCGGGTAGCCAACATATCTCCATATAGACCGTGGAGATATGAATGGTGAAAATCTTTTATTTTATATAAACAGTAAAATAATGCCAAGACACCACGGACAAACGATAAGGAAAAATCACCTTCAACATAAGAAACTAGTTATTAAAGTCATTGATACATAACCAAGTAAAAAGTGCGAAAAGATTAAAAATAAAAAGTATTACACTAGACACTTGTCTTCACCAAGTGATGCAAGAGACTTAGGCAAACATGGCCTTTGATTGTCAAGAACTCTTACGATCAATCTTGGATCCCGAGACGACTCACACACTCTATGATGGACAATGGATGATGGTGGTGGATGATGGTGTTGTGATGGTGGTGGGTGGTGGGTGAAGTGTGAGAGAGGTGGTGTGCCAAGGGATGGTTTGCAAATGAGCCAAGCACCCCTATTTATAGGCTGAACAGAGACTCGGGCACGGCCCCGTGTCCATTGGGCACGACCCCGTGTCCACCTTCCTTCTCTTTCTTCATTAATTGCAGTTTGTCTGCATTAGTTGACCACGCCCCCGTGTCCGCTGGGCACGCCCCCGTGTGCAGAAGCGTATCTGTACTATCAAGATTTCCCCAGATTCTGCGAATCTTAGAGTTGACCACGGCCCCGTGTCTGCTGGGCACGCCCCCGTGGTGGGTGATAGAAGCTTCTACAGCTTTGTCTTTTTTGCAATCACTAGGGCACGCCCCCGTGCTCATTGAGCACGGGGCGTGTTCAGCCTTCTGTTTTCTTGTTTTGCTTGGGAAGATGCTGTCGGGGAGGTCGGGCATGCCACATTTGTTCCTTTTCTTGTATTTATGTTAGATTTAGCTGCCTTTTTGCTTCTTTTGTTCATTTGAGCTCATTTAATCCTGAAAATACAAAAGGAAGACAAAAACACACTTTTTCCAACATTAGTACTAAAAAAGGGTAAGTTTTATGCCACAATTGATGTAATTTATATGTTGCATTTTGTGCACACCAAATACCCTCACACTTGAATCTTTGCTTGTCCTCAAGCAAAACTCTTTATAATGTGGCTTTACACTCCCAAATGGAATGGGTAGAAGAGAAGGTTTTGGACTTGTCATAGAGTGTCGGGATTTCCAAGATTCTTTATTAAGTTTTATTTTTATTTATCTACAATCCTATTCGTCATGATTTATTAAAAACATTACATAATATAAATTACTTATTAAGGCATAACATGCCTTTTTAAAATTCCATTTATATACAAGTTCACATACCTCACGGGGGATCACTCAACACTCGGCCGAAGATGTATTTTAGTGGATCACTCGAGAGCGGCATGGAACTTACTCCTACATAAGCTTGCCAAGCAATCAATCCTCCTCCTTTTTAACTATACACCTTTGTAAATATCAAGAGGACTTTTGGGGTGAAGGGTTAGGCTCGGGTTAAAGGTAGGTGGTTGGGTTAGTGGTTAGTGAAAGGGCGAAAGGCGTAAAAAGCGTCGGTTTTCGTAAGACTTTTTATTTTTGAAGTTTTTATTTTGATGAAGCCATTATTCAAACAAAGTTATTTTTGATAAACTTGTTTGTTTATTTCTCTTTTTGCTTCATCATCATCATTCATTTTTTTTTCAAAGTCATAAGAAAAACCGAGCTTGTTACTAAAACAAAGGGTTTAAAAATAAAAAGGTTTTGGTGGGTGAAAGGGTGTTTGTTTGGGTTATGAAATGAAAAGTTTTAGGCTCAAAGGGGTTAACTAGGGGGATTTTGGGTAGGTGGTAAAAAAAAGAAAAATAATGGTGTAGAAATAAAAAGGGTTAGTCCTAATGCCTCCGTCAATTACTTACTCGGGTTTAAGTTGGTAAGGTCCAGGAATGTATCGTCGTGGCAAGTTCTAGAGTCGTAAGAACCAAGCGGCTATTCACAAAAGAAACGAAAAATGAGCATTTAGTTTAAAGATATATATTTGTATGCTCAATAAAGACTCAAAACTCACTTTTGTGGGAATGGGTTTTTATGTGATCAAGTATATATAATCAAATTTTAACTAAACTTGTCATGCCGTTTCATAATTTTCTTATGTTGGTTCTTTTTATCACGGACACTATCGGTTGTAAATTTGTAAAAATATAACCTTTTTAGAACTTGAAATTCCCAAATTAAACCAAGACAAGTAAAAAAAATAAAAATTTTTGAAAAAAATTTGGGGTGATTAGCGGTTCCAATAGAGTTTTGTGTAAGGCTTGTTTTTAGGACTTGCAAGATTCAAGGTTTTAGCATCCCCCCCCCCCACACTTAAATTACACATTGTCCTCAATGTGTCCTAAAAATAAGTTTTTCGGTTGACTAAAATGTGTAAAAGTGTGTTAAAAACAAGATTTTATGTTACTGGGTAGCTGAACACGGGGTGTGTTGGCTGAGCACGGCCCCGTGGTCAGACTGCCAGTATCAAATTTAAATAGAAGGCTGGGCACGGGGGCGTGTTCAGTGAGCACAGCCCCGTGTCCAGTTACCTGAACTGGGAATTTTCTGCAGAACC
Organism: Helianthus tuberosus; assembly: GCA_030545235.1. Taxonomy (NCBI): domain Eukaryota; kingdom Viridiplantae; phylum Streptophyta; class Magnoliopsida; order Asterales; family Asteraceae; genus Helianthus; species Helianthus tuberosus. Next base: position 137,408,381 of record CM060355.1, on the reverse strand, counting down.
TCGGGCACGGGGCATGTTGGGGTGAGCACGGCCCCGTGCTGAACTTGCTGTAATGAAGAAAAATTGTCGGGAGGCTCTGTTTTTGTGCATGGGGTGTGGGTTCAAGTTTCCCTTAGTAACCTCCACCATTTTGAGTGTGCTTTATTCCTGAAAATTAAAACTAAACTAGAAAACATAAAAGTTAAACTAATCTAAAACTAAGGATAGTTTTGCGGAATGCCTCCGTTGTGCGCCACGTTTATAAGGGTCCTTGGCTAGACCCACCTTATCGGGTGGTTCTGGCTCATCTTCAATTAGGGGGTCATTATTGCCGAATGGATATTTCATTGAACGCTCAAGATCGACACTTCTTTTAAATGCCCCTAATTGAATAGATAGATTGTTGTACTTCCGGTTTTTTCAAAGCTTCGTGGGTTTTCACAAAAGGTCGTCCCAACACTAGAGGAGTGTCATCAAGGATGGCAAAGTCGGTTGGGATTACCATTTGATTTGTTTGAACCAAGACATCCTCAACTACACCGATTGATTTTATTACTTTCCAATTGGATAGAAAAATGGGTATTTGATGTGGAGAAAAATCACCAATACTTAATTTTTCGAAAATGTAGTTTGACATTATGTTAACACAAAGATCCTTATCAATTGTGATATTACTAATAAATTAATTTTGAAAAAAACATGGAACCGTTGTAATGTTGATTTAAAATGGGTCTTCTTTTATTAGTGAGGTTTGATCATTTGTTAACTTAATGCTTACCGTTTCGTCAATTTTAGTGTTAGTGTTTAACTCTTTTAAAAACTTAGCATGAGTGAGAACTAAACAATGATTTTCAAAGGAAGGTGACAAGAGATTAATTTCTTCAAAATTAGACTCTTCTTGAATTTTAACGTTGACGGACTCACCTTTTTCGTTGTTTAACTCATGTGTCGGTTTTTCACTTATTTGTTCTTCCATTTTTACACTTTCAACTATCTCTTCTTTATTTAATTCTTCTCTTGCGCGGGACTCCTCTTCCCTTGCGCGAGATTATTTTATGTAGCGCTCGATAGTTTTAAGGTGTTCTAATACCTATCGGTTACTTCGGCGATAGAGTAAGGATCGGGATTTTCAAAGCTTGAATCCGGATGTTCGATCCTTTGTTCCTCATAATACTCATAGGAAGTAGATGGTTCACACCATTGTTCTTCATTGTAAGTATATGATGGATAAGGGTCGTAATTTTGTTCTTCATAATACTCATATGAGGTGGGTTGTTCACGCCATGGTTCCTCATAATAAGTATACGAAGGTGGTGGCGCATATCTTGGTTCCTCAAAGTATGTGTATGAAGGCTCATACCTTGGTTCATCAAAATATGAGTATGAGGGAGAAGGTTCATACCTGTGGTCTTCATAGGATGTGTATGAAGTTGATGGCTCGTACCTGGGTTCCTCATAGTAGGTGTATGAAGTGGATGGTTGAAATAAGTTACAATATTGAACCGAGTGAGTGTTACCGCAATAGGTGCAATAATATTTCCTATAATCATCCTCCTCATAGGTTTAGTTGTAACCTCCTGAGTATTGATCCATAAGAATCACTTAGCAGACCACAACAAAGTCTCGAGACCAGAAAACAAAAATGAAAACCGAAACAGAAGCTGGACACGGCCCCGTGTTCAGGATCTGTATCTGGGCGTTTGAATTAAAGTTACTGGTTTTGTTGAGCACGGGGGCGTGTTCAGTGAGCACGACCCCGTGTTCAGGCTCTGTATCTGGGTGTTTTATGAAAAATATGCAACACGGCCCCAGGTTCAATGAGCACGGCCCGTGTTCAGGTTACTGTAAATGCAAAACTAAACTAAAATGCAGAAAAATGTGCGCGCATTTTAAAAAAGGTTTTGAAAAACTGATTAGGCCATCGATTTTAAGCTTTCTTAAAATCCTTGTGTCCCCGGCAACGGCGCCAAAAACTTGATGCAGTTTGGTGTGTATATAAGTTTAAGTATATTTTAAGCCCTTTTTACACGTTAGTCAAGTTTTAAATTTATAAAACACGATATTTTACTAACACCAAACACACATATGGGCAAGTGCACCCATCGTGAGCGTAGTATAGTTTTGGCAAGATACCGAGGTCGTCCAAGGACACAAGAGCTTTTAATACCGGTTTATCCTCAACGTCTAATCAAATCAAAAAGTTAGAAAAAGGTTTTTAAACAAGAAAATAAAAACTAACTAAAATGCTGAAAAATAAAATAAAAACAGATAGACAAGATGAATCACTTGGCTCCGACTCGTGTTTAGTGTAACCTTTGATTATTTCCGCACTTTTGCACTTTTTAAGAGATTATCTTAGTTATTGTAGTAGGTCCCTCTTTTGAAGGTGACGTTACTCTCAACCCAGTAGTTTGAGTCAACAAGGATACAATCCTAAAGGGTCAGATTATTGAAAGATAATTAATTAAGTTATTAATGCATATTATGGTAGGCCTCTCTTTTGAAGGTGACGTTACCCTCGGCTAAGTAGTCTGAGTCAGCAGGGATACAGTCCTAAGTAGCCGGGTTAAAGTATTAATAGTAGCTTACATATGAGGGGATCAAAGTGTTTGGACCCCCGCCATCCAATACCGGTGGGTATTGAATGAGGTCCTACTAAATTTGACCCAGGTCCTTGCAGGATCTATACACTAAACAAGGCAAGACTCTTACCAAACCGTTCCCTTAACCCCCGACCAGGTAGCCAACATATCTCCATATAGACCGTGGAGATATGAATGGTGAAAATCTTTTATTTTATATAAACAGTAAAATAATGCCAAGACACCACGGACAAACGATAAGGAAGAATCACCTTCAACATAAGAAACTAGTTATTAAAGTCATTAATACATAACCAAGTAAAAAGTGCGAAAAGATTAAAAATAAAAAGTATTACACTAGACACTTGTCTTCACCAAGTGATGCAAGAGACTTAGGCAAACATGGCCTTTGATTGTCAAGAACTCTTACGATCAATCTTGGATCCCGAGACGACTCACACACTCTATGATGGACAATGGATGATGATGGTGTTGTGATGGTGGTGGGTGGTGGGTGAAGTGTGAGAGAGGTGGTGTGCCAAGGGATGGTTTGCAAATGAGCCAAGCACCCCTATTTATAGGCTGAACAAAGACTCGGGCACGGCCCCGTGTCCATTGAGCACGGCCCCGTGTCCACCTTCCTTCTCTTTCTTCATTAATTGCAGTTTGTCTGCATTAGTTGACCACGCCCCCGTGTCCGCTTGGCACGCCCCCATGTGCAGAAGCGTATCTGTACTATCAAGATTTCCCCAGATTCTGCGAATCTTAGAGTTGACCATGGCCCCATGTCCGCTGGGCACGCCCCCGTGGTGGATGATAGAAGCTTCTACAGCTTTGTCTTTTCCGCAATCACTTGGGCACGCCCCCGTGCTCATTGAGCACGGGGCGTGTTCAGCCTTCTGTTTTCTTGTTTTGCTTGGGAAGATGTTGTCGGGGAGGTCGGGCATGCCACGTTTGTTCCTTTTCTTGTATTTATGTTAGATTTAGCTGCCTTTTTGCTTCTTTTGTTCATTTGAGCTCATTTAATCCTGAAAATATAAAAGGAAGACAAAAACACACTTTTTCCAACATTAGTACTAAAAAGGGTTAGTTTTATGCCACAATTGATGTAATTTATATGTTGCATTTTGTGCACATCAGTACCTCTTAAGGATATAGAGGTTAATGAACAACTTAAATTTGTGGAGAAGCCCCTACAGATCGAAGATAGGAAAGTTAAGAATCTCAAACACAAGAGATAAGTTCTTGTCAAAGTGAAATGGGACTCCAAAAGAGGACCAGAATACACTTGGGAGCTTGAATCACAAATGCAAAGGAAATATCCACACCTATTCCAGTAGATCTCGAGGACGAGCTCTAAAACACGGTGGGGAGGATATAACAACCCTCCTAAATAATTTTTTGACACCCCTAATATATTTTAAAATGTCCCTATATGTCCTAAAATATGCCCCGTATATGAAAACCGAGCCCAAAATACTATACATAATTTAAAATAAAATATAAATCAGAAAATAGAGTCGCTCGCGGGCCGCGTAGCCTTTGGCTACGTCTTACACGGGGCGCGACGGCCTGACCACCAGGCTTAACCCGGTGCTGCCACGTGTCTGATACGCGTCGAGGCTACATCGGTGATCTGACAAAGCTAGGCCCTACAGACCCTATGTCGCGGGCCGCGTAGGCCCTTCCCTTCTCTTACGCGGGCCGCGAGGATCTCGATTTCAGCTCCTATAAATTGGGAGCTCAGGCCTTCAGTCGAACTCGCTTAATTTCTTTTTCTCTCTCAAAATTTTACATAGTAGGCATAATCTCCGGGTATAATACCCCCTTAAATAACGAAGTTCTGCCCTGTTGTAAGTATCATAACCCCGGTTATGTATTAGATACGTTGCCCGATTGATCCAGGGTTCCGTAACGGCTGTCGTGGTTTTGCCCGACGTAGTCGTTGGAATGCCGTCTCGGGGAGGGTATTACTAATGTAAATATTGGGTTATTATACTAACACGTGTGCATTGTGTAAATTATAGATAATCACCAGGAAATCCTTAAAGGAAACCTAAGACAGCAATGTGAGTAATCTCCTTTTTGCAAACTGTTTTTACAAAACCTCACTTAATTAATAATATATTAAACAGTTATTGAGTATTTGTATTCTACAATTATCGTCGGTATGTTGGGGTTTTGTATACAAAATTTGTTACTACCTTGCGAGGAGTAACATGACCACAAGTCGGGTTGACAGTACCTTGGGTGGTAATTGAATAGATGGAAACAAATGTAATTGCGCGACCGCCCTCAATACTGTACAATGGTTTTTACTAAACTTGATTAAACTGGGATTCACTCACCAGTATTTCCCACTGACAAAATGTTTTTAAACGCGTTTCAGGTAACAAAATGTGAAAGCCAAATAGAAGCCAGCTGGACAGCACTGAAGGCTTGGAAAAGTGGCAATAAAGTTACCTAAAAATAAAGAGATATTTTATTAAATAAAATAGGGTTTATCCCTATGAAAATGTGTGTACTTAAAACTTGGGATTATTCCCACGTGTTTAAAATTATGAAAGGGTGGTATTTTACTCTGATAAAATATTTCCTAACTACGGTCCAGATGTAATTTCCGATGCCAAAATGATAAAACACAGATACCACCGAAACTGGTCGCGGCTGCCCGTTCCCGGGTTTGTTAGGGGACGGGGGTTGCGACAATTAAATAGTAAATTGATTTATAATTTCTGAATATCATATTTTCGTTTGTTAATTTTAGGGGTTCATTGTTGTTTACGGTATGATCAACATCTGGGATTGAACTGCATATGGTTAAGGAACATTAACCTTGTTTTTTGGGGTAATTAATCTTCATATGTTTTGAACTCTTTCGTTTCTTTTCAGTTGCACATACATAAATAAATATCATATATGATTACAACGGTTCGTTGCAGAAGATAAAGAATTAGGGGACCAAAAGGGGATGGCTTAGATGAAGATGACTTATCTTAAGTTATTACTTAATATTGTAACATGAGGGTATTTAAGACATTTCACTAGTTAACAAACAGTTGACCAACAAATTAAGTTAACAAGGATGTTATTGATTGCAATTGACAACCACAAGCACTCGAATGGTCGAAATTGGCAAATTGGGGTTGTATGTGAGATATGGTGTAAACCACAGGTGTCACACCCTGACTTTTGCGAAAGCGTATTATGTTTGACTTGCTTAATATCATTGCATTCAATTATAACAAACAACTATATGATAGAAACCATGATGTTCATCCATTACTAAGTTTCAAAATATAACAACCCACATTGTTTAATACCAAACAAAGACTTCGAGTTTAAAATACAAACCAACCAAGTGTTTTAAGTTCCGTAAAGGACTTGACAAAATACATAGATAAAACAAGGCTTTGAGTCATGTATCCTATCAAAGATAAGTAAGATACACAATACAAACCCTTCAAAATGGGATGACATCACTACTTGTAAACATATCTTGAAATCTTTAAACGCCCGCCAGATCCAAATCAATTTCCTGAAATACATGTAGTTTAAAAACATCAACAAAAGTTGAGCGAGTTCATGTGTTTTGTATGTGAGCTCGTAATAAACTTGAAATCACTGTAAGTATATATTTGTAAACCGGTATGAAAGCGTCCATGAACAGATCAATTAATGATTTGCTAGGTCATTAATGTGTGTGTAGCGGTGTAGGAAGGCTCAATCCTTTGCGTATTTCGTACCGGGCCACCCGGCTGGAACGACATAGTCACCACATGCGACCAACTCGCGGACCCATGGGTGGGGCTCGCAACACCCAAATAGATCTATCACTCATTCCCCTCGGTCCTTATACAAGGATTAATGGTCTCAAGTTAACGCCTACTCATTCACATGATCTAACAGTTCATTCCTTAGCTAACCATACCATTTATAATCATTGTAACATTTGTAACATGTATTTCACCCCCGAAGTTGTAAAACTGAAAACAGTTAAAAGAAAATGGGGACATGAACTCACAATCTTGCGTCCTGCTGTCCGAAGTAACTCAAAGGTCCTGTCCTGAAGTCATGCAACTACCTACACACGTGCTATGGTTTATTAGACGGCTAGGTCGTGTAACGACTCTCAGTTTTAGTTGTTATGACTTAGTATCTTTGAGTTACGTTTTTGGTGTAATAAATATTATTCCAAAGTATATAATTATTTGTTAAAATAATAATATTTTAACTTAAATTATATTTATTAATTATTGGAATATTTGTTAAAATAATATATTTTAACTTGGTATATTATGTATTTATACATGGGTATTTTCCCAAGGATGGATATAATTATACTTGTGTATTTTTGGTCTTGTGTATTTTGCCAAGTGTTGGTGGTGTATTCCGGTGTGTATTTGTACGTACGAGAATACGTATTTTCTTGTATTTATTAAGTATTTTATACTTAATTTTGTATTAAATTTTCCGGAATATTATTTTTTATCAAGTAAAAATCACCAACTTATATTCTTAAAATATTTGTATTTTAAGATAACTCCTATAGAAAAATATCTATAAATCTTTCTTGGCAAAAATAATTACATTTTCATATAAACCTCAAAAATATTATATTCTCAAGATTAACTTAGAAAATATTTATAATTCCATTTTTCACCCAAAATAATATATATTCTAAGTTTGTTTAAGAATATATATATATATATATATAGAGTAGGAGTTGGGTGGAAAGTGTGTTTTTCCTAGAAAGTCTAGGAAGCAATAAGAACGCGACATGTGGCATTGAAAGATTTTATCTAAAAGGGCATTTCTGTACTTTCACAATCTATTTTTATTTTAGGAAATTATCTTCAATAACTAACTATCCATAAATTTCGGAATTTATTGTTTTCGATTTCTGATCTCACGTAATATCAATCATTCCTTCTTTTTCTTGCTGGAATCTATCAGCATGTTCTTGGTACTGTGTTTTAACAGTTTGTTCTTGGTGATGTGTTTTAACAGCAAGCAGATTCATACAGCTGTGTTTTATTATTCAGATTCATACAGTTGTGTTTTAACAACAAGCAGATTCATACAGTTGTGTTTTAGCATTCAGATTCATACAGCTGTGTTTTAACAGCAAGCAGATTCATACAGTTGTGTTTTAGCATTCAGATTCAAACATGTGTGTTTTAACAGCAAGCATATTCATACAGTTGTGTTTTAATAGCAAGCAGATTCATACAGTTGTGTTTTAGCATTCAGATTCATATAGTTGTGTTTTAACAGCAAGCAGATTCATACAAATGTGTTTTATCATTCAGATTCATACAGCTGTGTTTTAACAGCAAGCAGATTCATACAAATGTGTTTTATCATTCAGATTCATACAGCTGTGTTTTAACAGCAATTCAGATTCATACAGCTGCGTTTTAACAGCAAGCAGATTCATACAAATGTGTTTTACATCAGCAAATTTCGCCCCAGCTTTCGATCGGCTTCCGGTAACTGTTCCGCTGCTATTTATCTTTTCCAAAGTTTCCTGCTTTTTGAATCTCTTCCCTGCAACCAGCAAAATACCGTCAATTACAAACAAGAATCACCCGTAATCGCTTTGTAAAACACGTAGTACAATGAAAACTTGATCTTACGTATATGGAACAAGGAAAATCTCTTATCTTCATCCATGATTTTAGGTATTTTTAGTATGATTTTGGGGGTTTCCGAATTTGGGTTTAGAGAGAGAAAGAGAGAGAGAGGGAAATTGGCGTGAATTAAGGAGATGTGATATCTCTGACGGTTTTTTTTATTGGTTTAAAACACACGTAAGGACGAAATTGCCCCTACTAATTTAAAACAATCTATTAAATATAGTTAATTATTAAAAGATTGCCATTGATTTAATCTCAACCCTTAAACACACCAATCGGATGGACAAGATCGCTTCCTAGACTTTCTAGGAAAAACACACTTTCCGTAGGAACCCTACTATATATATATATATATATTTTCTTCAAAAATAACATATCTTCTAATCGTTCAAGAAAATATATTTATTTTTCTCCATTCAAAATAATATATTTTCCACTTGATAAAAATATGATATATTTTGTAATGATTGTAAAAATCATATTTTTCCGTTTCTTTGGTTTCCAAAATACCTTTTAACTTATTTGTCAAAATTTATATGAACTTAATTCCGGAATATATATATGTAATCCATATTCCTTGTTCGATTTGTCCAAAATTCGGGTATAAATTATGTCACACCCCAAATTTCCACGTGTCACCGGTGGGCCCGGTGGGGGAGTATCGTGACGTGGTTGGCAACATCATGGTCAAACAACACAATATAATAATGCACAGCAGAAGCAAAAGATAAATATATTACATTCCGAATATAAGTAATGTCAAAGTATTACAACGGAAGGTAAAGGATACACAGGCGGATCAATAAAAGAAAACTGTTCAACAGACTTTAGGCATCTAGAACTTGCAAGATTCCCTAGTGACGCCCTAAGCTCCCAGCCAATTACGCATAGTACCTGTCACTTAACCTTTTGGAAAATACGTCAGTTTACACTGGTAAATACAATTAACTGACTCATTTTGGAAAAAAAGTTTGAAAAGTGATTCGAGTGCAAACGGCACAAAATATCTTGACACATTGATTAAAATGCACAGAGGCAAAATTAATCTTTTATACTTGGGACAATTTTGTTAATAAAAATCTTGTATCCGATTTACATGGTTGTCCAACATTTAGGGCCGGTGATTATACAATACAAGCCGGACAAGATTAATCGACACACCACAAATATAATCTCACAAGAAGATACCCTTACGAGTGAGTATACGTTATACATATGCAACAGGAGGTGTTTTGCCTACACCTTGTGCTTACGTCGTGGCCATTCACTTTTTTAAAATGAGCCAAGGATATCCAGGACACGGTCATTAACCCCCAATGTTATTTGTTATCAATCAATACAGATTAAAACGGGGTTATGCAATTTAATCATCTCCGATTAAAAGGTTTCTACACCCGACCAAGCGGTATTTTTATAATACCGTATCCCAAGCCCGTATAAGGGAAAATAAGTTAAAAGTATTTACCTGAGCTAGCAATGCAATTTACACTCAGCCGTATATCTTAATCAGCAAGCACAAGTACTTCTACTGGGGCTCTTAATCTGGAACGAAGGTTTTATTAACCTATTAGATTCCTAACGGGTCTTATTTAAGTCGTAACTTAGACCGGTTAGTTTTAAGGAATGTTTACGGTTCAAACGCATGATTAAGCGAAGACCGGAATAGAATGTGGTTTAGAACCGACAAGTTTGAAGACTTGTATAATATGGGTAAACTAAACACATTCTGGATTTTGAGATAAAACGGATAAGGTTTGACCCGTTTCGGCTAATTTATGCAAACTAGTTACATAAACCGAACCGAACGCGCCCGAGGCGTAACGGGTAACCATATGGGTCCTAAACAGGTTTCCTAAGTTAATTATGCTTCCAATATGTTGTGACATTAGTAGGATGTCTTTCATTATGCCCCGAACTAATTTAAACACAAACTATGCCCCGTAGGGGTAGTTTGGTCATTTTAAAGGTTGTAAAAGAGTTTAAATGTTTAACTGAGTTACAGGTCTGATGTAAACAGCAAACATACCCAATTTGATGAGTTATAACAGTAGGGTAAAGTATATAGGTGAAATATATCATTTATAACCAAACTATGCACCGAAGGGCATTTTGGTAATTTCACATAAGCCGAAAAGCTCAAAAACGAAGTCTGAGTTAATCAACCTTTGCTTACTGTTAAAATATTATAATTTTCCTCTTATATCAGTAGGTATCAACCCGGGTATGCCCAATATGATTTTAAAACGTACTATGCGCTAAAAACGCTAATTACGGCGATTAAAGGCCATTTCCGGGTTCGATACTTAAATCTGATATTTTTATATTTCCAGAAGGCTTAAAATAATTTATTTATCATAACTATTCAGTGGCAAAAGGTTTGAGGTCGTTTAGATATGTAAAACTCATTTTATGGCCCGTAAGGGCAAAACCGATAATTACCGAATTAAGCCTACGACTATGAGTTATGCTCAGCCTAAAATTAATTAAAAATCTTTAAAAATCCCAAAATAATATATTACATCAGTGGGTAAAAGATTTGATACCAAAAAGTATGTTTAACTAGGCTATACGCTAATTACGCCATTTTATTAACATAAAGCATTAGTTTTGCGATAATGAGCATAACTCTTAATCTACAAGTCAAACTGATGTCAAACTTTGCATACAAGTTTATATATCAGTAATTAAGGTTTCTACACTTTTACATTTTCATAAATCACGTTCTAAGGTAATAAGGGCATAATGGTCAACATATGGTCAACAAAAATTATGGCAAGTTTTTATATGAAAAAAAACCATGGTTAAAATTTACTTATAAACACTTGTTTAAAAATATTTTTCTAAGTGTTTAAATTCTTGAAAATTTTTGCCATAGTTTCCCCTTAAAAATGGAGGTTTCCATACTTTAACAAGCATATCATTTTCTTTTAAAATCATCATCAATCACCAACAAATCATTCAAGACTTACCATGAGCCAAAATCATGCAATTTACATTACATCATGAACTTGAAATTTTGTAAAAACTTGTAGTAACTTAGTATGTTATTTAGTAGGTTTAGTTACCCTTTAAAACATGGTTATTTGTTTATATATCTCATTCTTGTAAAATCTAGTCCTTTACAACTTACAAGATGATTTTTTCTAAAAATAATTCTTTTGTATTTTTCTTGTTACAAACTTGTTTCTAGCTTTGATTTATCACTAAAAATATGGTTAGTTTCTTTAAAAATCATGATCTTGTAAATCTTGTAAATAACCTTGGTTTCTTGAGAAAATCATTTTTGAAATTATCCATTTACAAGACTTCTATCATGTATTCATCATCTTCATACACAAAAACATCTCCACTTTCAAGTTCATGTGAAACATAAAGGATGATCATTTTGTTTTACAAAAGATTCATCCTCTCACTTGCTAGATCATGTGTTTAATCACAAATCTAGCAAGTTTCTTATGATGATTAACATCATAATCACAAGAAATCAACAATCAAGATATACACATACACTAAATCAACTTAGATTTTATGTTGTTAAGCTTTATGTGGAAGTTCATCTTCTTGTTTCTTCATAATCTTTATGTTTAACCATTTACATAATCTTTTAACCATCAAAATGAGAAGTAGAATCAAGTTACAAGGGGCTTACTACTAGCACAAGGGCTAGGGAAGAACTCAAGATGAAGAAGATGATAAACAAGGTGGTTAAAAGCTCTAGAGAATGGTCCTTCAAGCTCCAATGGCTCTAAGCTCCTTAACTTAGCTTCTTGCACCTTAGAATCACCTTGGATTGCATGAACAAGAAGTGAAAGTGGTGGTGGTGTGGGTGGTGGTTCACGGCCGAGACCAAGGAAGAGAGGGAGATGAGGTGATGTTGTTTTGGAGTGTGAAACGTGAGAAGTGTGGGACTTGTGGTTTATAAAATATAAAGCTCCAACATTTCATAAACCCTTGTGTAACATGTCTCTAAAGTTTAACACAAATCTATTAAACAATGTAAACAAAATCCATGGGTGGGTCCACCCATGGTAACCGTCGAACAGGGGGGGGGTATGGTTACAATGTGATGGCTAGTTAAGCAAGTTAGGTTAGTTTCTAAGTATATAGTTTAGTGTTTTATGTGTTATGTAATTATAAGATACATTATGATGTTCGGTGACCATAACTAGCTCGGAAATGATAAAATAATGCTTATAGTAAAAATTTGGTGTTTCGGGTAGTGTCCGGTTGTTCGGTTGGTTATTGGTTCGTTAAGGTGCTAAATTACGCAGTTTAGTGTGCTTTATGTTCCCTTTTGTGACAGTTTTGATTCCCAACACTTAAGAAGGTATTCTGGACCATTAAACCATAATTCTGCACTATATTATGTTGTTAAAATGCTGATTTTTGCTGAAAATTGCAGAATTCTACAGTTTGTGTGAGTTTTAAGCATTTTCCGGCACTTAAACTATCTCTAGGAAGGTTGTTTTATGATCCTTACTTTCCTACACACTATACTAGTGTAACTCTGGGTTTCGGGCTCATTCTGTGTCTTAACATCATGTCTGCCTGAAAACTGAACTCCCGTCAGCACTTCTAGTTTGTCTGATAACTGTGCTAACTTTGTTTCGTGCATCATTTGAATCACAATGTGTTGCATGCAATAATGATAAATAATCATGCAGCATGTAATGCACTTGTATGTATATAACAGTAATCAGAAATCATTCATGTCATTAATTCAAATCAAGCACAGTCATTAAAGCACAAATTACTGTTTAACATGTACGGAATTACATGGAAAATTGACGGTTGTCACAATAGGGACGAAAGTTATACTTTACTCCAATATTAACTGTGCTTGTAATATCAAATTAGACTGAGTATATGTCACACCCCGACCACGTAAAACAACAAATCGTGGCGGAAACGTCGGGGAGTGTTGTAACAGAATCATTGTTTCATAACACATGGAAATTTGAAATTTTGTTTTATTGATTAAAATAATTACAATGTCTTAACAACAAGGAATCATAAAATAATTAACTAGTCTTGCATATTTTATTGTCACTAAGGCCCGAGTCTGCCTAAGTGTATCTTGATCAATCCTATGCATCATTTCCTGAAACACATGTGAAAATAGGTACGTCAGCATAAAAATGCCTGTGAGATACATAGGTTTTATTGATTTAGGATTCATGACTTGTAAGTTTAAAGAAAAGGTTTAACAAAAGTAGTCATGAACCTTGAAAAATGTTTTTGTTTTATAAATCATATAAAAATCGATAAGGAAACAGATGATATAAAAGAGATATGTATGGTTAAGTAAATAACCAAGTAAAAATGAATTTGTATAAAATGTGTTGTTTGTAAAACAATGTTTTGTAAAGATATGTTAATTGTGTAAAATGTAATATGTCAAAATTGAAATGGTTTAAATAATGCTACGATATGTAATATCATAAAAGCACTTATATATAGGAAGTACCAGCGGCGTATCCACCATGCTTTTATCATATTACACATGTCTCGTTACTTAAATCACTTACATAAACAAACCACCAATGTAAAAATGTTCATGTATAACTAAATGTAATGTTTAAACAAATGTTGAAATGTTATTGTGTAAACAAATGTAATGTAGAGTGAATAAAAAGCCTTTATTGATTAAAAGCATTTACTCGACCCTATAAGAAAGAAATGTACAAAACAATGCAATTGATAAATTATAATCAAAATTTATGTTTTGTAAAATAATGCATGCTTTACTGATACAAACATCTATGCAGTGTTGTGAAAATGCATACATTCAAGCCTTGAGACTGTGGCGATAAACCCTTAAACGAATTAAAGATTTATCTGAGTTATGTTTATCGAATTCGGTCATTCCTTCCATCCAAACATACCTAGGATGTCAGGAACGGGAGTTGTCAATTCCTATGGTACCACTACCTACTAACGAACGGCGTAGCTAATGTTAATGAATGTATTTTTGAGCCATTTAAACAAACCAAATGTCATACCAAAATATAAGCATGTTTTATGAAAATAATGTACTAAGTATGCAACAAATGAACATGCATAGCATGAAATGTAATGTAAAACAATGTACTAAGTATGCACTAAATTGACATACATAGCATGAAATGTAATGTAAAACGATGTACTAAATATGCACTAAATGGACATACATAGCAAAAACATAATGAAATCATGTACTAATAGTGTACTAATGAACATAGCAAGTATATGATATGAAAAACATGGAAAGCACGAAAGTAACAAGTACGCACATGTGTTTCACCCCAAAATGTTTGAAAAACAGTAAAAGAGGAGACTATGTACTCACTTGAGGGTGCTTAGAAGTATTGAACAACAACCAAGCAAAGCTAGAGGGATCACGGAATCAAACGACACCTAATATAGATAACTATGTAAATAAACGGACCTAAATCGGAAGATCGGATAAAATGAGGTTTCGTAAACCAAATGAGTATAGGAACTCATGTAACATGGTTTAACAAAGCCTAGATTCTAAAACGAAACCTAACCTAAGTGCTTATGACCCATTACGACCTGTTTAGGTAGCTTATGCTACTTTAACGCGTCGTTTGCGTAAAACGTGTTCGGAACGCCTAACTAGTCCTATGACAAGTATTATATGCCTTAAAATGTCTAATAATGTTACCTAATAAGTTTAGATGTCAAAATTTAGGTTACATATGCTTAAAATGAATTTATGCATAAAAAGGGCATTTTGGTCATTTTCCTAAGGCATATAAACTACCTATCATATAACTAACTAAACGAAGTGACCATAAGGTATAACCTCGGAAGGTTATTCCCTATGCAACTATGGTCACCTAATGTGTTTGGTCGGATCCTAATGATCGACCAAACGGGTCGGGTTCGAAAGTATAAGCGGTTGTTTAGACCGCTTACCTTACGACCCAACATAAGCACTAAACCTAAAGTGACGAGCTAAACATGTTAAAACATGTTTAACGAATTTAGAAAACAGGTTTGGTATCAAAACAAAGGGTCTTGATACCCAAGAGTAGTTTGGTTACAAAATACGCAAAAATACATATTTTGGCGGAAACTACGACTCGTCACTACACCTAAACAACGTGGAAATCAGTAGGTATAGTCACTAGGGACTATAACCATCGTGATTTCGCTCACGTTGCGAAGTTCAAACGAAATTCGTGTTGACCATAAACTAGTCAATGCAGAAAGCCAAACAAAGTTTGACTTTCGTGCTAAAAACGCATAAAAGAACGAAAGAGGACTTACAACGGGTCCAAGAACGGAAGTTTTGATCCGATTACTCTCAGGTATGAAGTGAATACTCCAACTTAGAGAGCCAAATCAGATCAAAAGTGTGGGTTTCAACAATGAATGGGTGGGGTATTTATAGTTTTTGCACAACCATTAAGATCGTTCATCGTAAAACGAGCTTCGATCTCATCCGTACATGTGCACCCATGGTTTTGTAAAACCATGGGCACCTCAAAAATGGCCCATAGTATTATAAAAACCATGTGCAAATGAGGGGAACAGCTGGAACAAACTGGAAATCAGATTTTCAACTTTGGTCCCTTCCTAAGATAACTATGGCAGATTGTCAATTTTGGTCCCTGAATGTGCAAAACATGGTTTTTGATGCATTTTTTTACACGTTTAAGCCCCGTTAATCCCATTTCAAAGCTCTAAAATGAAGTTAAAGTATATGGAACATGAAACATGCTCAAAAATATCTCGGATGTCGGTTCGTTTGGTCGTACGATTGCGTTGTTCGGTTAATTACGACGAAACACGAACGAACGCGAAAGACGATCCAAATGACGCGACGAATGGATTTTTATCATGCCAAACACTAAAACAAAATATTTTAATGCTTACATAAATTTTTGGATGTCCGGATATATTCAGAACGTAAAATATGCGCGAAAATGCAAACTTATGCACTTTTTGACGCTTTTAGTCCCTGAATGACCAAAAAGTTTATTTTAGCACACCGAACACCTCAAAACCTATTTCTAAGCTATGTAAAGGATATTTAGGGTATGTTTAACTTATGGTAAAGTTCTGGAATGTCCGTTACAGTACGAATCGGCATACTTTCGCAGTTTGTCGAATTTAGTCCCTGTAAGCGAATAAACTTGATTTCAACACACCAAACCTTCCAAAACTTATTTCTAAGTTATGTAAAGGTTATTTAAGGTATGTTAAGCCTATGTCACTGTTCCGGAGTGTTTGTTGCATTAAACTGGTTATATTTACGCATCAGTGCGCGTATAACCTTCCAGAAAGCGATTTAGAGCCCGAAATCGAACAAGAATTGATATGTGCAAATGATACACATATTTATACAAATCCCAAGTATGAAATACAATATTTCATTGGTTTGGTATTTGTTTGATGGTTGAAGTGACACAGGTGTCACAGTATATGACATTGCAAATTTGCAAGTATAACAACAAGTAGTAAAGCTTTAAAAGTCAATGTAAAAGAGTCATTACATAGTTCACACACGATCAAAAGAAATACAATGATAAGTTGAGTATATAATAAAATAAATGAAGGTTAGATTTAAGATAACTAATATAAACATAGGTCAATTCATTCAACATTTGTTGAATACCATGTATCTTCACTCTACATGTAATCATGATTATTTTCTTTTCCATATGTGCTAATCTATGTTAGGGGCTGTTTGGCAACATCTGAATGGTTAAATGCTGAACCAATAAGAGGTCTGAGCCATTAAGTGCTGAACCAGTAAGAGGTCTGAACCATTAAGAGCCTGTATAATGCTTAACCATTCAGAGGCAAATGTCTGGCCAATTCAGATTAGAGGTCTTAACCATTCAGACTCTGTATAAATCTTAACCATTCAGAGGCAAATGTCTGAACCATTCAGACATCTGCTCGTGAAACAAACAGTCTGAACCATTAAGTGCTGAACCAGTAAAAGATCTGAACCACTAAGAGCCTCATTAAGAGGTAAACAAACAGCCCCTTACTCTTAGCCATCAATATTTGGACCCTATCTTCCCTTCTTCCTCATTGAAAATGGAATTGAAATGTGAAGTTATTCAAGAACCTCAGAACCACCTTGAAGTGGAACACGAGGTGGGTGCTAGTACCATTGACCCTAATGCTAGCTACAGATGTTCAAGTAAAATTGCATCATGTTTTGATTTCAATTTTAAAGTGAACTACACTAACAAAAATCGAGTAAAATTGAAGTGAAATCGAAGTAAATAAATGATTGTCTTGTGTTTACCTTTGACCGCTGGTGTATCCATCACCATTTCAACTGGATACACCATGATCAGAGGTTTATGGATGGTGTGAGGTGGACCAGAGTTGGGTGTTAGGTGGATTAGTTGTTGTTTACTGGCGGGGGGCTTCGATCACTATCAATGTCGTTGTTTACCGTTGGTGGGATCGATCGTCGTCGAGTGTCGGTGGCTAGTGGCGGGTGGAAGATGTCACACCCCTTTCTGCGGCGGAAGCACGAAGTGTGATCATGAAAGGTTCTCATTGCATACGAAGAGTAAACATGCTACATGCTCGTAAAATAACATTCAAATACCATAATTTGAAAACATACGTTAGCGTTTACATCGCTAAGTCGCATAAAACATTGTCTTAAAAGTTTACAACTTTATTCAAAGTTAAACACAAGCGACATCCACGAGCATAAGCTAGACCACACGCACATCCATCCTAGTTACCTGAAATACATGTGAGTTTTTGGAAAAACGTCAACATAAAGTTGGTGTGAATTCATGCAGTTTTGTATTTCATGTTTGTATACTTTGTATGAAAACATAGTTTGTGAGTAAATCAAGTTTTCATGTATAATTCCAGTTCATGTGTACATCACGTACATCTGTATAATTCAATTTCTTCTTGAGTACCCCACGTACTTCAAGTATAACTCAATCTTTTCTTGAGTACCCCACGTACTCAAGTATTCATCAATCCTCTTGAGTACCCCACGTACTTCAAGTTATTTATCAATTTTTGTATGGTATGAATTTTATGTAAATACAGTGTTTCTGTACTTATCAGATTGTTAATGGGTTGCAAAGCCATTAACATGTGACACGTCATAGGAAGCCACCAAACCTAAGGCATTTAATTGGTATATTCTGAGACACAAAAGCACTCCTCGATTCTCGCCCCGACCAGGAGTGTGGCTGCCAGGCACCCGTTAGATCTAACCTTTTGTTCTGCGGTCTGAATGTATACGTTGATTAATGGTGCTTCTGTACCCTATTCGTGACACTATTTCTCATAACGCATCCTACTTGGTTCTCGTCCTCACCAAGCGCGTTTCTTGTTATCATTTCTCATAGCGCCTCTTACTTGGTTCTCGTTCTCACCAAGTGCGCTTCTCATATTCTTATATTTCGTCACACTTGGTTCTCGTTCTCACCAAGTGTACTTCTTGTATTTATATTTCGTCACACTTGGTTCTCGTTCTCACCAAGTGTACTTCTTGTATTTATATTTCGTCACACTTGGTTCTCGTTCTCACCAAGTGTACTTCTTGTATTTATATCATACCAATTATAAATTTTTGTACATTTGTACATGTATTTCACCCCCGAAGTTATAAAAACTGAAAACAGTTAAAGAGAAAAGGGGGGAGCATGAACTCACAACTTTGTGTTCCTAGCGTCGTAAACTCCACCGGATTTGCTTACTTAACGTCGTAACCTATACGCGTTTTCTTATCGTTAGTCACTAGACTTGCGTCGCACAAGTACAGTCACTCTCTTTTGTGTATATTTTCTTGTGTTAAAAATATTATATATTTTTAACTACGTATCTTACTTATATTATTTTCTCCAAAAATAAATATAAGTCTTTTGTGTTTTGCACTTTGCACCCGAATCATGTATCTTGTGTTTTGTATGTGTATTTCTATATTTCTACTCCTCATGAGTATTTAGTGTATTTTTAAGTCTTAATACACTAGCACGTATAACACATACTATATACACTTAGCACAAAATTTGGTGATAAAATAATATATATTTTTCTCTCAAAAATATATATACATAATATCCATTTTTATTCTTCAAGAAATCACCATTTCTTGTCATAAAAAATTAGGGAAACCTTGTTAATGTTTTGAGGTATATTTTTAGGGGATAAGTTTCTCAAAAACTCATATTTTTCTAAGTGTCAAAATTTATAAAAATTTTGACAGAGTTTCCCCTAAAAATGGAGGTTTCCCACGTTTTCAAAACGTGTGTTTATTTTCTTTTAAATCATCATCAATCATCAATAATCAGCAACAACAATTATCAACAATAATCACTACTTTTCCCCACTTCATGAACTTGGATATTTACCAAGGTTGTGTAGTATCTTACTAGCACATTTAGTAAGTCTTGTTATCTTTAAAAAATAAGTTTAATTTCTTAAAAACTTTATTTTTAAAGAATATGAAGTTTTACAACTTCTAGTCGGTTTTTACGAAAATTATTTCTTTGTTAAAACCTTTGTTACACAAGTATCCATACACTTGTTTGTTCACAAAAACCACTTTTGTTTGTGTAAGACCCGGTTTAGAACATGTGATTTCTTGGACACTTGGTCCTTTGAAAATACCGCTTGTAGATACATAGATCTACTAGTTTTAAACACTATTTCACAAGTTAAATTGCTTTTACACAACAAAAATACTTTTACACAAGTCCATGTCTCATGTGTGGTAGAGTTTCACCCTTTAACCCTTGTGTTAACTAAAAACGAGCTTATGTTAAGATCAACGATCTTACCAAACCGGGTTAAATGGTGATCCGAGCTACCACAATCATAGATCGGGTCTAGATAACCATATATTTCAAATACTACAACTTTTACACAACTTATGTGCTATTAACCACCATTTTTCATGCTTTTAGTAGACTTTTGTGCATCTTTTTGCATTTTAACGAGATTTAACCAACACAAATCCTTTTAACCACTTTAGATAAGCTCAAATATAAGTTTTAAGCATTATACCTCTAGCTCGAGGCTAGGGAAGAATCTAAGCGCAAAAGAGGTGGATAAAAGCAAGGTAGAGAGGTCCTTCGCCTTCCGATTGCACCAAGGTTCCTAATATGCGACCCTTAACACTTGTGTGATGTTGGAAAATGATGAAGGAAGCTCGAAAAATTTATGGATTTAGGGATGTTTGGCCGTGAGCTCTTGGAGAGAAAGAGAGAGAGTTTTGTGGTGTGGTGTGTTTAGTGAAAGTTCATGTGTGTAACTCTTGCATCTTATAGACAACCATAGGTTAATTACCCAAAGGATATTGTGTTATTTAGATATTAGACAAACTAGATTTTGGCAATCTTGCAAGGACAAGTGTGTCCCCCATGTTTGGGGACGGTTAGGAGGGGGGGTAAGCTAGTTCAAATCCAACTAGATGATTAGGAATTAGTTAGTTAAGTGTCTTACCCGGTTACTAATGTGTAGTGTAATATAAAGGGTGTTAGGGCATTCGGGGACCCTAACTAGCTCAGAAAAGTATAAACAATGTCATTGACATTATTTTTATGTTCCGGGTAATCTCCGGTTGTTCGGTTACATACCGATTCGTTAAAGTGCTAAATTGCACCTTTTAGTGTCGTTTAAGTATCTTTCTTGTACTCTTTTAATTCCCAACACTTAGGGAAATATTCTGGATAATAAAACGACATTTCTGCATAATATTCATATGTCTAAATGCTGAATTATTGCTGATTTGTATAAATTCTGCACTTAAAGTGCGTTTCGGGTGCTTTTTTAGTGCTTATTTTTGCTTTCGAATTGCATATACATTAACCCTTGTACGTACTCTTGGGTTTTAATGCATTCTTGTTGTCGGACCTACACCTAGGCCTCAATTCTTATGTCTGACTGCTTTCTGCAGTTCAGTCGACACAGTGTGTCTTACCGGTGAGTTTACTATTATTCTGACGCAACGCTCTTGTTTATGCATAACGCAATATTTTGTAGTATACAACATGCATGAATTCACTTGTTTAATCATGTGTTCAGACATTGCTGACAATTAAACTCATAATTGCAGTCATTAAGCAATAATTATAGTGTACGGAAATTACCGGTTTGTGCCAGTTGTCACAGTCTCCCCCCGTTAAAAGAATTTCGTCCCGAAATTCAGACTGAACTAACTCTCGCCGGAGTCTTCTTGAATAGGTGGGGATACTTTTTCTTGAACTGGTCTTCACGTTCCCATGTGTACTCGGGTCCGTGCTTAGAGCTCCAACGTACTTTAACAAGTTTCACACTGCTCCTCCTGGTCTTGTTGACTTTCCAGTCGGTAACCTCAACGGGTTGTTCTGTAAATCGGAGGGCTTCATCAATATGCACTTCATCCAACGGGATGGTCACGTTTTCTTGCGTTGGACTCTTCTTCAAGTTGGATACATGAAACGTATCATGTACTCCATTAAGTTCTGCCGGTAACTCCAACTTGTATGCCACGGTACCAATTCTTCTCAATATTCTGAATGGTCCGATGTATCGTGGATTCAACTTTCCACGCTTTCCAAATCTGACTACGCCCTTCCATGGTGAGACTTTTAACAACACTTTGTCTCCCACCTCGAAATCTACCGATTTTCTATTTGGATCCGCGTAGCTCTTTTGTCGCTCTCGAGCCGCCCTAATGCGCTCTCGGATCTGCGCAATCTTGTCGGTTGTCTCTTGTACAAGTTCGGGACCAACCATACGTTTATCTCCGGCATCTGCCCAACACAGGGGCGATCGGCATTTGCGGCCATACAGAGCTTCGAACGGCGCGGCTTTTATGCTTGTATGATAACTGTTATTGTAGGAAAACTCAACTAGAGGTAGATGAGTATCCCAGCTGCCGCCTAGGTCCATGACACATGCGCGAAGCATATCTTCTAACGTTTGTATTGTCCGTTCGCTCTGGCCGTCTGTTTGCGGGTGGAATGCCGTGCTCAGATCTAACTGAGATCCAAAGGCTTCCTGAAATGATTGCCAGATTCTTGAGACAAAGCGTCCATCTCTGTCCGAAATGATTGAGATTGGCACTCCATGTCGTGCCACAATTTCTCTTAAGTATATCTCTGCAAGCTTTCCAGTGCTATCTTTTTCTCGGATCGGTAGGAAGTGCGCAGACTTCGTCAATCGATCAACTATTACCCATATCATATCGTGCCCTCTCGGGGTCCTGGGTAATTTCGTTATGAAGTCCATCGAGATTTGTTCCCACTTCCACACGGGAATCTCTGGTTGTTGTAGTAGGCCGGACGGTTTCTGATATTCGGCCTTAACCTTCGCACAGGTTAGGCATTTTCCAACATAGACAGCAACGTCGCTTTTGAGTCTCGGCCACCAATAGTACTCTTTCAAGTCTTGGTACATCTTGTCCGATCCTGGATGGATCGAATATCTCGATCTGTGGGCTTCATTAAGGATGACTTCTCGTATGCCACCATAGAGTGGAACCCAAATACGCTTCTTGAAGTATAAGGCTCCCTCTTCATTTGGCACCATGTATTTCAATGCACCCCGGAGGTATTCAGCTTTACGGTTCTCTTCTTTAAGAGCTTCTTGTTGTGCATCCCGAATGCGTGCAGTGAGGTTCGTTCGAATCGTCATTTCCAATGCTCGAACCCTTAGGGTCTTAACCCTTTCCTTTCGGCTCAACGCGTCTGCTACAACGTTTGCCTTTCCAGGATGGTACTTAATCTCACAGTCATAATCATTCAGCAGCTCGACCCAACGTCGCTGGCGCATATTTAATTCCTTCTGATCAAATATGTGTTGTAAGCTTTTGTGATCCGTGAAGATTGTACATTGAGTACCATATAAATAATGTCGCCAAATCTTCAAGGCGAATACCACTGCACCCAGCTCCAGGTCGTGAGTGGTATAATTTCTCTCGTGAACCCTCAGTTGTCTTGAAGCATAAGCGATGACTTTTTGGCGTTACATGAGCACGCAACCCAAGCCTTGTCGTGAGGCGTCGCAGTATACCACGAAGTCTTCAGTGCCTTCGGGTAATGATAGTATCGGTGCGTCGCATAGCTTGCTCTTAAGTAACTGGAAGGCTTCTTCTTGTTTGTGACCCCAGTCGTACTTCTTGTCTTTCTGAGTCAGGGTCGTTAGCGGTTGAGCTATCTTCAAGAAATTCTCAATGAATCGCCGATAGTAGCCCGCTAAGCCCAAAAATTGACGAACTTCAGTTGGGGTCTTGGGAGCTTCCCAATTCTTTATTGCTTCAATCTTGGACGGGTCTACATGAATGCCTTTCTCATTCACCACGTGACCAAGAAATTGTACTTCGCGAATCCAGAATTCGCATTTCGAGAACTTTGCATAAAGCTTCTCTTTCTTCAGTAGTTCCAAGATGGTTCTGAGATGTTGCTCGTGCTCTTCTTTCGTTCGCGAGTAAATTAGGATATCATCGATAAATACAATCACGAATTTATCGAGATATGGTTTGCACACGCGGTTCATTAGGTCCATAAAGACCGCTGGCGCGTTCGTCAATCCAAACGGCATCACAAGAAATTCGTAGTGCCCATATCGCGTTCTGAATGCAGTCTTTGGCACGCTTTCTTCTTGGATTCTCAGCTGATGGTATCCAGATCGAAGGTCGATCTTGGAATAGTAGCTTGATCCTTGCAGTTGATCAAATAAGTCATCAATCCTTGGTAGCGGATACCGATTCTTGATCGTGAGTTTGTTCAGTTCCCTGTAATCGATACACATCCGCAGTGTTCCATCCTTCTTCTTCACGAATAATACTGGAGCTCCCCAGGGTGAGAAGCTTGGCCTTATGAATCCTTTATCCAACAACTCCTGGAGTTGTGTAGATAATTCTTGCATTTCGGATGGTGCAAGTCGATAGGGTGCCTTGGCTACAGGAGCAGCTCCTGGAACCAAGTCTATACGGAATTCGACTTGTCGTTGCGGAGGTAGTCCTGGCAGATCTTCAGGGAATACATCAGGAAATTCCTTCACCACGGGAATGTCTTCGAGTTTCGGCTCCACAGCCTTCTTGTCTATAACGTGTGCTAGGAAAGCGACACATCCTTTCCTCAAGCACTTCTGTGCCTTTATGCAACTGATGATTCGAAGAGGCGCGTCTCGTTTTTCTCCATGCACGATGAGAGTTTCACCATTCGCTAAAGGGATGCGAATGATTTTCTCATGGCAAATAACTTCAGCTTTGTTCTTGGACAACCAGTCCATCCCGACTACTACATCGAAGCTACCCAATTGAATAGGTAAGAGGTCGATGCTAAAATTTCGTTCGCCAAGTTCCAGTGTGCAGCCTCTAACAACTTCTCCTGATTCAACGAGTCTACCATTGGCTAGTTCTATGGAATAAGGAATTTCTAATCTACTGGATTCTATTCCGAGTATGCGTTTAAATTCCACAGACATGAAGCTATAATCGGCGCCAGTGTCGAATAATATGGATGCAAAGTGATTGTTAATGAGAAACGTACCGGTGACCACGTTAGGGTCCTCGCGTGCGTCTCTTGCTCCAATCACAAATGCTCGAGCCGGAGCGTTGTTTCTCTCTGGGCAGTTCTTCATGAAGTGATCATTGCTTCCACACTTGAAGCATCCTTGGTTCTGCCCTTTCTCGTTACCATTCTTGTTACCAGCACCGTTCCCATTTCGGTTCTTTCCTTTTCCCCAACAGTCTTCTGTTCGATGACCCAATTTACCACATTTGTCGCACTTTGGAATGCGACAAGCTCCATCATGATGATACTTACATTTTTGGCATCTAGGCATGGAGCCTTGGTATGCTTTGGTTGCATGGGTTTTCGTCTCCTGAGACGGGTTAGCGTCACGCTTCTTGCTGAAACCCTTGTTGTTACGAGTTGCTTGGTTCAAACTGGCATGCTTTCTCTTCTTGTCGCCGGACGACTCAGCATGCGTCTCGGTCTTCTCTGTTGGGTTTAATGACAACTTCTTCATACGAACACAATCTTCAGTAAGGCTGACAGCCAGAGTTACAGCCTCGGTGATTGTTTGTGGTTTGGCCGACGTCACCATGCCACGAAACTCTGAGGCCAGTCCCCAAATGTAGCGTTCAACACGCTTGAATTCGGGAGTCACCATGTAGGGAAGCACTCTTGACAGGTCATGGAACCTTCGAGTGTAACCATTGATGTCAGCACCTTCCATAGTCAAGTGCCAGAACTCTGTTTCCAGCCTTTGGAGTTCTGCACGAGAGCAGTACTTCTCTCTCATCCTTTCCTTCAGTTCCTCCCAAGTGAGGCCATAAGCGGCGTCATCACCCAAAGTTTGGGCTTGCAGGTTCCACCAAGTCAGAGCTTCAGTCTTCTCCGTCCAGCGCACAAATGCTACTGCACCTCCTGTGCCGTCATAGTTTATCGGCTTGCAGTCGAGGAACTGCTTGAAAGTGCAGCCTGGAATTGATTCAACCAATTCACATGCGAGCTATCGAAGAAATAATGAAACCAAGATCGTTCATAAATTTCCTCATGCTTAGTACAGTGTCTCAAGGTTACCTTGAGCTGTATTGCCTCCAGACGAATCTCCATTCCCATTACGCCTAGCGTTGCTTGGTCCTCCACTGTCTTGAGTTCGGTTCGCCTCGTACTGGGCGATAGCAGCGGAGATCCTTTCCTCTAGCAAAGCGTTCAGCTCTTCAGCAGTCCTTGGCAGTGGGGGAGGTGGAGGTTGATCATCATTGCGAGCATTCACAGCTCTTCTGGGTGCCATGTTCTGACGAACACAACCCAATAGGTTTAGGCATTTGTTTGATATCGTCATACTAGGCCGTAGTAGTATATATATACACAGGCATATACCACATAAGTGACGTCAAACAATTATTACTCTAGCAGAGTACTTGGTAGGCTTGCACTGAGGGAATCCACACGTGACAAGACTTGCTGTGGTTTCTGTGCACTAAATTCCATAATTATGTATGCATCCATAATTACGTAATTCCTTGCACAGTCCGCACAGTTCGTTTCATCCTCGTATTTCTTCCTTCAGGTAGGCCATTGCTTTCAGGTAAAGTCACATATACTTGTGACATTCTACTTCTAGTACATGCCAATTATCACACATAATTGCAAGTAATTTCTAGTCAACGACAAGTGCTACTCAAGTGCACTCTAAGTCTCGTAGTGTCCTTTCTAGACTCATGTAGACAGTTTCAGGTAGTGGATGTCGCGGGACGTTTTATGCAATGAAAACTTTTTGAAAATTGTTTTCGTGAATGGATCCTAGAGATTGTAGACTAGACTCGAGAAGGAATCCTAGTTCACTACAATCGCAGCTCTGATACCAATCTGTCACACCCCTTTCTGCGGCGGAAGCACGAAGTGTGATCATGAAAGGTTCTCATTGCATACGAAGAGTAAACATGCTACATGCTCGTAAAATAACATTCAAATACCATAATTTGAAAACATACGTTAGCGTTTACATCGCTAAGTCGCATAAAACATTGTCTTAAAAGTTTACAACTTTATTCAAAGTTAAACACAAGCGACATCCACGAGCATAAGCTAGACCACGCGCACATCCATCCTAGTTACCTGAAATACATGTGAGTTTTTGGAAAAACGTCAACATAAAGTTGGTGTGAATTCATGCAGTTTTGTATTTCATGTTTGTATACTTTGTATGAAAACATAGTTTGTGAGTAAATCAAGTTTTCATGTATAATTCCAGTTCATGTGTACATCACGTACATCTGTATAATTCAATTTCTTCTTGAGTACCCCACGTACTTCAAGTATAACTCAATCTTTTCTTGAGTACCCCACGTACTCAAGTATTCATCAATCCTCTTGAGTACCCCACGTACTTCAAGTTATTTATCAATTTTTGTATGGTATGAATTTTATGTAAATACAGTGTTTCTGTACTTATCAGATTGTTAATGGGTTGCAAAGCCATTAACATGTGACACGTCATAGGAAGCCACCAAACCTAAGGCATTTAATTGGTATATTCTGAGACACAAAAGCACTCCTCGATTCTCGCCCCGACCAGGAGTGTGGCTGCCAGGCACCCGTTAGATCTAACCTTTTGTTCTGCGGTCTGAATGTATACGTTGATTAATGGTGCTTCTGTACCCTATTCGTGACACTATTTCTCATAACGCATCCTACTTGGTTCTCGTCCTCACCAAGCGCGTTTCTTGTTATCATTTCTCATAGCGCCTCTTACTTGGTTCTCGTTCTCACCAAGTGCGCTTCTCATATTCTTATATTTCGTCACACTTGGTTCTCGTTCTCACCAAGTGTACTTCTTGTATTTATATTTCGTCACACTTGGTTCTCGTTCTCACCAAGTGTACTTCTTGTATTTATATTTCGTCACACTTGGTTCTCGTTCTCACCAAGTGTACTTCTTGTATTTATATTTCGTCACACTTGGTTCTCGTTCTCACCAAGTGTACTTCTTGTATTTATATCATACCAATTATAAATTTTTGTACATTTGTACATGTATTTCACCCCCGAAGTTATAAAAACTGAAAACAGTTAAAGAGAAAAGGGGGGGAGCATGAACTCACAACTTTGCGTTCCTAGCGTCGTAAACTCCACCGGATTTGCTTACTTAACGTCGTAACCTATACGCGTTTTCTTATCGTTAGTCACTAGACTTGCGTCGCACAAGTACAGTCACTCTCTTTTGTGTATATTTTCTTGTGTTAAAAATATTCTATATTTTTAACTACGTATCTTACTTATATTATTTTCTCCAAAAATAAATATAAGTCTTTTGTGTTTTGCACTTTGCACCCGAATCATGTATCTTGTGTTTTGTATGTGTATTTCTATATTTCTACTCCTCATGAGTATTTAGTGTATTTTTAAGTCTTAATACACTAGCACGTATAACACATACTATATACACTTAGCACAAAATTTGGTGATAAAATAATATATATTTTTCTCTCAAAAATATATATACATAATATCCATTTTTATTCTTCAAGAAATCACCATTTCTTGTCATAAAAAATTAGGGAAACCTTGTTAATGTTTTGAGGTATATTTTTAGGGGATAAGTTTCTCAAAAACTCATATTTTTCTAAGTGTCAAAATTTATAAAAATTTTGACAGAGTTTCCCCTAAAAATGGAGGTTTCCCACGTTTTCAAAACGTGTGTTTATTTTCTTTTAAATCATCATCAATCATCAATAATCAGCAACAACAATTATCAACAATAATCACTACTTTTCCCCACTTCATGAACTTGGATATTTACCAAGGTTGTGTAGTATCTTACTAGCACATTTAGTAAGTCTTGTTATCTTTAAAAAATAAGTTTAATTTCTTAAAAACTTTATTTTTAAAGAATATGAAGTTTTACAACTTCTAGTCGGTTTTTACGAAAATGATTTCTTTGTTAAAACCTTTGTTACACAAGTATCCATACACTTGTTTGTTCACAAAAACCACTTTTGTTTGTGTAAGACCCGGTTTAGAACATGTGATTTCTTGGACACTTGGTCCTTTGAAAATACCGCTTGTAGATACATAGATCTACTAGTTTTAAACACTATTTCACAAGTTAAATTGCTTTTACACAACAAAAATACTTTTACACAAGTCCATGTCTCATGTGTGGTAGAGTTTCACCCTTTAACCCTTGTGTTAACTAAAAACGAGCTTATGTTAAGATCAACGATCTTACCAAACCGGGTTAAATGGTGATCCGAGCTACCACAATCATAGATCGGGTCTAGATAACCATATATTTCAAATACTACAACTTTTACACAACTTATGTGCTATTAACCACCATTTTTCATGCTTTTAGTAGACTTTTGTGCATCTTTTTGCATTTTAACGAGATTTAACCAACACAAATCCTTTTAACCACTTTAGATAAGCTCAAATATAAGTTTTAAGCATTATACCTCTAGCTCGAGGCTAGGGAAGAATCTAAGCGCAAAAGAGGTGGATAAAAGCAAGGTAGAGAGGTCCTTCGCCTTCCGATTGCACCAAGGTTCCTAATATGCGACCCTTAACACTTGTGTGATGTTGGAAAATGATGAAGGAAGCTCGAAAAATTTATGGATTTAGGGATGTTTGGCCGTGAGCTCTTGGAGAGAAAGAGAGAGAGTT
Organism: Helianthus tuberosus; assembly: GCA_030545235.1. Classification (NCBI taxonomy): domain Eukaryota; kingdom Viridiplantae; phylum Streptophyta; class Magnoliopsida; order Asterales; family Asteraceae; genus Helianthus; species Helianthus tuberosus. The sequence goes on along the minus strand of CM060355.1, from coordinate 137,379,071 downwards.
TTGTGGTGTGGAATGTTTAGTGAAAGTTCATGTGTGTAACTCTTGCATCTTATAGACAACCATAGGTTAATTACCCAAAGGATATTGTGTTATTTAGATATTAGACAAACTAGATTTTGGCAATCTTGCAAGGACAAGTGTGTCCCCCATGTTTGGGGACGGTTAGGAGGGGGGGGGGTAAGCTAGTTCAAATCCAACTAGATGATTAGGAATTAGTTAGTTAAGTTAAGTGTCTTACCCGGTTACTAATGTGTAGTGTAATATAAAGGGTGTTAGGGCATTCGGGGACCCTAACTAGCTCAGAAAAGTATAAACAATGTCATTGACATTATTTTTATGTTCCGGGTAATCTCCGGTTGTTCGGTTACATACCGATTCGTTAAAGTGCTAAATTGCACCTTTTAGTGTCGTTTAAGTATCTTTCTTGTACTCTTTTAATTCCCAACACTTAGGGAAATATTCTGGATAATAAAACGACATTTCTGCATAATATTCATATGTCTAAATGCTGAATTATTGCTGATTTGTATAAATTCTGCACTTAAAGTGCGTTTCGGGTGCTTTTTTAGTGCTTATTTTTGCTTTCGAATTGCATATACATTAACCCTTGTACGTACTCTTGGGTTTTAATGCATTCTTGTTGTCGGACCTACACCTAGGCCTCAATTCTTATGTCTGACTGCTTTCTGCAGTTCAGTCGACACAGTGTGTCTTACCGGTGAGTTTACTATTATTCTGACGCAACGCTCTTGTTTATGCATAACTCAATATTTTGTAGTATACAACATGCATGAATTCACTTGTTTAATCATGTGTTCAGACATTGCTGACAATTAAACTCATAATTGCAGTCATTAAGCAATAATTATAGTGTACGGAAATTACCGGTTTGTGCCAGTTGTCACAGAAGAGTGGTATGTGAGGGGCGTGTGTTGTTCCGGTGGTGGGGTTCGGTGTGGCGTGGTGGTGTTAGGAGCCGATGGTTGGTGGTGGCAAGGAAGTGTGGTATGCAAATGTAAACCAATGGGATTCATTTTGTTAGACAATAAATATATTAGGGTTTTAGAAGGGGTGAAATGACAAAAATGCCTACTAGCGTTAATTATTAGACGGTCTATTCTAACGGTGTTAAAGGGACATATTATGTTAGATTTTTAAACCAAAAAGACTTATGTAAAAAAAATAAGTTTGGAAGTTTCATGTTAATTCCGCCACTAAACCATAGAGACACAAATTACACTTTACTTAAAACATAAAATCAAAATAGGTATATTGTTGCATCATATCATATCATATTTAAAACATAAAATCAAAATAGGTATATTATTACATCATATTCATCTAATATAATCTTTTTAAGTCAAGAAAATAATAATAATATTATTTACAAGCAAAATGCTTAAAAAACCACCCCTCTCTATCTAATCTCACACACTCCCAATTAGGCTTTTGTGGTTCCTCCTCATCTTTTGATTCTTCTTCACCTACTTTCGATCCATCAATCACTGTAAGTATTCAATCTCACTTCCTCTGTTAATCCTTTTTATTCTATTCTTCCTCTAGATCTATTCTTTATTATTTCAATTTCCGATCAAAGATCCCTAATTTTCATTCTTTTCTTTCGTACGGTCCTATCTAAAATTGATTCTTCTGTTACACTTTTATTGTTTAATCTTATCGATTCACGGTAGAATCGAATCAATTCATGTCTATTTTACGATGAATTTTAACGCAGATGTTACATGTGTTTTTGCCGCTTTATGTTAGCTAAATTGGTAGAAATTAGGGTTTGTGGATTCAATTAGTTTGATATGAGTTGTTTTGGATTTGTTTGTGAACGGTTTAGATTCTAAACAGTAGTTTTTTCGTCGATTGATAAGAGTTATTAGGGTTTGATTTGGGGAAACAGCTAGTTAGTTATGTTAGGGATCTTATTCACACTTTAGGATGACTTAATTATTATTTTATGGTCTATGTTGTTGACTGTAGGTTAAAGATTTGATAAAATTATGTGTAAAGAGGTTGGTTTGTTGTTTATACCTTTTGGTTTCTGTATTGATTATAAGTGTTCGGGAAAACGAGTGTTCAGAGTTTAGGTTAATTGATAATTAGAGAAAAATGTATTCTTTTGAAGACACCTGAAATTATGTATGTATGTATGTATGTATGTATGTATGTATGCAAACGGATACGTTAATAAGTATATTTATATATGGCTAGTTATATTAGTGTTTTATTGTTGACAAGGTGATTGGAATACATTAACGGATATTACGGATCTTATTCACACTTTAGAATGATTTAATCTTTATTTTATGATCCGTTTTTTCTTTATTGATTATGTGTGTTCGAGTAAATGAATATTCAGAGTTTAGCTTTATTGTTAGTTAGAGAAAATGTGTTATTTGGAAGACACTTTATTTTATGTATGTATATAATATATATTTATGCAAACGTATATGGCTAGTTATATTAGTGTTTTATTGTGTAGGTAACCATGACTGACGCAGGAGAGAGAACTTGTCCACTTTGTGCTGAAGAGATGGATCTAACAGACCAGCAGCTCAAGCCTTGCAAATGTGGCTATGACGTATGTAGCGTTTTCTTCTAATTTGTGGTATCGTAACTGTTAGGAATAGGGTTGAACTTTAAAATCTATTCAGTTTGCCACTTCGCAATGATTGTTTATAAGTATAGTTTTATTATTATATAATATGCCTGTTGGTGCATGATACATGTAACATGGTGTAACCATAATGATTTATTATATATACAGATCTGTGTTTGGTGCTGGCACCACATAATGGATATGTCTGAGAAAGATAACACAGAAGGGCGATGCCCAGCATGTCGGACACCTTATAACAAGGAAAAAATTGTCGGGACAGCGTCAAAATGTGAAAGGTCTGGCTCTGTATAATGTGCTGTCATAAAGCTTGATGCTTTGTAAAATATTTTTCTTTCTATTATTCTAATTTTTCTTTAAATTCTTTACTTCGCCGTCAGATTGGTTACTGGGATGAATATAGAGAAAAAACAAAAGTCACAAAAGGGGAAAACTAAAACTGCTGAAGCGAGGAAGGAGCTTACTAGTGTCAGGGTTATTCAACGTAACCTTGTATACATTGTGGGATTGCCTCTGAATTTAGCTGATGAAGATGTATTACTCTCTCTCTATTTCTTGTGTATAACCTGCTTTTTTTTTTCTGGAATTTTAATCTGGGATTGGTTTTTATAACCAGCTTCTGCAGCAGAAAGAATATTTTGGTCAATATGGGAAGGTGCTAAAGGTGTCAATATCACGGACAGCAGCTGGTGAAATTCAGCAGTTTCCTAACAGTACTTGTAGTGTGTAAGTTAAAGTTTCATATGCTTGTAATTTGCGTTGAATGATTTACGTCAATGTTCGTTATTTTAAAGCTATTACTAATTATTTCGTAAATTGGATATGTTCATATCTGGATCTGATTAACGTTTTGCTCACATTGTTCAGATATATTACTTACTCCAAGGAGGAAGAAGCAGTTCGTAGTATACAGTCGGCACATGGCTTTATCTTGGAGGGTAGACCTTTAAGGTTAAAAGACTATATAACATGGCCATAATGTTATTTATATATTTGTTTTTTTTTTTTAAATTTGTTTTTCATACTGGTTGTGTTTTGTTGCAGGGCCTGTTTTGGGACAACAAAGTACTGTCATGCATGGCTGAGGAATACGGTATGATCAATGAAAGCGTAAATTTATTGGTGGAAAATTGGTTTATAGCAGAGGTAAATATATATTTTGTGCTGACCACTTTGATCTTATTGGCCAGCCTTGCACCAATGCTGATTGTCTGTATTTGCATGAGTATGGACCACAAGAAGATAGCTTCACTAAAGATGAAATAGTTTCAGCATACACAAGGTATATTCAGACCCTACCTTAGCTTTGCTATTGGTGGGATTTACTGAGTATGATGATGATGATGATTCATATTGTTATGGCATGATACGCTCAAAACTGTTGACCTTTTAACCTTCATAACTTAATAAAGTCCTATCCTTTTGTTAGTTTATTTTCCCATACATTAACATGCATAATGATTCTATAGGAATAAAGTTCAGCAAATTACTGGTGCTACAAATGACATGCAACGGCGTTCTGGAAATTTTTTACCACCTCCAGTTGACGACTACTCAAAACCTATTAGTAAAAACACCACTAATGTAAGATATTATTTTGTTTTTTTTGTTCTTTGATGTAATACTACAAGACACTTGTCACCACTGGACTTTTAGTATTATTGTCTAATTTTTTTGTTATGGTGAAAAATGCTTGACTTTGGTCAATGTTGACTTTACAGAATCCAGCAAACACCTTGAAAGTTTCCCCACCAAATAGTAGTTGCGGTAGATCAGAAGCTCTTCCTGCAGCAGCCTCATGGTAAACTTCACATTTCTGTTTGTTACCGGTTGAAAATTGGGTTGATGGGTTGGGTGACGTGTCAAAATGGATTTGTGTTAAAACAGTTATTTTTTGTATGGGTCAAAATAAATTGGGTTAGGTTGGGTTGACCTAATTACTTTTTGTCCAAAATATTTAAATTTTTAATAAAATAAATAGTATGTCAAATATGAGTACCAAATGAATATTTATAATATTCCAATTATTTGAGTAGTGACTAGTGATATTTTATACATTAAAAATACACATTGGGCTAGGGTGAGCAAATGTCGGTTCGGTTTTAGGAAAAACCATAACCGAAACCGATCGGTTAAGTCGGTTAGGTTATTATGTCGGTTTGGTTATTTCGGTTAATATGTCAGTTATCGGTTCGGGTTCGCTTATGTTTTGTTAATTACCAAAAACGAAACTTGCGCAAAATTATAAACTTAAAATAGTTAGTCAAGTGCTTGGAACCATTTTCAAGCATACAAATACACGAATTACATGAAAAATACATAAAATACCCAGGAAATACATGAAAATATGTTTCAAATACATGGAAAATACATGAAAATGTGTTTCAAATACATGGATATACATGAAAAACACATAAATATATAACTATCGGTTCAGTTATTTTGGTTATGGAAGAAGGGCAGACCGTAACGGTAACCAAATGATTCGGTTTTGGCCATATCTTAACCGTAACCGATAGGTTAGGTCGGTTATGGTTATTTTTAGTTCGGTTTTTGGTTTTTTCGGTTATCGGTTTTTGTATGCTCACCGCTACATTGGGCCAATTTGACCCAGTTAACTGTTTTCTTTTAAGGTAATCTTTATCATTTACATTGGGCCAATTTGACCCAATTAACTGTTTTCTTTTAAGGTAATCTTTATCATTTTACATGTTTAAGATGATTATTAAATTATGTTATATCTATAGTTATCTAAATTTTTCAGACAGTGATTTGGGCAACTTTCGACCCAATTCAACTGTTTTCTTTAAGCTAATCTTTTTTTAAAAAAACTTTTTAAAGGTGTTTAAGATGATTACTAAATTATGTTATATCTATAGTAATCCGAATAAATATGTTGTATTAAATTTTACTGATTTTGATCTGCTATAGGGGAACTCGTGCTTCAATTAGTCAGCCAATTGTGGCAAACGGAGCAAGAACTACACTCCCCAAGAAGCATTGTGAAGAAAACCACAATTTACAAGAAAAGGGCAATTTGGGAAATCCGACATCTTTTAAAAAAACCGATGACAGAACAACCCTATGCAAGACACCTGTCACCACTGGACTTTCTTCTTCCTCAACCGCAACCATCCAACTTTCAACAACTTCACTCGACAGTAAAAACACATCATTAGAAACCACCAACAAGAATCAAACACCACAAGAATCTGATTTAGTATCAGATCTGCAAAAGAAAGTATCTCAAGTTGCAATTAGTGAAGCCAAAGAACAAAATCCGCCTCATATAATGGACCCCGCTTCACTGGGTCAAAATCTTGAAAAGGCTCCACAACATCCTGTTAATGTGTCTAATGGAGTGTTTGAAGATCACACTACAACTAACCTAGATTTAGGAGAAAATACTATAATATCTAATATTCTATCGATGGACTTTGACCCGTGGGATGAATCATTGACTTCACCTCAAAATTTCACTAAGTTTTTGGGTGAAAGTAATAAACAGGTTTTGAGTTCAAGAAAACCGCAAAACAGCAACCAGTCAAGATTCTCGTTTGCCCGACAGGATGATTGCACAGATCAAGGATTAAATTATGCACCGAGTTTAAGTGATTTTGGACGAGGTGTTGAATATAATAATAATAGTGTTTATTATGACAACAAGTTTAGTAACAGCAACGGTTTCTCTTCTTTTAGCTTTGAGAAATCTAATCAATTTGCTGCTGGTTATCCTGAAACTAAGATTTCAGGTATGTTTCTGCAACTTATAATACAACTAAACACACACGCACACACATATATAGGGCAGGTATATAAAGAAAACTTTTATTGAGTAAAAACCAAAGAAATCTCATCTCCACTATCCCTCCATCCATCCAAACTAATCAATGGTGGAGATTGACCAGGTACTAGAAAGGTGCTTTTTAGAAAATGTAACAGTCTTACAAAAAGGTGCAACAGCTTTTACAACTTACAAAAAGGTGTAACAACTGTAATTGTTACACAAAAGTCTTTCTATATAAAGATGTGGCATATTTTTTACATGCATTACAAATTAAAAACTTCGTAAATTCTAAGTTCTAAAATCTATAGACTTTATAAAATCTGAAAAACTGCTATCGAAAACCCATAAAAAAGTGTAACAGGTGAAATTACAAAAAAAGTGTCACAATGTTAGTAACATGTAACAACCAAAAGTGTAACACGTGGCAGCCTGATATTTAACCATTCGGTTTTCAGAGTTTGTGTAACTAATATGGGATTTCTCCCTATAATTGGCCTATATATATGATGCTAAAGGTTTCTTGTTTTGGCTAATGTATACAGTTTCAAGAACACAAGTATCCGCCCCACCTGGATTTTCTGGACCTAGCAGAGCCCCACCTCCAGGCTTCACTCTTAACAACACGTCAGGTTAGTTTTCTTTTTTTATTTATTTTTTTATATTGGCAGATTTAATAACAAACATTTATTTATATAATTTTATTTTTTCAGGAAGTCATAATTACGACACCTTTAAAAAATCACATGAAGCAGCAGCAGCCACCGTAAGTATCGCTGATTTGGATTTTATGGATCCCGCAATTTTGGCTGTAGGTGGTAGAGTTCCTACGAGATCAAACTTTCCCACACACATGAATAATTCTTTCGAAAACAATACCCGACTTCAGTTCTTGATGCAATCATCGTTTTCTCACCAAAACCCTAGATTTACCGATAATTATCAGCAGACCAGTTTCCAGCAGCAAATGAGTTCGTTAAATGTTAACGGCCACTGGAACGGTGGAAATGATAGAATGGGATTCAACAGTTATTATTCGGGTCACGAGGATGCGAAATTCCAGCTTTCAACTTCAGGTGATCTGTATAACAGAACATTTGGAATTTGATTTCGCCCGATTTGGTATTTCTAAGATTATTGGAATTAGAAAGATGTGTAAAGTGAAGCTTTGCACCCAGAAATGGTGAGATTGGTTCTGGATTAAACCCTTTGAACCAGGGCTGGAACAAACCACCAGGTGAGGCTCGGTTTACTATTTATTCGTTTTAAGATTTATTTGATTATCTACGACCCGAAATCATAATTTTATATAAGCAGGGGGAGCAAGTGATGAGATATGGATCCGGTTTTGAGATTCGGGTGGTGGATATGCGTTTGGTATGGGCTTGTGGTTCTCCGGGCGATTGATTCTTGTGCTATTTTTGGTATCTATATTGTGAAAATAATCTGAGATTGTATCATTGTAAGGATATATTAATTTTCTTTTAAGTTATTTTTTTTATCGTTTGTGGCATTTCCTATAGATCTTCATACAACTTGTTTTGTATTTAAGATATATTTTTGTAAGTTTAAAGTTGTCGCAAAGGGTATTGATTAGTATCATGAATTTGGCATAACGAGTCAAATATCACTGTTAAATGATGTATCTGATTGGGATGTTCACGGTCTGGTCGGTTCTACAGTGCAGGTAGCACGTTTCACAATCCAAAACCAAATCATCCAGGAGCGCAGGTTTGTTGGGGTTGGGGGTGCCTCGGCCCCAGCTGATGTTTCGCCCATGACTTTCGGCCCCAAGTGAACTTTTGTTCATCCTCTGCCACTGGAACCATCCTTGACGGGGATTTGTATCTGCAATTATATTTAAACTTATTGTAAAAATTTAACTCATAATGTCATGCTATAGCTAATTAGGTATACGACATGACCAAACTAAAAAATCATTTCGGTGTTTATGGTTCACAATCACATTTATACGATGTAGGGTATGTTTGGCAAAACTAGCTGGAAGCTGGTAGCTGTAGCTAGTAGCTGTAGATTTTTAGATATATGTAGCTGTAGATTTTTAGATATATTTGGTGTTTGGCAGAGTAGTTAGAGCTTTTAATAAAATGTATAAAATGACCAAAATGGACATAACTAAAAAATTAAAAAGTTTATGCATTAAAAAGTTCATTATCTTTAGAGGTTAAAATAGTCATTTTCTCTAAAAGCTTGTAGCTCCTTCTAAACGCTACTAGTAGGAGCGTTCAACCAAAAGCTTCAAGCTCTTAACCTAAAAGCTTCAAGCCCCTCCAACCAAACAAGACTTTTTATTGAGGTGGACATTTTTCTTAAAAACTTAAAGCTAGAAGCTCCTAAAAGCTCCATACCAAACATACCCGTAATGATGGCATGCACTTGCTGGGCTGCTAAACAACTCGAAATAAAATGCATTTATATGTTGCTCTTGATGAAATGTAAGCATAATATTTTGGGCACTAGTTAAAATTTAACCAACCTAAGTCGCTTATATTTAAAAGGTTGAGATCTTATATTTGTAACAAAAAAGATTGAGTTAACTTCCGTTTTGCTCCCTGTGGTTTGGTCACTTTAACGGTTTTGCCCCAAACCTTTAAAAATAGCCATTTTACTCCCTGATGTTTTGGTTTTGTTGCCAGTTTGCTCCCTGCGGGGAGCAAAATGGAAAAACAAACAATTTGGATGGAGTTAGCGGCGGGGAGCAAACTGGAAAAAAAAACCGAAACATCAAGGAGTAAAATGGCTATTTTTAAAGGTTTGGAGCAAAACCGTTAAAGTGACCAAACCACAGGGAGCAAAACAGAAGTTTACTAAAAAAGATTTCTTAATCATTTTAACACAATGAGTTAAGATACCATACAAGCCTTGTTTTATTTAAAAACACTAAAAGAACATATCTTCAACATTGATTAATTGAATTAAGGGTTAGGATTGATTGCACTTCATTACTAACAATAACTATACAATTTAATGAGATTCAATGGTGTTTTAGTCATTTCTCATTGGGTGCTACTTTCTATACCCCCCTAATTACTTTTTACACCCCCTCCTCTCACATATTTACAGGTGGGGCCTGCGTGGGACCGGCAGTTTTCCTCTCACAAGGGGGGGGGGGGGTATAATCAGGAGGGAGGGGGGGTGTGTTTAGAATCAGCCTTCTCGTTTTCCACTAACTACATATTTCACTCTGTTTTTTAAACTAAAATAACTTTTATATACTTTAGTATATTCTATTAAAAAAAAAACCATAAAATCAAGCATTTTTTATCTTTAATATGAGTACAATATTGCTATACTTTTTTTTAAATGACATTTTTTTAAAAGTTGTAATATAGTGATTTATAATTGTGCTAATAAGTATAACCAACACATATATAAGCAACATATGAATTTCTATAATCAACACATACCTATATAATTATAACCAGCACATACGTACACGATTATAACCAGTACATAACTTATATAAGCAATGAATTTTATAACCAATACTTGAGTATATAACCATAACCAGCACATAATACAAGCAACACATGAATTTGTATAATTGACACATAAACTTGAAATTGCTTCCATAATTTTAAAAAATATTTAGATACCAACTTTAAAATAAAATACAAAAATGCCATTTATACATGAATTAGAGGAATGACACATGACATGTTGTGAATGGTTCTTACTGTTTTTCCACAAAATAAAGTTTATATATGATCCTACCACTTAATACAATATATATTAATTAAGAAAACAATAAACAAAAGATAACAGTGCATAAACCACCAATCCGACCCAAATTGTTTCGACCCTTAGTACAAAATTATTCTTTTTGCCACATTATCCACTTTTAATAAGTTATAACAGAAAGATTATCAGATTATCTTGTGTCGGTTTCCATTTGATATGATACACAAAGGTATTCAAATTATCATAGACCAAAGAAATAAAAAACAGGGCCCTAAAATGCTGGAAGGTTAGTGGACAGAATTCAGCATGGGCCCATAAATGTTCAGATTACAGATCATTCAAGTTTTGTAGGGCTGCAAACTTTTTACTTTTGAGTATCTATTTTTTTAACAGCGTAGCGTACGGTTAGGATGTCGCTAACCAAGTTAATAGTTAGTATGGTAGTATCACCAAGTTAGTATTAAAATTTTCCTTTACCTGGATTTAGACCAAGGACCTTCAAGAGAAGCAAACTTTCCCACCTCACCCTTAACCACCAGACCAAGAGATCATTATGTATCAATTTTGATTTCTGAAGATTTACTTTTATAAATTTGAAGAACAAATATTTGTGTAGCTAGGTGTGCACATGTTTCTAGTCGAGCTCAAGCTTTGCTCCTTTAATTCAGGAGTGCTCGAGTTTGAGTTCGGCTCATTTCAGAATATATGCCTAACGCTTAAGTTAGAGCAGGTCTCGTTTATTATTTATACAATATTTAAATATTTTATCTATATGTGTAATTATATATATAGGGTCGTGTTCAATAGGGAACACTAAAAAACGGGAGAACCGGGGAACAGTGCATTTAACATGGTAAACTTATCATAAAAGTTTAATTTAACATGTTAAGAATTATTATTTTTTTCGGAGCTTTTGCATATAAAGACATGTAGAAGCCTTTTTAATAAAAGAAATTTCAAAACTAAAAAATAAAAAAAAACTTAAAACACTTAAAAATATATTTTTTTTTTTACAAAAAATTGTTTTTTTTTTTAAATCGGAATAGCTTTTACACATCTTTATATGCAAAAGTTCTGAACTTTTTTAGCATTTTAAATTGAATTTTTATTATATATTTTGCATGTTAAATGCATGATTCCTCGGTTCCCCACTTTTTTCAGTTTTCCACGTTAAATCTCACACTAAAGGGTATATGTGTTGTATAAAATCAAGATTTTATTTGTATAAAGAAAGATGTGTTAATAAATTATTTTATCATAGTTAATAAGTTATTTTATGTATATAATGAATAATGAACCTAGTCAAATTCAGGATGTGAAAGTCGGGCTCGTACTTGCTTGAGTTCAGCTCGATTTATGCGATTAATGAGTCGATCTCATTTCAAAAAATTTACCGGCAAAAGGAATGGTGTGACCACAAAAGACAACTTATGGTCATCCTTTGTTAAATTACTTATGGCAGCGGCGGAACTACAGGAGGATCAGGGGGTCCGCTGACCCTTCGGCCGGCCAAAGTTTTGGTTAAACGGGGTATCCAGCGGAGAACTTTGTTTGTAACTTGACCCTCTAAATTATCTATATTAGAGCTGTTAAAGTGAAGAGAAAAGAGTACAGATAAATAACATTAGGTAAAAAAAATTTTGGCGAACAAAGTGTCACCTGGTTCTCCGCAAAGAAAACGGAGGAAGAAGACGATGAAGTAGAAGATTATGTGAATTTTAGTTCTGATTGCACGATATTCGCAAAGTAAAAATCACAAGCTGACAGTATAAGCAATTTGTTTTTCCTTGCTTCTTGCTATTAGTAAAAAAAAAAAACTAATTTTTTTTTTTGAAAAAAACCGATATCGTTCCACACGAAAAAGGGCAATTACAAAGCAATGACAGGTAGTCGGGCAACAAGTTGCGCCGCCACCCCCTTTTGAATAGACATTAGATGATGTTTTGCTGTAGTTAACACACATTTAAGCAATATTATTCATTACATTATTCATGTTTGGTTCAATTTTTTTTTGGTTTAATAAAGTTAGGGGTATCTAACACTAGTTTAGCCTCAAACAACTTTCAGAAAATAGTTAAAACATTTGTAAATAAAAATTACATTATGACTCCCAATTAAATTTTTTTGATTCCGCCACTGAACTTATGATCCTGTTCTATTCTCTTTTCATCCTACTACCAAAACCTTACAAACAGGCAATGCTGAATCCTGACAAGAAACCAAGTGGCAAATACTATTTTTGTACAAATAAACTAGAATTATATTATGATTTGTGGATAGTGGACGATCTAGTAAAAGACATGCTGTAATGCTGTATAGGTGGGGGAATTCACCAAAACTTGGTGGTTCATCTCAAATGACACTTCATCGCCCCATCATATATTCTTCAACTCCCACATGCACTCAGGAACATCTTTTAGTGGGTTCGTTTTGGTAGATTCTCACTATTTTTTTCAAATTATACAAAGTTCTTACTAAAATTTTCCAAACCGAGTGGGTTCATGTGAACCCACAAAACGGGGCTGAATCCGCCACTGCCCAAGGGTATCCACGAAAAACCACATAGCAATTTGGTGGCCACCCGGACAGTGTTCCCGCACGGGGCCGGTCACCCCGGTTCCTAAATGCGTTACCGTCAAGCCCAACATAGAAAAAATCTGGTGTGTCTAAACATACCCTCCTATTCTGAACAGTGAACATACCTTTCTATGAGAGGAAGATAAATTTTTACAATAATTTTTTTTAATACGGAAACTGTCTTTGAGTTTGACCATAGAAGTCGAACAATACCTTCGTTTAAACATTATGATTTGATACAAACTTTTAAGAATAAATCTTTGTTCATTAATTGCAGATAATATTGGTGGTGGTGCGCTAGAGCCCTTGGAGGTGCCAGCGACGACGGTGGTGCTGTCTCTCGAGTAGGCGATGAAAGAAAACCATGAACATAAGTGGTTCTAAAATATTTGAACCCTTTATAATTTAACATGTGTTCTAATAGTTGTCCGTTTTTGACCCTAGACTAACTTGAATAAACCCAAATTTGGGTTCCCAAATGAACTCTTGTACAACTTAATTAGGGTTGGGGGTACTTCTTTCAAGTACCGTTCACTACCCTAATATTTCACCAATCTTGTACTGTTACCTAAATTTTATCTTCAACAAGGCTTTGTTCGTGTTCGTTCGTTAAAGAAAAAATAAATGTGTTTACGAACGTTCATAAACACTTAACAAACGAGATTTTATGTTCGTGTTCGTTCATTAAGGAAATGAACGTGTTCACACACGGTTCACAAACACAAAAGAACACAAATAAAATCGGCGAAAGCGACAAAGTCTAGAGGTGGATGGTGGAGGAAGCAACGCTGGAACTTGAAGCAATAATAGTGGAACGAAGGATGATAGTGTTCATCAATTTGAATATTGAGGAATGAAAGGGGAACGGTGCATAAGTACGGTGAGAATATGATTTTCTATTTTAATTTTTAGGATAATAAATTAAATAAAAGTTAAAGAATATAAAAAGTTTAGATATAATAAATAAAAGTACAAAAAACTCATACACAACATAAACAAACGAACACATTACTGAACGTTCACAAGCACAATTGAACAAACGAGACCTTTGTTCATGTTCGTTCATTTAACTAATCCAACGAAATTTCTTGTTCATGTTCATTCATTTATTAAACGAACGAACGTAAACGAACTTTCCGCCGAATAATTCACGAACTGTTCGCTGAACGTTCGGTCAGTTTACAGCCCTACCTCCAACTACGATGAAATACTATAATCACTGGTGTCACTCCTTTCAAGTACCTTAAACCATTTTTTCTTTAAAGATAAATTATACATTTAAAAAACACAATAAAACAAAGCTTTTGTTTAAAATTAAAACATTGCATAATTCAAATAAAAAAAATTAAAATACGAACACATAAATAAATACATGGATAGACAATTAAACTACTTCTCGTCTGACTTAAGGTACGCTAGATCTCGAGTTCCAAGATGTTCCACAAGATCAAATCAAAGTTGGAAATGTGTATTTGCATTTTGCAACTCTGAAAGGACATTAACGTAAAAATGGCTCAACCGGATGATCCCTTACGTAGACTGGTGATATCACATTTTCGTCATCTTTGAGAATCTGGTTGTGCATTTCCGTCGTCTTTTAGCTAGTGTTCGTGTCTATGATGATGGTGCATGTTTGTTCATCGGAGACCTATTAGGGACAACATGTATTTTGTTTGTGTAGATGGTTTTTTTGGTTAACTTATGTTGGTTTTGACTCGATGAAGATGATAATATAATCATCTGAGAGTGTGGTTGTGATAGCACTTCGGTTATGGCGTGGCACTTTGTTGCGGCCGACTGAACTTTTTTGAGCTTCGGTTTTTTGAGATTGTGTTCGAAAAGTTCATGTGCTTTTGTATACTACGTGTTAGTAGCATGTTTGTGCATTTGGGTTGTATTTATATAGTATGAATTAGTAACATGTTTGTGCATCTTGGGGTTGTAATTTGTGCATAAATCATTTTCCTCGCTGTATGTTGTTGTACTCCTGCTTATTAGTTTGCACGTCTTCTTTTTTTACACCATGTGTCTTGATTTTGGGCCTACCCCCTTTTGTAGTTGTTTTGCGCTGGATTACAACCATCCTCTTCGTTGTTTCGTGCTCTGGTGTCAATTTCTAGGTATGGTTGTTTCTGTCTTGTTGCTATGAATTAGTGACATGTTTGTGCAATGGGTGTTTGTACTATGTGTTGTTTGGTTTGTTTATGCTGTTTGGGCTTGTAACTTTAGCTTACGGGTTGTAACTTTATTTGATATTGAAGGTTGGGTTTTGTTTGGTGACTGACTTTATTTTGAAGCTGTGGAATGTCTCATTGGCTTGATGATTGTGGCTTTGCATTCATCTAAGAATGGTCGTAATGATTAGGTTTATTGGCTATGATAGTAGACATCATATGGCGTGGCAATTTTTATTGCAGCCGTGCTGTGTCCGAGCCTTTTTATATTTACATTTTTTTGACCATTTGCACAAACATGCTACTGATTTATAGTATATAAATCTTTATACATGTGTTTTAATTGTCGCTTTTCGGGTAAACGGGCAATGATTTCAAAGATCTCATGTTATTAAACTGTGATGGCTTTTCGGTGAAACTGAGATTTTTGAGCCTTACTAACACACGTTACACAAACGTTAAAGCTTTTAGTATTTGTGACATTTTCTTATTGCTTTTGTTTTTTTTTTGTTTTAAACATATGTTACGTTTTCTTTTTTCTATTGGCAATGGCAAATTTAATCACATCAAAAAAGCCTAACGCCCTAACATGTTGTGAATGAGCCTTTTCTTCGTTACAAAAAAAAAAAAAAAATTAAGTATCCTTATTTTGTTCCTACATTTAATAAAATATTCAATGACATCTAACTTATTCATTAAATTACAGGTAAAATATGACTAACTCGAACGAAGAAGCTCACGTTTTTTGAATAACTCGGACAAATTCTACAACAAGTAATAGACTCAGATCGTAGGATAGTTGAGAAGCTCGCTAAACTGACCGAGCATATGTCCAACATACGTGAGAAACAAGCTGAACTACAATTTGAAATAAACTTGCTTCGTGCGTGTTATGCTGCCCCAAAAAATGAAGATAGAAATTAATATGTTTAGTTATATTTGTCTATGTGATAGTTGATTGTAAATTATGTTATAATCAATATTAGCAATCAGTGATATAATTTCATGCTTACGTATATGTTTACTAATTAGGCGTATAAACTTTATCTATCTAACAAATAAAACGCGGCTGAGGGTCTGTTTGTTACATATAATTATCCTACATTTTGTCGATAAATAAACGTATTTTTGGTTACGTCTTATTTTGTAAGCCCGCGGCTGCATTGCGGCAGGGACTGTCATCTAGTTATTATAATTTAACTAACATTATTATTGTTTATTATATACTATATTCATTATTTTACAACAGGGTATTTAATGTTTGAGATATCTAAACATGATTTATATCCGGATGCCATAAGAAATGAATATCATCTCTGATCTCATTACTCTTTAAAGTCATGCAAGGATGTCAATCTCGTTTGTTAGAGGGATGACGGGTTTCAGGCTTGCGGGTTGAATTTTTCGACATGAACACAACTTATATATTTATTCGTGTTGTACCGCGGTAACGCCCGGGTCCTATTTACAAATTACCTAAAACAAATAAAAACTAAGTGAATAATAATATCTACAAATTCTGTATATGACAACCATTTGATGACAATAAATAGAGTTAATTACATGTTTTATTATTTTCTTTGTGCTAAGGCTTAGGGGTGTGGGTCGGGATGTCTGATTGGGGAGCCTACCCCAAGCTTCATCGACGCCATCGGGGTTCCAGCCCCTCCTTCCCCGAAGCATTTGTTTATTGTTTTTCAAAAATCTTACCGTTGAATAACGGTAAATGACAAAAAAATTTTAATTAATTTTAATTTCAAACCCTATATAACCCTCATTTTTATGCCAAAAACCTCACCACACTCTCCATCTTTTATATTTTATACCATTTCATCTAGAGTTTTTTTTAAATAGTCTCCACGAGTTCTTTATCGGACGAGGAAAATGCGAGAAACTATATGCTTAGCATGATGTTTGAGACTACGAAAATTATTATCGAGATGGAAGAAGACGGAGAATGTATTTAACAACCAAGAATAAGAGCTGTTGCGTTTTAATATAGATCACGATATATACTTTTAAAATTATTTGGTGTTATTAGTTTTGTTATTTTTTTTGTATAATTTATTAAAGTTAGTTATTAAAATATTTTTTAAGTTGCACACGATCGTTTCATGGGTGACTATTTTGTTGAAAACTGTATGTACACTAACGAAAACTTTAAGCGTCAGTTTGGAATGAGTCACCAATTGTTCGTACGTACTGATGGGGATGTTGAGCCGGTTGACGAGGAGCAACAAGACTCAAATTTGTGGGCATTACGCAATGAGTACGTGCGTGCAAACCTATGTGCGGATTTAGTCGACCATATTTGGAATAACTTTCGTGTCGTTGATGACGAATAGCAGTATTCGTAGGTTTAGGTAATTTTTATTTTTTTTATTTGTAATTTTCTAGAATTTGTGTTTAATTTTTTTATTTGTAGTTTTCAAGAATTTGTGTTTAATTTTTTTATTTGTAATTGTCAAAGACTTTTTATGCAATTTTTAATATTCTTAAAAAAATCATATTTTGTTATAAAAAATGCATTAAACGAATAAAAAAATGTCAATTATAAATAAAATACATTTAATAAAATAAATAAAAAATGAATAGGAGAAAGGGGAACCACACCCCACTCATGGGGGAAAATGGTGAAGTGGAAGAAATGGTGACGTGGTGCCTATGTGTGGACATGAGAGAAGGAGAAACCACACCTCATAACCTAATTATAGAGGGTTTTTATTTATTTATTTATTCATATATATATGTATATTATTCTAATCTAATACTAATAAAGGAGTCAAGTTGATGTTATATGGCATTCTGTCCTTAAATTTATCTTAGTGTCATATGGCATTTTCTTCTTTATTATTATTATTATTATTATTATTATTATTATTATTATTATTATTATTATTATATCATACTAATATACAATTACACAACAACAAATAAATACATATTGTTATTATATCATATTAGTATATTCAAATTATTAATCTATACATGACTATAGATAAATACATAATACATAAAAATATTTATATTATATTATTGTAGTATTTTATATATTTATCTTCAATTGTTACCTACATTTTAAATTTTTAATCATTGCGGATCAAATCAAATTAGGTTATACTTGTAGACCTAGATTGTCTAATCTAACCTAATAATTTGTTTGCGAATAACTACATGTAGATATCTCTTAATTTAACAATATTATTATTTTATTAATGATATATTAGATTAATATCCAATTTTTATTATTAATATATAACACATGTGGTGTTCGATACAAAAAAAAAAATACTTTATTGCGAATATAACTTTATATTCAACGAATTTTATACCGTCACGTTGATAAACCTATAAAAACAAATATGGTATATAGTTTAAAATTTAAATTATATTTTATATAATTTAGATTATATTTTAATTTATCTTTGTAATTTTATATCAATAATATCAATAATGATTAAGTTAAATCTCATTATTGTTGAAGATATTTACATCGCTCCTTAAGTTCACATTTGACCGGTGATATAAATTAACGGGGTGAGTTTTATTTGGATTAAAAAAATTAAATAAGTAAAAAGTCAAAAATACCCCTCATTCAGTTGACTTTTTTGATGCGGTTAATGGGTTGGATGAAAATGCCAAAAAAAAATAAAAAATGCTAGCCTCAGGGAAGGGACATATGGTATTGTCTAAGTCACTAGGTTATAACCTCGTGTGTTACACAAGTTTACGTAAGATATTGTCTTTATTCAACTCGCGTAATACACGGGTCTATAACCTAATTGTATAATAAAACCCATACAAACATAGAATACAAGTTTATCTGCATTAAACATTATTCGTTTTATATTTTAGATTCGCATAAAGTAAAACCTCTATAAATTAAGAGTGTTAATGTTCACACCCCATCCTCTATCTCTCTCTCTCTCTCTATATATATATAGAGAGAGAGAGAAAGATAGAGCGAAAATGGTGTGTGGATAAGATTTTAGGGTGTGGGAATAAGATGAGCCTAAATTAATAATGCTTGGACCGATGTATTTTTTTAATTTAGCGAGATATTATTATATCCATGAATTAATAATCTATTAAGAATGAATTTCAAATTTTGTCCTTTATCTTTATCCTATTTTCAGGCGGTGTCCTTTGTCTTTTAAATTGATGAGTTTTGTACTTTATGTTTTCAAATTTTGCACGTTATGTCCTTTGAGCCAAACCCAGTTAATTTTTCCTGTTAAACCTGATCACTCAAGGGCAATTTAGTATTTTTCACCAATTACTTAAAATAAGTTAATAAATAAATTATTCCATGTATAAATAAGCAAACTTTTTGTGCATACCCATTTGTAACATATGCTTTAAGAGTGTTTCAAAAAAAAAAAAAAAACTTGATTTTTTAATTTTAACCCAAAGCTTTTTACCTTTTACAATTTTAACCCTACATAATTATTTTTTTTAACTTTAACCCAAACTTTTCATTACTTTTAACCCAAAGGTTTTTTACCTTTTGCAATTTTAACCCTACATAATTTGTTTTTTTTACCTTTAACCAAAAACTTTTCATTATTTGCAATTTAACTTCACAACTTTTGTCACTTATACTTTTCATCTTTGGCAAATTTTCGGTTTACGTATAGTTCTTAATTTTTCGAGTTAATACGACGCAACGCACAAGTGTGGTTCAACTTTTTTATGTTTTGTTTCAAATTTTGCAAGTTAATACGACGCAACATACATGTGTGGTTCAACGTTTTTACCTCTATTTTTTCATGTTTAACAGGTTCGTCGCAACACGCAGACCCTAGGTCGAGTCAGTGTTGGTGGTCGATAACGGTTGTGTGACATTAGTACTATTTGACACCGTTTTACGCCCCGCCGCAACGCGGCGTGTGCTTTGGGGGTTTTCCAAAGAAAAAATCGTTATGCATATGGTTGTCGTAACCTTGGCTTTGGGGGTTTCCAAACAAAATTGATTTTTTTTTACTTTTCACCCAAAAGTATTTCATAAATTACTTTTAACCCAAAACTATTTTTTTTTACTTTTAACCCAAAACTTTTTATCTTTTGCAATCTATGCTCGCAACTTTTTTTACTTTCAACTTTGTTTCTTTACAGTTTTCATTTTCCGCAAATTTTTCGCTTTATGCTTGGTTCTAAATTTTGTGACTTAGCACATCGCAACGTGCGTCTTTAGTTTAACTTTTTTATGTTTTGTTCTAAATTTTGCGAGTTAACATGACGCAACGTGCGTGTGTGGGTGAACGTTTTTACATCGTCTATTTTTCCCCGATTGACAGGTTTAACATAACGTGCGTGTCCTAGATCGACTTAGTCATAACTAAAGAATCCCCGCCGCATTGCAGCGGGTCTCAATCCTAGTTAATATTAATTAATATTAATATATATATATATATATATATAACAAAAACTAAAACACTTTTTCTCCTCTCTTCCTCTCCCTCACAACCACCATTCCCACCTGCTGCCACCACCCACCCACCCCTCACAACCAACCACCACCGGTTCACCGCCACCACCCAACCAACACAACACAACCTATAACCCACAGCCCACACCCTATCCCTAATTTCAAAACCCACAAATGAAAAATCCCCCAATTTCAAAATCCTAGAAACTTCAATCGTAAGCAAAAATAGGATGTTGTACTTGTGGCTCACAATCTCAACACCCACTTGCTTAATTGAATTAGGAATTTTGTTGATTAATCAACACCCATTTTCTTTCTTTATGCTTCTTCTAGGTTTGGTCATATACTCATATACACAAATTCCATCTTACCTTTACAATCAAACCCATGTTCAACTATCCATTCTTCAGTAGTTATACATCCTCAGAGTTAGTTGCATTACAACTACACTTCTTTTCATCTAAATAACCACATAAACCGACATCATTATCCAATGAATCAGCAGGTTTTGAAGGTTCAATTAGTGTTCAGAGGATTTTTAGTGAGAAAAAGCATTAACAAGATCTCGTCAATAAGAAATCTGGTATGTGAAGATGAAACGAGTGTTAACGATATAGAAATCGCTGATTTGATTCGAACAGATGCGAATGAACTATTACTAGTAAACGGAACCCTAACGTTGTTGCTGTTGAAGTTGGATACGATTCGCGGTGTTGATCTCGGTTTTAGAAATGTTATTGATAAAGCGAACACAATACAGGAGATTGTGGATCCAGTTGTGGATGATGTGCTTAGATCTGGCTGTTAGGACTTAGGAGTGGTGATTGAGAGAAAGAGGAGATGTGAAAGTGTTTTAGTTTTTTTAAATTTGTTTTTGTTTTATTTATTAAGTTATTTCTAAAGTAATTGATAAAAATACAAAAATGTCCTTGAGTGATCAAATTTAAAAGAAAAAATTAACTAAGTTAGGCTTAAAGGACATAACGTGCAACATTTCAAAACATAAAGTATAAAACTCGTCAATTTTAAAGACAAAGGACACCGCTTAAAAAGGGGTATAAAGATAAAGGACAAAATTTGAAATTCACTCATCTATTAATTTAAAGAGGTTTTACGTATGACCTTTAAATTTCCTAGTGCAATGTACATTAACAAATTAATTGAATTTGTCAAGTTCTTTGTTTTTTTAATAAAAAATTTAGTTTATGGTAACAAAAAATAAATTACAAAAACAAGTTTCAATGCACATTTTTTCTCCAAGTACAGTACATTTACCAGGGTTGGAAATTGATCACTATAACATGTCCATTGATAAATTTTAAAAATCACATCAACTATGGCTCCTAAACTAAAAGGTGTTCAGAAATTAACCATGACCAATTAACAACGAAAATTATACATAAGAGAGATCACCAAGGATGCACTCAACATGATTTAGTGTAGTGGGTTGACAAAACTTTCGATTTGATAGTTATTCAAGGAACTATAGATTCATTTTTACTAGACAATCTTAGAATTTAAAATCTTTTACTAACTATTAATTTGAAGTTTCGTTAGGACCAATTTATATACACTGAAATTTAAAAAAAAATTTATTATCTTATTATTTTATCGATTGAGGTCCAATTTTTATTGGTCTCAAGTTCAAACTAGACAAATTATTAATTTTAACAAAGTTATTAATTTATTGAGTATTAATTTAGAGTTAAGTACACAGATGAATCCTATGGTTTATAGCTAGTTTCACCTTTGGGCACTAACTTTTTTTAGCAGGTTTAGATTTTATGGTTTCAATTTTATAACACTTTTGGGTACTAACACCAAAATTAGTTAATTTTATCAATATAATGACTAAAATACCCTTCTATTTTTTTTTTAATTTTATCAATGTAACACCTTTGAGTACTAACACCTAATTTTATTTAAGTTTAAATCAATTTTACAAAAGCTATTTATTTTTTCCTATTTTCATCTTTTTATTATATCTCTGAATTAACATAAAATCTATTTTTTTTTCATCTTTTTATTAAATTTCTTATTTAACGTAAAATCTACTAGTTACACCAGTATTTCTTTTAAATAGATTTTTTAAATATAATCTACTAGCTATATAGTTTTATGTAAATTAAATATCTTACTCGTTTTAAATAATGTAAATCTTACTCGTTTTCAATTTTGGATAGATATGATAGATAATAATAAATATCTTTCATGTAAATTAAAAAATAGACATGTATAAAGCTGTTAGTTTTCAATAATGTAAACCTTACTCGTTTTCAATTTTGGATTCAACTAACATGTATCGAGTAAACTTTTCAACTGTGTATTTAATTTTTTAGAATGAAATTGTGCATATAATTAGTTTTATATTAATATGTATTTTATATCTCAGTGATCAATATAATAAATATGGAAAATGTATAAGTTCTAAATAGTAAAACACTAAAATGTAAATGAATAAAAAAAATGGTGTAACTAGTAGATTTTATGTTAATTAAGAGATATAATAAAAAGATGAAAATAAAACAAATAAATAGATTTTGTAAAATTGATTAAAACTTAAATAAAATTAGGTGTTAGTACCCAAAGATGTTACGTTGATAAAATTAAAAAAATTAAAAGGGTATTTTAGTCATTGTATTGATAAAATTAACTAATTTTGGTGTTAGTACACAAATGTGTTACAAAATTGAAACCATAAAATCTAAACATGTTAAAAACAGTTAGTACCCAAAGATGAAAATAGTTATAAACCAGATTAACTCATTAATTTATAAAGGTTTTAGTGTAATTATATTGACCTTAAGAGATCATTAGACCATTGGGTATGGGGAGGATAGTCTCTTTAGAGACTACCCGCCATGTGGGTGCCACGTCATCACGGGAGGAGGAGCATCCTCTTGGAGACTACCCAAGGGTGTGAGGGACTACCCACTTTAATAAAAAAATCAATATATTAATAAAGGAGATAGAGACAGAGGGGCCCACCAATGAACAAGCAGCCAATCACAAGCCTCGTCTCCACCGTCTGAATTCTGCCGGAAGTGCTGCGACGCCCCTAAGGGGGCCGGTGTGCGACGGACCGAAATGGGGGGACGGCCCGGTGCCGAACCCCATACCCATTGGTCTTAGTGGCATTTGAAGTGCCGGTTGTCAGGTCGGAGAACCAGTTCTAACGCTTCTCATATCTTATCTAGAACTGCAACATAAATGAATCCCGTCAATTTAAATGTCATTTCAAACTGATTATTGGGTGTACCTATCTACACACTATTTTGCCTATTTACACACAAAAAAGGTGTTTTTTGTCCTTATATGCACACCCTGCAGTGTCGAACTGTGGCCAAAACGCGGCGTTTTGGTCCGGTTAACCAGACAAAGGCTGACGGGTGTTTGACGGGTCTGTTGACCGGACCAAAACGCCGAGCTTTGGCCGCGTTTTGGTCCTCTCAACCAGACAAAAGACTGACACCCGGTCTGGTTGACAGGACCAAAACGCGGCCAAAGCTCGGCGTTTTGGTCCGGTCAACAGACCCGTCAGACACCCGTCAGTGTTTGTCTGGTTAACCGGACCAAAACGCCACGTTTTGACCACAATTCGACACTGCAAAGTGTGCATATAAGGATAAAAAACACCTTTTAAGTGTGACTATCTACACACTTGGTGTGTAGATAGTTTGGCCCTTATTAAAAAACATTTGTATAACCAAATTTTGTCTATATAATTTATGATTAAAAAAACAATAATCACATACCAAGTTGGCCTGACACAAACTCAAACATCACCCTTAAAAGTACAATTAAATGAATGTCCTGTTTGGTGGTTGGAAATAATAGTAACCGCAAATTGTGGGGTTACAATTTATTGCGTACAAGAATTATTCTTGTTCTACAAAATTATATGTGTGCTTAAAGCCAATATTTTAAAATTCAGTTTTTATATCATATCGGATTTGGCTAATAAACAGTTTAACCGAGTGTATCGGAAGGTTCAACCGGGTGTACCGGATGGTTTAACCAGTTCTACCAGACGGTTCAACTGGTATAACTGGCTGGTTTGAACCGGTTTTAAAACATTGCTTAAAGCTAGGTTAATCACTAAAAATTTAGGTTAATCACTAAAAATTAGATCAAACAAACATATTCGTTGGTAATCCCTTAATAAGACCATCCATAGTAGGGCAGTATTTGGGCGTGAATCGCCTAAAAAAGACCCTATAATAAGAGCCTTTCTTAACTCTTGAATTGTGTAAGGCATTTAGGAGCGCTCTTTGAATCCAACTAGAAATATCATTAGAGTAGTTTATCTCCTTCTAAGAAGTAAAATACCCTTCTCGTGCTAAGAGCCTTTCGAAACTTTTGAACTGTAAGAGAGACTTCATTTAAGAGTGATCTTTTAATCCAACTAGAAATATCATAAGAGAAGAAATAGAGCTTTAGAAGCATCTTTTCTTTATGCCCAACAACTCCCATGCCTTTCTTGGTTCGGACCAAGTCAACTATTTCCGACAAGTCTTTCCTCATTTTTCGAGCAAGAATCAATACCCATGCATTTTTTTTTTTTTTTGCATTTTTTGGTTGGGCGTGTATATTAAAACACCGGAAGAAAAAATTAAAAACCAATAAGAAATTTCCAACTCATTTATTATTATATTATATGTTTTATTTTTCTAAAAATCTAATAATTAGGTAACCATTTTTTGGGCATTATGAGACATTATACCACTAAACCCATTTTAGAAAAAACGCCCCATAATGCCCCATTACTGACTGGATCGCCACATGTCAAATAATGCCCAAGGGTCTTCCTTTACCATTACAACATCGGTCAATCAAAGTCCGTGTAGAAATTAAACTTGGAGTAAAGACTTCACCTAAGAATTATCATGCTCATTAATCAGGCTATGCGGTATGGTGATGACCCATCCTTGAAGGATGATCCGCCACGTAAATGCCACATAGATCAGGTGTGAGGATGGAGCAAAGATGATGGAGGTAGTGGTGCACAAATCGGGTTTTTTTAAAAACCAGGTTTCGGGTAGGATCGGGTTCGGGTAGGATCGGGTTTTACAAAATCGGGTTTTTTTTAAAAACTGGGTCGGGTCCGGGTTTTCTACCAAAAATGTATACCCTATATACCCGGGTTCGGGTAGGGTTCGGGTCGGGTTTTATAAAACCCGGGTATCATAATACCCTATTTCCGGGTTCGGGTATTCATCGGGTAGGGTTCGGGTATGCATCAGGTTGGGAAAAAACCCGCACCGGGTATTAAAAAAACCCGACCTGAACTATGCTTATAAAATGTATCAAACATAACTCTCACACATAGACATCAAATATATTGATAAACAGAGGCACAATTTATAAACAGAGGCACAATTTATAGTTCTTCATGTGGTTATTCTTGAACTTTATAAACAGAGGCATAATTTATTAAATACAAAAACTAATAATGATATTAAACAAACAAAGAAAATAGAAGGGCCAACATATATTGGCATATTTGTTTCCACTTGTAATGAAATATACTAAATAATTAGGTAGCAGTGACAAATATCATTAGAAACCTAATAATTAAACAAGATTACATCAAAGTGCATACATAATTTTGTTAAATCATAAGAATTAGAAGTCTTAATGCATACATAATTAAACAAGATTACATCAAAATCGGGTTTTTTTAAAAACCGGTTCCGGGTATTTATAAAACCCGGTTCCGGGTTCGGGTATTTATAAAACCGGGTTTTGGGTATAAACCGGGTATAAAAAAAAACCGGTTCCGGGTTTTAGATCAAATATGCATACCCGGTCCCTACCCTACGGGTAGGGTCGGGTTCGGGTTCGGGTATAAAAAACCCGGGTTTTTTTTCGGGTCCGGGTTTTTTGTGCACCACTAGATGGAGGTAAGGAAATGAATGATGGGCCTAATATATATATATATATATATATATATGTATATGTGTGTGTGAGTATGGTTTGTCTTGTAGTGGAGCGGCTTCAACGTCAGGCAGGCTGGGGACGGGTGGGAAGCCGCCGGTGGGGGGAGAAATGGGCGGAGATACGGCGCCGGTGGGGGACGATCCAAGGCCGAAGCCCGTACTGCATAGCCTCATAGTCATAGTTAAATATTTAGAAGTTTGAATGAAAAAAAATAAAATATTTAAAAAGTTATTCCTATTATTCGCAATATTTATAAACCAATAAAAAAACCTTAAGGGGTACCCAAAAGATCTTTAGGTCAACATATTAATCCCTCTTTCCTTTTTAAGTGTCCAACCACACATGAAAGAAGTCCCATATTAAACAAGACACGTTCATTTTTCAAAAACCATACAAAACACACACTCTTGTGTCAATATGCATCACCACACACCCACACCCACACTCACACTCACACCCACGCATATATCTTAACTCTCTTCTTCTCCACAACAACTCATCCTTCATTTTTTTAAAAGATCAATCTGCATTTGGTCCATGACAAACCATCATCAACAACAACAACAAGATCAAGATCAAGATCAAGAACCCATGGTTCCAATGGAATATTCCCAGAAAAACCCTAATCTTGATACCACCCTCAACCACCATCATGTCCCACCATCACCCTCATCTTCTTCACAAGATTTACATCATCAACAACATACACATATTCCAAACCAAACCCATGAAGACAAAGGGTTCATCTTCAAGCATGCTAATAATAATAATCAAGTGATGATCAAAAACCCTAATTTTCTTTCTTCTTTTTCTTCTTCTACTTCTACTACACTCGCAGCCGGAGAAGGATACACTATGCCACCACCACCACCGCCACCGCCACAACATATCAAGAAAACCCATCATCAAAATAATATTCATGTTTCAAAAAAGATAAATGAAAATGAAGGCGACTTCACCATCAAGAACACTAGTAACATTAATTCTCTTGCTTGTTCTTCACCCGATGCGGACGGAGAAGAGGTGGAGGAGAGTGGAAGAGATAAGTTAAAGAGGCACCGGGTTGAGATGGCGGGTCGGGTTAGGATTCCAGACATGTGGGGGCACGAAGATTTGCTCAAAGATTGGATAGATTGTACGGTGTTTGATTCTTCTTTAGGGAACAACTCCATAATGTCAGCTCGAGCTGCTTTGGTTCAAGAACGAAGATCAACCCTAAGGATACAGAATTAATTAATGCTTGCTAGCTAGCTAATTATATAACAATATTGGTCGAGTTTGGTTTATTTAAATGGTCAAACTTTCTCGTGTATTATCTTGAGATGTATACCAAGTTTCTGTTTTAGATTAATTATGTATGTATTCTTTAGTGAATTATCGATGTCATCAGATAAAGTCATAAACGATAAAGATTCGACATATATTTATGTTGTTTCTGGTGTTAATTTTAAATGAATAAAACAGCTAGTTTCGTTTATATATTTTGTTGATTAATTCATCTAGCTAGGACTTGATAGTGTAAGATGTATCACTTAAGAAAAGTATAGTTGATATATCGAGCTTGACCTGAAACAAAAGCTGCACGGATCCATTTGTCCCCAAAAGCTTTGTAATGGCTTTTTCTTGGGAGTCGATGGGGTTGGTTTACGAGCTGAAATTATGAACCAAGTCACGACCTACATATCTATTCTTGTTCTTGTAAAATGTAAACCGTATCACACCTAGCACAATTTGCCCGCGCGATGTGGTGGGAAGTAGGTCGGTATCACATTGATTTGTTACATAGGAGAATTTAGTCCGTACGTGTTCGGTTCGTTACGGTATCGATATGATACCAACATTTAGTTTTAAGTCATGATATGTCTAAAAAATATGTTTTACACTGAAAACCATAAAAAGGAATGACATTTCCGATTCCGATAATAACCATACCGGTACCGATGTCGGTATCGGTTCAAGATTGTACGATTTTGAATAAAACTTTTATTTCAATAAAGTTTATACATGAAAGCCGAGAAAAAATATCAAACACAATCGTGCGTTTAGCTTTATATAAAAAATAATGAGCGCGGGATATCGAAGAAAAATGAACACAGGATATCATAAGAAAATTAAATTAAATAAAAATAAAGGAGTTAAAAGCGTATATTATTTAAAGTACATACAAATACCGGCTTCGATAGTACCAATCCAGGCATCGACGTTCTTCGGTCAGTATTGGTATCGTTGGTCATGGTAACGTTATGAATCTGCCACTTGATCTAACGTATGATACCAAAAAGTCTTTATTTCAAACACAACCGCATTTTCAATAAAACTTATAAAATTAAAAAAATACTAAATTAAATGATTAACAAAATATTATTTAAATAAAAGCCAAGTGGTAAATGAAACACAAATATCAAATTTAATGATTAACAAATTAATATTAAAAAAAAAGAGACTACAATAAAAAAAAACTAAAAAAAACTACCGTTGATGAGCTCTTGTAATTTATACATGTATCACACCTATTTATCTTAATGAATCAAACGTAATCACTTATATGCTATAAATGAGTTGTTTTCAGTTTTTGCGTAAACGGGTTGACATGTTATCCGGTTTGACACATTGACCTTAAAACATGTACTTCGATATTTTTGTTTAAATTTAGACGTTTTGATGGGTCAACATATTTACCTAATTAAACAGAATAAACAAGTCAACTCAAACACATCTTGCTTATTAAAAATGGTTAAACATTTCAACGCGAACATGACAAATTTGTTAAAAAAAATCAATAGACCTTATAACCAAAATCGTGATTATTATTATATCGTATTTTGATTCCTGATAACCCTACATTTTAGTTTAACTATTATTTTAGTTTAACTACTATAAAGTTAGTTAAAACTTTCTTATAAATAACACTCGATAATTGAATTTAATGATGGCTTCACTTATTGAAAACTCTTTGAAGATGTGCTTCACATAAAAAAAATCTAAAAGCCCCTCATAAAAATTATATCATGGTCATGATATAAATTTGAGAAGTTAAGTGCTCCCATCAATTTATTCTTTTCTGAAAATGATTGACGTTTTGGTTTATAATAATATAGTACACATAATATATTATTTATTTACTACATATACATTTTGAAGTTGAGGGAATAGCTGTCTGACACTTCTCTATTGGACCAACTCATTTTTAATTTAATTTTATTCTCAATTTAAAATTACGGTTTCGTCCTTCATTTAAAATTATGTTTTTTCCCCAGTTCAAAATAAAAAATATAATTTTGCCCCTAGCTTAAAATTACGATTTTGCCCTCAGTTCAAAAACTCATTTTTTATTTTATTCCCAGTTTAAAATTACGGTTTCCCCCTCCGTTTAAACTTACGTTTTTACTCACAGTTTAAAATTAAATTATGTTTTCGCCCCTAACTCAAAATTACGTTTTTGCCCACAGGTCAAATTAAAAATATGTTTTTCCCCTAGCTCAAAATTATGATTTCGCTCTCAGTTTAAAATTATGATTTCGCCCACAATTCAAAATATAATTACGACTTTGCCCTCTGTTGAAAATTATGATTTTGTTCTCATTTTCAAAATTACGATTTCTCACCCAGTTAAAAATTGTGATGTTGCCATCGTTTTACCTTTTTTTTTTACAAAACTATAGTAGTGTTTTATTTTGCTTAGTTGACTCAATGCAACTTTTATTGTGTCAAGCACTTGTTTAACACTCGCTCATTGGTCCTGACAAATTAGTATTTTACCCCCAGCTCAAAATTACAGACCTGTCATCGTTTTATTTTTTTTTTAGCAAAACTATGGTAGTGTTTTGGTTTAATTGGTTGTCTCGATGTATTTTTTTAGATCGTGTTATAAGTAGTATGTACAAGTAAACTAAATACATGCATACATGTTATGAAACTAAGAAATATTCAATTTAACGCCCCGCAACGCGGGCGGGCATAAGTGTAATTTTTATTCGTCCATGCATGCCTGGTATATGCTCATTTGTCCTGAAAAATTACAATTTTGCTCCCAGTTTAAAATTATAATCTTTCCATCGTTTTTATTTTTTTTTAGTAAAAGTATGGTAGTATTTTTGTTTTAATTGGTTGACTCGATGTAATTTTTTTTAGATCGTATTATGAGTAGTATGTACAAGTAACCGAAATACAGACATACATGTTATGCGAGAGAAATATTCGGCTTATTGCCCCGCAACACTGGCTGGACAAAACCTAGTTATAATACATTTAAGAAAGTAAAAGGTTACATGATTTTAAAAAGTTAAATTGCAATTTTTAAAACATATGATAATTTTTTTTAAACAGAATTCTCTCACGATTTAAATGACTATAACTTTTTCATACATTAATAATGATTAAAAAAATTATATCGTAAAACCGAACACTTTGTTTTGTCTAAGTATGATATTGCTAAAGTTGTTTTTAAATTTTAAAAATAGCAACTTTACCATTGTGCTTGTTCCCTGTTTCATCATGCATGCACCCCTCTAACACACAGATACACAAGATCATGAGAAAATTCATTTATGAGGAAAAAACCAAATATGTATATACACACACATACGTGTGTTCAACTATAAATTGTGCTTCTTAAAAAAAAAGTTAAAAAGTTGAAAAACTACCCTCCCCCAACCCCCTGTGATTTTAAATAGCTAATTCTTCGAACGTTAATTTAAAAAAAACACTATAAAAATGAGGATTTTATTATCTTTAGTTTGAATATGGATTGCTATTGTTTTTTCAGTTACAAAAATATTACATGTTATGTAATTACCGGTGTCTGTATTTCGTGTCACCTCGCGTGGACACTTCTCTAGTGTGTGTATATATATATATATATAGTGTGCACAATACGATGAGAAACACAACACTTAGGTTGGTGATTTTTAGGGTGTGCACAGGGCTGTTTGATTCGATTTTAGGCCATAACCATAATCAAAACCAAAATTTTCGTTTTGATTCAGTTTTAAACAAGCCTATGACCCAACAAAGAATTAAAACTAAACAGGCAAATGGACCATCGATGCAGCTAAACAAAGCCGCTAATAAAAAAAATCTGAAAGCCCCTTATAAATATTATATCATGGTCATGATATTAATTTGAGAAGTTAAGTTGCTCCATCATTTTATTCTTTTCTGAAAATGATTGACGTTTTGGTTTATAACATATATATACACACATACTATTATTACTAGAATGGTGCCCGTGTAATACGGTGGAGTAATAATATGTATTGCGGTACTTGTTTTTTGTATTTTTATTGTTCGTATAATATTTATTGTAGTATTAGTGTAGTTGATATATATCATAAGCGAAGTTATCGATTGATCCATTCCATTGTCGTTGCATGGTTCGGCTATTATCCTCAACCGAAGTTATCGGTTAGTCTATTCTATTAACGTATCGGTTTTGGTTAATGAGTTCGGTTTATTCAATTCGATTGACGGTTTTTTGTTCTTTTTTTTTAATTTCAGTTACTAGCCAAAACAACCCTTAAGTTAAACTTTTGCTTAAAATACATGAAATGGATGTATAAATACATGAAATTGAGGTATAAAATGTAATACATGAACCAGAGGAATGAAAGCTAGAAATATATGAAAATATGAAATTAATGGTCGTTTTGGTTATGTTAATTTTGCTTAAACGAGGGTAGAAAAAAAATTAATAATCGGTTTTGGGTTAATTCTGCTTTCGGTTAATTGGTTTTCGGTTAATTTAGCTTTTGGTTAATTTTTGTTTGGTTTCATTTGTTTTCGGTTTGTTTTCAGTTAACAATTCAATTGTTCCTCACTTCTAGACACTATTAATCACGTAACATATCAATTGAAAAAAAAAAACCAATAGTTATACTACACTCAAATTAAACAAAATAAAATGTTTGTTTTTATGGTGTAATTTTCAATAAGAGTGAACATTAGTGTAGTTTGCGAACTGAGCGAACTAATCTTGGCCATACATGTGCGTAGATCAATGGCTTTCGGCTAATAATAATCGGTTTTGGGTTAATTCGGCTTTCGGTTAATTGGTTTTCGGTTAATTTAGCTTTTGGTTAATTTTTGTTTGTTTTCGGTTTGTTTTCAGTTAACAATTCAATTGTTCCTCACTTCTAGACACTATTAATCACGTAACATATCAATTGAAAAAAAAACCCAATAGTTATACTACACTCAAATTAAACAAAATAAAATGTTTGTTTTTATGGTGTAATTTTCAATAACAGTGAACACTAGTGTAGTTTGCGAACTGAGCGAACTAATCCTGGCCATACATGTGTGTAGATCAATGGCCATGATTTCATGATGAAATACACTAGTGTATATTACGATTAGATGATGAAATCCTAGCCATCCACGTGTGTAAATCAATGGCCAAGTTTTGTTCACTCAGTTCGCAAATACATCAGTGTTTTCTCTAGAACCCCACCCTATATATATATATATACGTACGAAAAAGTTATGGGCGTTTAAAATCAGGAGGTAGTTAGTTTTTATAATGGGAGATAAAGTGCAGTTATTAACTAATTATCTATAATTTGGTTAAAGATGAAGGAATTAAAGTGTAATTGAGATGAGATGATTAAAGTATAATTATTGTTTGAAAGACTAATTTACTCTCATTTTAGGGTTGTACATTATGCATTAACCTAAAAAAAGTTCTTCTTTTCGGTATCTTAAAATGCTCTTCTCTAATGCATTATGTATAGTGTGGAGAATTCAAATGAGAAGAATTAAAAATTAAGAATAAAAAGAACAAATGATACAAAGGTAATTCGAATAAATCATTTAATGAGTCTATTATTTATTTTTGTTATTCAAATTAATGAACTCTTATCATTTAATGAGCCTATCTTATAAAATAATTGTGCACCTTACACAATAAAAACAATCCTGCACATGATCTTACATTTTCAATGTTTCCTATACCATTAAAACAATATTTTGGTGTATGATACAGAATGTGTAGGACTCAAACACTTTTAAATAATTTTGCGACTCATAATAAAATATGTGTAGAACACAAAATTTTTAAATAATTTTGTCACTTCTAATAAAATTTGTGTAGGAGCCTATAACAACTCTCTTAAAAATACTTATAACATGTCCCATACGCCATAAAATACACCCCGAATACGAAAAGTGGGCCCGAAATACCTTAATTTAACAAAATTAAATAAAAACAAAATTCCTTACTCGCTCGCGGGGAGCGACAAAGTCAGGTAAGACTGGCGCGGGCCGCGACAGCTGGCCACCGGCGCATCTGGTGATGCCACGTGGCGTAAGGCGTGTCGAGGCTAGGGGTCGACTCAGCTTAGCTAGGACCTAGCCTATGCGGCTCGCGGGCCGCGAAGACCATCACTAAAACTCTCGCGGGGCGCGAGAAGGCCATGATCAGGCCCTATAAATTGAGATATTCGACATTCATTTCAAACCGTTCAAAACTCGACTTTCTCTCTCAATTTCTCTATAGTGGAAATAATTCTCGGGCATAATACCCCCCTAATTAGCGAAGCTCTGCCTCGTTGTAAGTATTATAACCCCCGGTTACGTATTAGATACTCTGCCCGATTGATCTAGTGCTCCGTAACGCATATCGAGGCTCTGCCTGACTTCGTCGTTGGAGTTTTGTCTCGGGAGGAGGGTATAGCTAATGTAAATTTGGGTTATTATACTAACGCGTGTGCATTGTTTAAATTAATAGATTATAACCAGGAAGTCACAAGGAAATACCTAAATTAGCAATGTGAGTTTATCCTCTTTTTTGTAAATTCTTTTTGTAAACTGTTTTTACAAAACCACAATTGTTTTACATTATAATTAGCAGTGATTGAGTATTTGTAATTCTACAATTATCGTCGGTATGTTGGGGTTTTGTATACAAAATTTGTTACTACACTGTGAGTAGTAACATGACCACATGTCAGGGTTGACAGTGTCGTGGGTGGTAATTAAGGTAGATGTAAACAAATGTAATTGCTGGATTGCCCTCAATGCTGTAAAATGATAAAACTTGTTTTGATTAAACTGGGATTCACTCACCAGTATTTTCCACTGACAAATGTTTTTAAAACACGTTTAAGGTAACAAAATGTGAAAGCCAAATAGAAGCCAGCTGGAGAGCACTGAAGGCTTGGAATAGTGGCTATAAAAGTTACCTAAATAAAGAAGAAGTTTTATTTGAATAAAATAGGGTTTATCCCTATAAACATATTATGAATGGAAATTTGGGTTTTACCCATGTGTTTATTATTTATAAAATGAGGTGTTTTACTCTGATAAAATATATTTCCTAACTACGGTCCTGATGTAATTCCGCTTCCAAATTAAATAAACACCGATACCACCGAATGTGCGAAGCTCGCGGCCGCCCGCCTTTCGGGGCAAGGGGTCGGGGGGTTGCGACAAGAGGTGGTATCAGAGCTACAGCCACTGATTTCAGCCACAGAAGTATTCTGCTGACAATGAAATTATCAATTCTGTTAGGAAATAATCTATGTGACTATGTGCATACGTATATATTATTGTTTTGTGTTATTTGACAATCTGTTAGTTTACACTATGAGTGATAAAGGACCATCGGACGCTTATCGTCAACTGTCTAATTCTCCTAGAGATGAAGGAACTTCTTCCCAGCCTACTCCTTCAGGGTACTCAGCTGACACCGAAGAGGGGATATTCGTCTTTAAAGCGCAATCCGCAGAACCATTCCCTACCAAAAAGAAAGGATGGTTCAGTCGGGGAGCACATGAGCGTAGGAAAAAAATGAGTAAATTAAAGCAACAAAGAGCTTTAGCAGCAGCAAATAGGGAGATGAACACCCAGACCCAAGACATAATCAATGGAAGATTGGCCAACTTTCACATACTAGCTACTACTGCCGTAGACCCAAACCTAGAAGAAATTATTGCACCACAGCCACTACCACTGTTTCTCACTCAACCAATGGAAATAGAACCCAACCAAGAAGAACCAGTTCCCATACCAGCTTTTAACCCAGATGAGATACCTAGAGTTCCAGCACCCAATCCCTTAGCATATGATCCGTGGAATGACGACCATAGGGATTATCGAGAACTCTACCCACAGGAGGAGTCCATGCCAAACCAATTAGCACCATATCCTAACCTTGACCCTCTAGATCCATATTGGGATGCTGACCAGTATGTTTGGGAAATCCTAGAAAACCCATACCCGTATGGAGATCATTTACCTATGTATCCTGACCCAATACCCGCACCACGACCACCTATGAGTGATGAGAACGTTCAGGAACTCCGCCTGTACGGTGAGGAGTTGATAGATGAGGGAGAGAGGATAAAAGGGATATGAGAGAAGCTCGTTTGGAAGTACGACAAGCGGAAAATGCAGTTTCACCCGTAGAAATAATATATATATATATATATATATATATATATATATAAACGCGAGTAGTTTGAAAAGAAAAATATATTTTTTCAACTAAAATAGATAATCAAATACCCACTGATGCATAACTAGTAGTATGTTTTAAATTCTAGTTATAGTTTGTAATAGATGCATATATGTAAAATAGAGTGAATGTCGCAATGATCGACGATTTTGACCAATGTGTTTATTTATGCAATTATTGGCATTAGATCTTATTCTGTGAAATTAATACCTAATAATTGTTTGTAAATCCAGATGGACAACGAAGAAAATCAGGAAAACCAGAATAATGATAACCGAATAAATAACATTGCCATTCGACATATGGTAACACAAGGAACTAGAGATGCTATGCCATATATCATTTAAATTGTTAAAGAAGCGGAAAATAATAAAAGTAATAGTGGAAGTAAGCGACCACCTACTGAACCTAGTCACAGCGTAAACAATGGACCGTTACTTCAATTGCCTATTCCAAAAAGAAGAAGAACCATGTCTTATGGTTGTTCTTATAAAGAATTCTGGTATTGCAAACCAATAGAATTCTCTGGCAATGAAGGAGCCATTGCAGCTCTACGCTGGTTAGAAAAGTCAGAGGCTGTATTAAAAATAAGCAAGTGTGCAGAGGAAGACAAAATCATGTTTACTTCCAATCTTTTTAAAAATGCAACCTTAGAATGGTGGAATACTATTCTCCAGTCTAGGGGAAGTGATATAGTCTATAATATGGAATGGACTGAGTTTAAGAACATGGTCGAAAGAAAATTCTGTCATCCCAATGAAAAAGAACAAATTGCTAATAAGTTCTTAAACTTTAGAATGACTGGAATAGACTGCAAGTGTTACACTACCATATTCTTCGAATATGCTAGAATAGTGCCTACCCTAGCTTCACCAGAAGCACTTTTAAACTCCCGTTACATCTGGGGATTAATCAGTGAGATTAGACATGTAGTCAAGCCAGCTAGACCACAAACAATAGAAGAAGCTGTAGAACTAGCAAATACCTTGACTGATAAATTGGTACGTAAACAAAAAGAGAACCAGAGGAAGAACCTAGTCCAAAAACTTACCCAGGAATTTCGTTACGGTAATTCCAACCGTGGGAAGAATGTAGGTTCTACATCTCCACCTTATTGTAAGGCCTGCAAGAAGAAACATTCGGGAAAATGTTCTACTACTGCAACTTCTGCAAGATACCAGGACACAAGGAAGAAGACTGCAGGAAGAAACCCAGTAATGGAGTGAGCTTCAAGTGTGGAGAAAAGGGGCATATTAAACCGAAATGTCCGAAACTAGCACCAGCCATGAACAACAAGACTACTAAGAATGCTAGAGCATTTGTTCTGATAGCTGAAGAAGCTAAGATGATTCCAGATGTGATTGCCGGTACGTTTTTAGTTAATAATGTTTTTGCTAAAGTATTATTTGACTCTGGTGCGAACCAAAGTTTTATTAATACTTCATTTTGCAAAATTCTTAATCAACCATTAACTAAACTCCATCAAGAATGCCTAGTAGAAACGGCAAATGGAGAATCCGTTAGGATCACTGAAATCTTGCAGGGAGCAAGAATAGAAATTCTGAACCATAATTTTATTGCTAACCTTTACCCAATGAACCTAGCTGAATTTGATGTTGTATTAGGAATAGATTGGTTAGTAACCAATAAAGCCAGTATTTTATGTGATCAAAAGTCAATACAAGTAAATTCACCAAAAGGTGAAAAGATCATAATTAAAGGAGATAAGCCATCTCGATCCACGAAATTCATCTCTGTGATGAAAACCGCAAGTTATGCAAGGAAAGGATCATTAGTATATATGATTTCCATAATCATTAGTACTAAAGGAAAAGAATTGAAAGATATTCCCGTAGTATCTCATTTCTCATATGTTTTTCCTGAGGAGCTACCTGGACTACCGCCAGATAGAGAAGTTGAATTCAGAATTCACCTACTACCAGGGACAACACTGATTGCCAAGGCACCTTACCGTTTGGCACCAGCAGAAATGCAGGAATTGAAGAAACAGCTGGACGAACTTCTGGAGAAGGGTTTCATACAACCAAGTTCATCACCTTGGGGAGCACCAATCTTGTTTGTCAAGAAGAAGGACGGATCAATGCGTATGTTCATTGATTACCGTGAACTGAACAAGGTCACAATTAAAATCGGTACCCATTACCGAGAATTGATGATCTTTTTAATCAATTGCAAGGAGCTCGATTCTTTTCTAAAATCGATTTACGCTCAGGATATCATCAATTGAAAGTACAGGAAGAGGACATTCCTAAAACTGCCTTCAGAACAAGGTATGGTTATTATGAATTTACAGTCATGCCATTTGGTCTAACCAATGCCCTAGCCGCATTTATGGACATGATGAACATAATATATAAGCCATATCTGGATAAATTCATAATTGTCTTTATAAATGATATTCTTATTTAATATAAGAGTAAAGAAGAACATGCAGCGCATCTGCATACACTTCTGAGTTTATTGAAAAAAGAAAAGTTTTATGTTAAATTTTCAAAATGTGAATTTTGGTTACAAGAAGTACAATTTCTTGGACATTTAGTTAATCATGAAGGAATCCATGTGGATCCCACAAAGATCGAGGCGATTACTAAATGGAATGTTAGGATCTGAGTTTGGATTGATTGTGTTTTATGTTTGAATTAAGATGAAAGATGAACAAGTAGTGCATCGGAATATAAATGGAAACAAACTTTGCACACAATAAAACAGGAGAATTGCTTTCAACATACAAGTTTAACATTGAACCGAATGCTTGAATTTATTACAAGATTCAATTACAATATGCAAGTATGTAACAAACTCCCCCTCAGCCTGAGCTCACAGTGATTGTTCGTACAAGAATGAAAGTGATGAAGAGAGCTAATAGAACAGTATAGGGTACTGTTATATTTATAGGCACGAACAAACCACTGTGGATCTTTGCTGACGTCACCATAAAAGTGACATCTAACCTCCTAACAAACTCTAAACAACTGATCTATACAAACACTGCTACGCTTACCACTGATAACAATACATTACATAAAACAAACTAAACTACTGCTTTAGCCTTCCACTGTTGTGGCTCCAGCAGTACTTGATATGTTCAGCAGTGCTTGACCCATAGCAGTAGATTGATCAGCAGAGCTTTAGTCTTCATCAGTCTTTGACTTGATCAGCAGTTGTAGGTCAGCAGTTGTAAGGATCAGTGGATTGGAGGTCATTAGATGTTGAAACCACTTTCAAGGGGAGAGACTTGTATACATAACATCTGCTTATTTTGGATCCACTGCTCTGTTCCAGTTTTGGCTTTAATTATCTGTTCCTCTGATAGGGTTCAATCCCAACAATCTCCCCCTGGAACAGATAATGCCAAAACCCTTCATTATTGTGGAGTTTTATTGCCTCATCAGCAGTTCCCTTATCTGACCTTTAAGTTGTAGCTCAAAGTCTAGGGTATCTGTGTCATCTTCATGCCTGCAACGTGGAAGATCAAGGAGATCCTGTAGATCTTCAACACTTAGGCCAAGTGCTTGTTCCCTTGTTATTTTCTTCACTTCTCCACTGGACTTGATCACTGTCAGTACATGGGTCTGTTTATCAGTTTTCCATTTTAGTACTTTTGAGTCCATTGGGTTTCTTGGGAGATTTTTATTGGATGAGGAATTTGGAGATTGTGGCTTGGTGATGACTGGCTGAGCAGTGCTTTGAGCTTGAGCAAGTTCAGCATTTTCAGCCATCATCTGCTTAATGACTGATTTTATAATATCATCACTAGCAGCTATATCTTCTGGTGTTTCTTTTTCCATCTGGTTTTGCCTTCTTCTTTGATAAAGAAAGGCACCAGTTGGAGCAGTGGCTCTTTTAATTTGCAGCTTTGGTGGTCTTGTTGAAACCTTTGCTTCAGGATAGTCAGGTTTTTGAGGAATTTTTGGATTTTTCTTTCTTAATTCCTCCAACTTTTTGTAAGTAACCCTGACCTTGTCTTCTTTCCACCTCATCACTTGGTTTTTAGATCCAAACTCAGCAGTGATTAATTCCTCTTTCATTCTCTTCAGCTCCAATGTCTTTTCAGGTACATTCTTCTTGTACTTTGCCCAATCAAGAGGAGTGTGTTTGACCTTGTTTTTAATCATTTCTTGAATCCTGGCTGCTTCTCTTTCAAGATTAGGAATGGTCCCTTCTTTGTACATATGTTTTTCTCCCTTATACTTCTTATATGCCATGATGTTGTCAATGTAGTCTTTTCTTAATGACTCATCTGCTCTTTATGATATCTGTTGACATACATTCTTTGCAAACTACTCCAAGGATCTGACTTGTGTGAGTAGAAATTGATAATGCCGTTGAATTTCTTTGTCATTTTTTCCTTGTGAGTTTCTTTTGGAAATATCCTCTGCCCGTTGAGCCTTAACTTTCAAGTATTCTTCAATGTTGTTAGGCCTAGGATATCCTTCAACTGATGGCAAACTCCTTTTAGCAGGATCATCCTCAAAGTAGAAGGATTTTATTTCTTCTCTGACTGTTATGAGTTCAAGAGGATACTGAAAACCTGCAGGAGTGATGGTAGTGATTGGTTGTTGAACTTGAGCTGAAGAGAGAGGAACAGGGTTTGGTATTGTAACAAGTGATAGAGGTTGTGAAGAAGGATCATCATCTTTCAGAATTAGCCTTCTCCTTTTAGGTTGAGGAGAGGCTGATGATGTTTTAGGTGGATCAGTGGTGGTGATTTGAGTGGTGGTTATAGTGGTGGAAGATGGCTGACTATCAGTTGTTGAAACAACTGGTGTTTCAACCACTGTTGCCATTACAACAGATGTTGTAACATCTGTTGTCTTCTGCATTTTAGCAGGAGGTGAAGGTGGTGTTGATGATGTTTTTGGTGGTGAGGTGATCTTTGGTGGTGGTGGTAAGACAGTCGTTGTGGTGTGTGTTGAAGTGGTGTGTGTTGAAGTTGTGGCAGGTGTTTGGCTAGCAGTTGTTGAAACTACTGAAGTATCAGCAGTTGTTGATACAGCAGGTGTCACAATAGCTGTTTGGGTGGAAGATTGATGTTTGGAGCTTTTGGAAGGTGGTTTGGAAGCATGCTTTGTGGGTCTGGATGGTGTGTGTTTGGGTTCCCTCACTTTTCTAGTGAGGTTCTTTCTTTTTGGCTCAGGATTTTTATCATCCTTTGGCTCAGAAATACCCTACTCATTCAGCTCCATAAAAGCTCTTTTCTCCTCATTCCACCTGGATATATCCTTAGCCTCTCTATCTCTTTTTACACTTGCTTTTGCTTCAGCAAGTGCATTTGTGGTAACATCAATATTTTTACTACCATCTGGCAAGGGAATGTTTACAAGCATGCTTGAATTTGACCCATCAATGTACAACCCATCTTCATATCCCTTTTTCTTCCACTGCTTTATTTTCTCCCCCTTTTTGGCATTAGCTGGTGGTGGGTTATCCACAAAGATAATAGAGGGGGGAGCAGTGCCAGTGGTGTTTAGTAATTGAGCCTTTATAGCCTTGATATCAGCTTGTGTATCTAGAAACCTAGCATCCATGGCATGTCTGATCTTTTGAAGCTGAATCTCATGTTGATGATCAGCTATCTGCCTTTAATGGATAAGCAGTGGTTGAAAAAAATTCCAGAGCTCATTTGCAGCAGGTGTAGGTTGTGGTGCAGGTGCTTGAGCTGGAGCAGCAGTGGTTGGTACCTTTTGAGCTTTCAACAACTGTTGCATCAAGTCTTTAATTTCTGCAACAGTTGTATCAAGTTTATCAATTCTACCCGTCAATTCTTGGTACATTAAACCATCACCCAACTTAATGGGATCATCTGATTTCCCACAAACAGTGGTTGTAACAGTGGTTGATTCAGGGAGTGTACTCCAAAAATCATCCACTGATGCCCCTTTGTCTTGGAACTGGGGACTTCTTCCTTCAAAAAGAGAAACACTTTTTAGTGACCCAGTGTAAACTGGATACACAGGTGTTTTCAGAGAAGAAATTGCCTCCAAGGAAGTCTTATTGATGTAACCACTGTCCAAATGCAAACCAGTGGGGTTCAACACTTGTAGTGGCTGCTTCACTTGGACTACCACCAAGAGTTACTTGTAACTCAAGGGGTGTAACCTCCTTAGGTGTTGTTGTTGGTGGGTTAGCAATGATTGATACATCAGACCCAGTCACTTGTTGAGGTATGTTCTCATTGACAGGTGAGTGAGAAGGACTGGTTTGTGCCTGGTTCAAATCAATAGCATCCAACAATATTTTTGTTTGTGGGGGAATTGTGGAGGTGAGGTTGGGTGTAGAAATAGAATTGGCCCCGGGCATTGGGCTGTGGATGATGGAAGCAAGTGATTCCAGAGCATCATATTGTGGTGTCCCTATATGTACAACCTGTTCTTTTTTAGAAGAAGCAGGAGGAGTTTCAGGTATGGGTTGAGATATTTCTACCATCTGCTGTGAGGAAGTAGCAGCAGTGGTTTCTTGTGACTTTTGTACAGTCACTGGCTGTTGCTCTGGTATCTCATCCTCCAGAGTTGCCTTTGATTTGGGTTTGGGGGGCTTTTGAGTTTTCTTTGGGCGTGGCTTTTTGGTGATTTTAGGTGTGGGTTTCACAGCAGTTGTTTTGCTGCTGTGATCACCTGGAGCAGTGGGCTCAGCAGCAGATACCTGAGGAGCAGTGGTAGCTGCTAAATTTTGCTCAGGCACCACTGCTTGTGTTTTACAAGGTGTTGACATTCTTGTGAAAGTTTCGGCAGTTAAGCTGTTTATTTTAAAAGAATCACCTTGTGTTATTATATGAGCATCATCCTTACCAAATTTCTTTTGAAAGTAATTGATGCGTTGTATAGTGTTATATATATTAGGTGTATATTTTAAGCCCTTTAACACTTTTTTTAGCCAAGTTTTAAATTTATAAAACACGATATTTTCTAACATTAAACACACATATTGGCAAGTGCACCCATCGTGAGCGTAGTATAGTGTTGGTAAGATACCGAGGTCGTCCAAGGACACAAGAGCTTTTAGTACCGGTTTATCCTCAACG
The DNA here is from genome assembly GCA_030545235.1 of Helianthus tuberosus. Taxonomy (NCBI): domain Eukaryota; kingdom Viridiplantae; phylum Streptophyta; class Magnoliopsida; order Asterales; family Asteraceae; genus Helianthus; species Helianthus tuberosus. The sequence goes on along the minus strand of CM060355.1, from coordinate 137,336,347 downwards.
TCTAATCAAATCAAAAGTTTAGAAAAATGTTTTAAACTAAGAAAATAAAAACTAATTAAAATGCTGAAAAATAAAAAGAAAAACAGATAGACAAGATGAATCACTTGGATCCGACTCGTGTTTAGTGTAACCTTTGATTATTTCCGCACTTTTGCACTTATTTAAGAGATTGTCTTAGTTATTGTAGTAGGCCCCTCTTTTGGAGGTGACGTTACCCTCAACCCAGTAGTTTGAGTCAGCAAGGATACAATCCTAAAGGGTCGGATTATTGAAAGATAATTAATTAAGTTATTAATGCATATTGTGGTAGGCCCCTCTTTTGAAGGCGACGTTACCCTTGGCTAAGTAGTCTGAGTCAGCAGGGATACAGTCCTAAGTAGCCGGGTTAAAGTATTAATAGTAGTTTAACTTATGAGGGGGTCAAAGAGTTTGGACCCCCGCCATCCAATACCGTTAAGTATTCAAGGAGGTCCTACTAAATTTGACCCAGGTCCTTTGCATGATCTATACACTGAACAATGGCAAGACTCTTACCAAACCGTTCCCTTAACCCCCGACCAGGTAGCCAACATACCTCCATATAGACCGTGGAGATATGAATGGTGAAAATCTTTTATTTTATATAGACAGTAAAATAATGCCAAGACACCACAGACAAACGATAATGAAGAATCACCTTCAACATAAGAAACTAGTTATTAAAGTCATTAATACATAACCAATTAAAAAGTGCGAAAAGATTAAAAATAAAAAGTATTACACTAGACACTTTGTCTTCACCAAGTGATGTAAGAGACTTAGGCAAACATGGCCTTGATTGTCAAGAACTCTTACGATCAATCTTGGATCCCGAGACGACTCACACACTCTATGATGGACAATGGATGATGGTGGTGGATGATGGTGTTATGGTGGTGGTGGGTGGTGGGTGAAGTGTGAGAGAGGTGGTGTGCCAAGGGATGGTTTGAGCTTGAGCCAAGCACTCCTATTTATAGGCTGAACAGAAGCTCGGGCACGGCCCCGTGTCCATCCTCTTCTCTGTCTTCATTAATTGCTCTTGTCTTTATTAGTTGACCACGGCCCCGTGTCCGCTGGGCACGACCCCGTGTGCAGAAGCATATCTGTATTATCAAGATTTGCCTAGATTCTGCGAATCTTATAGTTGACCACGACCCCGTGTCCGCTGAGCACGGCCTCGTGGTGGGTGATGGAAGCTTCTACAACTTTGTCTTTTATGATGACACTTGGGCACGCCCCCGTGCTCACTGAGCACGGGGCGTGTTCAGCCTTCTGCTCTCTTGTTTTGCTTGGGAAGATGCTTTCGGGGAGGTCGGGCATGCCACGTTTGTTCCTTTTCTTGTATTTATGTTAGATTTAGCTGCCTTTTTGCTTCTTTTGTTAATTTGAGCTCATTTAATCCTGAAAATACAAAAAGAAGACAAAAACACACTTTTTCCAACATTAGTACTAAAAAGGGTTAGTTTTATGCCACAATTGATGTAATTTATATGTTGCATTTTGCACACATCAAATACCCCCACACTTGAATCTTTGCTTGTCCTCAAGCAAAACTCTTTATAATGTGGCTTCACACTCCCAAATGGAATGGGTAGAAGAGAAGGTTTTTGGGCTTGTCATAGAGTGTCGGGATTTCCAAGATTCTTTATTACGTTTTATTTTTATTTATTTACAATCCTTTTCGTTATGATTTATTTAGAACGTTTCATAAGAGAAATTACTTATTTGGGCATAGCATGCCCCTTTAAAATTTTATTTATATACAAGTTCACATACCTCACGGGAAATCACTCAACACTCGGCCGAAGATGTATTTTTGTGAGACACTCGATACCGGCATGGAACTTACTTCTACCATATGCTTGCCAAGCAATCAATCCTCATCCTTTTTAACTATACACCTTTGTAAATATCAAGAGGACTTGGGGAAGGGTTAGGCTTGGGCTAAAGGTAGGTGGTTTTGGTTAGTGGTTAGTAAAAGGGCGAAAGGCGTAAAAAGCGTCGGTTTTCGTAAGACTTTTTTTTTTTTAACTTTTTATTTTGATGAAGTATTTTTTTTTCAAACAAAGTTATTTTTGATAAACTTGTTTGTTTATTTCTTTTGGCTTCATCATCATTTTTTTTTTGAAAGTCATAGGAAAAACCGAGCTTTGTTACTAAAATAAAGGGTTTAAAATGAAAAAGGGTTTTGGTGGGTAAAAGGGTGTTTGTTTTGGGTTAAGAAATGAAAAGGTTTAGGCTCAAAGGGGTTAACTAGGGGGATTTTGGGTAGGTGGTAAAAAAAAAAGAAAAATAATGGTGTAGAAATAAAAAGGGTTAGTCCTAATGCCCCCATCATTTACTTACTCGGGTTTAAGTTGGTAAGGACCGGGAATGTATCGTCGTGGCAAGTTCTAGAGTTGTAAGAACCAAGCGGCTATTCACACAAGAAACGAAAAATGAGCATTTAGTTTAAAGATATGTATTTGTATGCTCGATAAAGGCTCAAAACTCACTTTCTGTGGGAATGGGTTTTTATGTGATCAAGTATATATAATCAAATTTTAACTAAACTTGTCATGCCTTTTCATAATTTTCTTATGTTGGTTCTTTTTATCACGACGCTATCGGTTGTAAATTTGTAAAAATATAACCTTTTAGAACTTGAAATTCCCAACTTAAACCGAGACAAGTAAAAAAAATTGAAATTTTTTTGAAAACATTTGGGGTGATTAGCGGTTCCAATAGAGTTTTGTGTAAGGCTTGTGATTAGGACTTGCAAAATTCAAGGTTTTAGCATCCCCCACACTTAAATTACACATTGTCCTCAGTGTGTCCCAAAAATAAGTTTTTCGGTTGATTAAAATGTGTAAAAGTGGGTTAAAAACAAGATTTTATGGTACTGGGTAGCTGAACACGGGGTAGTGTTGGCTGAGCACGGCCCCGTGTCCAGACTGCCAGTACCAAAAGTAAACAGAAGGCTGGGCACGGGGGCGTGTTCAGTGAGCACGGCCCCGTGTCCAGGTACCTGAACTGGGCGTTTTTCTGCAGAACCTTGAGCACGGCCCCGTGCTAAACTTGCTGTAATGAAGAAAAATGTCGGGAGACTCTGTTTTTGTGCATGGGGTGTTGGTTCAAGCTTCCCTTAGTATCCTTCACCATCCCGAGTGTTTTTATTCCTGAAAATTAAAACTAAACTAGAAAGCATAAAATTTAATCTAAACTAAAACTAAGGATAGTTCCGCGGAATGCCTCCATGGTGCGCCACGTTTATAAGGGTCCTTGGCTAGACCCACCTTATCAGGTGGTTCTGGCTCATCTTCAATTAGGGGGTCTTTATTGCCGAATGGATATTTCATTGATCGCTCAAGATCGACACTCTTTTTAAATGCCCCTAATTGAAGAGGTAGATTGTTGAACGTCCGGTTTTTCAAAGCTTCGTGAGTTTTTACAAAGGGTCGTCCCAACACTAAAGGAGCGTCATCGAGGATGACAAAGTCGGTTGGGATTACCCTTTGATTTGTTTGAACCAAGACATCCTCAACTACACCGATTGATTTTATTATTCTCCGATTAGATAGAAAAATGGGTATTTGAAGTGGAGAAAAATCACTAATACTTAATTTTTCGAAAATGTAGTTAGGCATTATGTTAACGCAAAGATCTTTATCAATCGTGACATTACTAATAAATGAATTTTGTAAAAAACATGGAACCGGTGTAATGTTAATCTCAAATGGGTCTTCTTTTATTAGCGAGGTTTGATCATTAGTTAACTTAACGCTTACCATTTCGTTAATTTTAGTGTTAGTGTTTAATTCTTTTAAAAACTTAGCATGAGTTGGAACCAAACAATGATTTTCAAAAGAAGGTGACAAGAGATTAATTTCTTCACAATTAGACTCTTCTTGAATTTTAACGTTGTCGGACTCACCTTTTTCGTTGTCTAACTCATGTGTCGGTTTTTCACTTATTTGTTCTTCCATTTTTACACTTTCAGTTATCTCTTCTTTAATTAATTCTTCTCTTACGCGGGACTCCTCTTCCCTTGCGCGAGATTCTTTTATATAGCGATCGATAACTCTAAGGTGTTCTAATATCCTATCGGTCACTTCGGTTATAGAAAAAGGATCGGGATTTTCAAAGCTTGAATCCGGTTGTTCGATCCTTTGTTCCTCATAGTACCCATATGAAGTAGATGGTTCACACCATTGTTCTTCATTGTAAGCATATGATGGATAAAGGTCATAATCTTGTTCTTCATAATACTCATATGAGGTGGGTTGTTCACGCCATGGTTCCTCATAATAAGCATACGAAGGTGGTGGTTCATATCTTGGTTCCTCAAAGTATGAGTAAGAAGGCTCATACCTTGGTTCATCAAAATATGAGTATGAGGGAGGAGGTTCATACCTATGGTCTTCATAGGATGTGTATGAAGTTAATGGCTCGTACCTGGGCTCCTCATAGTAGGTGTATGAATTGGATGGTTGATATGAGTGACTATATTGAATCGAGTGCTGATTACTACAATTAGTGCAATAGTTACCCCTATAATCATCCTCCTCATAGGTGTAGTTGTAACCTCCTGAGTATTGATCCATAAGAATCACTCAGCATACCACAACCAAGTCTCGAGATCAGAAAACAAAAATAAAAACGGAAACAGAGGCTGGACACGGCCCCGTGTACAGAATCTGTATCTGGGCGTTTTAATTAAAGTTACTGATTTCGTTGAGCACGGGGGCGTGTTCAGTGAGCACGACCCCATGTTCAAGCTACTGTATCTGGGTGTTTTATGAAAAATATGCAGCACGGCTCCGTGTTCAGTGAGCACGACCCGTGTTCAACCTACTGTAAATGCAAGACTAAACTAAAATGCAGAAAAATGTGCGAGCGTTTTGAAAAAGTTTTGAAAAACTGATTAGGCCGTCGATTTTAAGCTTTCTTAAAATCCTTGTGTCCCCGGCAACGGCGCCAAAAACTTGATGCGTTGTATAGTGTTATATATATTAGGTGTATATTTTAAGCCCTTTAACACTTTTTTAGCCAAGTTTTAAATTTATAAAACACGATATTTACTAACACTAAACACACATATGGGCAAGTGCACCCATCGTGAGCGTAGTATAGTGTTGGTAAGATACCGAGGTCGTCCAAGGACACAAGAGCTTTTAGTACCGGTTTATCCTCAACGTCTAATCAAATCAAAAGTTTAGAAAAATGTTTTAAACTAAGAAAATAAAAACTAATTAAAATGCTGAAAAATAAAAAGAAAAACAGATAGACAAGATGAATCACTTGGCTCCGACTCGTGTTTAGTGTAACCTTTGATTATTTCCGCACTTTTGCACTTATTTAAGAGATTATCTTAGTTATTGTAGTAGGCCCCTCTTTTGGAGGTGACGTTACCCTCAACCCAGTAGTTTGAGTCAGCAAGGATACAATCCTAAAGGGTCGGATTATTGAAAGATAATTAATTAAGTTATTAATGCATATTGTGGTAGGCCCCTCTTTTGAAGGCGACGTTACCCTCGGCTAAGTAGTCTGAGTCAGCAGGGATACAGTCCTAAGTAGCCGGGTTAAAGTATTAATAGTAGTTTAACTTATGAGGGGGTCAAAGAGTTTGGACCCCCGCCATCCAATACCGTTAAGTATTCAAGGAGGTCCTACTAAATTTGACCCAGGTCCTTTGCATGATCTATACACTGAACAATGGCAAGACTCTTACCAAACCGTTCCTTTAACCCCCGACCAGGTAGCCAACATACCTCCATATAGACCGTGGAGATATGAATGGTGAAAATCTTTTATTTTATATAGACAGTAAAATAATGCCAAGACACCACGGACAAACGATAAGGAAGAATCACCTTCAACATAAGAAACTAGTTATTAAAGTCATTAATACATAACCAATTAAAAAGTGCGAAAAGATTAAAAATAAAAAGTATTACACTAGACACTTTGTCTTCACCAAGTGATGTAAGAGACTTAGGCAAACATGGCCTTGATTGTCAAGAACTCTTACGATCAATCTTGGATCCCGAGACGACTCACACACTCTATGATGGACAATGGATGATGGTGGTGGATGATGGTGTTATGGTGGTGGTGGGTGGTGGGTGAAGTGTGAGAGAGGTGGTGTGCCAAGGGATGGTTTGAGCTTGAGCCAAGCACTCCTATTTATAGGCTGAACAGAAGCTCGGTGTTGGGATCGAACCCTATCAGAGGAACAAATAATTAAAGCCAAAACTGGATCAGAGCAGTGGATCCAGAATAAGCAGATGTTTACATACAAGTCTCTCCCCTTGAAAGTGATTTCAACATCTGCTGATCGTGCAAACTGCTGACCTACAACTGCTGCTCAAGTAAAGATCTGATGAAAGACTAAAGCCCTGCTGATTCTATCTACTGCCTTGAGTCAAGCACTGCTGATCCGGACAAGTACTGCTGGGTTCACAGCAGTGGAAAGTTGCAGCAGCTGATCTATAGTCTGTTTTGTAATGTAATGAAATAGCAGTAGTTAACATAGCAGTGTTTGTATAGATCAGAGGTAAGAGTTTGTTAGAAGGTTAGATGTCACTTTCATGGTGACGTCAGCTAAGATGCTCAGTGGTTTGCTAGTGCCTATAAATAGTTCAGTACTTTGTACTGTTCTATCAGCTCTTTTGCATCATCGTCTTCTTTGCATGAACAAACAACTGAGCTCTGGCTGAGGGGGAGTTTGCATTCATTCATCAATCATTGTAATCGTTATTGAAATAAATTCAATCTTCTGATTCATTGTGAAAAGATGTTTGATCAAAGTATTACTCTCGTTTGATTGTATGCAAAGTTTGTTTTCATCATAATTCCGCTGCACACTCATCCATTTTCATTTAATTACAAACACAAAATACAATCAGAATCAAACTCAGATCCAACAATTGGTATCAGAGCTTGGACAGTCAAATTTGATTTAATAATCATTTTGACATAAATAGTTCAGCTCAAAAAAGTTGATATCGATAATTTGTTCGTTTTAGTTGAAAAACAGAGCAAGGTTTAATCACCATTAAAGTTGATTAATCAGTGTCTGTAAAACAACCAAGATGACGTCACAATCACAGGATGATAAGAATAATGTTGGCTCGCTTTTTAAACCACCTATGCTTAAGAGAAATGAATACAACATCTGGGAGCGAAGGATGGGTCACATCCTTGCTCAACAGAACACTGGATGTTGGAGGTCTGTCGTTTTTGGACCCCATGTTCCTATGGTGCCAAGTGCTGAGGATCCAAAGAAGAATGTACCAAAACCTTATGAAAACTATACTGAAACTGATTTTCAAAAGTTCGAATTGGATGCCAAAGCATTTAGCATCATAGCATTTGCATTACCAAATGAGATCTATGATGGACTGTTGCATTGCAACAGTGCAAAAGAGCTATGGGATGCTTTGAAGGAACAGTTTGGGGGTACTGAAGAAGTTATTGAAAACAATAGGGAAATTCTGAATCAGCAGTATGAAACCTTTTGTCACATTAAGGGTGAAACATTGACCCAACAATTTGAACGGTTCAGTTGTCTCATCAGTGAGCTAAGACTTGTTAAGGTTGAATTTCCAAAATCAACCCAAAATAGCAGGTTTCTTAGATCACTACCTGATAAATGGGACACAATTGCATTTGTGACTAGAAACTCTGTTGAGTTCAAAGATCTGACCCTGACCCAACTTCATGGTAGACTCCTGACCTATGAAAGGGAGTTGAACCAGAAAAAGAAGCTGCAAGAGTCTGGGAAAGCTACTGATGATTACTCATTCGGTAGCACAGCTCTTCTGGGTCAGGAAGAATCTGGTGGCAGTAGTAAGGAACAGGGTTATGATCATTTCATTGATATAACAGCTGGTGGTAACTTTACCAAGCCTGATTCTCACTCTGCAAACTATGCTTTCACTGCAAACACTGAAAACCAGATGTCAGATAATTTATGCTTTGAACTCAATGATTTACAACATTTTGATCCCACTGACTTAGAGGAAATGGACATCCTGCACCAATTGGCTTTGCTCAGTGTTAGAACTAGCAAATTCTACAAAAGAACAGGGCGAAAATTCCCAGGTTTACATGGGAATCTGAGGGTTGGGTTGGATAAATCGAAAATCAAGTGTTACAAGTGTAATAGGTTGGGACATTTCGCTAGGGAATGCAGGAGTCAAACTACTGGTCCTATAATCACTCACCCTAGCTCAAATCCTAGACCTCAAAACCAAAGCACTGTGCACTATACCCAATATACCCCTGCAGCCCATGTTAACACTGCTCATTATGCTGCTGCCCCTGTGCCTGTGCACTATGTCCAAACCACTGTTCCACAGATCCAATATGTTCAAACCCCTGTCCCCCAGGCACAAGTGCAACCTGCACCTCAAACTGCTGCTCCAGCAGTGGTACAACCAGATCAGCAAAGCTTTTTCACTCAAGGCTTTGTTGACTTGAGCAGTATGCCTGATGAGCTTAGTGATGAAAATTTTGCACTCTATGCTTCTAATGAATCTTCTAATGATAAATTTTGTTTGATGGCATTAGAGTCAATACCAGAGGGGATTGAAACTGAAGGTGAACAACTAAGTGATGAAACAGTGGATGAGGTGACTGAAGCAGTTGTTAATGCAGTTGCTGGTGAACTGCTGCTGGGAGAAAATTCAGAAACCCTGATTGAACCACTGACAGATCCATGGTCCAAAGAGGACAAAGAAGAAGAGAAAATTGAGAAAGCAGGTGTGAAAGAAGAAAGAGCTGATGATGAAGAAAATCCTCAATGTGATTGTGCAATGATGGCTGCTGCCAAGGTATCACCTCAAGTTCTTGAAAAACTGTGTTCTGACAATTGCATTATTGCTTTTGCTAACATCAAAGAGGTAAATGAAAACCTTCGGGATAAAATCTTAACTGATGAAGTCAAATTTGAAAGATCTTTAAAAGAACTTAAAAACAAATTGACTGAAAAGGAAAAAGAGATCAGCAGTTTGAAAGAAGAACAAAGCATAACCAAAACTCAACTCCAAACTATGGTAGAAAAATACCAAGTTTGCAAAAAGGAGTTGGAGTCCACCCAGATCACATGTGAGAGATGGGTGGAATCATGCAAAGGGTATGAGGTTATGCTTGAAAAACAGATAAAAAGTAATGTGATATTTGGTGTTGGTTATAGAAAACATGATGATGAAACCACTGCTTTTGGAAAATCTGTTCAAACCACTGATGTAACCACTGAGTTCATCCCCACAAACAAGAATGGCCAAGAATTGAAAATCACTGACAAACTTGGTAACAAAATCACACTTGACAGACCAATGGGATCCTCTACTTTTGAGGAGCTTGAAGATTATCAGTTTAAACCAAAATGGTCTGATGAGTGTGATATTCTTGAAAATTTCAAGCCAATGGACTTTACATCAACTGATGGTGTTAAAGCACCAAAAGCTAAGGTCATACCTCTCAAGGACATCCCAGCAGTGGTTAAAACCTCTGCTGCAAAGGAGTCTAAAAAGAGAAAGAAGAAAGAAAAAATTGATAACTTGTTTTGTGAATTCTGTGAGAAAAGGAATCATCTAACAAAAGACTGTTTCCACTTAAAAGCTTATAATTTAAACAGAACAAGTGTCATTGTTTCAGCAGAAAGTTGCATTGTTTGTGGTAAAACAAACCACAAAACTCAAGCATGTGTGTATCTCAAAAACTTTGATGTGAAAAAGAATAAGTACATTGCTAAAACATCCTTGAGTCCATCATCACCATCAACATCTGTCAAATTCACCAAGAAACAACCACTGTTTGTGCCAGTTCAAACAGCTGTCACAAAACAACTGAACCAAACATCTGTCATAAGAGATGTTCAGGTTACTGATGCACCCCCTGCCAATCAATTCAGAAAAGGCAAAGAAAAACAGTCTTACCAAAGGATTCCACACGTTTATGAGACCTACAAAAGGCCCTCTAAACCTAAAGTGAACAGGCATCCTTTTGGTTACCAACAGGTGATTGGTCAAGACCCCCAACAGTGGTTAGCAAGAAACAGTACTAAAACTGTCCAAACCCCTGACCTAACCACTGTCCATCATTCTGCATCCATCCCAGACACTGTTGAGACCCCATCCAAAGCCTTGCTGGCTTTGGAGACCCTAATGAACTAATCCTTTTACTTCATGTGAAGGGAGCTTCTGCATGCTTTGATAGTCTTTGGTATGTAGATAGTGGAGGCTCCAGGCACATGACAGGATGTAAAGCCCTCCTCAAAGACTTTAAAATCCATGGAGGGGGTGATATATCCTTTGGTAATAATAGTAAAGGGAAAGTTTTGGGGTCTGGTACAGTGCAGTCTGGAAATGTAAAATTTGAAAATGTCAATCTGATAGACAATCTAAAATTCAACCTTCTGAGTGTGTCCCAAATGAGTGACAAAGGGTTTGGGTCATTCTTCACAAAAGATTGTTGTAGGATTGTTGGACCAGAAATGGTCAAAAAGATTGAAGCAATAATCAAAACTGGTCAAACAAAACTTGTTGCTCAAAGAAGTGGCAATGTTTATGTTGTTGATATGTCAAAAAAGTGTCCCAGAGCTGATGCCTGTCTGTTCTCAGCTGCCTCTAACAAAGAGACAGAACTTTGGCACAGAAGGCTGGGGCACACAAATCTTAAGACAATCACTGAAATTTCAAAAAATGGTTTGGTGAGAGGCCTACCACAAAAACCGTTTTCATGCCCTGAACATTGCATTTCCTGCTTAAAAGGAAAACAGCATAAAAGTTCTTACAAGTCCATTGAAAAGTCCAAAACAACCCAGTGTTTGCAAATGCTACACATGGATTTGTTTGGCCCAGTTCAAGTCATGAGCCTCAAAAAGAAAAGATATTGTTTGGTTATTGTTGATGACTTTTCTAGGTTTACATGGACTTTCTTTTTACACTCAAAAGATGACACTGCAGACATTTTGCAAGACTTTGTGACACATGTTGAAAAGCAATTTGACCTTCCAGTGAAAAGCTTCAGGAGTGACAATGGCACAGAATTTAAAAATAAGGATTTGGATGCCTTCTGTGTGAAGAAAGGGATTGTAAGGCAGTACAGCATCCCTAGGACACCAGAGCAAAATGGGGTTGTTGAAAGAAAGAACAGAACTTTGATTGAGGCTGCCAGAACTATGCTTGCAGATTCAGGTTTGCCATTAACTTTCTGGGCAGAGGCAGTAAACACAGCTTGCTATGTCCAGAACAGAGTTTTAATAAACCCCAGGCACAAAAAGACTGCTTATGAAATTCTGTATAAAATCAAACCACTGATCTCATATTTCAAGGTGTTTGGCTGCCCATGCTTTATTTTGAACTTAAAAGATTCCATTTCAAAATTTGCAGCCAAAATTGATTGTGGTTATCATCTGGGATACTCAACCACTGCCAAGGCTTACAAAGTGTTCAATACACGGACCAAGGCAGTGGAGGAGACTTTGAATGTTAAGTTCAATGAACTTTCATCAATGAAAATCCCAGCAAATCCTGCAGATCTGTTTGATCTTGAAAAATTTACTTTTGAAAATACTGCTGTCAAGACTAACAGTGCAGGTCCATCAGAGGATACAACACCAGACTATGGGTATGAAATCATCATCCCTCAAAGGTCTGCCACAAAGGGAAAAGCATCAGCTGTTCAAAACAGTTGTCAAAGCTCAACCACTGCTACCTCAACAGTTGTTGACCAAAGTAGCCCATCAACCACTGCTTCCACATCCTCAAACACTGCTAACAAAAGTCCTCAAACAGTGGATAAAAGCCAGCAGTTGTCCACTTCATTACCTCCTATTCCACCACCTTTTGAAGCCACTGCTGGATCATCAAAGTCCCCAGCAGTGGTTAGCTCAGATGACACACATTTGCAGCCTTCACCAACAAATGCCATCATCCCATACCAAGGAGATTTAATCTTCTTGAGATCTCATCCACCTGATCAAATCATTGGCAACATCAATGAAGGGGTGCTCACAAGAAGCCAAACCCAAAATATTTGTCTTTTTGCTGGTTTTCTATCACTCCATCAGCCAGTCAAGTACCAAGAGGCACTAAAAGACAATAGCTGGGTAGAAGCCATGCAAGAGGAGCTCCAACAGTTTAAAAGACAACAAGTATGGGAGCTTGTACCACTGCCAGAAGTGGTTAGTCCCATTGGCACAAAGTGGGTCTTCAAGAACAAAATGGATGAAAGGGGTATTGTTGTCAAGAATAAAGCCAGGCTTGTGGTTCAACTTTACAGACAGGAAGAGGGGATTGATTATGATGAAACATTCGCCCCTGTTGCAAGATTGGAAGCCATTAGACTGTTCCTGGCCTTTGCTGTCAACCACAACATGAAGGTGTTTCAAATGGATATCAAAAGTGCTTTCCTCTATGGTACAATTCAAGAAGAGGTATATGTTTGTCAACCTCCAGGTTTTGAGGATCCATTTTATCCAGATCATGTCTACAGGCTAAACAAAGCCTTGTATGGCCTGAAACAAGCACCAAGGGCCTGGTATGAAACTCTTTCCAACTTCCTTCTCTCAAATGGTTTCAAAAGAGGTACCATTGATAAAACACTGTTTCTAAAATGGAGAGGGAAGGATTTAATGATTGTCCAGATTTATGTGGATGACATTATTTTTGGAAGCACATGTAACTCAATGTGTGAAGAGTTTAGAGAACTCATGACAGCTGAGTTTGAAATGAGTGCAATGGGTGAGCTGCAATGCTTTCTTGGTCTCCAAGTACAGCAAATGCAAAATGGAACTTTCATTCATCAAAGCAAATATGCTAAAGAACTTTTGACCAAATTTGATATGAATGATTGTAAACCATGCAGCACACCCATGGCAACAAATAAGCTGGTCATGTCTGATGAAAAAGATGAGCTGATTGACCAAACACTTTATAGAAGCATGATTGGGTCCTTATTGTACCTAACTGCATCTAGACCAGACATCATGTTTGCAACATGTGTTTGTGCAAGAAGTCAATCAGCTCCCAGAAAATCAAATCTCATTGCTGTAAAAAGGATATTCAGATACATAAAAGGTGCTCCCACACTTGGTATCTGGTATCCAGCTAATGGGAATTTCAAGCTTTCAGGCTTTTCAGACAGTGACTTTGCTGGATGTAACACCACAAGGAAGTCCACATCAGGAGGGTGCCAGTTTCTAGGTGATTGCTTGGTTTCTTGGCAAAGCAAAAAGCAAGCAGCAGTTTCAACATCCACTGCTGAGGCTGAATACATTGCTGCTGCAAGCTGTACAGCCCAACTCCTGTGGCTTCAAAATCAGTTACTGGATTTTGGTATCACTGCCTTAAAGACACCACTCATGTTGGACAGCCAGGCAGCAGAAAATATCATCAAAAATCCAGTTTCTCACTCTACCACCAAACACATCGACACCAGACATCACTTTGTGAGGGATTGCTATGAAAAATGTTTGATTTCTCTGCATCATGTCCCAACAAAGACCAACTGGCAGATGTGCTCACAAAAACACTTGATACAGCCACTTTTGAAAGCTTGGTCTCTAGGATTGGGATGCTAAACATGGAATAACAAGCAACATCTTGTTTTTCTATGAATAAAAGTAACAGAATGTTTTCAGAAAATCAAAAATCCATCCTTAAAAATAGCTAACAATGAAATTTTCATTAAAATCCTTAAAAGTCTGCCACAACCACTGATTGTTCAAAAGACTGCTCTACTTCAAAAGCCTGTCCACTGCTGAAAGTCAACCCCTGTTCTCTCATTCCTTTGATAAACTCTGTTGTTCAAAAGCAGTGTCTTATCCACTGATAGTGAAAATCATCCACTGCTTTACTACCACTGCTTCCATCAGTCACTTTCATAAAAGTACTGTCCTTCACTTTCATCAGGGGTTGTCACGTGGGCAGTACATAGTGGTCAGACCTTTTGTAACGGCTGCCACGTCAGCATTCACTTTCTTCCCTATAAAAATCCCCCACTCACCACCAAAACAGGGTTTTACTGTCGAATTGAATTGTTAAAAATTCTCTTCTCAAAGCAGTTTTTCATCTCATCTTTCACAAATTTCTTCGATCATTCTCTTCAAAAATGACAAAATCGAAGCCATCTGCAAAACCCACATCCAAATCATCATCGAAAACAGCCTCTCAAAAGGCAATCTCCACGGAAATCCCATATAAATCATCTCACAATCTCCTGGGTCTTCTCACAAAACCAGGAACCACCAATGTTTTCGATTCCATCATTGACACCATGGCAAAATCAAAGTACAAAACTTTGTTCACCGCCAATGCACCAATCTATTTGGAGACCCAAAGGGAGTTCTGGAAGAATGCAACCCTTGACAAACAAGGAGACTCTGCAACCACCATACACTCTTCTATAAAGGGTAAAGCTGTCCAAATCACGCCACAATCCATTTCAGAGGTCTTTCAACTCGATGATCAGGAAGGTAAAACTTCTTTCACTAAAAACGAGTTACAAACTGACTTCATTGAAAGAGGGTATGAAGCCACAATGATGAAGAAACTTACCTTACAAAAAGGTTATTTTCCTTCTGCAACCAGATTTTTATTTCATACCCTCCTACTATATGTTTCAAACAAAACCACTTCTTTCAATGAAATCCCTTTAAAGATTCAAAATCTGGGATATGCAATTCTTCAAGAAGAAAATTTTAACTATTCTCGGGAAATCTTTAAAGATTTGGTTAATAATGTTGAAACAAAATCATTCTTACTGTTTCCAAGGTTTTTAAGTTACTATTTTGAAAAGAAATTCAGTAAGGATGATTTAGCATCAATAATTCAAGGTGATTCTACTAAAATAAACAGTTTAACAACTGAAACTTTTTCAAGAATGTTAGCACCTTGCAAAACACAAGCAGAGATGCCTGAGCAGATTTTAGCAGCTACCACTGCTCCTCAGGTATCTGCTGCTGAGCCCACTGCTCAAGGTGATCAAAGCAGCAGCACAACTGCTTTGAAACCCACACCTACAAATCCCAAAAGGCCAAACAAAAAGAAAAATCAAAAACCCCCCAAACCAATCAAAAAGGCAACTCTGGAGGATGAGATACCAGAGCCACTGCCTGTGACAGCACAAATGTCACAAGAAACCACTGCTGCTGCTTCCTCACAGCAGTTGGTACAAATATCTCAACCCATAACCGAAACTCCTCCAGCTTCTTCACAAAAAGAACAGGTTGTACACATAGGGCCACCACATCATGATGCTCTGAAACCACTTGGTTTCATCATCCACAGCTCAATGCCCGGAGCAAATACTATTTCTACACCAAACCTCACATCCAAATGACTGTGCCTGATGTATCATTCCTTGCTAACCCACCAACACAACCTGGGGAGGTTACACCCCTTGAGTTACAAGTAACTCTTGGTGGTAATCCAAGTGAAGCAGCCACTACAACTGTTGAACCCACTGGTTTACAGTTGGACAGTGGTTACATCAATAAGACTTCCTTGGAGGCAATTCCTTTTATAGCACCTCTGCCAACCACCAGTGGATTTATTTATCCTACTGGCAACATTAAAAGGTTGTCAAGTGTTGAAGGGAGAAGACCCCAGTACCAAGAAAAAGGGGCATCAGTGGTTAATGTTTGGAGTATACTCCCTACCTCTACCACTGATAAAACCACTGTTAGTGGGAAATCAGATGATCCCATTAAATTGGGTGATGGTTTAAAGTACCAGAAATTGACGGATCGTGTTGAAAAGCTTGATAACTCTGTTGCAGAACTCAAAGATATGCTACAACAGTTGTTACAAGTACAAAAGGTACAATCAACTGCTATTCCATCTCAAGCACCTGCTCCACAACAGGTACCTGCTACAAATGAGCTCTGGAATTTATTTCAACCTTTTCTCCATTAACAAGCACAAATAGCAGATCAGCAACATGAAAAACATGTTCAACAGCTGAGAAATGCAATGGAGTCCAGGTTCATGAACACTCAGGCTGATCTAAAGGCTCTCAAAACTCATATCCTGCACACCACTGGCACTGCTCCTCCAATAGTTCTATTCATTGATCAACTTCCCCCAGATAATGCCAAAAAGGGGGAGAAAATTCAGGAGTGGAAAAAGAAGGGAATAGATGATGGTCTCTACATTGAACCAGAAAATGCAAACATGACCAAACAGATCCCTCTGCCAGATGGAAGCAAGAAAATTGATGTGACCACAAATGCACTGGCAGAAGCAGTTGCAAGTGTAAAAAGGGATAGAGAGGCCAAAAAGAAAGCCAGGGTGGATTATCCGGATCAGGGTACTTCAGGGTCAAAAGATCATGAAAATCTTGTTGATGAAAAGAAGAAGCCTTCAAGAAGAGTAAGGCTACCCAAATCCATTCCAACCAGACGTTCAAAGTCTGCTCCAAAACCACCATCTAAAATAGTTGTTGTAACTCCTGTTGTACCCACTGCTGTTGGTACTTCAGTGGTTTCAACATCTGCTCCCACTTCAACACACACTACAGTCACTGCTTTACCACCATCACCACCAAAAACAAAATCACCTCCTGCCAAAAGGCAGAGACAGCAGTTGTTATAACATCTGTTGTAAAGACAACAGTGGTTGGAACACCAGTTGTTTCAACAACTGTTAGTCAATCACAAACCACTGCCACTACATCCACCACCACTGTTCCATCCAAAACATCATCAGCCCCTCCTCAAACAAAGAGGAGAAGGCTAATTCTCAAAGATGATGACACTTCACCACCACAAACATCTTCAAAATCTTTAGCTCTTGTCACAATACCAAAGCCAGTTCCTCTCTCTTCAGTTCAAATGTACAAACCCTTACCTCCTGCAGGTGTTCAATTTCCTCTTGAACTAGCAGCTGTTAGAGAAGAAATAAAATCTTTTTACTATGAGGATGACCCTGCCAAAAGGAGTTTGCCATCAATAAAAGGATATCACTGGCCTAAAAATGTTGATGAATATTTGGAAATCAAGGCCAAGCAAGCAGAGGATATCTCAAAAAGAAACACACAAGGGAAATCTGACAAAGAAATTTCAAAAAACTATCAATATTTGCTCACACAGGTCAGATCCCTAGAACAATTTGCAAAAAATGTCAGTCAACAAATTTCAGAAAGAGCAGCTGAAACTTTGAAGAAAGACTACATTGAAAGCATCATGGCTCACAAGAAGTACAAAGGAGAGAGATACATGTACAAAGAGTGGACTGTTCCTGAGCTTGAAAATGAAGCAGCAAGGATTCAAGACATGATAAAAAGGAAAGTCACTCACACTCCTCCTGACTGGGCAAAGTTTAGAAAGAATGTACCTGACAAACAGGTAGAACTGAAAAGAATGAAAGAAGAACTGGTTGCTGCTGAATATGGAAACAAAAGACAAATTGCTAGATGGAAAGAAGATGTGGTCAGGATCACCTACAAAAGGTTGGAGGAACTAAGAAAGAAAGATCCAAATGTTTCTCAAAAGCCTGACTATCCTGAAGCAGAGGTTTCAAAAAGACCTACAAAGCTGCAAATTAGGAGAGCCACTGCTCCAACTGGTGCTGCCATCTATAAAAGAAGGTCACACAAACAGTTGGGAGGTGAAACCATCCAAGAGATGATAAAAGGAGATGACCTTGTAAAAGAAGGCATTAAGAAAATGATCATAGAAACTCTTGGTTTGGATAAAACTGAAAATACTACTCAGCCAGTTATGAATAGGCCAGCCTCACCAAATACCTCTGCAAATAAACATCTCCCAAGAAACCCACCAGACTCAAAAATACAAAAGTAGGAAACTGACAAACAGACCTGCGTATTGACTTTGCTCAGGTCTGGTGGAGAAGTGGAGAAAATATCAAGGGAACAAGCTCTTGGCCTGAGTCTTGAAGATTTGCAGGATCTCCTTGATCTTCCACTTAGCAGGGATGATGAAGACACAGATGCCCTAGACTTTGAACTACAATTTAAAGGTCAGATAAGGGAACTGTTGATGAGGCAATAAAGATTTCTACAATAATGAAGAGTTTTGGCATTATCTGTTCTAGGGGGAGATTGTTGGGATTGAACCCTATCAGAGGAATAGATAATTAAAGCCAAAACTGGATCAGATCAGTGGATCCAGAATAAGCAGATGTTTACATACAAGTCTCTCCCCTTGAAAGTGATTTCAACATCTGCTGACCTCCTATCTGCTGATCGTGCAAACTGCTGACCTACAACTGCTGCTCAAGTAAAGATCTGATGAAAGACTAAAGCCCTGCTGATTCTATCTACTGCCTTGAGTCAAGCACTGCTGATACGGACAAGTACTGCTGGGTTCACAGCAGTGGAAAGTTGCAGCAGCTGATCTATAGTCTGTTTTGTAATGTAATGAAATAGCAGTAGTTAACATAGCAGTGTTTGTACAGATCAGAGGTAAGAGTTTGTTAGGAGGTTAGATGTCACTTTCATGGTGACGTCAGCTAAGATGCTCAGTGGTTTGCTAGTGCCTATAAATAGTTCAGTACTTTGTACTGTTCTATCAGCTCTTTTGCATCATCGTCTTCTTTGCACGAACAAACAACTGAGCTCTGGCTGAGGGGGAGTTTGCATTCATTCATCAATCATTGTAATCGTTATTGAAATAAATTCAATCTTCCGATTCATTGTGAAAAGATGTTTGATCAAAGTATTACTCTCGTTTGATTGTATGCAAAGTTTGTTTTCATCATAATTCCGTTGCACACTCATCCATTTTCATTTAATTACAAACACAAAATACAATCAGAATCAAACTCAGATCCAACACTCGGGCACGGCCCCGTGTCCAGTGGGCACGGCCCCATGTCCATCCTCTTCTCTGTCTTCATTAATTGCTCTTGTCTTTATTAGTTGACCACGGCCCCGTGTCCGCTGGGCACGACCCCGTGTGCAGAAGCATATCTGTACTATCAAGATTTGCCTAGATTCTGCGAATCTTATAGTAGACCACGACCCCGTGTCCGCTGAGCACGGCCTCGTGGTGGGCGATGGAAGCTTCTACAACTTTGTCTTTTATGCTGACACTTGGGCACGCCCCCGTGCTCACTGAGCACGGGGCGTGTTCAGCCTTCTGCTCTCTTGTTTTGCTTGGGAAGATGCTTTCGGGGAGGTCGGGCATGCCAGGTTTGTTCTTTTTCTTGTATTTATGTTAGATTTAGCTGCCTTTTTGCTTCTTTTGTTAATTTGAGCTCATTTAATCCTGAAAATACAAAAGGAAGACAAAAACACACTTTTTCCAACATTAGTACTAAAAAAGGGTTAGTTTTATGCCACAATTGATGTAATTTATATGTTGCATTTTGCACACATCAGTAATAACTTAGAAATCTTGGAAAAGTAAGAATGGCTTTTTATCAACATTTTTAACCAAATCATTAAAGATTTCCTGGGAGTAATTTAAATTTTCATTTTGTAAAATAGCATATCCCAGGTTTTGAATCTTTAATGGTATCTCATTGAAAGCAGTTGTTTTGTTTGAAACACACATTAAAAGGGTATGGAACAAAAATCTTGTTGAAGGTGGAAAACTACCTTTTTGTAAGGTATCCTTTTTCATTGTATCTGCATACCCCCTTTCAAGGAAATCAGTTTTTAACTCGTTTTTGGGAAAAGAAATGTTAAATTGCTGATCATCGAGTTCAAAGACTTCCGAGATGGATTGTGGTGTGATTTTGACTGCTTTACCCATTCGAGAAGAGTTAATGGCTATGACGTCTTCGCCTTGTTTTTCAAGAGTGACATTTTTCGAAAACTCTCTCTGGGTTTTCCGGTAAATTGGAGCATCTGCTGTCAACAAAGTTTTGTACTTTGAAGACGACATAGTGTCAATGATGGAATCGAAGGTATCGGTGGTGCCTGGTTTTGTAAGGAGACCCAGATAATTGTGAGGAGCTTTGTATGGAATTTCAATGGGTGTGGTAGCCATTTGAGTGGCCTCTTTAGAAGATGATTTTGAAGTGGATTTCACAGATGACTTTGATTTTGTCATTTTGAAGAAGGAAATCGATGAAGGATTTGAGAGAAAGAGATGGAAACTGCTTTGAGAAAGGAATTTTTGTGAATTCGATTCGACAGTAAAACCCTGTTTGGGGGTTTTGCTCAGGGTTTTATAGAGAAAAAGTGAATGCTGACGTGGCAGCGGTTAGAAAATATCTGACCACTATGTACTGTCCACGTGCCAACCCCTGATGAAATGAAGGATACGTGTTTTTATGAAAACCACTGATGGAACAAGATCAGTGGTTGTAACGGTAATAATGAAGGCAGTGGGTGATTTTTACTATCAGTGGATAGCATATCAGTGGATAAAAACATTGATTTTAGACAACAGTGCTTATAAAGGAAATGAGAGTACAGGGGTTGACTTTCAGCAGTGTACAGACTTTTAAGTAGAACAGACTTTTAAGTAGAACAGACTTTTAAGTAGAACAGACTTTTAAGTAGAACAGACTTTTGAACAAAACAGTGGTTATGGAAGACTTTTAAGGATTTAATGAAAATTTCATTTTTAGCTATTTTTAAGGATGGATTTTTGATTTTCTGAAAACATTTTAATGCTTTTATTCATAGAAAAACAGGATTTTGCCTGTTATTCCATGTTTAGCATGCCAATCATAGAGATCAAGCTTTCAAAGGTGGATGTGTCTAATGCTTTGGTTAGCACATCTGCCAGCTGATCTTTAGTTGGAACATGGTGCAGAGAAATCAAACCTTTTTCATAGCAATCCCTCACAAAGTGATGTCTGATATCAATGTGCTTGGTGGTTGAATGGGAAACTCGATTTTTGATGATATTTTCTGCTGCCTGACTATCCAACATGAGAGGAGTCTTTAGGGCAGTGATACCAAAATCCAGCAACTGGTTTTGAAGCCAAAGTAGTTGGGCTGTATAGCTTGCAGCAGCTATATACTCTGCCTCAGCAGTGGATGTGGAAACAGCTGCTTGCTTTTTGCTTTGCCAAGACACTAAGCAACTGCCTAGGAATTGGCACCCTCCTGAAGTGGACTTCCTTGTCTTGTCACATCCAGCAAAGTCACTATCTAAGAAACCTGAAAGCTCAATTTTACCATCAGCTGGATACCAGATACCAAGTGTGGGAGCACCTTTTAGGTATCTGAATATCCTTTTTACAACAATAAGGTTTGACTTTCTTGGGGCTGATTGGGATCTTGCACAAACACATGTTGCAAACATAATGTCTGGCCTAGATGCAGTTAGGTACAATAAAGACCCAATCATGCTTCTATATAAAGTTTGATAAACCAAATCATCCTTCTCATCAGACATGACTATTTTATTGGTTGCAATGGGTGTACTGCATGGCTTACAATCATCCATCTCAAATTTCTTCAAAAGTTCTTTGGCATATTTGCCTTGATGGATAAAAGTGCCATTTTGCAGTTGTCTTACTTTGAGACCAAGAAAGCACTGGAGTTCACCCATTGCACTCATTTCAAACTCAGCTGTCATGAGTTTCCTAAACTCTTCACACATTTTGTTACATGTGCTTCCAAAAATGATGTCATCCACATAAATCTGGACAATCATCAAATCCTTTCCTCTCCATTTTAGAAACAATGTTTTATCTATTTTACCTCTTGTGAAACCAATGGAAAGTAGAAAGGTGGAAAGAGTTTCATACCAGGCCCTTGGTGCTTGTTTCAAGCCATACAAAGCTTTATTTAGCTTGTAGACATGATTTGGATTAAATGGATCCTCAAAGCCTGGAGGTTGACAAACATATACCTCTTCTTGAATCTTACCATAGAGGAATGCACATTTGATATCCATTTGATACACCTTGATGTTGTGGTTGACAGCAAAGGCCAGGAATAATCTGATAGCTTCAAGTCTTGTTACAGGAGCAAATGTTTCATCATAGTCAATGCCCTCTTCCTGTCTGAACCCTTGAACCACAAGCCTGGCTTTATTCTTGACAACAATACCCCTTTCATCAGTTTTATTTTTGAAGACCCATTTTGTGCCAATAGGACTCACACCCTCTGGAAATGGTACAAGCTCCCAAACTTGTTGTCTTCTAAACTGTTGGAGCTCCTCTTACATGGCTTCTACCCAGCTGTTGTCTTTTAGTGCCTCTTGGTACTTGACTGGCTGATGGAGAGATAGGAAACTAGCAAAAAGACAAATGTTTTGGGATTGACTTCTTGTGAGCACCCCTTCATTGATGTTGCCAATGATTTGGTCAGGTGGATGAGATTTCAAGAAGATAATATCTCCTTGGTATGGAACAATGGCATTAAGTGGGGAGGGCTACAGATGTGAATCATCTGAGCTAACCACTGCTGGTGACTTTGATGATCCAGCAGTGGCTTCAAAAGGTGGTGGAATAGGAGGTAATGGTGTGGACACATGCTGACTTTGATCCACTGTTTGAGGACTTTTATCAACAGTGTTTGATGATGTGGAAGCAGGGGTTAATGGGCTACTTTGATCAACAACTGTTGAGGTAGCAGTGGTTGAACTTTGACAGCCGTTTTGAACATCTGCTGCTCTTCCACTTGATGCAGACTTTTGTTGTGGAATGATGATTTCATATCCATAGTCTGATGATGAATTTTCTGATGGACCTGCATTGTTAGACTTGACAGCAACACTTTCAAATGTGAATTTATCAAGATCAAATAAGTCTGCAGGATTTGCTGGGATTTTCATTGATGAAAGTTCATTGAACTTTACATTCAAAGTCTCTTCCACTGTCTTAGTCCTTGTGTTAAACACTTTGTAGGCCTTAGAAGTGGTTGAGTATCCCAGATGATAACCACAATCAATTTTGGCTGCAAACTTTGAGATAGAATCTTTTAAGTTTAAAATGAAGCATGGGCAGCCAAAAACCTTGAAATATGAAATCAATGGCTTTATTTTATACAGCAGTTCATAGGCAGTCTTTTGATGCCTGGGGTTGATTAAAACTCTGTTTTGGACATAGCAAGCAGTGTTTATTGCCTCTGCCCAAAAAGTTAATGGCAAACCTGAATCAGCAAGCATGGTTCTGGCAGCCTCAATGAAGGTCCTATTATTTCTTTCAACAACCCCATTTTGTTCTGGTGTTCTTGGAATGTTGTATTGCCTCACTATTCCTTTTGACACACAGAAATCATCTAACTCCTTGTTCCTGAACTCTGTGCCATTATCACTTCTGAAGATTTTTACTGGCAAGTCAAACTGCTTTTCAACCTGTTTCACAAAGTCTTGCAGAATGCATGCAGTCTCATCTTTTGAGTGTAAAAAGTAAGTCCATGTAAACCTAGAAAAGTCATCAACAATAACCAAACAATATCTCTTTTTCTTAAGACTCATGACTTTAACTGGGCCAAACAAATCCATATGAAGCATTTGCAAACATTTGGTTGTTTTGGACTCATCAATTGATTTGTATGAGCTTTTATGTTGTTTTCCTTTTAGGCAGGAAACACAATGCTCAGGACAGGTGAACAGTTTTTGAGGTAAACCTCTTACTAACCCATGTTTTGAGATGGCAGAGATTGTCTTGAGATTTGTGTGCCCCAGTCTACTGTGTCATAATTTTGTCTCTTTGTTTGAGGCAGCTGAGAACAGACAGGCATCAGTCCTGGGGCTCTCTTTTGACATATCAACCACATAAACATTGCCACTTCTTTGAGCAACAAGTTTGGTTTTTCCATTTTTTATTATTGCTTCAATCTTTTCAACCATTTCTGGTCCAACAATCCTACAATAATCCTTTGTGAAGAATGAGCCATAGCCCTTATCACTCATTTGTGAAACACTCAGGAGGTTGAATTTGAGATTGTCTATCAGATTGACATTTTCAAATTTTACATTACCAGACTGCATTGTACCAGACCCCAGAACTTTCCCTTTACTATTATTACCAAAAGATATATCACCCCCTCCATGGATTTTGAAATCTTTGAGTAGGGCTTTACATCCTGTCATGTGTCTGGAGCCCCCACTATCTACATACCAAAGGCTATCTAAGCATGCAGAAGCTCCCTTCACATGAAGTAAAAGGATTAGTTCATTAGGGTCTCCAAAGCCAATAAGGCTTTGGATGGGGTCTCAACAGTGTCTGGGATGAGTTCAGGTGGATGGACAGTGGTTAGCTCAGGGGTTTGATCATTTTTAGGAATGTTTGTCTCTAACCACTGTTGGGGGTCTTGACCAATCACCTGCTGATAACCAAAAGGATACATGTTCACTCTTGGTTTAAAAGGCCTTTTGTAAGCCTCATAAACATATGGGATCCTTTGGTATGATGGTTGTCCCTTACCTCTTCTGAATTGGTTGCCAGGGGGTGCATCAGTCACCCGAACATCTCTTTTGACAGATGTTTGGTTCAGCTGTTTTGTAACAGCTGTTTGGACTAGCACAAACAGTGGTTGGTTCTTGGTGAACTTGACAGATGATGTTGATGAACTTAAGGATGTTTTTGCAGTGTACTCATTCTTTTTTACATCAAAGTGCTTGAGTTTTGTGGTTTGTTTTACCACGGATGGTGCAGCTCTCAGCAGGTATAATGACACTTGTTTTGTTTAGATCATATGCTTTTAGATGAAAACAGTCTTTTGTTAGATGATTCTTCTTTTCACAAAAATCACAAAACAAGTTTTTGATCTTTTCTCTATTAATCCTTTTCTCAGACTCCTTAGCAACAGAGTTTTGAACCACTGTTGGGATGTCTTTGAGAGGAATGACCTTTGCTTTAGGAGCTTTTACACCATCAGTGGTTGTGAAGTCCATTGGTTTAAAATTCTCAAGAATGTCACACTCATCAGACCATGTGGGTTTAAATTGGTATTTCTCAATTTCCTCAAAAGTTGAGGTTCCCACAGATCTTTCCAGTGTGATTTTGTTACCAAGTTTGTCAGTTATCTTAACTTCTTGGCCATTCTTGTTTGTTGGTGTTATTTCAACTGAACCAGCTTGTTTAGCAGCAGTGTTTTCAATTTCATCATATTTTCTAAAACCTATGCCAAATTTTACATTGCTTTCAAGCTGTTTTTCTAACATGACCTCATAACCTTTGCAAGATTCCACCCATCTTTCACAAGTGATTTGGGTGGATTCCAACTCCTTTTTGCAAACCTGGTATTTTTCTACCATTGTTTGGAGTTGGTTATTGGTTATGCTTTGCTCTTCTTTTAAGCTGCAGATTTCTTTGTCTTTTTCAGCCAATTTGTTTTTAAGTTCTTTTAAAGACTTTTCAAATTTGACCTCATCATTCAACACTCTATCCCTAAGGTTTTCATTCACCTCTTTGATGTTAGCAAATGCTATGATGCATTTGTCTGAACACAAATTTTCAAGAACCTGAGATGATACCTTAGCTGCAGCCATCATGGCATAATCACATTGATGATTATTTTCTTCATCAGCTCTCTCTTCTTTCTCACCTTCTTTCTTTTCTTCCTTTTCTTCTTCTTTGGACCAGGGGTCAAACAATGGTTCAATCAGGGTTTCTGAATTTTCTCCCAGCAGTAGTTCACCAGCAACAGCAGTAACCACTGCTTCAGCAACTTCATCCACTGTTTCATCACTTGTTTTCCCTTTTTCAGCATTCAGCTCTTCTGGTATTGACTCTAATGTCATAAGACAAAATTCATCATTAGAAGCATCATTAGTAGCATAGAGTGCAAAATTTTCATCACCTAGCTCATCAGGTAAGCTGCTCCAGTCAACAAAGCCTTGGGTGAAAAAGCTTTGCTGATCTGGTTGAACCACTGCTGGTGGTGCAGCTTGTTGTGGTGCAACTGGTTGCACTTGAACCTGAGGTACAGGAGCCTGAACATACTGAATTTGAGGGACAGTGGTTTGAACATAATGCATAGGAACATGGTTTGCATAGTGAGCAGGGTTTACATGGGCAGCAGGGGTATAATGGGAATAGTGCACAGCTTTGGTTTTGTGGTCTAGGGTTTGAGCTGGGATGAGTAACAATTGGACCAGCAGTTTGACTCCTACACTCCCTAGGAAAGTGTCCTAACCTATTGCACTTATAACACTTTATCTTAGACTTATCCAACCCCACTTTTAAATTCCCATGTAACCCTGGGAATTTTCTCCCTGTCTTTTTGTAAAATTTGCTTGTTCTTACACTAAGCAATGCCAATTGATGCAAAATGTCCATTTCTTCAAGGTCAGTTGGATCAAAGTGCTGTAAGTCATTCAGTTCAAAGCACAAGTTATCTGACATCTGGTTTTCACAATTTGCAGTAAAAGCATAATTTGCAGAGTGAGAATCAGAGTTGTTAAAGTTTCCACCAGCAGTTATATCAATAAAATGATCATAACTCTGATCCTTACTACTGCTACCAGATTCTTCCTGACCAAAAAGAGCTGTGCTGCCAAATGAATAATCATCAGCAACTTTACCAGACTCTTGCAACTTCTTTTTCTGGTTTAACTCCCTTTCATAGGTCAGGAGTCTACCATGAAGTTGGGTCAGGGTCAGATCTTTGAACTCAGCAGAATTTCTAGTTACAAAAGCAATTGTATCCCATTTTTTAGGTAGTGATCTAAGAAACCTGCTATTTTGTGTAGAATTAGCATATGTAACTTTAACAAGTCTTAGTTCACTAATGAGACAACTGAATCGCTCAAACTGTTGAGTCAATGATTCACCCTTAATGTGACAAAAGGTTTCATACTGCTGATTCAGAATTTCCCTATTATTTTCAATAACTTCTTCAGTTCCCCCAAATTGTTCCTTAAGTGCATCCCATAATTCCTTGGCACTGTTACAGTGTAAATGCCCAACATAAATTTCATTGGGTAATGCAGATGCAATGATGCTAAATGCTTTGGCATCGAGTTTGAACTTTTGGAAATCAGTTTCAGTATAGTTTTCAGGTTTTTTAGGTTCGAACTTCTTTGTATCCTCAGCACTTGGCACCATGGGAACATGTGGTCCAAAAACAACAGATCTCCAACATCCAGTATTCTGTTGAGCAAGGATGTGACCCATCCTTCTCTCCCAGATGATGTATTCATTACGTTTAAGCATGGGTGGTTTGAAAAGTGAGCCGATGTTATTCTTATCATCTTGTGATTGTGACGTCATCCTGGTTGTTTTACAGGCACTGATTAATCAACTTTGATGGTGATTAAACCTTGCTCTGTTTTTCAACAAAACGAACAACTATCAGTATCAACGATTGTGAGCTGAACTATTTATGTCAAAATGATTGTTAAATCAAATTTGACTGTCCGAGCTATGATACCAATTGTTAGGATCTGAGTTTGGATTGATTGTGTTTTATGTTTGAATTAAGATGAAAGATGAACAAGTAGTGCAGCGGAATATAAATGGAAACAAACTTTGCACACAATCAAACAGGAGAATTGCTTTCAACATACAAGTTTAACATTGAACCGAATGCTTGAATTTATTACAAGATTCAATTACAATATGCAAGTATGTAACAAACTCCCCCTCAGCCTGAGCTCACAGTGATTGTTCGTACAGGAATGAAAGTTATGAAGAGAGCTAATAGAACAATACAGGGTACTGTTCTATTTATAGGCACAAACAAACCACTGTGGCATCTTTGCTGACGTCACCATGAAAGTGACATCTAACCTCCTAACAAACTCTAAACAACTGATCTATACAAACACTGCTATGCTAACCACTGATAACAATACATTATATAAAACAAACTAAACTACTGCTTTAGCCTTCCACTGTTGTGGCTCCAGTAGTACTTGATATGTTCAGCAGTGCTTGACCAATAGCAGTAGATTGATCAGCAGAGCTTTAGTCTTCATCAGTCTTTGACTTGATCAGCAGTTGTAGGTCAGCAGTTGTAAGGATCAGTGGATTGGAGGTCATCAGACGTTGAAACCACTTTCAAGGGGAGAGACTTGTATACATAACATCTGCTTATTTTGGATCCACTGCTCTGATCCAGTTTTGGCTTTAATTATATGTTCCTCTGATAGGGTTCAATCCCAACATGGAAAGTCCCTGAATCACTAACGGAGGTGAGAAGTTTTCTTGGACTGGCGGGTTATTATAGACGGTGTATCCGATATTTTTCTAAAATAGCCATTCCTTTAACAAAACTAACTTGTAAATCAATTAAGTTTGAATGGGGGACCAAAATAGGAAGAAGCCTTTAGAATCCTTAAGCAAAGATTAACCGACGCACCCATACTAGCATTACCAGAAGGAACTGAAGACTTTGTAGTCTATTATGACGCTTCTAAGTTAGGTTATGGATGTGTGTTGATGCAACGTCAAAAGGTTATAGCCTATGCCTCTAGACAACTTAAGAATCATGAAGAGAATTACACAACCCATGATTTAGAGTTAGGAGCCATAATTTTTGCCCTTAAGATTTAGAGACACTATTTATATGGAAATAAATTTGTAGGCTTCACATATCATAAGAGTTTAAGGTACATTTTTGGGCAAAAAGAGTTAAATATGAGACAGATACGCTGAATAGAAATACTTAGTGATTATGACTGTAGTATCCAGTATCATGCTGGAAAAGCTAATATAGTAGCTGATGCTTTAAGTCGAAAGTATCATGATAAGCCAAGAAAAGTACGTTCTCTTAAATTAAATCTGCAGATAGATTTAAATGGGCAAATTAGAGAAGTATAAGAATCAGTAATCAAGGACGATACTGAGAAATTAAAAGGAATAATGAAGGAATTAGAACCAGGAACGGATGGAATTTGGAGATTTCATAAGCAAAGAATTTGGATACCTAAATAAGGAAACCTACGCCACCGAATTTTAGAAGAAGCTCATAAGTCTAAGTATACGATACACCCCGAAAGTGATAAGATGTATCAAGACATAAGAAAGAATTTCTGGTGGATAGGAATGAAAAAGGACAGAGCAGCCTATGTGGCTAAGTGTTTAACCTGTTCACAAGTTAAAGCTGAACATTAGAAACCCTCAGGTTTATTGCAGCAATTGGAAATGCCTGTATGGAAATGGGAATTGATAACAATGGATTTTGTTACCAAATTACCCAAGACAAGAAAAGGTAATGATACAATCTGGGTGATTGTAGACAGATTAACCAAGTCTGCTCATTTCTTACCAATGAAGGAAACTTTCAGTATGGAACAATTAGCCAAGTTATATGTAAATGAAATAGTTTCATTACATGGAATTCCTTAATCTATTGTTTCTGATAGAGATAGCCGTTTTACTTCTCATTTTTGGACTAGTTTCCAAAAAGCGATGGGAACCAAGTTAAATCTAAGCACAGCTTATCATCCTCAAACGGATGGACAAAGCGAAAGGACAATTCAGACAATGGAAGATATGCTTAGAGCCTGTGTAATTGATTTCGGAGGAAATTGGGATGATCATTTACCATTAATAGAATTTTCCTATAATAACAGCTATCATACCAGTATTAATGCTGCACCATTTGAAGCACTTTATGGATGAAAGTGTCGAACGCTAGTCTGTTGGGCAGAAATTGGAGAAAAGCAACTGTCTGGACCAGAGATAGTACAAGAAACAACAGACAAGATTATTCAAGTCAATGAAAGACTAAAAGCAGCACGCGATCGACAAAAGAGTTATGCTGATAACAGGCGAAAACCGTTGGAATTTCAAGTAGGAGATAAAGTGTTATTAAAAGTTTCTCCATGGAAAGGAGTAGTCATATTCAAAAAAAGGGGAAAGCTAAGCCCCAGGTGTATTGGACCCTTTGAGATTATTAAAAGAATAGGACCCGTAGCTTATCAGCTACAACTGCTAGAGGAAATGGCAGGAATACATGATGTATTTCATGTATGTAATCTCAAAAAGTGTTTAGCAGATGAATCATTAGTGATACTGTTAGGATCAGAGAGTCTCATGAATGTGTTTGTTTGTTATAATTTGAACAAATGAATGAATATGAATCAATATAAAGTGCAGCGGAAATGATAAACAAACTTTGTAAACACAATAAAAAAGAAAGTAGTTATAGTAAACACATGCTTTTCATTGAACTGAATGATTAGAGTACAATAATGATTACAGCAATGCTTACATACTAAAACTCCCCCTCAGCAAGATGCCCAATGGTTGATTGTACAGGATGAAAGGATTGGAGGAGATGGAATCTCACAGACAATCGAATGTAACAGTACAGGGTACTGTTCCATTTATAGACAAATCAAAACACTGAAGCATCTTTGCTGACGTCACCATGAAAGTGACGTTTAACAAACTAACAAACTCTAACTACTGATCTTCATAGCCTACTGAATGACTAGAACCACTGATTACAAGTGAAATACAAAGCACAGTTAAAACAATTGTTCCAGCTTACAGCTGTTGTAAGCTAAGCACTGATGTTGAACATCAGTGCATTCTTCAAAGGTGATCAGTCTTTGAGTGGTCAGTACTTTTGAGTCTTCAACAGCACTTAGAGAACAACAGTAGATAGAACAACATTGTTTAAACTTCAACAGTCTTTAAGTCTTCATCAGTTGTTAAGGCCAACAGTTGTTGTAGATGTTCAGTGTTTAGAGATCATCAGCTGTTAATAATCACTTTCAAGGGGAAAGTCTAGTGCAACCTACTGTTTATTATGAATCCACTGATGTGAACCAGTTTTGGCTTTACATCATCTGTTCCTCTGGTAGGGTTCAATCCCAACAATCTCCCCCTGGAACAGATGATGCCAAAACCCTTCATTATTCTGGATCTTTATTTTCTCATCAGAAGTTCCTTAGCTTGTCTTTTAAATTGCAATTCAAAATCCATGGAACTTGTGTCATTCTCATCCCTACACAGTGTGAGTTCAAGGAGATCTTGTAGATCTTTAACACCCAGGCCTAGTGCTTGTTCCCTTGATATGTACTTCACTTCACCATTGGATCTGATCATAGTCAATACATGGGTCTTTTGATCAGACATCCATTTTAGTATTTTTGAACCCAATGGGTTTCTTGGGAGAGGTTTATTAACTGATGAGTTTGGAGATTTTGGCCTTGTGACAATTTGTTGAACAGTATCCTGAGCTTTTATTAGTTCAGAATTTTCAGCTGTCATTTGTTTGAAAGCCCTCTTTGTGATTTCATTTGCTGCAGCAATATCTTCTGTTGTTTCTTTATCAATCAGCTCTTGTCTCTTTCTTTGATTTAACTCAATGACTGAGATATTTGTTGATGTGGACAGTGGTTCAGAAGTACTGATCTGCTGTTTAGGCTTTATGAGATCAGGCTTCTTTAGTATGTTTGAATCAATCATCTTTCTTTTTTCTAGCCTTTCATAAGCTTCATCTGTATATTGCCTTGTCCATTTTGCTATGACTTCGGCAGGTCCAACCTTTGCATCCACCAGCTCTTGTTTCTTCCTTTTGTACTCTGAGGTAAGATCAGCAATGAGCTTTTTGTATTTACTCCAGTTTGAAGCTGTCCTCTTCTTTCCTGGATCATTCTTGATCCTTTCAATTCTATTTGCCTCATGCTTTAATGCAATGATTGGCCATTCTTCGAATTGTTCTTCTTTAGCTGGATAGAATTTTTCTTTCATGATGAATGCAAGATACTCCTTTCTCTTTTCCTTTCTTAAATCAGCTTTAGGTGGCAGGTTAGATATTTCTTTGCTTAGCTCTCTTGCATAGTCTTCCATTTGTTTGACTTTAGTGAGCAAGAATTGCATTCTTTCAGAAATGGCTTTGTCACCTTGATCTTCACATTCAAGCTTGGCTCTTATCTTAGCCTGCCTTGCTTTAAGTTTGAGATATTCATCCATGTTTGCTGGATCTCTGAAGCCTATGAGAGAAGTAAATCTTCTTTTTGAAGGATTATCCTCTGTGTAAAATTGCCTCGTCTCATTTTTTACAACGTCCAGGTCTAGTGGATTACTTGCAGCAGGGTCATAGTCTTCAAGCATCTTAATTTTC
This sequence comes from Helianthus tuberosus, assembly GCA_030545235.1. Classification (NCBI taxonomy): domain Eukaryota; kingdom Viridiplantae; phylum Streptophyta; class Magnoliopsida; order Asterales; family Asteraceae; genus Helianthus; species Helianthus tuberosus. The sequence goes on along the minus strand of CM060355.1, from coordinate 137,304,439 downwards.
CTTTTTCTGGTGTAAGTCTTTTGTGGTGAGGGTGTGTTTGTTGGTGGTTTGTTGATTGGAGTGAAAATGGCTTGGAGTGTAGCGGTGGTGTTTAGACTAACAGGTGTTGAGACAACAGGTGTTTCAACCACTGTTGTCATCACAACTACTAATGTGTCAGTAGATGTCTTCTGCTTTTTAGCTGGAGGTGATAGTGGTGAGATGGTTTTTGGAGATGATGGTGTTTCTGGTGGGGCAGTGGTTTGAGTGAGAACAGTTGTTGTAATTGAGGTGGTGGTTGTTGGGTTAACAACTGGTGAAACCACTGGAGTACCAACAGTTGTTGATACAGCAGGTGTTACAACAGCTGTTTGGGTGGAAAATTGATGTGTGGAGCTTTCAGGAAGTTTGGGAGAAAGTTTTCTGGGTCTGGATGGTGTGTGTTTGGGTTCCCTCACTTTTCTAGTGGGATTCTTCCTTTTTGGCTCAGGATTTTTATTATCCTTTGACTCAGAAGTACCCAGCTCATTCAGTTCCATGAAAGCTTTCTTCTCCTGTTCAAACTTTGCTTTATCCTTTGCTTCCAAATCCCTTTTTACCTTTGCTTTTGCATCAGCAATGGCATCAGTGGTTGCATCAATCTTTTTAGAACCATCTGGTTTTGATTTCTCCCCCTTTTTGGCATCAGCTGGTAGTGGATTATCTAAAATGATGATAGAGGTAGGAACAGTGCGAGTGGTGTTTAGTATGAGGGCCTTAATTGCCTTGATATCAGCCTGGGTGTCTTTAAACCTTGCTTCCATAACAGTCCTGATCTTTTGAACCTGAATCTCATGTTGCTGATCAGCTAGCTGTTTTTGATGGATGAGCAATGGTTGAAATAAACTCCACAGCTCAATTGCAGTGAGAGTAAATGATGGCTCAGCTGTTGGAGTTGGTGCAGCAGTGGATGGTACCTTTTGTTCTTTCAACACCTGTTGCAACATGTCTTTGACTTCTGCAACAGATGTATCTAGTTTATCAACTCTGGCCGTCAATTCTTGGTACATTAAATCATCTCCCAACTTAATGGGATCATCTGATTTCCCACTAACAGTGGTTTGATCAGTGGTTGACTTAGGGAATGTATTCTAATAGTCATCCACTGATGCCCCTTTTTCTTGGTTCTGGGGACTTCTTCCCTCAACACTTGATAACCTTTTGATGGTACCAGTGGTCAAAACAAACTCACTAGTGGTTATCAGAGGTGCTATAGAAGGAATTGCCTCCAAGGAAGTCTTATTGATGTAACCACTGTCCAAATGCAAACCAGTGGGTTCAGCACTTGTAGTGGCTGCTTCACTTGGACTACCACCAAGTGTTACTTGTAACTCAAGGGGTGTAACCTCCTCATGTCTTGTTGGTGGGTTAGCTATGATTGATAGATCAGACCCATTCATTTGTTGAAGTATGTTCTCATTGATAGGTGAGTGAGAAGGACTGGTTTGTGCCTGGTTCAGATCAATAGCATCCAACAATTGTTTAGTTGGTGGGGGAATTGTGGAGGTGAGGTTGGGTGTAGAAAGAGAATTGGCCCCGGGCATTGGGCTGTGGATGATGGAAGCAAGTGATTCCAGAGCATCATATTGTGGTGTCCCTATTTGTACAACCTGTTCTTTTTTAGAAGAAGCAGGAGGAGTTTCAGGCATAGGTTGAGATATTTGTACCAAATGCTGTGAGGAAGTAGCAGCACTGGTTTCTTGTGACTTTTGTGCTGTCACCGGCAGTTGCTCTGGTATCTCATCCTCCAGAGTTGCCTTTTTGGTAGGTTTGGGGGGCCTTTGAGTTTTCCTTTGTTTTGGCTTTTTGGTAATTTTAGGTGTGGGTTTCAAAGCAGTTGTTTCGCTGCTATGATCACCTTGAGCAGTGGGCTCAGCAGCAGATACCTGAGGAGCAGTGGTAGCTGCTAAAGTCTGCTCAGGCACCTCTGCTTGTGTTTTCCAAGGTATTGACATTCTTGTAAAAGTTTCAGCAGTTAAGCTGTTCATATGAAAAGAGTCACCTTGTTTTATTACATGAGCATCATCCTTATCAAATTTCTTTTCAAAATAATAACTCAGAAATCTTGGAAAAAGTAAGAATGGCTTTTTATCAACATTTTTAACCAAATCATTGAAGATTTCCTGGGAGTAATTGAAAATTTCATTTTGAAGAATAGCAAATCCCAGGTTTTGAATCTTTAATGGTATCTCATTAAAAGAAGTGGTTTTCTTTGAAACACACATAAGCAGGGTATGGAACAAAAATCTGGTTGCTGGTGGAAAATTACCCTTTTGTAAGGTATCCTTCTTAATTGTATCTGCATACCCCCTTTTAAGGAAATCAGTTTTTAACTCGTTTTTGGGAAAAGAAGTTTTACCTTGCTGATCATCGAGTTCAAACACTTCTGAAATAGATTGTGGGGTGATTCGAATCTTTTTACCCTTTATGGAAGAATTAATGGCAGTAACATTGTCACCTTGAAACTCAAGAGTGGTATTTTTCCAAAATTCTCTCTGGGTCTGTTCGTAGATTGGAGCATCTGCAGTTAACAAAGTTTTATACTTTGAAGTTGCAAGAGCATCAATGATGGTATCGAATGTTTGAGTGGTGGTGGGTTTCGTGAGTAGACCCAAATAATTGTGAGGGGATTTGTAAGGAATCTCAATGGGTTCATAGGCCACTTTAGTAACCTTTTTGGTAGATGATGAAGATTTTGATTTTGTCATTTCGATGAGAGAAATCGATGAATGATTTGAGAAAAAGGGATGGAAACTGCTTTGAGAAAGGAATTTTAGGATTCAATTCGACAGTGTAAAACCCTGTTTGGGGACTTTGATCAGGGTTTTATAAGAGAAAAAGCGATTGCTGATGTGGCGGCGGTTACAAAGATCTGACGGATAAGTATAGACCACGTGCCAACCTCTGACAAAAGATGAATAGTGGAAGACAGTTGTTTAAGAAACCACTGATGATACAAGTATCAGTGGTTACTAAAAGGACATATGTAAACAGTGGATGACTTTCACTATCAGTGGACAGCGTGTCAGTGGTTAAAGAGCACTAACATTTGACAACAGTGTTTACCAAGGAAGATGAAGAAACAGGGGTTGACTTTCAGCAGTGGACAGTACTTAGTAGAACAGATGTTTGAACCAAAAACAATGGTTGTGATTGAAGTGGAAAGTGGTTGGCTAACAACTATTGGTGGTTTTTAATAACCCAACAGTGGTTTGAAAATGAAGATGAAAGAATAACAGGAATCAGTGTTGACTTTTATCTACCGTTGGCAGATTTTATCAACAGTGGTTAATGATATGAGAGTGAAAGGCTACTATGGTCAGCAACTGTTGATGTATCAGTGGGTGAGCTTTAATAGTTGTTTTGTACATCTGCTGCTCTGATGAAGTAGATGATTTTAGCTTGTGTTTTAGCACAATATCATGTCCAACATCTGTTGATGGTAATTATGAACAATCTGCAAAATGACATTCTTTGCAAAACACATTTTAGATGTATATTGTCAAGATTATCATATCAGCAGATCTTCCAGAGATTTGCATTTAGTATTTTAAACAGTGGTTTGGTATCCCAGATGATGAAACAAAATTTTTATATTTGACCACCCATTTTGAGTTCTACCTTTCTCAGTAAAACGTGAGTAGTCAAGCATTTTAAGGTTTGTTAGCAATCAATCTTTGATCTGTGATGAAAACTTGAATTTGAGATGACGTTAACTATATTACCATCTTCTTTTGTGCTATTTTCAAGGAGAGTATCACCCTCAGTAAAAAAATAAGGGTTCTACCATCCAGACAGGAGGTTGAAACTTTTACTATCTAAAACAAGTAAAAGAACAAAATATATTATTCTTTTTTAAAAAAAATGAATAACATATCCTGATTTATTTGAAGAAAAACCTTTTCGAGAAAAGAAATTAAAGGTTTTCCTGAAAATAGCATCAAAAGGATCTGGTATATTTTTCAATAAAACACATAATCACAACACTCTCAAGTTTTATGAAAATGGTCAGTGGTTTGAAATACATTGTACTAACCACTGTTTGGGACCATTTCCTTGTTAATTGACTGCAAAAAAAAATGAGGAGACATGTTCACATAAGTTTTGAAAGTCCTGTTATAGACTGTGTTACCATGTGATGATTTTGAAAAACTTGTCTATTCCTCTTGTAAGCTTAATCACTGGTGATACTATTGTTACCTGAACTTCCCTGGATAAATAAATGCACACAGTTGCTTGATGACCATTGTTCACCCAATTTTGAACTCTTAAGTGTTTTACATTTATGTTCTTTTCTTTTGACTTCAAAAGTTATGAGATAAACACACTTTTAAGTTTTTGTGATTTTTCTTCTTCCCTTTTTACCCTTCCCATTCATAAATACTAAAATACTCATTGGGAGGTTTTTATTGAAGGAATACTTATTCCAGAATCATTTTGCAGCAATGTTTTGAGAGATCTGGTCATATTTGTACATGCTTATATCAAATCTCACATTACATATGATTTGGACTATTTTAACACCTGATTTTCTTAATGTATTTTTAACAAAGTTGATTTGGTCCTTTTTAACAGGAATCTCAACCTGTTTTTCAATACACAATATCGAATAACTAAAGTTTTAATTTCCCTCTTTTAATGTTAACAAAGACATCAATGTTTTATCTGAACATAGGCCTTTGTCAATCATGAGGCAAAACACCTTAGCAGCTATTGTGATGAGAACAACACAAAACTTTATAATAACATTTGAAATCAATTTTTGCAAAGAGAATAATTAGACCAAAGTCACCAGATGAATTTTTCAGATCTGGAACTTTTGGTAATTTATGCATGACTTTGCCTTTATGTGAATTTTGTGTGTCTTATGACATCCTGGATGTTTTTACAGAATTTTTGAATAACCAACTTTAAACGTGATTACTCGTTACTCTGTTTTACAACAAATAGATCAACCTTAGCATCAATAGATTTTGAGCTGAACTGTTATGTCAAATTGATTGTTAGATCAAATCTGACTGTCCAAGCTCTGATACCAATTGTTAGGATCAGAGAGTCTCATGAATGTGTTTGTTTGTTATAATTTGAACAAATGAATGAATATGAATCAATATAAAGTGCAGCGGAAATGATAAACAAACTTTGTAAACACAATAAAAAAGAAAGTAGTTATAGTAAACACATGCTTTTCATTGAACTGAATGATTAGAGTACAATAATGATTACAGCAATGCTTACATACTAAAACTCCCCCTCAGCAAGATGCCCAATGGTTGATTGTACAGGATGAAAGGATTGGAGGAGATGGAATCTCACAAACAATCGAATGAAACAGTACAGGGTACTGTTCCATTTATAGACAAATCAAAACACTGAAGCATCTTTGTGACAACTCGTATTTCAAACCTCTCTTTACTTTGATGTAATTTGTTTAGACGATATGTGATTGGGTGATGCATGGCTTTAAATGTATGTGTTATGTTTATATGTTATGTGTAATGTATGTGTGTATGTGATCGCACAAGTCCATTCGGGCCACACTGTTTGCACTCGAAAACACAAGGGCAACCCATGAAGGGTTCGGCCCACTCCTTTATGTTACCTAGGGTGTTAGTATAAATTCTACACTCCACCAACTCACACAAGTTTAGCAAACCCTAAATCTTTCTCATTCTCTCTATCAAACTCGACGGCAAACACCCCTCCTTTCCATCGAAGACCTTCTTGATTCGGATCATCCCTGTTCTAGCATCAAATCCGGTCAGTGTCTTACTATTGTTTGTATATTGCTATGTCTATATGTTAAGCGATATGATTATTGCTATGATCTTGTATAGTGATTAGGGTTCTTGTTAGTCACTGTTAACATATGTTGTATGAGGAAACAAGATGTGATAATAAGTTAATCGGTTCACATGTAAAGGGTAATGGGATCGAACATAAGTAATCGGCTGTGATGTGGTTAGAGGTCTGATTGATTCGTATGTATTGACATGAAGTATTTGAAAGCTCTAATGTTATAAATTGTTAATATGATATTAGGGTTCATATGAAACACTAGATGAAACCTTGATTTAATCGACTTTTGATCAAACAGAAACTGTTAGAATTGATTCGGTGTAATCGGGTAAATATGGAAACTGTTAAAATTGGTCAAACGATTTGATGTAAATTAGTAACTGACTTGCATGATTTAAGGAGATATGCTACCAGTCGCACAGGTTTGTCAGTCACACAAGACCTGATCTGATCGCACAAGGTGCATCGCACAAGCCGGGAACAATCACATTAAGCACCGGGTATAATCAGTTTATGCATGATCGCACAAGGCTTGGGCCACACACAAACTACTTAAACTATTACACTGTTGGGTCTCAAAGCCCAATCCCAATCGCACAAGGACTGGTCAGTGGCACAAGACCATCCGGACCGCACAAGACTCATGTTTATTTGTTGGGCCGTATACATGTTGGACTGCTTATGATTTTGGGCCGGGTATCTTGGGCTTCAACGGGTGAGTCGCACAAGGCTGTTAGACTTGTGTAAGCCCAATCTTTTGACTCGCACAAGCCCGGATATGTTATGTACCTGACTGTTTATGTGTTGCCATGATCATACGTGTTCGTAATCTGTTAACTTATGTGTAAACATATGTGCATTACTTGAACCTAGACCTGACTTGTATGATAACCATGTTAGGACGTGGTTGACCACATATAGCTCAAGTAACCTTTCTATGTATCTGCCGAGCAAACCAAGGTGAGTTCACACTCTTTCCAAGACATGGGGTTCCCAAGGGTTGGGAATGGGTTAATGATTTAAACGGTAACTACAACCATCCTCCGTGGGTAGGATGCCAAGATTACACACTGGACCAAACCTCTATCATGAAGTCCCTCATTTATATCGACTTAATCGCCGAGGCCTATGGCGAGCGGGTCATTAGTTAATAGCGCTATTAGGTTTAACAAACCTCACACCGTGCCAGTCGGACGGGCGTGTACTAATGGACTATGGGCAAAGGGTCAATGCTGATAGACATTGACTTAGGGCACCACTTACATTTTCGTAGTAGTCGATACGCACGGTCTAGTAACACATGGGAAGCCCCCACTAATCTTCGCAAACATGTCTGGGAGACCGCGATACGAATTAATACGATACATGGTTTACAAAACGAACATATGACTTACGAAACGAATGCTATAACTAAACAACCAACTGTGAACTCGCTCAACTTTGTTGTTGATTCATTGTTACATGCCTTGCAGGTCGTTAGGTACTCATGGAGCTTGCACAGGGAGGCACGGTCGTTGTGGGACATGGCAGTGTGTGCCATGCTAAAAACATTACTTTATTTCGTACTTAATACTTACATTGGGTTTTACAATTATGCTTCCGCTAAACACTTAACTACGTTTTTTATTTGAAACACCTTTCATATTGTGTGGTTGAATTTTACTTATTACTTGTTATGTTCAATATGATTGGTGGCTTGATCCTGGTCAGTCACGCCTCCAATGTGACAACCCGTAATTTACGGCTCTTAATTACGTAATTAACAGATGATTAACGCGATAATAAATAGTGTTTACAGCACAAATAAACTTAATTGGGCCGTTGGAATACTCAGGAACGTTTATTTAATTATACAGTGCGCGTGTGGTGATTTACGGGAAATCTGCTGAACATGACGCGACAACGAACTGATACCGTACAAAATACGGACAACGTCGATAAATACGGACTTTCCACGAATATTTTACGCTAAATTTAGCTCCGTAATTAATTTTAGTGACTACAGTCGAAATCGGATCGGAAAACGGTTCAGAAACGGCAAACGGGGCATTTACGCGATTTTAACGAAACCGTCGAACGCACGCGATTAATAACGATTATTGACGCTATTTTTACATATTTTGAACTAAAATATCGAATTATGATGTTTCACGACGCGCGAGAGCGAAAACGGACCCTGTGGAGAATTTCGGGCTCTTAAACGCGGGGACTGGGCTTGTAGGCCTTGGGCCCAAGCCCAAAGCCCATCAACTATTATATAAGGGGCCAAGCCCTCATCTCTTTTCATTTGTTCAAAACAAACAAACAGACAACCGCAAGCCACACTTTACTCTCTCTCACTTCCGGCGACAACAGCCAGGCGGAGCCGGCCGGCCACGGCGGCGCTCCGGCGGCCCTTTCTCTGACCACCCACCTCCCTTCACCCACTTTTCTCCTTCGTTCTACCCCCCCTCTCGGCAGATCTAGCAAAGACACCACCACCGTGTGGTGGTGGTGAACGGCGGCTACCAAAGTTTCAGCGAGAGAGAGAGAGAACCAGATGGTGGTTCGAGCAGTCGAGAAAAGAGAGAGAGACCGGAAGAGATGAAGGACCGGCGGTCAAAAGCTCGGACCGCCGGTTGGTTAGTTTATACGGTGGTGGTGAGCGACGGCGACATGACAGAAGCGAAGAGAGAGAGAGAGAGACTGAAGGAGAGAGGGAAAAACCGGCGGTCGGTTCAATTATCCGGCGGTCAATGTCAAAAGTCCGGCGGTCCAAGACTTTATCCGACAAGTTTCCGGTAAAACTCTCCTCCGTTTCCTTTATTTTTTTTTCTGAAAAATTAATGTCGGTTGCTGATGATGTTGATGCTGCTCGGTTGTTCGAAATCAGTTCAAGTTCTCAGATTGGTTTTTTCAGCTTTGGTTCTGCAGGTTTGGGTTCAAGCCACGGTTCAGTCACGGTTCGGTTTATGGGTTTGGGTGACGTCTCGGCTAGGGTCAACAGTTCAGGTCAACGGGTCAGCCGGTTATCTCGGGTCAACTCAGCTCGGGCCCGGGTTAACTCAGTCATCAGTTTCGTGACGGTTCGGGTATCGACTCAGTCCAACTCGGTTCGACTCTGTCCAACTCGGTTCGACTCAGTGAAGTTCGGCTCGACTCGGTCCGACTCGGTCAACCGAGTCAACTCGGTCATGACCAGTCAGTCAACTCAGCGAGTTGACTCGGTCAACTCAACCAGTCAACTCAGTTGACTCAGTCAACGTTTCGACACGAAGATGGTAAAGATTAACGGCGCGTTTTATTTCGTTATTTTTATCGTTATTAACACGTGAAACGAGCTCTAAACGATTAACTATTAGTTCATTCGACAAGACTTATATAAATATTGATTTTATTGTTTGAGCATTGATTGAATTTTGAAAATATAACGACAACTTATGTTGTCGGGGCGTCCAAAAACAGAGGAAACTCTGCCCGTTTTTCGAGAAAATCCGTAAAACCAAAAAGCATTTTTCTATGAAACGAAACTAACGGACTAGAATAATTTTTGTAAAATCAAATGCAAAGTATATTTAATTGAACGACACTTTGTAATCTACGAAAACGGTAATAATGCGAAGTATTTTATAAAGTAAATATAATAACTTTTATAGTTATTTTCAAACATCGACCTATTCGGATTCTTTTTCTAAAATAAATATAGTGTTATATATTTATTTCGGATATAAAACAACACGACAATTCTTTTATAAGAATAGATATAGCTCATATATTTACTTCAAACATGAAACGATTCGTGATTTTATAAAATAAATATAAGTTTTTATATTTATTTCAAGCGCCGAAACGGCATATACGTATATTTGTGGCAAATATATACAAGACGCTATATATAATACAAGTTTATTATATATTACTTTCGTACGAATATTCCTATATACACAAACGACTTCTCGGAACTTAACAAGTTTAACTTAATCATTTTTATTAAGTTAACAATTTACCGTCATATCGTTCGGTCAACGATTCGGTAGTGCTCGATTACACGTAGTTAGTTACTACGTTATTTAGAAACTTATTAGATATTTCGTGTTAGGAATATTGTAGAATGCACGCTAGCGAGTCTCACTTTGGAAACGACATCAAGGAGTCGTAATTAGCTAGCTTTGCACAGGAATATTCAGGCGAGTTCATAACCCCCACTTTTTACTATTTTACATTTTTATAAATGTTTTCGGGGTGGAAAGTCATGCACATTTTGCAAAAACATACAAAGTTGTGAACTAACGCAAAACTCGTATTTCTAAATCATATTACGAAGGGATTTCGAGGAACACAAATGATTTACGAAAGGTTTATACTAAACATACCGGTTTTTACAAAAAATAATTGCTTATTTTCGAAATGTGAATGATATTCGGCCAGGGTGACCGGGGATTTGGTTAGGGTAACCAGGAAATCTGGTCAGGGTGTCCAGGGATTTACTTTATACATGGTATGATTAGCTTAAGGAAGGGTACATTTGGATCATATGAGTGATAAGTCTATTTGAACATAACGTACGCTACCCATGCGCCCTAAGGTTGGACCATGCGGTAAATACATTTTTACGCTACCCATGCGCCCTAAGGTTGGACCATGCGGTAAATACATTTTACGCTACCCATGCGCCCTAAGGTTGGACCATGTGGTGATTATATTTTAGCATGCGCCCTAAGGTTGGACCATGTGGTTACACATTAACTGATCTCTTTATTTCCTTATTGCTACATACCAGGGATTTTATACTTACGAAACATATTTGTTCATACAAATTAACTACCATGTTTTTTTACAAATTCAAAAGCAATATGCGGGTATGGAGTCAAGGTCAGGGTGGGCATTGACGGTTATGTGAACATTACAAATACAAGACTTTACTAATACATGGTTTTATGAACATAACGTGTTACAAGCACAACGTTTCCATATAACTTGGCAAGAAAATGATTTTTAAATTCATTTTCTCAATACTATTTCAAAAACCGGTTATTCCAAAGATTATTTCAAATCTTTCACAACTCAAAAGATTTATTCCAAACCTTTCACAACTCAAAAGATTTATTTCAAATCTTTTACAAACAAACTATGAACTCGCTCAACTTTTTGTTGATTTTTCTCGCATGTTCTTTCTCAGGTTGCATTTCTAATACAAGGCACGGTTGGAATAGGAGAACCATGAAGAGTCGAGTACTTAGTGGGCGTTCATTTCTAGAAAGTCTTTGCTATATTTGCTTCCGCTGTGCAATGAAGATACCAGTCCAGTCACGCCAGCTCTAATAATTTCGGGGTGTGACATCCAAGCGGCGATATTCCGCATGTGGATTTTGGGGGTGTGACAGATTGGTATCAGAGCCATTGGTTATATTGAACTTGGTTTTAATAAGGGAAAAAGTTTTTGTTAAAACCAGACTATAACCTGAACAGTGCTCGACGATCCACAACGACGCTTCGCTCCACGTGCAAGACTCGACATTCTAGGTGATATGATCTATGTTTACATTACCTACTTCCTAGACTACATAGAACTTTGCTCATGGTATGTTTAGATAAACGTAACAACTATTGTTTGAAAACACGTATGTGCTTACTCCCTTCTGTCATCGCACTTTCGCGAACCCCTCTCACTCATGTTACCATTGATATGAAGATCATGGCTGGACGCGTTAACATGACTCAAGCCCAGTTGACGGCTCTGATTAACCAACAAGTTGCGGCACTTGCAGCCGCCCAAGCAGGAGGCCAGCATGCTCAGCCGCCTGCGTGCACGTTCAAAATTTTCATGGACTGTCGTCCTAGTACTTTCAGTGGCACTGAAGGGGTCGTTGGACTCCTCCATTGGTTTGAGAAGCTCGAGTCAGTCTTCAAAATGTGTGAATGCCCTGAGGCTCGTAGGGTGAAGTATGCCACTGGTACTCTCGAAGGCGTTGCGTTGACTTGGTGGAACGCACAAGTCCAAATGTCGGGGCTGGTAGCTGCCAATGCCACCCCATGGAACGACTTTAAGGAACTGATCAAGCAGGAATACTGTAGTCGTGATGACATCCACAAGTTGGAAGTGGAGTTCTTTAACCTGAAGATGACAGAGTCAGAAATTGAAGCGTACACTAAAAGATCGAACGAGCTGGCCATCTTGTGTCCAACTATGGTGGACCCTCCCATCAAACGCATCGAGTTGTACCTCAAAGGCTTAGTACTAGAGATTCAAATCCATGTAACCTCTACTAATCTTGCTACCATCCAGGATGTTACTCGTCTTGCTCATCGTCTCACAGACCAGGCAGTGGAACAGAACAAGCTGCCTAAGCGTATTGGTGCTACTACTACTGTTACTACTTCTGCTATTCCCAGTGACAACAAGAGAAAATGGGATGGAGCCTCCAGCAAGGGTTCGACTTCAGTTCAGTCCCAGGCACAGCAGCGAAAAATTGATGACTATCAGAGCCCTGGTCAGCAATCTTCTGGTAGTCAAGGGCAGGGTGGATATCGAGGAAACCTCCCAAAGTGCAACAAATGTAACAGGCACCACAATGGTCAGTGCAACAAGGGTCGTTGTCAGCGGTGTCTCAAGATGGGTCATGAAGCTAAGGATTGCAGGAGCTCATAACCTGCGAATCAGAACCATCAACAACAACCACCAGCTCCACTAAACCAGCAGCAGCAACAGCGAGGCAACAGGGGATGCTTTCAGTGTGGTGCTGAAGGCCATTTCAAGCGGGACTGCCCCCAGTTAAATCAAAATCAGAATAATAACAACAACAATAATCAGGGCAACGGGAATAACAACGGGGGTAATAACGACGGCAATGGTGCCAGGGGTCGAGCGTTCGTGATCGGTCAGGGTGACGCAAGGATTGATCCGAACGTAGTGATGGGTAGTTCCTTCTCGACGACTTTTATGTTACTGTTTTATTTGATTCGGGTGCCGATACCAGTTATATGTCTCTAAAAGTTAGTCAAATGCTTAAACGCACACCAACTCCTTTAAACACCAAACATGTCGTAAAGTTAGCAAATTGTAAAAGTTTAGACGCCACACACATAGTTAAGGGCTGTAATCTCGTTTTAGCCGGTCAGACCTTCTCTATCGACCTCATTCCTATAGTTCTGGGTAGTTTCGACATCGTCGTTGGGATGGATTGGTTATCCCAACAGCAAGCAGAGATTCTATGCAAGGAAAAGATCGTTCGTATTCCTCGTTCTGGTAAAGAACCTCTCGTGATTCAAGGTGACAAGAGTGGTGCTGTTGTGGGCATCATCTCCTTTCTTAAGGCCCATAAGTGTTTGCGAAAGGGCCACACTGCTATTTTAGCCCTCGTTACTGACGCATCACCGAAAGAGAAGAAGATAGAGGATATTCCAGTTGTACGCGACTTTCCTCAAGTGTTTCCTGAGGATTTACCTGGTCTTCCGCCTCATCGTCAGGTTGAATTTCAAATCGAGCTAGCTCCTGGAGCAGCACCAATAGCTCGTGCCCCATACCGCTTAGCTCCATCAGAATTGGAAGAACTATCCAAGCAATTGCAAGAACTCTTGAATAAAGGTTTCATTCGTCCTACCTCTTCGCCCTGGGGAGCTCCAGTGTTATTTGTGAAAAAGATGGACGGTACCTTCCGTATGTGCATAGATTACCGCGAACTCAACAAGGTGATCGTGAAGAATCGCTATCCTCTTCCACGCATTGATGACTTGTTCGATCAGTTGCAAGGGTCGAGCTACTATTCGAAGATTGACCTGAGGTCAGGTTACCATCAACTGAGTGTCCGAGACGAGGACATCTCTAAAACAGCCTTTAGAACTCGTTATGGACACTATGAGTTTTTGGTCATGCCTTTTGGGCTGACAAACGCACCTGCGATCTTCATGGACCTTATGAATAGAGTGTGAAAGCCTTACCTGGACAAGTTTGTTATTGTCTTCATTGACAACATCCTGATCTATTCTAATAGTCAGGAGGAACACGAGCATCATCTACGACCTATTTTGGAACTCCTTCGAACAGAGCAACTGTATGCAAAGTTCTCGAAATGCGACTTCTGGCTTCGCGAAGTCCATTTCCTAGGCCACGTAGTGAACAAGGATGGGATACACGTTGATCCATCCAAGGTAGACTCGATCAAGAACTGGCCTGCACCCGTACACCAACAGAAATCCGCCAATTCTTGGGTTTGGCGGGCTACTATAGAAGGTTCATCAAGGACTTCTCCAAGATTGCACAACCCCTCACCTCATTAACTCAGAAAGGCGTTGTCTATCGTTGGGGTACTACACAGGAATCAGCATTTCAGCACTTAAAGGATAGACTTTGTAGCGCACCTATTCTTTCATTGCCAAAGGGCACAGACGATTTTGTGGTTTATTGTGACGCATCCATCCAGGGACTTGGTTGCGTGTTGATGCAACGTGATAAGGTCATTGCTTACGCATCACGTCAACTTAAGGTTCACGAAAGGAACTACATTACGCATGATTTAGAGCTGGGAGCTGTTGTTTTCGCCCTCAAGATATGGAGACATTACATGTACGGTACCAAGTGCACCATCTACACCGATCACAGGAGTCTCGAGCATATCTTCAAGCAAAAGGAGTTAAACATGCGACAACGAAGATGGGTCGAGCTATTGAATGATTACGAATGTGCCATCAAGTACCATCCGGGCAAAGCCAGTGTTGTGGCTGACGCTCTCAGTCGAAAGGATATTACACCTAAGAGTATACGCGCGTTACAACTCACTATCCAATCTAGTCTTCCTGCTCAGATACGAGATGCTCAGGTTGAAGCATTGAAAGCCGAGAACGTCAGGGCGGAGTCCCTACGAGGATCAAGGAAACGATTAGAACAAAAGGAAGACGGTGCCTACTACATAACAGGACGCATCTGGGTCCCACTCTATGGAAACCTACGAGAGCTTGTGATGGATGAAGCACATAAGTCTCGCTACTCAGTACATCCTGGTTCAGATAAGATGTACCACGATCTCAGAACTACGTATTGGTGGCCTTGCATGAAAGCTCACATAGCAACTTACGTCAGTAAATGTTTGACTTGTGCGAGAGTCAAATTCGAGTATCAGAAACCCTCAGGCCTACTTCAATAACCAGAGATACCACAATGGAAATGGGAGCAAATTTCCATGGATTTCGTTACTGGCCTGCCTAGATCTCAACGTGGAAATGATACTATTTGGGTGATCGTGGATCGACTCACAAAGTCTGCACACTTCTTGGCTATCAAGGAAACGGATAAGTTCTCCACTCTAGCAGACGTTTATCTTAAGGAAGTTGTCTCGAGGCACGGGGTGCCAACCTCTATTATCTCTGATCGTGATGCATGTTTTACTTCTGAACTGTGGCAAGCAATGCACAAGTCCTTTGGCTCACGTTTAGATATGAGCACAGCTTATCATCCACAGACGGATGGGCAGTCTGAACGCACCATCCAAACCCTTGAAGACATGCTTAGGGCATGTGTGATTGATTTTGGAAACGGCTGGGAAAAGCATCTGCCACTAGTGGATTTTCGTATAATAACAACTACCACACCAGCATCCAAGCTGCTCCGTTTGAGGCATTGTACGGGCGTAAATGCTGATCACCTCTTTGTTGGGCAGAGGTTGGCGACAGCCAGATCACTGGCCCAGAACTTGTGGTAGACACAACAGAAAGGATTGCTCAGATACGACAACGAATGGCGGCAGCTCGTGACCGTCAGAAAAGTTACGCTAATAAGCGCAGGAAACCACTCGAGTTCCAGGTTGGGGATCGAGTGCTACTCAAAGTCTCACCCTGGAAGGGTGTTGTTCGTTTTGGCAAACGAGGCAAACTTAACCCACGATACGTCGGACCTTTCGAAATCATTGAGAAAATAGGCAAAGTGGCCTACAAACTGAACCTACCAACAGAACTCAGCGGAGTTCACAACGTTTTCCACGTGTCGAATCTGAAGAAGTGTCTGTCAGATGAGACCCTCATAGTTCCTTTGAAGGAGCTCACTATCGACGATCAGCTGCGATTCATCGAGGAACCAGTAGAGATTACTGACCGAGATGTTAAGATTCTCAAGCGCACCAGAATACCTCTTGTTCGAGTTCGTTGGAACTCCCGTCGTGGCCCAGAGTTCACCTGGGAACGCGAAGACCAAATGAAACAAAAGTATCCCCAATTGTTCGGGAACAGTACACCCACTACTGAGGCTCAAGCTACTGCGGAATTTCGGGACGAAATTCCAAACCAACGGGGGAAGGATGTGACACCCCAGGAAAACCATACAACTTAACTAGCTTCCTCAGTGAGTACGTACCAAATTTCAGGACGAAATTTCTTTCAACTTGGGGATAATGTGACAACTCGTATTTCAAACCTCTCTTTACTTTGATGTAATTTGTTTAGACGATATGTGATTGGGTGATGCATGGCTTTAAATGTATGTGTTATGTTTATATATTATGTGTAATGTATGTGTGTATGTGATCGCACAAGCCCATTCGGGCCACACTGTTTGCACTCGAAAACATAAGGGCAACCCATGAAGGGTTCGGCCCACTCCTTTATGTTACCTAGGGTGTTAGTATAAATTCTACACTCCACCAACTCACACAAGTTTAGCAAACCCTAAATCTTTCTCATTCTCTCTCTCAAACTCGACGGCAAACACCCCTCCTTTCCATCGAAGACCTTCTTGATTCGGATCATCCCTGTTCTAGCATCAAATCCGGTCAGTGTCTTACTATTGTTTGTATATTGCTATGTCTATATGTTAAGTGATATGATTATTGCTATGATCTTGTATAGTGATTAGGGTTCTTGTTAGTCACTGTTAACATATGTTGTATGAGGAAACATGATGTGATAATAAGTTAATCGGTTCACATGTAAAGGGTAATGGGATCGAACATAAGTAATCGGCTGTGATGTGGTTAGAGGTCTGATTGATTCGTATGTATTGACATGAAGTATTTGAAAGCTCTAATGTTATAAATTGTTAATATGATATTAGGGTTCATATGAAACACTAGATGAAACCTTGATTTAATCGACTTTTGATCAAACAGAAACTGTTAGAATTGATTCGGTGTAATCGGGTAAATATGGAAACTGTTAAAATTGGTCAAACGAATTGATGGAAATTAGTAACTGACTTGCATGATTTAAGGAGATATGCTACCAGTCGCACAAGTTTGTCAGTCGCACAAGATCAGGTCACACAAGACCTGATTTGATCGCACAAGGTGCATCGCACAAGCCGGGTACAATCACATTAAGCACCGGGTATAATCAGTTTATGCATGATCGCACAAGACCTTGTGGATCGCACAAGACAGTGCCGATCGCACAAGGCTTGGGCCACACACAAACTACTTAAACTATTACACTGTTGGGCCTCAAAGCCCAATCCCAATCGCACAAGGACTGGTCAGTCGCACAAGACCATCCGGACCGCACAAGACTCATGTTTGTTTGTTGGGCCGTATACATGTTGGACTGCTTATGATTTTGGGCCGGGTATCTTGGGCTTCAACGGGTGAGTCGCACAAGGCTGTTAGACTTGTGCGACCCCAATCTTTTGACTCGCACAAGCCCGGATATGTTATGTACCTGACTGTTTAAGTGTTGCCATGATCATACGTGTTCGTAATCTGTTAACTTATGTGTAAACATATGTGCACTACTTGAACCTAGACCTGACTTGTATGATAACCATGTTAGGACGTGGTTGACCACATATAGCTCAAGTAACCTTTCTGTGTATCTGCCGAGCAAACCAAGGTGAGTTCACACTCTTTCCAAGGCATGGGGTTCCCAAGGGTTGGGAATGGGTTAATGATTTAAACGGTAACTACAACCATCCTCCGTGGGTAGGATGCCAAGATTACACACTGGACCAAACCTCTATCATGAAGTCCCTCATTTATATCGACTTAATCGCCGAGGCCTATGGCGAGCGGGTCATTAGTTAATAGCGCTATTAGGTTTAACAAACCTCACACCGTGCCAGTCGGACGGGCGTGTACTAATGGACTATGGGCAAAGGGTCAATGCTGATAGACATTGACTTAGGGCACCACTTACATTTTCGTAGTAGTCGATACGCACGGTCTAGTAATACATGGTTTACAAAACGAACATATGACTTACGAAACGAATGCTATAACTAAACAACCAACTGTGAACTCACTCAACTTTGTTGTTGATTCGTTGTTACATGCCTTGCAGGTCGTTAGGTACTCATGGAGCTTGCACAGGGAGGCGCAGTCGTTGTGGGACATGGCAGTGTGTGCCATGCTAAAAACATTACTTTATTTCGTACTTAATACTTACATTGGGTTTTACAATTATGCTTCTGCTAAACACTTAACTACGTTTTTGATTTGAAACACCTTTCATATTGTGTGGTTGAATTTTACTTATTACTTGTTATGTTCAATATGATTGGTGGCTTGATCCTGGTCAGTCACGCCTCCAAGCGGCGATATTCCGCATGTGGATTTTGGGGGTGTGACAATCTTTGCTGACGTCACCATGAAAGTGACGTTTAACAAACTAACAAACTCTAACTACTGATCTTCATAACCTACTGAATGACTTGAACCACTGATTACAAGTGAAATACAAAGCACAGTTAAAACAATTGTTCCAGCTTACAGCTGTTGTAAGCTAAGCACTGATGTTGAACATCAGTGCATTCTTCAAAGGTGATCAGTCTTTGAGTGGTCAGTACTTTTGAGTCTTCAACAGCACTTAGAGAACAACAGTAGATAGAGCAACATTGTTTAAACTTCAACAGTCTTTAAGTCTTCATCAGTTGTTAAGGCCAACAGTTGTTGTAGCTGTTCAGTGTTTAGAGATCATCAGCTGTTAATAATCACTTTCAAGGGGAAAGTCTAGTGCAACCTACTGTTTATTATGAATCCACTGATGTGAACCGGTTTTGGCTTTACATCATCTGTTCCTCTGGTAGGGTTCAATCCCAACAGATACCTCTTAAGGACATAGAGGTAAATGAGAAGCTTAAATTTGTAGAGAAACCACTACAAATTGAAGACATAAAGATCAAGAATCTCAAACACAAGAGATTAGTTCTAGTCAAAGTAAAATGGGATTCCAAGAGAGGACCAGAATACACTTGGGAGCTTGAATCAGAGATGCAGAGAAAATATCCACACCTGTTCCAGTAGACCTCGAGGACGAGTTCTAAAAGAAGGTGGGGAGGATATAACAACTCTCTTAAAAATACTTATAACATGTCCCATTAGGGCTGTAAACAAACCAAACGTTTGGCGAACAGTTCGTGAACCGTTCGGCGGGAAGTTCGTTTGTGTCCGTTCGTTTATTAAACAAACGAACACGAACAAGAAATTTTGTTCGTTTAATTAAATGAACAAACATGAACAGAGGTCGCGTTCGTTCGTTTATGTTCGTGAACGTTTGGTAACGTGTTCGCTTGTGTTTGATAGTTCATTAGTGTTTTTAGTTTTTATATTTATTTAAATATATCAAAATTCTGACAAATTAAATATCTAATAAGGGTTAGTGTATTGTATATTCTATTCATGAATGATTGTTTGTGTTCGTTTGTTTCCATTTGTGTTCATGAACATTAGTTTGTGTTCGTCAACGTTCGTTGTCTAAAATTAACAAACAAACACAAACGAACACGAACAAGTTCATTTCTTTAACAAACGAACACAAACATAAAATCCCGTTCGATAAGTGTTCGTGAACGGTTCGCGAACACATATATTTTTTAACAAACGAACACGAACAAGGTCTTGTTCGTGTTCGTTCGGTTCGTTTACAGCCCTATGTCCCATACGCCATAAAATACACCCCGTATACGAAAAGTGGGCCCGAAATACCTTAATTTAACAAAAAATAAATAAAAACAAAATTCCTTACTCGCTCGCGGGGCACGACAAAGTCAGGTAAGACTGTCGCGGGCCGCGACAGCTGGCCACCAGGGCGCATCTGGTGATGCCACGTGGCGTAAGGCGTGTCGAGGCTAGGGGTCGACTCAGCTCAGCTAGGACCTAGCCTATGCGGCTAAAGGGCCGCAAAGACCTTCACTAAAACTCTCGCGGGGCGCGAGAAGGCCATGATCAGGCCCTATAAATTGAGACATTCGACATTCATTTTGAACCGTTCAAAACTCGACTTTCTCTCTCAATTTCTCTATAGTAGAAATAATTCTCGGGCATAATACCCCCCTAATTAGCGAAGCTATGCCTCGTTGTAGGTATTATAACCCCCGGTTACGTATTAGATACTCTGCCCGATTGATTTAGTGCTCCGTAACGCATGTCGAGGCTATGCCTGACTTCGTCGTTGGAGTTCTGTCTCGGGAGGAGGGTATAGCTAATGTAAATTTGGGTTATTATACTAACGCGTGTGCATTGTTTAAATTAATAGATTATAACCAGGAAGTCACAAGGAAATACCTAAATTAGCAATGTGAGTTTATCCTCTTTTTGTAAATTTTTTTTTGTAAACTGTTTTTATAAAACCTCAATTGTTTTACATTATAATTAGCAGTGATTGAGTATTTGTAATTCTACAATTAACGCTGGTATGTTGGGGTTTTGTATACAAAATTTGTTACTACACTGTGAGTAGTAACATGACCACAAGTTAGGGTTGACAGTGCCGTGGGTGGTAATTAAGGTAGATGTAAACAAATGTAATTGCTGGATTGCCCTCAATGCTGTAAAATGATAAAACTTGTTTTGATTAAACTGGGATTCACTCACCAGTATTTCCCACTGACAAATGTTTTTAAAACGCGTTTAAGGTAACAAAATGTGAAAGTCAAATAGAAGTCAGCTGGAGAGCACTGAAGGCTTGGAAAAGTGTCTATAAAAGTTACCTAAATAAAGAAGAAGTTCTATTTGAATAAAATAGTGTTCATCCCTATAAAAATATTATGAATGGAAATTTGGGTTTTACCCAAGTGTTTATTATTTATAAAATGAGGTGTTTTACTCTGATAAAATATATTTCCTAACTACGGTCCTGATGTAAATTTCGCTGCCAAATTAAATAAACACCGATACCACTGAATGTGCGAAGCAAGCGGTTGCCCGCCTCCCGGGGCAAGGGGTCGCGATAGAGCCAATACATTAATGATGGTGAAGGAGGAATTTATTGTTGCATTTATAAGACTTGAGTAACTTTTAAATAATTTATTAATATTCTACATCAAAATGTCTATATTACCCTTAGTAAATTAAAAGTGGACAAAAATGATATCTTGATTCACAATCATTGATAAAAAATATAGGGTCTAGATTAATTAATTTTTGGATAAATTACGCTTTTCGTCCTTTAATAATTACAGTCAGAGTCCTTTATTTGTAAAACTCATTACACCCTAGATCCTTTAGCCCTAACCAGGTTAAAATTTTCAGTTAAATTTAGCAAGTGCCTTGCACATGAGGGTATGTTAGTAATCTCATCTATTATATTTACAATAGAGTTAATTGCCAAAATCGTCCCTGAGGTTTGGGCAGGTTTGTCATTTTCGTACAAAATGACACTTTTGTACCAAATTGCCCTCAACGTTTTTAACTCTTTGCCATTTTCATCCAAACCACTAACTTAGTTTATTTTTTCTGTTAAGTTGAGGATATTTGGATGAAACTGGCAAATATAAAACCACAGGGGCGATTTTGGCAATTTACTCAAACTCTTTTAAATTTCTTTTATTTAATTAATTTTGTTACATATATAATAAAAAAAGAATATACATACAATTTTTATATGAAAAAAAAAATAGCTTTGTCACATAATTTTTATAAATTTTCATCCAACCACTAACTAAATTAATTTTTCTATTAAGGGGAATGATGTTTATAAACTAAGACAGAAATTAATTTCTAATTTTTATATAGATCAGTTTTATAAAAATAAAATCTACTTAAACCTATAAATTTTATAAAACTAAAATGCTGGTGACCTTATTGATAAAGGTCAAATAAAAAAATCTTATCATATGTACCAAGTTTGTAATTCATCTTCTACACTTTTAAATTCGCTCATAAGGAAAAACAGAAGCCAGTGTCCCCCCCCCCCCCCTCTATCAAACAACGTATCGTTACCAAACCTTAAAATTACTCACCAAATTGTAATTATAATGCTATGAACCAAAATTCTATTTACTCAAGCCACTCAGAATAAGTATTAGTTAGTTACCCTCATAATCTTAATTAAATAAATATTTTATTTCTACCAACATATTTCCTAGGTGCTCAACACATTTAAAAAAATATGTAACGTTTTACATTTTTTTCTATCTCTACAACTAATAAATACTAAAAGTTGTAATCGATTGTTATGTGTTGCACACCAATGACGTTTTCTCTTCATAAAACTGATTTATATAAAGAAGCTATAAATTAATTTCTGTGTTATTTTATAAAATTTAAAACAATCCTTCACCTTAACAGAAAAAAAAAACTGAGTTAGTGATTTGGATGAAAATTTATAAAAAAAATGTGACAAAACTATTAATTTTTTTTTTCTAAAAACTCCATGTATATTCTTTTTTATTATATATGTAACAAAAATAATTAAATAAAAGAAATTAAAAAGGGTTTGAGTAAATTGCCAAAATCGTCCATGTGGTTTTATATTAGCCAGTTTCATCCAAATATCCTCAACTTAACAGAAAAATAAACTAAGTTAGTGGTTTGGATGAAATTGACAAAAAGTTACAAACGTTGGGGGCAATTTGGTACAAAAATGTCATTTTAGATGAAAATACCTAAAGTGCCCAAACCCCAGGGACGATTTTGGCAATTAACTCTTTACAATATATATTCTTTTTTCTTTCATCTTCACAGCCAAACAACCAACAACAAAACAACCATCAGATCTAAGCTTATCAACTCCAACATCACCCCATTTCTTTCTCAATTAATCTCACAAACCCTCACTATTTAGATCCTAATCAACCCAAATTAATCTCACAAACCCATCAATCACAAATCTACAAAGCCCTAACAATCTGTATCCTCCGCCCGTCTTCTGCCACGTCATATTCACTACCCACCGTCAACAGGCAGAGAGAGAGAGAGAGGTTTTGAGCTTTATTACAACAACGGAGCAGGCTCCGACAGCAACCATTGCTGCCGCCAATGTCAGATCTGAATAGCGTAAGATTTGAAGCGGTGCCACCATCAGATCCAAAGGGTTAGTGATAAAAAAAAAGAAAATAAAATCATTAAGAGAAACCTAAGTGGGTCAAGGGTTAAAGTCGAATTCAATATTAGGCTATAATCCAAATATTAAGGGTTATTGGATTTTATCACCTCCAACTATCGGCCTTTGGCCGTTGCCACCCGCAACTAACACTTTGACACCCGGCACCCCCAACTTGACTTTTTGTTTGCATTGGCACCACCCAGTTAAATCTGCTCTAACTTGGTTAGTTTTTTGTCCGACATGGCACAATTTTGCTGATGTATACATGATTACGTGGCTGCTGATGTGTTATATCCCTTCCCTTCCCTTCTCTCCTTTATAACACAGAAATCCCACAAAGGTATAACCAACCTTTTCTTCTCATAATCACTATTCTTGATTCAATTAACCATCAACGAATTCTGTTTCAGAATTAAGTTCCTATTGGTCAAAGTTTGAATCGAAGGGAAATGCTAAACAAGAACGAATATGACCACTTCATGAATTCCGATCAATCTTCAGGGGATGCCGCAACACATGAATAGGAACTTGAGTTGATCTCTGATTCGTCAACCATGATTGAACCCATTAAATCTCCTCCTCTGCCGCAACAACCTACGCCCTTGAACTCAAATGACAAATTAGGGCTTTCGGAGTGTGCTTTATCCGCCGCTAGCGCCACCGTCCTCTCCGCCGATATCGTTAACCCTCTTGATGTCGTCAAGGTATGCAACTTTAGGGCTTATGTTTTTCTTCTAATGTTTTTATTTCGATAAAATCCAAACCGACGTCGTTTCGGTTTTGTCAAAACCCTAGCTTCGATATATTGCCGGAGATTGATATGTTAACTGGTTTGATGACATCATCGACGGATGATTTACCGTCGAAGTTTAACATATCTGGCGGCATTCGCCGTTCCGGTTGCATCACACTGGCAGGATCATGGAGAGTTTAAACGTGGAGCAGTAGCAGTGGATGGTTACGGATAATACGACGTCAGTTGAGTATTCCGGTTTGCCGGAGAAGATGACTGATGGTGGAGTTGGTACAATGGAACAATTGTACGGATCAAACATTGTTCGATTTAACTGGAACTTTTGATTAGTCATTGTTGTGGTGGTGGTGGCAGGAGGTTGTGGTGGTAGGAGGCAAGTCATGGTGGTAAGAAGCAAGTCCAGGCGGTGGTAGGAGGTGGTAGGTGTGATGGTGGTGGTGGTGTTTTACGGTGAGGAGAGAGGAAGGGTGGAGCTTGGGGTTTTTATTTTTAATCAGATTTGAAAAGAAAAACAAGTTTTTAAGAAATATATATATATATATATATATATAATATTTTACACCTCAGCGTGACATGTCATCAAAAACCAGCCACATCATCAAAAAATGGCCACATAGGATAAAAAATCTAACTGAGTTAGTACTCAGTTAACGATGTGGTGCCAGCACAAACGAAATGTCAAGTTGGAGGTGCCGGGAGTCAAAGTGTTAGTTGCGGGTGGCAACGGCCAAAGGCCGATAGTTGAGGGTGATTAAATCCAATAACCAAAATATTAATCAATCCATATATACCCAAAAAGAAAGAAAAAAAGGTTCTGTGAATTAAACCTTGTCATGGGAATTGTTAAGCAAAAGTTTAAGCAGGTCTTATTGCTCTCTTTTAGGATTTTTATAGCAGCAAGATAACAACACAGATTGAAGCGTATGCACAGAAAGATCTAAGGTGTGATGTCAGGATTGTATACACGAATTTGGGGAGGTTTCATTGAAGGAGATCATTGAAGGAGATGGGCTCTGGTAGAGAGAGAAAAAAGTTTGGGCTTTAATATATATATATATATGTATATATAGGGGAATGTTCATTGGGGAACACTAAAAAAGTGAGGAACAGCGGAGAACCGACTCAAATGAACTCCGATTAGACTCATTCCAGCGGCGTTGGAACCGGCTCGTCGAACCCTAACTAAGATCTCTTAACCCTAAATCCTAACTCCTAAACTCTAAACCCTAAAGCTAAAAAATAAGGCTAAACCTAAACTAAATCGTAAAATCTAAACTATAAACCCTAAAAGCTAAACCCTAAAGGCTAAAACTAAAGCTAAACCCTAGTGCTAAACCCTAAAGCTAAACCCTAAAAGCCAAACCCAAATATATTTAGGGTTTAGGGGTTGTGATTTAGGTTTTAGGGGTTGTGATTTAGGGTTTAGGGTTAAGAGATCCTAGTTAGGGTTCGACGAGCCGGTTCCAACGCCGCTGGAATGAATCCAATCGGAGTTCGTTTGAGTCGGTTTCTCACTGTTCCCCACTTTTTTAGTGTTCCCCAATGAACCTCACACTATATATATATTATTTTTGTTTTTTTTTTGTTTTTTTTTTTGTTTATTAAGATAAATAATAGCCAATGATCTCTAGATCAAGTGGTGGAGGGCTTGCATGTCTCTTGAGAGATGCAGGTTTGACTCCCACTTGGTGCAGAGTGAGGCACTCTTGGGCAATGATAGGAGACCCAGGGAATCCTGGGTTGGATCCTTGAGCCAAACGGGTTTTACCGGTAATTTCACCGTCGTGCCTACGGGCGGGTGGGTTACCGGGTTTTCCCCGGAATTGGTGGTGGACTCGGGTTACTCTCGGAGTACTCCGTTTGTCCAGTGGGTGCCCCGAGAGTGCTCGGGATTGAGTTTGTTGGCCGTTAAAAAAAAGATAAATAATATTAAATAAATACGTGAAATTACACAAATACCCTCATGTGCCTTGCACATGACCAGACTAAACTGGTAAATTTAACCTGGTTAGTGCTAAATGACGTACAATGTAAAGGTTTTTACAAATAAATGATTGTGACTGTAATTATCGAAGTTAAAGGGCATCCACTGCAATCCGATACAAACATAAAGGACGAAAACTGTAATTTACCCTTAATTTTTTCTTCTTTTAAGAAGATTATTCTCAAATAAACCTCACTCTATGTATGGTATAGACAATACATATAACAAAACAAAAAGGTTACATGATTTTAAAAAGTTTAAGAAATTGCTATTTCTAAAACATATGATACAATTCTTTAAAACAAAATTCCCCCACGATTTAAACGAACATAACTTTGTCATACATTAATAATTATTTAAAAAAAGTTACACCGTAAAAACAAGCACTTTATTTTGTCCAATTTAAGTATAGTATTACTAAAGTTGTTACTAATTTTAAAAATATCAACATGTTACGTGATTACCAATGTCTGTGTTCCCTGC
The DNA here is from genome assembly GCA_030545235.1 of Helianthus tuberosus. Classification (NCBI taxonomy): domain Eukaryota; kingdom Viridiplantae; phylum Streptophyta; class Magnoliopsida; order Asterales; family Asteraceae; genus Helianthus; species Helianthus tuberosus. The sequence continues at coordinate 137,278,184 of CM060355.1, read as the reverse complement.
TGCATCACGCATACACACCTCTAATTAGGGGTGTGCAGAATTTGTTTCGAATTCGAAAAATTCGAAATTCGTTTAAATTCGATTCGATTATCAAGAATTCGTTTCGATTATAAGAATTCGAATTCGATTCAATTCGACTCAAGTAAATCGAATACGAATTTATAATTTCAAATTCGATTCGAAATTCGAATAAAAATTATACACTTTTATTTATTATTTTTATATATAATATATGTAACTTTTATTAGGCTAAACAATAAATTATTTTCAATTTTTTTTCCAAGTATTAAAATTACCCATTACCAAATCCACTACATGACCCATAACTAAAACCTAAGTAACAAATCTGTCAATAGATTTCTAAGCATAAAAATATTAACTTGTAATGTGGAGTGGTTATTCCCGACTTCTCGTTTTGAATTTTAGACTTGTGGTACTTTATTTGAAACTTTTTAATGTGATATCGTGTTTTATGGCTGCTTTAAAATTTATGTTTCATTTTGAATGTTGTTTACATGTTTTTAAAGAATCTGAGTTAAATCTAATTTATTCGAATTCGAATTTTTAATCGAATACGAATCGAATACAAATTGAGTTTTTTATTCGAATACGAATTCGAATCGAATTCGGTAGGTTTTAATCGAATTCGAATCGAATACGAATTCAAGGAATAATAAAAATTATTCGAACAATTCGATTCGAATAATTCAAAAATCCGATATTCGATTCGATGAACACCCCTACCTCTAATAGACAAGCTCATGAGAAAACTCATTTATGTGTAAAAAACCAAATATATATATGTGTGTCCAACTATAAAGTGTGTTTCTGAAAAAACAAAAAAAAAAGTTGACAAAGTACCCTCCTCTCTACGATTTTCAGTAGCCAAATTCTTCAAACGTTATTTCTTTAAAGAAAATTACAGCATAAAAACGATAATTTTATTATCTTTAGTTTATATATGGTATTGCTATTGTTTTTTAATACAAAAATATTAAATGTTACGTAATTCTAGTGTCTGTGTTACGCGTCACATCGTGCGGTCACCCCTCTAGTGTGTATATATATACTAGAGTGGTGCCCGCACAATGCGGCGATGAACACAACACTTAGGTGGCGATTTTAAGTGTGTGCACATAGCAGTTTGATTCGATTTTGAGCCATAACCATAACCAAAACCAAAATTTTCGTTTTGGTTTAGTTTTGAACCGGCCAATGAACCAACAAAAAATTAAAACTAAATAGGCCAATGGGACCATTGAAGCAGCTAAACAAAACCTCTAAGGAACCATGTGATGCGGCGGGAGCGACACATCACATAGTGATACTCGTTTTTTTTGTAGTTTTCTGCTTATTTATATAATATTTATGGTAGCATCATTCTGATAGATATACATCAAAAGCGAAGTAATCAGGTAATTCATTTCTTTGTGTTGTGCATGGTTCGGTCGGTTCGGTTATTATCCTCAAACGAAGCCAAAACCAAATAAGCCATCGGTTAGTCTATTTTATTAACCAATCGGTTTTCGGCTAATCACTTCGGTTTATTCGGTTTGATTGACGTTTTTTTTTTGTTCGGTTCATTTAATTTCAGTTAATAGCAAAAATCAAACTTGAGTTAAAACTTTTACTTCGAAATATATGAAATTGAGGTATAAATACATGAGATAAAGTATAAATATATGAAACGCAGATATAAAATTTGAAATATATGAACTGGAGGTATAAAAGCTAAAATATATGAAAATATGAATGATTCGGTTCGGTTCAGCTAATTTTGGTTAAATGATGGTACAAAAAAAATAATCCGGTTTTTGGTTAATTCGGTTTTTAGTTTTCAGTTAATTCAGGTTTTGGTTGATTTTGGTTCGGTTTCGTCTATTTTCGGTTTGGCTTGGGTTAACGATTTAGTTTGCTCACCGATAACCGGTTTTGGTTAATATCCAATAGGTGCGTGCGCGATGCGGCGGGATTCACAGACATTGCCACGGTGTGCATTGTTCGGTTGGTTAGATTATTATCTTCAACCGAAATCGAGGTCATCGATTAGTCTATTTTATTAACCAATCCGTTTTCAGTTAATCGGTTTGGTTTATTAAGTTAGATTGATAGTTTTTGGTTTGATTCATTTAATTTTGGTTAATAGCCAAAACCAAACTTGCCCTAAAACTTTTGATTAGAAATATATGAAATTTAGGTATAAATACATGAAATGGATATATATGTACATGAAATGGAGGTATAAATACATAAAATTGGGGTATAGATATGAACTGTAGGTATAAAAACTAAAAATATATGAAAATATGAATGGTTCGGTTTAGTTAATTTTGGTTAAATGAGGGTACAAAAAAAGTCGTTAACCGTTTTTGGTTAATTCGGGTTTTGGCTAATGAATTTTCAGTTAACTCGGTTTTTGGTTGATTTCAGTCTAGTTTCGGTTAACGATTCAGTTATTAGTTACCCTTAGACACTGTTAATCATGTAACATATCAATTTTTTTAATTAAAAAATATAGCAATACTATATTCAAATGAAAGAGAATAAAATACTCGTTTATATGGTATAATTTTAAAAATATATATATTAACATACTAAAAAGTTATGACCGTTTAAAAACCATGGGGATGTTAGTTTTTATAAGGGGATAAAGTGTAACTACTAACTAATGATCTATAATGTTGTTAATGATGAGGGATTAAAATGTAATCTAGATGAGAGGATTAAATTAACGAATCACTTGACATTCTGTAGCTATTAAACATTGTGGGATAATGACTAAATACGTTGGGCTTTAATCACTTGTACACTAAAGAATCATTTACTTGTACCTTTTAATCAACACGCCAATACTGACCAAGACAACAATCGAAACGTCGACAAAAATGAGTAGGTCGTCACGGGACTTTGGATATTTTTTAAAACATTATAGTTTATAAGATATGACAAGAATATGCAAAATAATTATAAGTTTGTTGTGGAGGGGAAAAAGTGTAACTAATTACCCATAATTATGTTAAATCTTAGGGATTTAAGTGTAATAAGATGGAGTGCTAAAATATAATTATTGTTTAATAAACCAATTTACCCTCATTTTAGGGGTGTATTTATAAATTAAGAGAGAAAAAAGTTCTTATTTTTTTTTAATATCTTAAAATGTCTCTTCCTCATGTATTATAACATAGTATAGATATAGATTTGTAATTATAATTATAAAACCTAAAAACTTATATATCCAATACTTAAAAATTAAAAATAAACCTAACCCAACATAAAATCTCAAAACTTATAGGTCCCATACCTAAAAACTTATTGAACCCAATATTGATCCATTAACCTTAATACCTAAAAACTAGTTTATAACTTTATATAATCTATAATTCCTTAGGGCCTAAGGCCTTTTTTTGGCTGGCAGATTAAAAAAAAAAAAAAAAAAAAAAACACCCTTGCGTACAGGACACTTGGACCAGCCCTAGTTGGAAGTTCATAAAAAATGCAAAAAGAACAGTAACAAACAACATTCAGCGTTGTTCCTTCTGGCAGTGAGCAAGATCCTTCTCAACTCCAGCAAGAACTAGAGCTACAACGCGAGCTCTTGAGCCAGGGCCGGCCAAGTCGGGCGATAGCCCAAGGCCCAAATCTCTAAAGGGCTTGGAATTCTTTTTAAAAAGCATATATATATCAAAAAACATAAAATAAAAAGTGATTTGGCCTGATGGTTAAGACTGCGGGGTATGGGGGGCTTGGGTTGGGGCATATGTTGACACGTGGAATGGGAAAAAACCCACCACCAAAACCCACGCCCATGGGGTATGATGGGGCTTGGGTTGGGGGCTTGGGTTGGGGGGCATGAATTTGGTTTGGCCATTTAGAGCATGCCATGTCACTTACTAGCCCGCCCCACGCCCGGGCTGAATCCCACGCCAAAGGGGCCACGCCCAAACCCATGCCCACCCGGGGTGGTGGCTTGGGCGTTTTCAGCCAACCCACGCCCAAACCCCCGCCCCATACCCCGCAGTCTAAAGCCTTGCATTCCTACTTTCTTGATGTAGGATCGAGTCACCCCTCCATTTTTTTAAGCAATTCAATTTCTATAAAATACACTTCATTCAATGTGATTCGGCTATTTACCTATATATTTACCCATATCTCCATTCAAAAAGCCCAAAATTTAAACCCGCATTAAAAAAAATATAATCCATTGGGGCTGGTGGGAGTGTTAGAAGAGCCTCACGATTCGCTTAAGTAAGTAAGTTCGATCACATTGCTACACAAGTTTTGTTTTGTTTATTTTACAACAAGTATCGTCGTTTTGTAGCTTTTTGATATATGATTGATGAGTTTATATTATATGGAGGTAGACCGATTTTTTTTTGTCTCGCCAGAGACCCAAAAAATTTTTTTTGTCATTCTCGGGACGGGCATGTCTTGAGCCTGTTCCAAACGGAGCTCTGTGATAAGGCTATGAAGTTCATAACAAACAAACCTCTTTGAATGACAATGATCATGTCTACCCATTGGGCTGCAAACTCAATACTGTTGCAGGTCCGAATGAAGGATGCAATCATGCAAATTCAATGGATCAATAATAAAATCAGAAGAGCCTGTTGGGCCACCAAAATCACAAGAGGATCAAAAAGTATGTTTTTTGTTGTGATTTCATTGGCCATCTTTTTACCATAAGCACCCACCAAATCTGCATGTCTCTCAAACAACAATAGTGTAGCTTCAGCACAAATAAGATATACACAAGGGTCAAAAACTCAAACGAGTCACCGATGAATGAGACTACCCCACAAGGCGAAACTCAGTCATGAACTCTTTTAATGCCCGGTTGCAAATAACTTTGATGAATACCTCTAACGAGAAATACAAAAGCAAGTACCCATAAATGCAAACTGATGTGGCAGCCGCTCCAATAAGAATATATATAAACGCAATCCGGTACGACTGGTCCAACCATTGAATCGATAGAACAGGTTCAACTTTTATAACATTGATAAGGCTGGAGGGTATAATCCTCGGTGACTTGATCGGGGAGTGGGTGTCACCGATCGGTGACCACCCCCACCTGTTTGAGTTGGGTGTTTGAGTTGGAGAGAGGGTGGGGAATTCGGTGTGTAGTCACCGATTGTGTTGAGAGGAGACGAGTGAGGAGAGACCAATCAAGTTTTTTTTTTTTTTTTTTAATAGAGGGGTGTTTGACCATACCTAGTGATTGAGTGTAAAATGGGGAGTAGAATGAGAAGTTGACATGGCATAATATTATTGGGTAGGATTTCACTCAAACACTCTAGGGTGATTGACTATACCCTTCACCCTAATAATAATAAAAAGCAACCATAAAAGGGTGTTTGATATGATCTGATTCTGATTAATAACAATGGAAATTGAAATAAGAGTAAAATACCCGCATAGTCCCTGTGGTTTGGTGAAATTTCACATTTAGTCCCCAACTTTTGGAAATTACACCCGTGCTCCACTTGGTTTGTCAAGTTGTTACTCAGATAGTCCCTAGAGTGGATGGCCGTTAGTTTTTGCCGTTAAGTCCATGTAAAATTACTAAAATGCCCTTACTCAAGAAAAACAATAATCTTTTTATTTATTTATGGGACCCACCCACCACCTACTTATCTTCAACCTCCACCCTCAACCCCTACTTCATCTTCAACCTCCATCAACACCCTCCACCGACACCTCTAATCATCTCCTCCCCTTTACTTTTATCTCGGCGAATCTCGTTTCTCCGACCAATTTGCTTCGGCTTAATTTTCCGCATAAGCAATTAATATTCTTCAACTGCCAGTGATGACACAAAAGACAAAACCCCATCTGAACTCAGTAAGCTCTTTTCAAATTTTCAAATTTTTTGATTTGAAGTTTCAACTCAACTGAAGTACCGACCTACAACTTGTTGGAAAAAAAAGTTGTAGGTTCACGCCTGAAGTACCGACCTGCAAATTTTCCGGTGAGTTAGCACACGAGTTGGGGCCAGAACTGTGGATGCTTGATATCAGGAACAACAAATTTTCCGGTCAAATTCCAACAGCCATATCATCTTGGACAAATCTGAGGGTTTTCAAAGCAAGTTATAATCTCCTCGATGGTGCAATTCTAGAAGATTTAGCAGCACTACAAAATTTATAAACGTTGTTGCTAGATGGGAACCAATTCACCGGTGGATTACCGGAAACTATAATTTCATGGAGGTCACTCCAAACTTTAAATCTCAGTAGGAACCAACTCACCGGAAGGATTCCGGCTGGTCTAGGGTTCTTATATGATCTCGTGGTATTGGACTTGTCAAGGAACACACTTTCCGGTAAAAGTTGGAAGAAGAGGGAGACACCAGACCAGTGGAGAAGAATAGATGGAGAAGGGGGTTTATCTTTTAATTGAGTGAGTGGGGCCCACTTGGTAATTTGATTTTTCTAATAGGAAGGGGTAATTTAGTAATTTTACATGGACCTAACGGCAAAAACTAACGGCCATCCACTCTAGGGACTATCCGAGTAACAACTTGACAAACCACGGGGAGCACATGTGTAATTTCCAAAAGTTGGGGACTAAATGTGAAATTTCACCAAACCACAGGGACTATGCGTGCATTTTACTCTTGAAATAATTAACATAAACTGAAACTAAAATTGATACGAAGAAGATGATCCAATCGGATCTTACACACTCGATAGACTAACACCTAAGTGTTCCTAGGGCTATGCCCTCTCTCTAAGCCAAGCTAGAGCCTACAAACTGACAAATCCTCCCCCCCCCCCCCCCCCCCCCCCCCCCCCCCCCCAAAATGAGTTATTGACCATATCATTTATCCTAGTTTACAAGTGAGATGCACAAAATACAAGTCTTGAAGCAGGCTTGGGTACAAGCTAATTAACATGCGGTACAAGCATAACGAAACAGAAATGGGTATGAAGGATCAACTAGTTGCATGTTGAGATTTACAGAGGAACCTCAAAAGCAACACATGATTTTAGAATCAAATCTCATAAGTATTGATGATAGTTGGTTAAGATCAATAAAGTGATAAGATAGGCGATGTACCATTATGTAAAACAAAAAAAAAATGATTTACGAGATTGTTAATAACTGGAAACAGACCCGAGTAACACGAGCCGCAGGCATGATCATACACATCTTATTTATGGATCATACGAACTACTACATTCATTTTTCCATGATAAGAGTCTAAGACAAACCTTTTATGGGTACAAATACAGAAAAAAAATAACTAATTATTTATTCAGAGCAAATTACGTTTACAAATTATAATGCACTTAAATTTTCATACAAACAAAACTTTGAGCAAGCAAAAGAATACAAAATACAAATAACCTTTGTAAAGTTAGGCCATTGAATCCAACTTCCATATCTTGATTGTGCCATCATCACTTGCAGAAGCAAGAAGCCGGTTTTCCTACAAATAAACGTTTGCAAATCATAAGATTTCTTTTCATAACATTTTAAAACTAGGGAATAATATGAAAGCTAGAAAAAAAGGTCAACGTCGTTTTAGGTGTAAAACCAGTTATCGAAGTCAAAATAGTAAAATAGTCGACATAAAAGGATTACCGTAGGGCTCCATCTCACAGAGTTTATGTCCATATCATGAGCCTTTTCTTTCTTAAGAAGCAGTTTATATTTCGGTGCATCAACCTGCACAAACAAAGAATATTCTTGTGTTAATAATGCTATAAAAACCCGATTTGACCAAATCAGTATTATCCTTGTTCCCTACCGAATGATCTTCAGACTCGATAAATAAGCATATAGCATCATCGGCTGCTCCAGTAGCTATTATACCTTCCCTGTAATACTCAAATATTAGATGAATAAAATCAATATAAATTTCTATATATACAGAAAAATAAATATTATAACCTTGACCAATGGACTGAAAAAATTGTTCGGTCATGATATCCAGATAAAGTGCAAAGGTGACTCCTGTCCAGAAAAAAAAAAGTGAAGAGGCAGATATTTACCATATTTAAATAAGCATTTCATGAAAAACTGAGTATACTGATTATGAAATAATTATAAAAATAGAATTGTCCTCACCATGATGCATTAGTATCACCCGATTGTAGTCTTGCAATGTCCACACCCCACACCTTAATGGTGACATCATCGCTGCATGTAACCATTTTGTCTCCGGTAGCGTTAAAAGATATAGCCCACACCGTAGATGAGTGTCCACTGGTAGTATTACAGTGATTTATTAGTTTATAATAACAGCAGTTAATATATTTGTATAAAAAACAAGAAATAAATTAATATATAAAATAAAAGGATGTTCAGATAAATAGCAGAAGGTTCAAGTAGTACCAATTAGATTCACTTAAAGTCTGAACACAACGCCAATCATCACTATCACCGTCCTCTGCCCAAACCTGCAAAATAAAATTGAACTTTATTGTAAATATAAGTGACCAAATTTACGAAATTCGGTTAACACTCTGACCGGAATGATTGCTTCATTGTTAACAATTTTATTAGTAAAAAAGATAATTGTTGGAATAATATAAAAAGATACAAAAACAATGTCTTTTTTGGGTATTTACTTATTAAATTCTTAGATAATTACAACTTCAAACAACAAAAGCACATCCACACAACGATTCATGTATCACATTTTATTACAGCTGACTGATTAACTACTGATTATTCAATATCACAGCCAGTAACAAAACAAACGATAATTAAGAGTATGCGTTACCTTTATAGTGTTATCATAGCTACACGAGAACAAAACATCAACCGTTGGATGCCACTGGACCATTTTGACATCTTGTGTATGTCCTTGCAGCACAGAAACACAATCAAACTCGTTCCCGGGCAAAACTTCCCAAATCCAAACGCATTTATCTCTGCTACAGGTTGCAAGTAGTGAACCAGACGCATTCCATGATACACTCTTAACTTCATTTTCATGACCCTGTACATATGGCACTTATTCAAATGACTGCAAGAATTGAATAATAGTATAGCTACAAATTATTTAAAGGGATTGCAACTTCATAACCTTGATTCAGCCATATGCAATGGATTAAAAATCCAAAGAAAATTGCAAAAAGAAGTGACCGAATAATGTAAAAGAAGATCATAAATCAAACAATACCTCTAAGGTGGATACGCATTCAAAACTATTTCCGTTTTGTTCCAGAATAGCAGTGGTGGCATCGAAACTAGCAGTCGCCAATTTTTCACCAGATGGTGACCAGGCACATGATCTAACCGTCCGAGTATGAATCTCTTCTAATACCTCCTGAACAAGGGCAAGCGTTTACAAACTTATAAGAGATTGATCTACCTTTTTGTACAACTTAAAAGTTCAGACCGCTCAACCAACACGCATATTATCAATCATCCAAGTATATCATATCATATTACATAAGCATTTCCCATTGGCAGACAATATATATCATTCAATTTAAGATTAGAAACACAAAAAATAAATGGTTTTACAAGCATTCAAACATGTGAACCCTATGGAACACACTATTCAAAACTAGCAGAGCTGAAACTCATTTAGAACAAACTATAAACACAATCTTCTCCGATTAGAGTCATAAACATAGATTTGGAGCAATCAAATGTGCTTATTAAGTATCATCAACGCAAATTGTGACAATTAGAGCTCCACATAGCAAGTTATTTTTACTAAACCCTAAATCTGTTAATATTTAGAAAACAGTGAGTATTAAAGTTAACCAAGCAATCGAAGGAAGTAGAATTAGGGTTCCGCTGTTGCCAGATGCGAACAGTCTTATCGCCACCGCATGAAGCGAGCATCGCCGGTGAACCGGCGGTGCCGGTGACCGGATTCCATGCGAGTCCCCATACTCTATCGGTGTGACCTTTTAGTGTTTGAACTTCTGTAAGTTTCAATGCTTCTTCTTCGATTATTGAAGTCATGATTGATTGCCGGAAAACGGTGGTTCAGGTGACGGAAGATGATCGGAACTGTGATCCGTGAAGGCTCGTGGGTTTTTGTCGTCGAAGTTTTTATTAAACCCGTGAGTATCTTTTGGTAAACTATGCTTTAATTTGATTTAAGATTGGATTTTTTATTTTTTGGGTTAATTAATATTGGATTTTTTAGGCTAAGGGGAGTGGAACCACGCCCCGTCCGAGTCAGCAAGACCATTTCAAGTAGAGCCGCGTACGTAAAGGGGTTGGGCGTTAGCCTGGTCAAGCGAAGGACTTTCTCTCTCTAGACATGTACAGTGGCAAAGCTTGAGATTTCCGACTGAGGGTTCGAAAACGTATATACCCAAAATTTTCTATAAAACGGGGGGTCGGAAACGTATATACCCAAAAAATTTATACGAAAACTACATACTCTCCACTACTGAGCGAAAAGTTCGGGGGGTCGACCGCCCCCTCCCGCCCCCACTATCCTTCACCCATGGACACGCAGTCTCTCTCTCTAGGCTCACCCAGAACTCTCTTGAAGAATTGCACAAAGCTTCCAAGGATTCCTCTAATCTAAGCTACAACACACACATATATATAGACTAGAGACTAAACCCGGACAAAACATATTGGACAGACCTATACACATATTAACTTATCCGAATTTAAACTAACAAACTCGGAATACACATGAACACCTTCCGAGTTCGGAATGACCAATCATATAATGATGAGTTTACATTGAACTCTCAAACTCGGAATGTTACATCCTTTCACAAATTCGGAATGCTCCCTTGGACCTTTGACTTAGTTGACCAGAACTGATAAAGCACAGTTACCCGGCAAAAACTGCACTTACACGGGATATGGCAAAGGGGGCGTGGCGGAGTTTGTCGATATGGCTTTGACATGGGTGGAGAGATGGGAATCGACTAGTACTACACAATGCCTTAGGGAGATAAATAGTTGGTGTACTAAAACATATTTAGTTGTGGCTAATAATTAGGTACTTTGGTTGATGTGTTGAGTAAACCCAAATAAGCTTGTATCAAGTTGAATTTGTGTCGGATTATGCACTTAACTATGTTAGGTTCGGGCAAGGATTTATGGGTTTGAGTTTAGTCCACATAGATTTGGGTCGAACCCGTAAACGCGTTTAGCTAAATGGGTTGTATTCGGTTCGAAGCTGCGAACATGCTTTAACTAAATTGTATTGAGGTTGTATTGACATGTTTACAGTTTATCAATTTATTTTTTGAAAAGTATGTTTTATGAGGTTAAAGATGTAAAAGAGAAATGAAAAAGGAATATTATAATTGAAACATGATTATGCATTTGGAATTTTTTTTTTACTTAAGAATCATAATGGTTGGTCACTCAACCCATCGAATTATACATGATTTTTAACTTCATGTCGTGTTTAGATTCAACCACCAGTGTAATAACCCAAAAATCCAACCCTTAAAAATACATTAGAAAATAAGTACAATATCTTGATGTTAAAAAAAAAAAAAAAAATCACGTGTTGGACAAAATCCACCAAACAACTTTGATCTTTCTTTTCCTTGCAACTTGTTTGGTTTTGTCTTTTATATATACTAGTGGGGTGCCCGCTTTTCGCTAAGGTTTGGCTAAATAGGAGTGACGAGACAATCTATTGTTTAGGACTATTGTAAAATTGTGTAAACAAGTAATTACATAATAAGTAAACATTACGACGATATAGATTAAGAAAGTTCTTAAACTAACACCACCATGATAGATTAAGCAAGCAGAACAAGTTGGTAGTAAGTAGTCGCCCAAAAATTTCAAAAGTTGCTAAACTGAAACATAAGCTGATTAACCATACCAAAATCATTGAAATTATAACTGATCTCGTAATATATTCACCCTCTATAAATCTATGAACCAGGCTATTGTGCATCTTTGAATCTCTTGTCCCACTCGTGTTTATCATAGTCTTGTTCGGACACGTCTTTGTCGGTAGTATACACAATCCGATGTTGGTCAATCACGGTCCTTTCAGACATGTCTTGGGCACTCAGAATCTGTATAAAGTATGCAGAAATCGATTTGTTTAATTAAAAAAATGTCAACATATTTCAACATGAAAATTGACCGGTGAGTAGCAACAAATTAAATAGAGGTGAAAATGAACAGGCTGGGCAATGGAGCAAAAATAGAGGTAACAATTTCTGACAGAGCATAACACAAAATGAAAATAATCTAGTTTTGCGTTGTCACGTCTATCCCGTTTAATAAACGCGTAGTGGACAAGTTGACATGTTATACGCATACAATTAAGCAGGCCAGGTCAGCCTGTAACACTTTTGGCCAATATAATCTTATATCGTTATTTTGGTTTAAAAAAAGTATTTTGATATATCATCTAATTTTTAATATTAAAACTATATTTTTGCTAATGTCACCAACTAATAACAAACTTAAATAAACAATTCTGGCCCAGATGAATGGCATCAGTAATCAGTAATAACAACGATTAATAAACGCTTTACACATACCTTTTGTTTGAGGGCGGGATCCGGCAATTGAAGTGCTTGTGCACGGAGCTCTCTAGCCCGGTTCCTTTTTTCTATTTCAGCGTTTCTTCTTTGAATAAGAAACCATCGGGCCGTAGGAATAGCAAAAAACGAGACGGCATATAGCTGTGAAAAAAATGAAAACAAAAATCACATGTTTGACCCGTTAACAATAAAACATAACCCAAATTGACCTGTTCCCCGCGTACCTGAAGAAGAGGGAGTATTTTATATACAAACGAAATGAAAGGGCTTGGTTCAACAACTGTTACAGTCCTTCAAATACAGTTATATAAAAGGGGTTAGAGAATTAAATAGAAATAGTTATGGATGTGTATATATTAAAAAAAAAATATTACTTCAACATGGCGCTAAGAACAATCACCCCAAACAGATTGAGCCCGCCCAAACCACCAATCACGGCCCTCTCTGTATCAGAAGTTTTACTGCATGGTGAGCAACAACACATTTCAGAAAGGGTAAATACATAAAAAAAAACTAAAAAAAAAGGAAGCTATCAAGACCTGAGTTCCCATTTATTTTCCTTAAAGAACTTACGAGGCCCTCCAACGCGATCCTTAAATATTTTCTCCAGCTCCTTTTTACTCCTCTTTTTGGAAGCAGCGGTACGTTGGAGTGATGGAAACCGATACAAGATGTTACCCTGAATTGAGATCAAATTTAGCAAAAAAAAAAAAATTCAGATATTTTTTAAAAATATTACTGCTATTCATTTTAGGTGGCAATAAGTTGGATGATTCAGGTTATGTTTGATCTCTAAAGGGTTCGTTAAAAACCTCCTAAATCCTATCCTTAAAAAGATATTTATTATAAAATATAACATAATTTTTGTAATTACATTTGACAAAGTAAAAAGTTAACTTTTTTAGATGTTTCACATCAACCCAAACTATAAATCAACAGACTGACATAATAAGAAAATGCACACACGATACTGCTGGCCAAAAGATACACTATTTATCTATCTGACAATTATACATGAGATTCGTTTATTTCATATAACCGACTATTCATCCAGCAACATACCTCTCTATCAACTTGTGGCTGACCATCAAAATGCAGAAGAACAGGTAGTATGTATGAGTCATCATCCTGCAGTAAAATAAAGTTACAAGCATTTTCTAAAAATATAGAAAAAATAAGAAGTAATTCAAGAAAGATGACACATACTTTTTGTCAAGAAAATAAAAAAATAGTAACTTTGTAATTCATATATGGACTATAAGTTGTACCGTATTCACAGCAGTTTCTACATCAAGATACGGAGCAAGTTCCTCGGCTGTAACAACACCATCATTTGATCCAATGTACTGACCGATCTACAATAGTAAGATACGCGTACAAATATAATTAGATAAACCAGTATAAAATACAAAAAAAATGATAACAAAATAAAGTACATAAAAGTAATGTATCACTAAATTAGTGCTCAATAATTACCATCTTCCACCTTCGTTCTTCAATACCTTCATTCGGATCACCATCACCAAACACAAATGAAAATACCTACAAAAGATTGATAAAATATTAAAATGCACTACTTTGTTGTCCACATCAGCAAATGATTAGCATAAATAAATTACAAATTACGCTTTGGACTTACAGGTTCAATGAAACCCATTCCGTTATCTACATTTTGAAATCGCCTCCGATGGTAATACGGATCCCAATACCTAAACAAGAAGTAAGTAATACTGTCAGATCACATTTCTTTAAAATGCTTTTCCAAAATTAGAAAATACAAAAAAATGTAGATGAACATTACCAAAACAACTCAGATGGACTAGGAAGTACAGACAATAGTAAGTCAGACGAACTTTTCCTGCTTCTTTTTCTGCTTCTTTTGTTATCATCTTTATCACTGTAAGTAATATCTTAACAGTGTCAATCAAAAACAAATGATTATAAACTATTCAACCCAATTATTATAAACATATAAAGAGAGAAACCAATTACCTGCTACTTGTGAGAATAGCAATGATCGTTGTCCATACAATAAGAATGGAAGCAATTAATGCTGTTCCAAAAGTAACCCTGATCAAGTATTCAGCACCTAACTGTAAAATCACATTGGGTTTGTAATAGTAAGTTTTACTTAGGCAACACATCTAAATGGCAAACGCGACCTTAAAAGTTGGGATTATACCTTAACTTTCTCGAGATAAGGTTCTGTTTTTATCCAAAGTGATTTAGAAGCAAGCTTTGAGCGATAATCTTCTGGAAACACATAAAGGATGTCACCTTCATCTGAAACCTATTGATATGGTCATAAAAATGAGCAATCTAACGGTCTCGTACAATATCTGGTGTGGTTTATTCATACAAAACAGACATATAATGCAAGTGAATCGTAGAATATTACCAAAGCATCAACAAAGCACTACTGGCATAATCATGAAAATGAGAAAATATGAATATCACAAATCACGCATTCAATCTGATTCCCAAATCAATTATTGTTGAAAGTAATTCAAACTAGTTGGGTTATTCGGATGGATCAGAACATAGTTGTCGATAGCGAATAACGATAAATAGCGACAAGGCACCTATAGGCTACATAGCGAATAGCGACGGCTATTTTATAAATAGCGATTACACTAGAAAAAGAATTTTGAAAATTTTTATATGTATATTACATCAAAATACCCTTGTATATATGCTATTTTACATGTATATTTAACAAAAACCTATAAATCCAACTATTTTATAGCTATATCTAATTGCTATTTACATAAAAAAAAAACTGTCGCTATTCATGCTATTGGTCGCTATGACCCAAATAGCAACACTTGGCCGCTTCGCTACATAGCGCGCTATAGCCGCTATTGACAACCATGGATCAAAAGCGTCTAGGAGCATTTAAATAGGGCATGTAACCGTTTGAATAAAGAAACCATTGGTCAAGTATTTTGTCATGGTTTCTAGCTAGCTATTAGGGCATCTCACAGCGCCTATGTGGCATCCGTTTGGAATTACTAACATCCTAAAAAACAAACAAGCACCATTTCAGTCTTCGTTCGTTTGTGTGTTCGTTTGAGCTCATCTGCATTTCCAAACACAACAAACATCCATTTGAAACATCTCCCACACACACACACACACACACACACACACATGTATGACAGCTGACGTGGCGTGTTTGTGCAGGTTTGAAATGTCTAGCAAGTTTTTTATTTTACCTATTTAACGTTTAATTCGCCCGTACGCACTTGATTAATACAATCTTCTAATCATTCTTTGTATTTGCTTCAATTTCCTAACTACTTCTATTCAAATACCAAAAATAGTTTTATAATAGCATACACTACGTCAGTAACATCAATGTCATTACCAATAAACAAAAGATATACCTCCAAAAAGCCATTAGTATCAGCAGCAATGGCCTGTAACGCCTTTTGAGCTTCAGTCAACTTCATCCCAGCCTTACTTGCCACGTCACCAACCGTCACTCTCCTTCCACACTTATCCACAGCCTCCATCGTTCTCTTCCTCATCTCCGCCGGTAACTTATCGCTCTCGATGATCCTCCCCGGCGGCCGGACCACCGCCGGTGCAACCGCAGATGGGGCATAATCAAAACCGGCCCTAATTTTAGACACAAAACTTCTACTCTTACAAATGTTACTCCGATTCCGTAACGTCAAAAACTGCGTACGAAAAACGCCATTGTGAAATTGGCGGGAGAATATAGATGAAGGTTTAGGGTAGGAAGTAGGTGTGATAGTGAAGCATGTTGATATAGAGGCCATTCAGTCGAGTAATTAGGGTTTTGCCATGAAAATCTCTGAGAATTGGGGGAGTTTAAAAGTTGTTTTTCGTTTTCGTTTTGAATGTTGCATGTAGAGGAAAATATATATAGAGTTAATTACTGTTTTCGTCCCTGAGGTTTGTCAAAAATAACGGTTTCAGTCCATTAGTTTAAAAATTGCCATTTCAGTCCATTAGTTTCATTTTCGTAACCATTTCAGTCCACTAACTTAACTCCATCCATTTATTTTGTTAACTTTGAGTTAACTAACTAATTCAGGGACGGTTTGCGTCAGTTTTAGAAACACAGGGACTTAAGTGTAAACTCTAAAACATTAAAACAAAAAAATAGTAAATTCCAAAAAATCAGAAAAATTCCAAAAAACCAAACAAATTCCAAAAAAATCTAAAAAATAAAAAAATTCCAAAAAATCATAAAAATTCTAAAAAATCCAAAAAATCCATTTCGGCGCGAACTGTTTCGAACCCGAACCGTTTCGAGCTGAACCGTTTCGACCCGTACCGTTTCGACCCGAACCGTTTCGAGCTGAACCGTCCGTACCGTTTCGAGCTGAACCGTTTCGACGCCAACCGTTTCGACCCATACCGTTTCGAGTCGAACCGTTTCGACCAGTACCGTTTCGAAGCCGAACCGTTTCGAGCCGAACCGTTTCGAACCGAACCATTTCGACCCGAACCGTTTCAAGCCGTACCGTTTCGAACCGAACCGTGCCGTTTCGAACCGAACCCTTTCGAGCCGAACCGTTTCGAACCGAACCGTTTCGAGCTGTACCGTTTCGAACCGACCGTTTCGAAGCCGAACCGTTTCGAACCGAACCCTTTGGACCCGAACCGTTTCGACGCGAACCGTTTCGAAGCCGAACCGGTACGGTTCGATACGGCACGGTTCGGTTCGAAACGGTTCAGCTCGAAAGGGTTCGGTTCAAAACGGCACGGTTCGGTTCGAAACGGTACGGCTTGAAACGGTACGGCTTCGAAACGGTACGGGTCGAAACGGTTCGGTTCGAAACGGTTCAGCTCGAAACGGTTCGGCTTCGAAACGGTACGGGTCGAAACGGTTCGGCTCGAAACGGTACGGGTCGAAACGGTTCGCGTCGAAACGGTTCAGCTCGAAACGGTACGGACGGTTCAGCTCGAAACGGTTCGGGTCGAAACGGTACGGGTCGAAACGGTTCGCGTCGAAACGGTTCAGCTCGAAACGGTTCGGGTTCGAAACAGTTCGCGTCAAAACGGATTTTTTGGATTTTTTAGAATTTTTTAGAATTTTTATGATTTTTTATGATTTTTTATAATTTTTTTTTATTTTTTAGATTTTTTTGGAATTTGTTTGATTTTTTGGAATTTTTTTGATTTTTTGGAATTTACTATTTTTTTTGTTTTAATGTTTTAGAGTTTACACTTAAGTCCATGTGTTTCTAAAACTGACGCAAACCGTCCCTGAATTAGTTAGTTAACTCAAAGTTAACAAAATAAATGGATGGAGTTAAGTTAGTGGAGTGAAATAGTTACGAAAATGAAACTAATGGACTGAAATGGCAATTTTTAAACTAATGGACTGAAACCGTTATTTTTGACAAACCTCAGGGACGAAAACAGTAATTAACTCATATATATATATATATATATATATATATATATATATATTAATTGGAGAAAACCACAAAAACAAATATTTTTGGTCAAGATGATATGAAATAAAACTATCCACTCTTTGATGCACACTATTTTAGACTATATGATTATGATGAAGGTGTGTAAACGAATCGAGTCATTTGAGATAGATGTGTACATAATAACCGGTTTGTTAATTAGAACTGGTTATTAACCAAAAACAAAACCGGTTAATAACCGTTAGAGTAGTAAACGGTTCATAGCGTTAGAGTAGTAAACAGTTCGTAGTTAATTTTAACCGTCACTTCCCAACCGGTTGGTGATATATAGTAGTGTAACCGGTTATTAACTAGTTTCTAACCAATTAACCGGTTCACCGAAAAAGAAAACGAAAAAACAGGTTATTAACGAACTGATTAAAGTGAACAATCGAAAAGAAAAAGGTTATTAACTGGTCCGGTTAAAGCATTAACCTTTTTTTTTAAATAATCGTTGGTTCGCTTAACCGACCATTACTGAAATTAACTGGTTTGTTCACCTTTAATCTACGATAGGCTCACAAAAAAACTCGATTCAAGATGAGTTTAAACATGTTCAGATTCGTGAATACCTTTAACTAATTGGGTCGCATTCAGGTTGACCTGACATTCTATGGTTAATAAGTTGGTTATGTCATAATTCAAAAAATAAAGAAAGGAGTTATAGAGTTTATGCATAATTATATTATATGTGTTTGTATTTTTCTTTGTTACTTCATAATTATAATTAGTATTCGGATCCATCCGCGATGCGTCGCGACATCTAAATATGTCATGTACTCTCTGTTAATAAAGATGTAGCATAAGCTAAGCCATAAGGTAAAAGAAAGTACTGAAATTGCGTATAATAAAATATTATCGCACAAAACAACCCCCACCCCCCCCCCCCCCCACCCCAAAAAATATATATATATATGGGGTAAGCCTACATTAAGTTCCATAACTACAATTCTTAAGATTAAATTTTTACAATGTAAGAACTTGCAAAGTAATATAAACTATAAGTGCGGTATCCGGTGACTGAAGATTATAAGTGTCAAACTATAACGCTTCGTATTTCTGTATTTTCCTTATTTGGAAAGCTGTGTCCGTATTTCTATTTTTTAGAAACTTGTAATTGCATCGTATTCGTATTTCATTTTCAATCTTGTAATCTAAGGCTTTGATCATAATGGAAATTCATTTTTATACATATACGTGTTACATACTTGTGTTATACGCAATCAATCATTGAATACATGTTATATGCAAAACCGAGACGCGAAATACTTGGAAATATTAATCATACATGCATCACATTCATACAATACTTTGATTCACTTTGAATACCTAAAAACAAGTTAAAATACAAGTTTACGGCATAAAATAACATAATTACAAAGTACAAGGGCCAAAAGTGAACAAAACAAACCATTTATAAATTCACTCCCCCTGTAATGCCCAGCGTCCCTAAACTTTAGGACTCTGTCAAGATTAGTCCCTGGAGTTTGTCTATTTGTCATTCTAAGCCCCTAATCTATGTGAAAGTCTATGTTATATACTTGAAATGCCTAAATCTACGTGTGAAATGTCTATATTTTGGGAATGTCTATATCTATATGCTTGGGATGCCTAATTCTATATCTGAAATGCCTAAGTCTATGCTGGAATGTCTAAATCTATAATGGAATGCCTAAATCTATGTTTGGAATGTCTAAATCTATTTGGTGCTTGACTCTTTAGACTCGTGAAACTTGATTCTTGGTTGAACGAGAGACTGGAGCCTTGTCACTGGCGGAATCTATTAATTTTGTAAACTTTTAACGTGTATATTGTAATCTAGTTATTCTATTGCTCAAATAATACGCAACGCCTAATCTAACTCGCTAATCGAATCAAAAACGGGAAACGCGGAAAGATTGGATTGGCCAGAATGGAAATCCGATCGGATTGCCATCCGATCGGATTGTCACCCTATCGGATGACCGTCCGATCGGACAGCCATCCGATCGGACTGCCATCCGACCCGCGCACACTTGGCCCCTTCACACACTCTCACCCTATAAATAGCCCTGTCACATCACCATTTTCAGTGATGTGACAGCTCTGCTCGACCTAGACGCACTACCTTCTCATTTCTTCTTTTTCTCATTGATTTCGGTACGTTTTAAGCTAGATCTTTGTACTTTCTCGTTCTACACATCATTCTCTACGTGATTCTCACTTGAAATCACACTTCTCACCGTGAAATCTCTCGGATCTGAGCTCTTGAGGGTGATGTCATCATGGAGGTTTGTACAAACTGCCATGTGATGTCATTCTGAGCAAGATCTAGCTTAGATCTAAGCTAGTTCATGCGTTTTCACACTAAATCCAAGCTAAATCTAGATTTTTCCTATAAAACTTTAATATTGTCATCTTTTTCTCAAACTTTTACTTTATTCGGTGGGAGCCGGGTCTACACTAACTGTAGATCTGATGAATGGTCTAGAGTTGGTGTTGATCTAAATCCTTACCGGAAAAGACGAGCAAAAGCACGAAATTCCGACATAAACCCGTCAGAGACATACAACTGATCGGCCTGGGGTGGTTCCCACCGATCAGAATGGTTGTGAGCTGATAGGTTTACCATTGTCTCAATACGTGTCGTACCGTCACCGTTAATCTAGAAACTTAGAAATTTTACAAATGGCAAACAAGAACAAGGATCGCCTGATCGAGCGGCAATCCTATCGAACAACCGTTCGATCGGATAACCACCCTATCGAGTGACTCTTGCCTTGTAACCTTGAAACTTGGAAACCTTGGGAGTCTTGATCGAGCGACAACCCGATCGGACAGCCGTCCGATCGAGCGACCACCCGACCTAGATGACTAGTTGTCGCAACCCCCGATCCCTTTTCTGTCCTGGGAACGGGCAGACGCGAGCTCAGAGTTTTGGTGGTATCAGGTTTCGTTAATTTGGCAGCGGAAATTACATCAGGACCGTAGTTAGGAAATGTTTATCAGAGTAAAACCACCTCATTTGATATTAATAATTACATGGGCACAACCCAAGTTTCTTATTACAATACATTTATAAGGACAAACCCTATTTTATTGAATTTAAAACATCGTTTATTAGGTAACTTTTATAGCCACATTTTTCCCAAGCCTTCAGTGCTCTCCAGCTGGCTTTTTACTAATTGGCTGTCACATTTTGTTACCTGAAACGCGTTTTAAAAACATATGTCAGTCGGAAATACTGGTGAGTGAATCCCAGTTTAATCAAGAAACATTTTATCAAGTAAAACAGTATTGAGAGCGATCACATTGTTTATTTCTACACAATTACTCCATTTAGTACTGTCAATCCACTGACTTGTGGGTCATATTACACATTGGCTAACTCATTGTCCAATGGTAACGTACTGTCATCCTCGACTTACTACTCACAGTGTAGTAAATTTTGTATACAAAACCCCAATATACCGGCAGTAATTGAAGAACTACAAAGACTCAATCACCGCTTAATCACATTGTAAAACAATTAAGATTTTGTAAAATATTCCAAAAAGGTTAACAAAAAGAGGATAAACTCACATTGCTATCTTAGACTTCGCGGAAGGGTTTCCTGGGAATAATCTATAATTTATACAAATGTACATAGGTTAGTATCATAACCCTTTGAAAATATTAATGATATCCTCCCCGAGACGGCATTCCAACAACTACGTCGGGCAGAACCACGACAGTTGTTACGGAACCCTAAATCAATCGGGCAGCGTATCTATTACGAAACTGGGGTTATAATACTTACAACGGAGCAGAACCTTGCTAATTAAGGGTATAATACCCGACTATTATAACTCTTCTACAGAAATTGAGATTGAGAATCGAATTGTGAACGACGGAAAGTGAAACCCGATGGCCTTCTTATATAGTGCTGAAACTTGGACTCCACGCGGCCCGCGTAAGGGAAGACATAGGGCTACACGGCCCGCGTTGACTCCGGTCAACTGCGTAGCTTAGCTGGGTCATCAACTAGCTTGTCCGGGTGTTGGGCCACGTGGCCGCACCGGGCTGCGCCACACTTCAGGACACTCGCGGCCCGCGTAAACTACTGGGGTGATCTCACGCACCGCCTGCGTAAAAGCTTGGGGTGGGTCTACGCGACCCGCCTCAACTTAATATTTATTGTTTTTAATTTATTTTAAGTACTATAACGTATTTCGGGCTCGGTTTTCACATACGGGGTGTATTTAAAGACATCTTGGGACTTTTTACAATATACTAAGGTGTCGGAAATATTATAAGGGTGTCGGATTTACTGAGGGTTATTACATCCTCCCCACCTTGTTTTAGAGCTCGTCCTCGAGATCTATTGGAACAAATGCGGATATTTCTTTTGCATTTCAGATTCAAGCTCCCATGTGTACTCAGGTCCTCTTTTGGAGTCCCACTTCACTTTGACTAGAACTAGTCTCTTGTGCTTGAGATTCTTGACTTTCCTGTCTTCAATCTATAGAGGCTTTTCTACAAACTTGAGTTGTTCATTTACCTCTATATCCTTAAGAGGTATCCTTAATGATTCATCAGCTAAACACTTTTTGAGATTAGATATATGAAACACATCATGTATTCCTGCCATTTCCTCTGGCAGTTGTAGCTGATAGGCTACATGTCCTATTCTTTTAATAATCTTAAAAGGTCTAATATACCTGGGACTTAGCTTTCCCCGTTTGATGAATCTTACTACTCTTTTCCAAGGAGAGACTTTTAATAATACTTATCTCCTACTTGAAACTCCAAGGGTTTGCGTCGGTTATCAGCATAACTTTTATGTCGATCACGTGCTGCTTTCCGTCATTCCTTGACTTGAATAATTTTGTCGGTTGTTTCTTGTACTATTTCAGGTCCAGATAGTTGCTTTTCCCCAATTTCTGCCCAACAGACTAGGGTTCGACACTTTCGTCCATAAAGTGCTTCGAATGGTGTAGCATTGATACTTGTGTGATAACTATTATTATATGAAAATTCTATTAAAGGTAAGTGATCGTCCCAATTACCTCCAAAATCGATTACAGAAGCTCTAAGCATGTCTTCCATTGTCTGAATTGTTCTTTTGCTTTGTCCATCCGTTTGAGGATGATAAGCTGTGCTTAACTTTAACTTGGTTCCCATTGCCTTTTGGAAACTTGACCAAAAATGAGAGGTAAATCGACTATCTCTATCAGAAATAATTGATAAAGGAATGCCATGTAAAGAAATAATTTCATTTACATATAATTTAGCTAACTGTTCCATACTGAAAGTTTCTTTCATTGGTAGAAAATGAGCTGACTTGGTTAGTCTATCTACAATCACCCAGATTGTATCATTTCCTTTCTTTGTTTTGGGTAATTTAGTAACAAAATCCATTGTTATTAATTCCCACTTCCACACCGGCATTTCTAATTGCTGTAACAAACCTGAGGGTTTCTGGTGTTCAGCTTTAACTTGTGAACAAGTTAAACATTTAGAAACATAGGCTGCTATGTCCTTTTTCATTCCTATCCGCCAGAAATTTTTCCTTAAATCCTGGTACATTTTATCACTCCCTGGATGCATCGTATATTTAGATTTATGGGCTTCTTCTAGTATACGATGACGTAGGTTTCCTAATTTAGGTATCCACATTCTCTTTTTATGGAATCTCCAAATTACATCTGTTCCTTGTTCTAATTCCTTTAGCATACCTTTCAGCTTTTCAGTATCTTCCTTGATTACTGATTCTTGTGCTTCTCTTATCTGATCATTTAAATCTACTTGCAGATTTAATTTAAGAGAACGTACCATTTTTGGCTTTTCATGATACTTTCGGCTTAAAGCATCTGCCACTACATTTGCCTTTCCTTCATGATACTGGATATCACAATCATAATCACTAAGCATCTCCATCCAGCGTCTTTGTCTCATATTCAACTCCTTTTGTTTGAAAATATTCCTTAAACTCTTGTGATCAGTGAATATGGTAAACTTACTACGATAAAAGTAATGTCTCCAAATCTTAAGAGCAAAAATTATAGCTCCTAATTCTAGATCATGGGTTGAATAATTCCCTTCATGATTCTTAAGCTGTCTAGATGCGTAGGCTATAACCTTTTGTCGTTGCATCAATACACATCCATAACCTAATTTAGAAGCATCACAATAGACTACAAAGTCTTCAGTTCCTTCTGGTAATGCTAATATAGGTGTATGGGTTAATCTTTGCTTAAGGATTCTAAAGGCTTCTTCTTGTTTGAATCCCCATTCAAACTTAACAGATTTACAGGTTAGCTTAGTTAAGGGAATGACTATTCTAGAGAAATCTTGAATAAATCTTCTATAATAACCGGCCAATCCTAAGAAACTTCTAACCTCAGTTGGTGACTTAGGGGTTTTCCATTTCGTAATCGCCTCGATTTTTGTGGGATCCACATGAATTCCTTCATGATTAACTAAATGTCCAAGGAATTGTACCTGTTCTAACCAAAATTCGCACTTTGAAAATTTAGCATAAAGCTTTTCCTTTCTTAATAAACTTAAAAGTGCATGCAAATGCTTTGCATGGTCTTCTTTATTCTTAGAATAAATTAGAATATCATCTATGAAAACAATTATGAATTTATCCAAATATGGCTTACATATTCGGTTCATCATGTCCATAAATGCAGCTGGGGCATTGGTTAAACCAAATGGCATGACAGTAAATTCATAATGACCATACCTTGTTCTAAATGCGGTCTTAGGAATGTCCTCTTCCTGTACCTTTAATTGATGATATCCTGATCTTAAATCGATTTTAGAGAAAAATCGAGCTCCTTGTAGTTGATCAAACAGATCATCGATTCTCGGTAATGGATACCGATTCTTAATCATAACCTTGTTTAATTCACGGTAGTCAATGCACATATGCATTGATCCGTCTTTCTTTTTAACAAACAGTATCGGCGCTCCCCATGGCGACGAACTTGGCTGTATGAATCCTTTCTCCAATAATTCATCTAATTGTTTCTTTAATTCTTGCATTTCTGCAGGTGCCAAACGGTAAGGTGCTTTGGCAATCGGTGCTGTTCCTGGTATTAGATGAATTATGAATTCAACTTCTCTATCTGGAGGTTGCCCTGGTAATTCTTCTGGAAATACATCTGAAAACTGAGATACTACTGGAATATCTTTTAAATCCTTTCCTTTAGTGTTAGTGATTATGGAAATCAAATACACTATAGAACCTTTTCTTATATAACTTGTAGTTTTCATCACAGAGATAAATTTAGTGGACCTAGAAGGTTTATCTCCTTTAATTGTGATCGTTTTACCTTTTTGTGAATTTACTTGAATTGACTTTTGATCACATAAAATGCTGGCTTTGTTGGCTATTAACCAATCCATTCCTAAAACAACATCGAATCCTGCCAGATTCATGGGATATAGATTTGCAATAAACTTCTGATTTAAAATTTCTATGCTTGCTCCCTGCAAGATTTTAGAAATCCTAACGGTTTCTCCATTGGATGTCTCTACTAAGCATTCTTGTGGTAGTTTAGTTAATGACTGATTTAGAAATTTTCAAAATGATGTATTAATAAAACTTTGGTTTGCACCAGAGTCAAATAATACTTTAGCAAAGACATCATTAACTAAAAACGTACCAGCTATAACATCTGGAATCATTTTGGCTTCATCTGCAGTTAGAACAAATGCTCTAGCATTTTTAGTATTCTTGTTGTTTGTAGCTGGAGCTAATTTCGGACAATTTGGCCTGATATGACCTTTTTCTCCACAGTTATAGCATAATCCATTACTGGATTTCTTCCTGCAATTTTCTTCCTTGTGTCCTGGCATCTTGCAATAATTGCATAGAGTGGAGCATTTTCCCGAATGCTTTTTCTTGCAGACCTTGCAGTATGGTGCAGAGGTAGAACCCATATTCCTACGATTGTAATTTCCAGAACGAAATTCTTGAGTAAGCCTTTGGGTTAGGTTCCTCGTCTGGTCTTCTTCTCTAGTACGGATTAATTCATCTGTCAAGGTATTGGCTAGTTCTACAGTTTCTTCTATAGTTTGAGGTCTAGCTGCCTTGACTACATGTCTAATCTCTCCAATTAATCCCCAGATATAACGGAAGATTAATACCGGTTCTGGTGATGCAAGGGTTGGTACTATTCTAGCATATTCAAAGAATAACTTCGTGTACCCCTTACTATCCACTCCATTCATTCTAAGATTTAGGAATTTGTTTGCTATCTGTTCCTTTTCATTAGGAGGGCATAATTTCCTTTCTACCATATTCCTAAATTCTTCCCAATCCATACTATAAACCTTATCACTTCCTCTAGACTGAAGGATAGTGTTCCACCATTCTAAGGCTGAATTCTTAAATAGATTGGAAGCAAACATTATCTTGTCCTCTTCCGCACATTTACTTATTTTCAGAACAGCCTCAGTCTTTTCTATCCAGCTTAAAGCTGCAATGGGTTCTTCATTGCCCGAAAATTCTATTGGTTTACAAGACCAGAATTCTTTGTAAGAACAACCGTAAGGCACGGTTCTTCTTCTTTTGGGAATGGGCATTTGAAGGACAGGTCCATTGTTCACGCTGTGCTCCGGTTCAATTGGTCGCTTACTGCTATGTTTACTTTTATTATTCGCTTCTTGAACCGTTTGAATAATAAATGGCATTGCATCTATAATTCCTTGTGCCACTATGTGTTGGATAACACTATTATCCACTTGGTTTCCATTGTTATTGATACTCGGATTCTCATTAACCACGTTAATGTTACTCTGGTTATCGTTATTCAGATTTCCTTGATTTCCTTCGTCGGCCATCTGAATTTTAAACATTTACCCCATATTAATATCACAAGATAATATTTAATATAGTTAATCACATGACACGCAATCTAGCCAAAAGCGTTAATCATTGCGACTTTTACTCTATTTTCATATACTATTAGAATCACACTAATAGTAATATGCATCCGTACACACATATTTTATTTTTATTATATTATATTATTATTACCAACTTTTACCATCCCTTTTATCACATCACGGATATGGATTTATCCAAAAATCCATATTGCATTCATCGTATTTCCATACGAGACGCTCTCCCACCTGTCTCATTCTCTCACTGCTTTCTAAAATTTCTTCACCAAATGTCCTAGTTCTTGGACGTTTTCTGCACTCATTGGGGGTGCAAGTTCTAGGACTGGGTTTGGAATCTGGGGTGCGGATTTCTGATATGGGGGTGAAAGTGCCTGAAATCGGTAAGGATCTTCTAAGATCTCCCTAATATATTCATCATGGTAATAGGGATCTAAAGGGTCCATACCTGGGTAGGCTCCTATGTTCTGTATGGGTGTGTCCTCATGTATAGGGTAACGTTGCACAAAGTCCCTATTTTCGTCCCACCAGGGGTCGTAATTTGGGTATAGGGGGTTTGGTGCAGGTACCCTAGGGATTTCTTCTGGGTTGAAGTCATGCATCTCCACTTGGTTTTCAGGGTTTTCTATCTCCATGGGTTGTTCTAGGATTTGTGGTTGTGGGGCTACTAATTGTTCCAGACTTGGGTCAGCAGCAGTTGTAGCTAGAACTCTTTGCTGTTGCAACTTTCGCATTCTCTTCCTACGAGCAAAGGCTTCCTTACTGAACCATCCTTGTTTCTTATGAGGGAATGGCTCTTCTGACTGAGCTTTAAAAGCAAACATTCCTTCTTCCTGATCAGCAGAATACCCAGAAAGGGCAGGCTGTGAAGAAGTACCTTCACTCTTAGGTGAATCAGACAACTGACGACTCATGTCTGACGGTCCTTGATCACTCATACTGTAAACTAACAAATAGTCAAATAACATATAACAAATAATTACAGTTATGTACGTATTTCCGTAATTTATTTCCTAACACAAAATTTAGAATTTAAGTGTCAGCAGAACACTTCTTTGGCTCAGACCAGTGGCTAGGCTCTGATACCACCTTCTGTCGCAACCCCCGATCCCTTTTCTGTCCTGGGAACGGGCGGACGCGAGCTCAGAGTTTTGGTGGTATCAGGTTTCGATAATTTGGCAGCAGAAATTACATCAGGACCGTAGTTAAGAAATGTTTATCAGAGTAAAACCACCTCATTTGATATTAATAATTACATGGGCAAAACCCAAGTTTCTTATTACAATACATTTATAGGGACAAACCCTATTTTATTGAATTTAAAACATCGTTTATTAGGTAACTTTTATAGCCACATTTTTCCCAAGCCTTCAGTGCTCTCCAGTTGGCCTTTTACTAATTGGCTGTCACATTTTGTTACCTGAAACGCGTTTTAAAAACATTTGTCAGTCGAAAATACTGGTGAGTGAATCCCAGTTTAATCAAGAAACATTTTATCAATTAAAACAGTATTGAGAGCGATCACATTGTTTATTTCTACACAATTACTCCATTTAGTACTGTCAGTCCACTGACTTGTGGGTCATATTACACATTGGCTAACTCATTGTCCAATGGTAACGTACTGTCATCCTCGACTTACTACTCACAGTGTAGTAAATTTTGTATACAAAACCCCAACATACCAGCAGTAATTGAAGAACTACAAAGACTCAATCACCGCTTAATCACATTGTAAAACAATTAAGGTTTTGTAAAATATTCCAAAAAGGTTAACAAAAAGAGGATAAACTCACATTGCTATCTTAGACTTCGCGTAAGGGTTTCCTGGGAATAATCTATAATTTATACAAATGTACATAGGTTAGTATCATAACCCTTTGAAAATATTAATGATATCCTCCCCGAGACGGCATTCCAACAACTACGTCGGGCAGAACCACGACAGTTGTTACGGAACCCTAAATCAATCGGGCAGCGTATCTATTACGAAACTGGGGTTATAATACTTACAACGGAGCAGAACCTTGCTAATTAGGGGTATAATACCCGACTATTATAACTTTTCTACAGAAATTGAGATTGAGAATCGAATTGTGAACGACGGAAAGTGAAACCCGATGGCCTTCTTATATAGTGCTGAAACTTGGACTCCACGCGGCCCGCGTAAGGGAAGACATAGGGCTACGCGGCTCGCGTTGACTCCGGTCAACTGCGTAGCTTAGCTGGGTCATCAACTAGCTTGTCCGGGTGTTGGGCCACGTGGCCGCACCGGGCTGCGCCACACTTCAGGACACTCGTGGCCCGCGTAAACTACTGGGGTGATCTCACGTGGCCCGCCTGGACTTAAGAAATCAGATGAATCAGGTCTAGACCTTCATACCGCCCGCATAAAAGCTTGGGGTGGGTCTACGCGGCCCGCCTCAGCTTAATATTTATTGTTTTTAATTTATTTTAAGTACTATAACGTATTTCGGGCTCGGTTTTCACATACGGGGTGTATTTAAAGACATATTGGGACTTTTTACAATATACTAAGGTGTCGGAAATATTATAAGGGTGTCGGATTTACTGAGGGTTGTTACATTAGTACACTTAACTACTTGTGACACATGGATCGAGTGACCACCCGATCGGACAACAATCCGATCGGGCAGCCACCTCATCCCCCTCATTTGTAAGCAAGAGGCAACCCGATCGGATGGCCATCTGATCGGGCAACCATTTGTCCCTTCACACACCTACGTCACTAGAACGACTGGCAATCCGATCGGATAGTCATCCGATCGGACAGGCATCCGATCCAGTGACTGGTTTGACACTTTATTCAATCTCATACTCCGCCCGACTCTTATCCTATTATAATCTAATCAGGCTAATTCTAAAAGAGCTCCCTTTGATCCAATAGCAGTTTATACTGTTAAGTAATCACTGTGAGTATACTCGATCGTCGTTTTACTTTTAAACTTTGGGGTGTAACATGTATTCTATATAAACTTTAACCTTTTGCAATCTAAACTATATCCTATGTGTTTGTGAAAACTTGTGCATTCTAGTATTCTATTTGTGCTACGTGACGTTTAATCCAGGGTGTGTAGTTCCGCCTTAACAATAGTAGCGCTATAGGGGGTGCACCTCTCCCATTATTCTCAAGGGGTATTGTTAGGAGGATTCTAGTTTACCTTGAGTATTGGGTAAACACTAAAGCATCGGGATACTTGGGCTATCACTGCGTGGACTACGACACTAGCACGACTGGAACTATTTTATACTTACATTATGGATATGAGTTGTTTTAATCTATTATTCTATTATCAAAATTGTATACTCACCAATACTTTTGTATTGATATTTTAATACATGTTACAGGCTGATAGGTTGCTATGGAACATGGAAATCAAGCTAGGAGATGCTTAGAAACGTCGCCTAGTTAATCTAGTTTTTGAACAATTTGGAAAATTTATTTGGCGATGTAATCTTGATGACACTTACTTTTGTTATTAGACAATCTATTTATGCAATCTACTTAAATCTATTGAAATATCTAGTGTTATGGAACCTCATGAGCAATCTGAACGCTTAGTACTCGCACCCCGATGTTTCCGCCATCGGTTGGGGTGTGATAGATTGGTATCAGAGCCATAACTATAAGGAATTAGGATAAGTAGGAATACTTGCCCTAGTCTATAGTTCTAGGAACTTTGACTCTTATTTGTTGTTTAAGACTTATGCATTCTACCGTATCTGCTTCCTAGCAGCACATATTCCTGTTAAACTTACAAGCCTTTCCTAAGTCTAACACAATACACACTAATATTTGAAAAAACATTGTCAACCAGTGTTTGTATTTTGCACGAGGTTTGCCCACAGGATAGGAGTGACTTCCAAACCTTGATGGGGAATCTCCATACTATTCTAGTAGGTCTTATCTGCGGATAAGCACCAACGCTATTTAGGGCACAATGCTGTCAAGTTAGAGGTGAAACTCAGATCTTGATAACTAGTCCCACTCCTTGATTTTTATGTCTCGCCAGAGTCTCGTGACTTCCGATCAATTGGGAACGTGAAATGACTAAAAGGATGAATATCGTAGGCCTAACATCGATTACGTATTTGTCTAAGTAAGTCAAGGCACGTTACCTCAATTAGAAAGGGGTTCGAAACACTTTGGTTAGTCACCGTTCCTCTACCCGGGACAATTCTGTGTTATATAAGCCTATCATTTTATGTTATCTCGATTTTTATGTATGTGGTTTTAAACTCGATTCTTCGTTCATTTTGGTATGCTTTTACAACTACTCACACGCGTGTCCGCAATCTAAAATGTTAATTCTAATCTCAGATCAAACTAAATTTATAAGGCTTTACTCTATCTGATCAATCTATGTGATAATATGTTTGTGAGGCACTATGTAACATCTGTGCTTGTAATCATTATGAACAGTTCTATTATCAATAAAACAATATTATTTGTTCCCAATGTTTGTTTGGTTATGTTTTACATTTTTCATGTTTTGACTTTTATTCAATTTCAAACTCTACATCGCTTTCTGGAGATTTATACGCAAACTGGTGCGTAAACGTAATCAGTTTAACGCGACAAATACTCCGGAACTTCAACATATACTTAACATACCTTAAATAACCCTTACATAACTTAGAAATAAGTTTTGAAGGCTTTGGTATGGCAAAAACAAGTTAATTCGCTCACAGGGACTAAACTTGACAAACCCGAAACTTTGTAACGGTTAATTATGCTCACTAGAATGCACGATATAAATTTCATAAAGTTTCGTTATCGTACGAGAAAGTTATGATCAAATCCATGTACAAGGGGTTAAAGCGTCAACGTTGAAGTTTAGGACTTTTCGGGTAACAATAAAGTTAACCGAGGACTTAGAAAATGAGGTACAAGTCCTAAAGCCCTTGTATGTAATTAAGAAGGGGTCAAATTGCAAAATATAAGCTTAATTGGCCTTTCGAAGGGTCAAGGGACAAGTTGCAACAACTTAAAACATTTAAACCTGATTACAAGGCTGACGCGGGCCGCGTCAAGTTTAACTTGATCTTACGCGGGCCGCATTAACCGCCCAGATGCAGAAAATCGTTTTTCTTGGCTGTTCAGCTTTGGAACCGACTTAGATCAGTTGTTTCACTTCATGGGCGACCCCTAAACACCTCCTAGACACTTAGGGACACTTGTTAAGATGTTGTGGTCACTTGTAGACTTATGTGTCAACAATTTGTGGTGGATTAAACACTATAAAAGGCCATAAGTTGCAACAAGTTCTTCACACTTCACTTCTGCATTTCTGGAGCACAAGTCTTCTCTCAAGTGATCTCTGGTCATTCTTAGGACTCTTGTAAGTTTGCCTAACCTTCCTTAGTTTAAGTTTTAGCTTAGTTTAGCTTAAAAGTCAACCGTCGTAATTAACGGTTGACTTAACGATTAATCACTAACGGTCCAGTGATTAGTCGAATCAAAAGTAGTTACAAGTTGGTAATTATGTGGGTAATAAACCCTCAAAAGGGTTCCCCCTGATTCCCACTCTAACTAGGTCAAAAGTCGGGTCAAACTTGCTAATAAAAAGTCAACAGAATTGTAAATTTCTAATTTATGCATAATTAGCAATGTAGAACATATACAACCTATTTGATCAGTAATATAACTTAATAATTAGTGTAAAAACATGTCCAAACCTGTTCAACCCGACAATTTCCTGTTTAGACCCGGTGCGGAACCGAAAGTCGCATAGTTTGACTTTTACTTTGACTTTCAGTTCTGACCCGTTTAGGCATGTTTTAGAAATGCCTCAGATCTTTAATTGGACTAAGTTACATACTAGTATAACCCTCTGTGATTATACACATTGGTTCATTAGTTATCCAATTAATATGCATATTTCCGTTAATTGCTCATATGTTGACCATTATGCCCTTTTTACCTTAAAACGTGATTTTTGAAAATGTAAAAGAGTAGAAACCTTTGTTACTGATATATAAACTTGTACCCAAAATTTTAGATCAATTGGTGGTGTAGATTGAGAGTTATGCTCATTAGCGCAAAATGAAAGCTTTATGTTAATTAAATGGCGTAATTAGCGTATAGCCTAGTTAAGCCTACTTTTTGATATCAAACTTATTACCCCCTGATGTAATATATTATTTTGGGATTTTTGAATATTTTTAATTAATTTTAGGCCGAGCATAACTCATAGTCATAGGCTTAATCCGGTAATTGTCGGTTTTGCCCTTACGGGCCATAAAATGAGTTTTACATATCTAAACAACTCCAAACCTTTTGCTACTGATTCTAAATGATAAATAAATTATTTTAAGCCTTCTTGAATGATAAAAATATCAGCTTTATGTATATAACCCGGAAACGGCTCCTAATCGCCTTTCTAAGCGTTTTTAACGCATAGTATGTACTAGAACCATTTTAGACATACAAGGGTTGATACCTACTGATATTTTAGGTAAATTATAATGTTTTAATAGTAATCAAAAGTTGTTTAACTCAGACTTCATTTTTGAGCTTCACGGCTTATGTGAAATTACCAAAATGCCCTTACGGGGCATAGTTTGTGTTTAAATACGTCTCGGGCATAATGAAAGACATATTACTGATGTCACAACATATTTGAAGCATATTAACTTAGGAAACATGTATATGGCTCTTACGAATACCCGTTACGCTTGTTACGCATTCGGTTCAGTTTATATAACTAGTTTACCTAAATTAGCCGAAGCGGGTCAAACCTTATCGGTTTTATCTCAAAATTCAGAGTGTGTATGAAATACCCATATTAAACAAGTCTTCAAACTTGTCGGGTCTAAATCACATTCTATCCGATCTTCCGACTTAGGTCCGGTTTATTAATGTAGTTACCTATATTAGGTGCCGTCTGATATTCCGTGATCTCTAGCATTGCTTGGTGGTTATCTTAGGACTTCTGGGCAATCTCAAGTGAGTACATAGAACCCCTCTTTTACTGTTTTCAAACTGTTTTGGGGTGGAACACATGTGCCTACTTGTTACTTTCGTGCTTTCCTGTTTTCACATCATATACCTGCTATGTTTGTTAGTACATTATAGTACATGATTTCATTACATTTCATGCTATGTATGCCCATTGTGTGCGTATTTAGTACATCGTTTTACATTACATTTCATGCTATGTATGTCCATTGTGTGCATACTTAGTACATTGTTTTACTTTACATTTATGCTATGTATGTTGACTGATAGCATGCTAGCACATTGATTTACATGACTTTCTGCTTTGTATGTTAACTTAGCATACTTAGTACATTATTTTCATATAACATGTTCACTTTTGCTATGACATTTGGTTTGCACAAACGAGACTATTATACGTTCATTAACATTAGCTACGCCGCTCGGTAGTAAGTACTGGTACCATAGGACTTGACAAATCCCATTCCTGACATCCCGGGTTTGTTTGGATGTAAGGAATGACTGAATCCGAAAACATTTCTTTTGATAACCTTGATTGAAAGGGTTATCCGACTGTCTCAAGGCTTGAATGTATGCGTTAACTTACCACATAAATGTTTGTATCAATGTAACATGCATTACTTTGCAAAACATAACTTTTTGATATATTCAAAATACTTTGTTTTGTACATTTATACATTTTGGACTATGTGACAATACTTTACTTACAATACATAACTTTTGTTACACATTACTTGACTACGTTTGAACTTTTAAACATTTGACATGGCTTATACAAGGACTTTGGACGATTGGTTTAAACATGGACTTTATACGTTGGTGGTTCGTTTAAGTGATTTGAGTAACAAGGCATGTGTAATATGATACAAGCATGGTGGATACGCCGCTAGTACTTCCTATATATAAGTGTTTGTATGGTATTACATATTGTAGCGTTATTTGAATCATTTCAATTTAGACATATGACATTTTATACAAATAACATACTTTCCACAAGACGTTGTTTTACAAAACAACTTATCTTATACAAACTCATTTTTCTTGGTTATTTATTTAAACATACTTTATGATCTTATTTATACATATCATCTTATTTTATCACTTTTCAAATGATTTACAAGACAAAACAATTTACAAGGTTCATGACTGACTGTTATTAAACAATTTCTTAAACTTAAGTCATGAATCCTATTTTCACAAAACCTATGTATCTCACAGGCATTTTTATGCTGACGTACCTATTTTCACATGTGTTTTCAGGAGCTTTTCCATAGGATGATGATCGTGACACTAGGGCGGACCTGTGCCTTAGAGACATAAAACGAAGATAGACTTATTTTAATTATGTTATGTACTCTTTGTTTGCTGTTAAAGACAATGTAACTCCTATGTTGATAAATAAAATACAACTTTGAATGCCATGGTTATGAAACAATTAATTCTGTCTCAACACTCCCCGACGTTTTCCGCCACGTCTTGTATGTTATACGTGGTCGGGGTGTGACACACTAGATGTAACATGGCATTGAATACGAGGGTAAAGTGACATGTCCGAAACATGGTGGATACGCCGCTGGTACTTCCTATATATAAGTGTTTCTGGCATGTTACCAACTTCCGTACCAAGTGCCATGCGAAACTTAGTGTCTGCTGTTGAATTCTAAAACTAAGGAATGCCTATTTGTTTACTCTATGGGAAATCTATGTGTGAAATCTATCGTATACTCTAGTAAAGTCTATGTGTAAACTACGTAGGTGTGAATTGAGAAACAAAATACGAAACGTAGCCTAGCGCCGAAGACGAGGAAGAAAGTGGCATGTCCGAAACATGGTGGATACGCCGCTGGTACTTCCTATATATAAGCGCTTCTGGCATGCTACCTAATCTTCGTACCACGCGCTAAGCGAAGTTCGTAGTTTTGTAGGCTCGGGTTGAAGTTGTGAAATCTAACTGGCTTAATCTAGGTTGAAAGTCTATTTTGGTCGAATTTGTGAGTGAATTCTAATGTTGTGGGTGACGAAGCATGACACCGACAACGAGAGGGACATGGCGTGATTGAAGCATGGTGGATACGCCGCTGGTACTTCCTATATATAAGTGCTTCCATCATGTTGCCGAACTTTCATAGAACGTGCCATGTGAGAATTTGTTGTTATGGATTGTGATGTGATCGTTAAACTATAATCTAAGCCAAACTATTGGTTAATCTATGTAAATAGTGGGATCAATCTATGTTATTTAATCTATTTGATTTGTCCAATATTGTGCTTGGCGAAGTATGACACCGATGACGAGGGGGAAGTGGCGTGATCGAAGCATGGTGGATACGCCGCTGGTACTTCCTATATATAAGTGCTTCTGTCATGTCGCTGAACCTTCGTAATACGTGCCATACGGGGTTTCGTTGTTAATCTATTAAAGCCTATTGAGTGTCTATTGAATTCTATTGAAATCTATGGAACGTCTAATGAATTCTATTATGGTTTATGGAATGTCTATTGAATACTATCGAAGTCTATCTAATCTATTGCAGTCTATTGAAGTTATTAAAGACTATTTGTAATCTATGGTAATCTATTGAATTTTATGAGGATGAGAGTGTATTACGACACGTAACATGACATCGAGTACGAGGTGGAAGCATTGTGTCCGAAGCGTGGTGGATACGCCGCTGGTACTTCCTATATATAAGCGTTTCCGGCATGCTACCAAGCTTCGTACAACATGCCATATGAAGGTCGTGAGTTGTGGTGTTAATCTATTGAATTCTATCAAGTTAGTCTATGTGTATAATGTTGAGTATACTAGTTGGCAATTCTGACACGTAACATGACGCCAAGTACGGGGTAGAAGCGATGTGCCCGAAACGTGGTGGATACGCCGCTGGTACTTCCTATATATAAGCGTTTTTGACTTGTTGCCAAGCTCTGTACAACACGCCATGCGAAGGTCACGTGTTTTGCGTATCTATGATAACCTTGTGTTGATCTCGAGTCTTTAGTCTATCATGTGTTAATCTATATTAATCTAGACTTATACGATCCTCTGGTTGGATCTTTAGGATGTCTTCTCGAAAGCTATCCGACTCTCTAAGGAAATCCAGGGAGAAGTCTCAGAAAAAAGATGATGTCGTTCATGGCCGACCAGATTGATCGAGTCGTGCCAAAGATCGTCTCTGAGCTCCAAGGATCTAACACTCCTCCATCCTCTTTGGACTCCAAGGCTGAGAAGCAGAAGCCTACAAGGTTCAACTACAAACATTTCATCTCCTGCAACCCTAAGCCTTTCACGGGCAGTGATGGCGTAACTGCTATGCTCGAATGGTTCGACAGCATCGAAGTTACCTTCATTAACAGCGAGTGCCCGGATCATTTGAAAACTAGGAGTGCGACTGGAATGTTTCAAGGCAGAGCATTAGAGTGGTGGTCGAACGAGAGAAACATCCGATCTAACGAAGAAGCCTATGCTCTTCCATGGGCTGAGGTGCGAGAACTCATGATGCTTGAGTTATGCCCTCCTCATGAGCAATTGAAGCTGTAAGAAGAGTTTTGGCATTTGAAGCAGGTTGGTGATGATAACCTGGCTTATACTACCAGATTCAAGCAGCTCAGCTTGATCATTCCTCACTTGGTTTCTACTCCCAAGCGGATGATAACCAAGTACATCAATGGCCTACCTCCTGCTATGCGTGATTCCATTGAAGCAGCTCAGCTAGAAACAATCGAGGAAGTCTACCGTCTCGCAGCTAGTCTCAACAACAACCGTGTACGTGATAAGCAGTTTGCTACCCCTGCTCCTTCAAAGTCTGCTAACCAAGTTACCCAGCAGTCAAGTGGCAGCAAGAACAAGAAGAGGAAATCTCAGGGTTCGGGATGCAATTCAATTGTCCCTGCTGCTAACCCTACTGCAAAACCTACTCCTACTCCTGCTGTTACTAACCCTGCTGCTCCTGAAGCGAAGAAGCAATACACTGGGTCTTACCCCAAGTGTACCACTTGCAACTTCCATCATCCTACGTCTTCTGCATGTTGTCTGTGCACCAACTGTAACCGGTATAGTCACACGACTCCTTATTGTCGACAAACTAATCAGGCCCAGCAAGCTCAACAAGCCCCAGCTCAGGCAGCCCTACCAGCTCCTCTGCAGAACCCTAAGCCGGTCAATGTTATTCGTGCATGTTTCCAGTGTTGAGATACTACTCATCTCCGTAATCGTTGCCCCCAGCTGAACCAAGAACAACAAGCAGCCGCTCGTGGACGAGCATTCAATCTCAATGCTAATCAGGCTCGCAACAACAACGACGTGGTGAATGATATGTTTCTCGTTAATAATCTCTAAGCTTCGATTCTGTTTGATACTGGTGCCGATAAAAGCTTTGTGTCCGTGGATTTCGAGTCGTTGATAAATTGTACACGCTCTAAGTTATCTGAGTTGTTTTCTGTTGAGGTCGCCAATGGTAAGTCAATTCTTGTTAATTCTATCATACGTGATTGTTCCTTGACTCTTAATGATCACGTGTTCTCTATTGATCTCATACCCGTGCGTTTGGGTAGCTTTGACGTAATTATAGGTATGGATTGGCTGCGTAAGAATCATGCCGAGATTGTTTGTCATGATAAGCTTGTTCGTCTTCCTCTTCCTTCTGGTGATATTTTGAATGCCTATGGGGACCGGCCTTCAAAAGGACTAAGGCTGATGTCATGCACACAAGTGAGCAGAAGTTTACGTAAACAGAACCCTGCCTTCTTGGCCCACGTGGTGGAACAAAAGGGCAAGAGGAAGAACATAAACGATGTTCCGGTTGTGTGTGATTTCCCTGATGTCTTCCCTGAGGATCTACCCGGTCTTCCTCCTCCTAGATCTGTCGAGTTTCGTATTGATCTCGTACCTACTGCGACTCCTGTCGCCAGCGCTCCCAATCGTCTTGCACCTTCTGAAATGCAAGAGCTATCTAGCCAACTACAGGAATTACTCGATAAGGGTTTTATTCATCCAAGTACCTCCCCGTGGGGTGCTCCCGTGTTATTTGTCAAGAAGAAGGATGGTTATTTTCGTATGTGTGTTGACTACCGTGAACTTAATAAGCTTACAGTGAAGAATCGTTACCCTCTACCTCGCATCGATGATTTGTTTGACCAACTACAAGGCGCACCCTGTTTCTCTAAAATTGACCTTCGATCAGGATATCATCAGTTGCGTTTTCTCGAAGATAATATTCCAAAGACTACGTTTCGTACTCGATATGGGCACTACGAGTTCGTAGTCATGCCTTTTGGCTTGACCAACGCACCCGCAGTGTTCATGGACCTTATGAACCGCGTTTGTAAAACCTATCTGGATCGATTTGTTATCGTCTTTATCGATGATATTCTTATTTATTCTAAATCTAAAGCCGGTCATGCTCGCCATCTATGCCTTATGCTCGAACTATTACGTGGTGAACGTCTGTATGCTAAATTTTCTAAGTGTGAGTTTTGGATTGATGAAGTGCAGTTTCTTGGTCATATTGTTAGTAGTCAGGGTATTCATGTTGACCCTTCTAAGATCAAGGCAGTGAAGAATTGGTGTACGCCTAAGTCCATGTCCGAGATTCGTTCTTTTCTAGGGTTGGCGGGTTATTACCGTCGATTCATCGTGGATTTTTCTAAAATCGTTGTTCCTCTTACTACTCTAACCCAAAAGGAGAAACCTTTTGTTTGGGGTCCCGAACAAGAGGAGTCCTTTCAAACTCTTAAGAACCTTTTGTGTAATGCTCCTGTTTTAACTCTACCCGATGGGAATGACGATTTCGTGGTATATTGCGATGCCTCGAACCGAGGTTTGGGATGTGTGCTTATGCAGCGGGGCAAGGTCATTGCATACGCCTCTCGTCAACTCAAAGTGCATGAGAAAAACTACACTACTCACGATCTGGAGCTTGGTGCGGTTATTTTTGCGTTAAAGATCTGGCGACACTACATGTATGGTACAAAGTGCATGGTTTTCACTGACCATAGGAGTCTTCAACATATCTTTGACCAAAAAGAACTAAACATGCGATAGAGACGTTGGGTGGAATTACTTAATGACTACGACTGCGAAATTCGCTATCATCCTGGCAAAGCGAACGCAATGGCCAACGCTCTTAGTCGTAAAACTCATGTGAATGCTATCCGTATCTCTAGTGATCTTCATGCTTGTATTTGTGAGGCGCAATATTCGTCAGCTAACGAAGGAAGTCTATCTGTGGAAGTTCTTGGTGCTAACTTTAATCAACTCGAGACGAAATCTGATGGTCTTCAGTACTATCTAAATCGCATCTGGGTGCCAGATCGCGATAATCTCCATGAGCTCATCATGAACGAGGCTCACAAATCCCGTTACTCTATTCATCCAGGCGCCAACAAGATGTACCAGGATCTGCGTATGACTTATTGGTGGCCTGGCATGAAGAGGGAGATTGCTGTGTATGTTTCTAAATGCCTCACCTATTTGAAGGTGAAAGCTGAACATCAGCGTCCCTCTGGACTTTTAGAGCAGCCAAAAATCCCCATTTGGAAGTGGGATAGTCTTGCTATGGACTTTATTACTAAATTACCCCGTACGCCTGCCGGTCATGACAGTATTTGGGTGATCATTGACCGTTTGACCAAATCAGCCCACTTTCTTCCTATTCGTGAAGATTATAAAGTGGAGAAACTTGCTAGGATCTATACCGATGAGATTATATGCCGTCATACCATTCCTCTTGACATAATCTCTGACCGCGATGGTCGCTTTACTTCACATCTTTGGCAAACCTTTCAGTCCGCTATGGGTTCGCACTTAAATCTTAGCACGGCTTTTCATCCTCAGATGGATGGACAGATCGAGCGTACTATTCAAACCCTAGAGGACATGCTCCGTTCTTGTGTCATCAACTTTGGAGGTAACTGGGATGTACATTTACCATTGATAGAATTCTCGTACAACAATAGCTATCATTCCAGTATCCAGATGGCTCCTTTCGAAGCTTTGTATGGACGGAAATGCCGATCTCCTCTCAGCTGGCATGAGGTTGGGGAAAAGCAGTTCACTGGCCCTGAGATTATTCAATAGACAACGGATAAGATTCTTCAGATCCGTGATAACTTGATCAAGGCTAGGAGCAGACAGAAGAGCTATGCTGATAGAAGGAGCAAGCCTCTGGAATTTGTTGTGGGTGACCGAGTTCTACTCAAGGTATCTCCCTGGAAGGGGGTAGTTCGTTTTGGTAAGAAGGGAAAGCTCGCTCCTCGCTATGTGGGTCCTTTCGTGATACTTGAAAGGATTGGCAAGATGGCGTGCAAACTCTACTTGCCACAAGAACTAAACAATGTGCACCCGGTGTTCCACGTGTCCAATCTTCGTAAATGCCTAGCCGACGAGGGACTTCAGGTTCCCCTTGAAGACTTACAAATAAATGAAGTTGTTCAATTTGTGGAGAAACCGGTCGAAATCATGGATCAAGCTGTCAAACGTCTAAGGCGCAACAAAATTCCCATTGTTAAGGTTCGATGGGAAGGAAAATGTGGTGCCGAATTCACTTGGGAGCTGAAAAGTGATATGAAGGCCAAGTATCCGCAGCTCTTCGAGCAGTCTTGATCTAAGATTTTGGGGACGAAATTTCCTAAAGGAGGGGAGTCTGTAACGCCCATCGTCCCTAAACTTTAGGACTCTATCATGATTAGTCCCTGAAGTTTGTCTATTTGTCATTCTAAGCCCCTAATCTATGTGAAAGTCTATGTTATATACTTGAAATGCCTAAATCTACGTGTGAAATGTCTATATTTTGGGAATGTCTATATCTATATGCTTGGAATGCCTAATTCTATATCTGAAATGCCTAAGTCTATACTGGAATGTCTAAATCTATAATGGAATGCCTAAATCTATGTTTGGAATGTCTAAATCTATTTGGTGCTTGACTCTTTAGACTCGTGAAACTTGATTCTTGGTTGAACGAGAGACTGGAGCCTTGTTACTGGCGGAATCTATTAATTTTGTAAACTTTTAACGTGTATATTCTAATCTAGTTATTCTATTGCTCAAATAATACGCAACGCCTAATCTAACTCGCTAATCGAATAAAAAACGGGAAACGCGGAAATATTGGATTGGCCAGAATGGCAATCCGATCGGATTGCCATCTGATCGGATTGCCATCCGATCGGATCCGATCGGACTGCCATCCAACCCGCGCACACTTGGCCCCTTCACATACTCTCACCCTATAAATAGCCCTGTCACATCACCATTTTCAGTGATGTGACAGCTCTGCTCGACCCAGACGCACTACCTTCTCATTTCTTCTTTTTCTCATCGATTTCGGTACGTTTCAAGCTAGATCTTTGTACTTTCTCGTTCTACACATCATTCTCTACATGATTCTCACTTGAAATCACACTTCTCATCGTGAAATCTCTCAGATCTGTGCTCTTGAGGGTGATGTCATCATGGAGGTTTGTACAAACTGCCATGTGATGTCATTCTGAGCAAGATCTAGCTCAGATCTAAGCTATTTCATGCGTTTTCACACTAAATCCAAGCTAAATCTAGACTTTTCCTATAAAACTTGAATATTGTCATCTTTTCTCAAACTTTTATTTTATTCGGTGGGAGCCGGGTCTACACTAACTGTAGATCTGATGAATGGTCTAGAGTTGGTGTTGATCTAAATCCTTACTGAAAAAGACGAGCAAAAGCACGGAATTCCGACATAAACCCGTCAGAGACATATAACTGATCGGTTAGGGGTGGTTCCCACCGATCAGAACAGTTGTGAGCTGATAGGTTTACCATTGTCTCAATACGTGTCTTATCATCACCGTTAATCTAGAAACTTAGAAATTTTACAAATGGCAAACAAGAACATGGATCGCCTGATCGAGCGGCAATCCGATCGAACAACCGTTCGATCGGACAACCACCCTATCGAGTGACTCTTGCCTTGTAACCTTGAAACTTGGAAACCTTGGGAGTCTTGATCGAGTGGCAACCTGATCAGACAGCCGTCCGATCGAGCGACCATCCGACCTAGATGACTAGTACACTTAACTACTTGTGACACATGGATCGAGTGACCACCCGATCGGACAGCAATCCAATCGGGCAGCCACCTCATCCCCCTCATTTGTAAGCAAGAGGCAACCCGATCGGATGGCCATCCGATAGGGCAACCATTTATCCCTTCACACACCTACGTCACCAGAACGACTGGCAATTCGATCGGATAGTCATCCGATCGGACAACCATCCGATCCAGTGACTGGTTTGACACTTTATTCAATCTCATACTCTGCCCGACTCTTATCCTATTGTAATCTAATCAGGCTAATTCTAAAAGAGCTCCCTTTGATCCAATAGCAGTTTATACTGTTAAGCAATCATTGTGAGTATACTCGATCCTCGTTTTACTTTTAAACTTTGGGGTGTAACATGTATTCTATATAAACTTTAACCTTTTGCAATCTAAACTATATCCTATGTGTTTGTGAAAACTTGTGCATTCTAGTATTCTATTTGTGCTACGTGACGTTTAATCCAAGGTGTGTAGTTCTGCCTTAACAATAGTAGCGCTATAGGGGGTGCACCTCTCCCATTATTCTCAGGGGGTATTGTTAGGAGGATCCTAGTTTACCTTGAGTCTTGGGTAAACACTAAAGCATCGGGATACTTGGGCTATCACTGTGTGGACTGCGACTGTAACACCCTTAAATTTTCGCTTGATTTTAATAATATATTATGCTATTTCAAACAAATATTGCTTAAGTAACATACTTTCATTAAAGAAGTTCATAAATAGCATCAAAACTTAGTCAACTAACGACTAAGATAAAACGTTTCAAAAGTTGTTTACATATTGTTTACAACCCATATACATAGTCTATCAAAGATTTAAAACATTGCGGAAGCTTCAAAAGTAGTGTTCGGTTCTTCGACATTAGCTTGATCACCATCCGGATAGATCCCACTTTACCTAAGGTCAAAACCATCCAAAACGTTAGTTTTGACAACAATTTGTATAATACAAACAAGTCCTAGAATCAAAACATGATAAAACAAACAATTTTTCAGAAGTTATCCTGCCGCGTGTCGCGGCAGGATTTGTTTAACGCGGCGCGTAGCGCGGCGGCTCCCGTGAGTCGCGGAGGATCGTGATGATCCTGTCGCGTGGCGCGGCAGGTACGGTTTTCCAGCAGTTGATGTTTTTGAGCTGCATTTTCCTGCCAGCTCTGGAAATTCAAGTTTTAACTTCATTTGGCCATAACCTTTGACTCGTAAGTCCGTTTTAGGTGATTCTTTTTCCTATACATCTGTAAATTCATTACCGACATGACTAATAAAATTTTGATACCGAAAATTTAACTTACGGACCGAACAACTAAATGTCACTATGCATTTATTCGACCCATTACAACTCTACTTATTTTACTACCATTCAACTAGTAAGCCTAAGGCACTTGTTACCAAACTTCCGGGCTTATGATCACCGGCACTTCATTACCAACACTATGGCTTCGTACTCT
The DNA here is from genome assembly GCA_030545235.1 of Helianthus tuberosus. Lineage (NCBI taxonomy): Eukaryota > Viridiplantae > Streptophyta > Magnoliopsida > Asterales > Asteraceae > Helianthus > Helianthus tuberosus. Next base: position 137,233,893 of record CM060355.1, on the reverse strand, counting down.
TGTGATCATTTTCGCCATCTCTATCTACTTACAATATTATTACTACCATGTATCATTATTTGACCCGTTTGGTTCATCTACGGAAATCCTCCATTTTGATGACTACCAAACGACTACAACCCAATTCTTAACCTACGAATTAAGTAACGAACAAGATCGCTACAATCAACTCAACTTATAATCGACAACGCATAGTTTAGCAATAATTCATTAAATGTAACGGGTCAAGTTACATACCTTAGTGCACGCCCTTCAATCGCAAATCACCACTGGCTTGTCCACTTGACGATCCGGTATCCTTCCCTATAGAGTTCATTTATGATATGTTTAGAACTCTCTTTTAAATCATAATTCGCATAATACACCGAAATACTATAATTATGCGTTTAAACTTGGAATTTCAGTTTTAAGCCTTCTTAGAGGCATTTCAACAAACACTTCAAGGGCAGATTTTTACATTATTGAACATCAAATCCCTAGTTTATTACTTAGCCCTAATTACACATCAATCAACCATTTTACATGATTGTTAGCTTCTAATATTCTGAAATCACTTCAAAATTGTCAAATTACACTAGAACAACACCCAATATCCTAGTGTTCATCAATTTACACATAACCCTTTAATCACCTACAATGGTGTTCATAATCTTCACTAAAATTTAACATGATTTCAACTTGTATTTGCCTAGGGTTTGTCCCTAAACACTATAGTTGTTCCTAGATCATCATAAGACACACATGCAACTAACAATTCAGATTTTCCCAATTACATGAGAAATTCAAGTTGAGAATTTTCATGAAATTTTACATACCTTGTAATCCTCTTGTGATGAGGATCAGTAATCTATGCTTTAATTTCGATTTCAACTTGGATTAAGCCTTCAATTTGCAAGTTTAGTGAAGTTTAGGTTTTGGAAGAGTGGGGAATCGCCCCTGGTGTGCTTGTTCGACCAGACACTCCCTTTTGGGGGTGTTTGGTTTGTTTTATTAACTTAATTAAAATTAAGTTTCAATTTTTACAACTTAAGCCCCTCAACTTTGTTCAACATATTGTTTAGTAGCTTTTAATCCCTATTATAGGCTATTTCTAGTCTTGTAACTAACTAGGTTAAAATTCCTAGTTAGTAAATTCCCGTTTATTTATACTTTATAATTCTAATATAAAGTTTTATATTTTTCGGGGGGTTACAGCGACACTAACACGGCTGAAACTATTTTATACTTACATTATGGATATGAGTTGTTTTAATCTATTATTCTATTATCAAACTTATATACTCACCAATACTTTTGTATTGATATTTTAATACATGTTGCAGGCTGATAGGTTGCTATGGAACATGGAAATCAAGCTAGGAGATGCTTAGAAAAGTCGCCTAGATAATCTAGTTTTTGAAAAATTTGGACAATTTATTTGGTGATGTAATCTTGATGACTCTTACTTTTGTTATTAGACAATCTATTTATGCAATCTACTTAAATCTATTGAAATATCTAGTGTTATGGAACCTCATGAGCAATGTGAACGCTTAGTGCTCGCACCCCGATGTTTCCACCATCGGTTAAGGTGTGACACCCCCGTGCCATGCAGGAGACACGCAGTCACCCGTCGCGTGGCGCGAAGGGGGCGATCCGTAGCCGGCTATTTTTAGCTCGTGGGTTGGTCCATTTTTCCACCTCTTTTCACCTCCAATCACCTTCCAACATTCTTTAAACCTAAACCCTAATCCGCCACTATAAATATATGCTTCCCACACCTTCCATACACCTTTACACACTCTACAAATCACTCCAAACATCCAAAAACTCTCAAGAAATTCTTGTTTTAGGCATAAACATCCAAGTGTTCTAAGTGAGTTTTCACTCACTTTTCTTCTTCAAATCTTCTTTCAAACTTCTTGGACAACCTTTAGGAAGGTTTCCACAAGTTTGTCATGGCAAACTAAGGGGGAACCTCACCACATTTGAGGTCCAAAGTGGTATTAAAATTCTGTTTTGATTCATCTTATTATTTCTTATATATGTTGCTTGAAACTTGGTGGAATCTTACACCCACCTTGCTCCCAACTAAGCTCATAGTTATAGGCTTATAATTGGTTGATTTCCACAATAAATGAGACTCAAAAACCTCCACAAAATTCTGCCTTAAAGGTCCCAAGTGACCTACAAAGTGTTGGAACCATCCAAGCTTTCAACCTTCAATGTTGAAAGACTTGTGTTTTGGTAAATGTGTGAACAGTGGAAGCTTTGACTCTCCAACTTTGACTCTCAAACAATTTCAATCTAAGGGATAAGGCTACATCACGTCCCCAAACACTTTCCATGTTTTGGATGCACGCATCTAGCTAGCTCACTTGGTGGTTTGTGGATTTTGTAGTTTTAAGTCTTATTATTTTCATATTTATGACCAACCGAAATCATCAACAAAGTTAATGATTTTGTGCTTTGGTAAATCATTTAATGAGGTTAAATTGATGGAATTCATCCTACCTCCTTGCATGACCATTCTCATAGTACTTTAATTTACATTCATAATATGTTAACCTTTAATTTCCGAATCCAATCCGTTAAACAAAAACCGCAACTCACACACCTTCGTTTCCCTCTTAGGGTAACTTCGGTGTTCCAAAAACTCAAGACGCATCAAACTCACTAAGTGGAATTACTTCGCAATTAAAACTCACACAAACATACTTATGCAAATACGTTATGCATACAAACGAATCCGTTATACATGCTTTATACGTTCATACTTTAAGACTACATGCATGCTAGAAGCCATTCTTGCACTATACTTTGTCATTAACTTCGTACAAGCCTACCTTAACATGTATAGCGCATAGGAGTAACACACCGCCTTGTTGGGTCTACGTTAAGTAATCGTACAAACGGTCTTGTCTTTGCGATGACAATCTTAGGCTAGTGGAATCTTTGGGTTGACATGTATGTGATGCATGCTAGTTCATGATATGTTGTGCCTTAGTATATGTTGTTGCCATGGGGATCTCGTTAAAATTCTTTTATACAACACTATTACACTAAATTTGTATGCTCACCAATGCTTTTGTGTTGACATGTTACTTTAATTTATATTCCAGGAGCTTGATGTTGATGCGTTGAAAAGGAATTTAGTAGGATGGACTAGAAACGCACTTAGTTTAAATTCATGTTTTTGTTGTTTAATTTGTTATGTTCTACATGTTGTACTTTCCTTTTGAAACAATGCATTACCTTTAGCATGAAATGAAAAATCGTTATTTTAAATACCAATCACTATTAGCCGTTATGAAGTCTCTTGCAATCTTGTTTTCGTCTCACTCTGATGTTTCCACCATCGGTTGGGGTGTGACACAAACATAACTGATAGGAATAGTTAAGGGGAAGTATGTAAGTGCAGTTCCTGCCGAGTAACTGTGGCTTTATCAGTTCTGGTCAAACCAAGTCAAAGAACAAGTCAAATATATAGAAGGTGTCCGGAGTACAAGGTTAAGTCAGAATAGTGGGTTCCGAGTTTGTCACTTTGTTTTGAGTTTGTCACCTTGTCCGAATTTATGTAATCCGGAAAAGGGATGAAACCCAGATACTTATGTAGTTCCGGGTTATTAAATAGTTCGGACCATGTGATAAATTATGTATTACTTGTATTGTATCCCGGACAATGTGTTTTGTTTAGGTTTGTGCTCTATCCTATATATAGGTGTGTGTAGGTTAGATTAAGCAGCTTTTTAGTTCTAAGTGAACTTTTAGAGAGAGAAAGCTAGGGTTTAGGTCTCTGTGACCTAAACCAGCTTATACATGATGTATACTTTTTTGGTTATGTAAATGTGTGATAATTGATTGAATAAAAGAGTTTCTTCTTCTACACTTTCTTTTATATTTGTTATTTTACGTCTAGCTCAAGTGTAGTGTTTATGTTTGTCATCGATCCAGGGGGTACCGGGGACTTTCAGAAAGATACAAAATTGTTCTTACATATTAATACAACTGGAAATATACAACCTAAAATCATACAAACTAAAATATTAAGTTTAATAACAAAAGCATTGATTGTATATAGCATACAAACTTTACAATCAATTTTACGTACACTTTACGAAGTAATGTTAAAGCTAGACTTCAGCGTCCTTTTGGCCTTTGTCGCGCGCATAAAGCACGTCTCCACTTGTTTCTCGCGTATGCTAACAACCCCCAGTTAAGTCGCCAAACTTCTCGGATAGCAGTCGATCTGATTCGATAACATGTTCTAAAAGTCTCTCAAGCTGTTATATAATAGTAGTGTCCATGCGTGAAGAAGACATCCTTCTACAAAACATGCACATCAAATAATCATAAATCGTGCCAAGTAAAGTAAAGGTAGTAAGAACCAAAAATGAAGTGATACTCGTCATAGCCAATAAGTAGGTTAGACTCAACAAGCGTATGGTAAAGCAACAAAGCTAAAGTCACACTCATAAACACACCATAAGTCCCCACAAACTCAAATGGTACAAACTGAAAAAACAAAAGGATCAAGTCACCTAAAGCAAGGAAAATGAACAAAGGTAAAGGCACAATCCGCCGCAATGCACCAAATTGTTAGTAATTAACAGTGTATAACATAGATTTTAAGGCTCAGACTATCAGTTGTAATTGTCGGCTTCGTTGAAGCCACTTTGGCTGTCATGCATGGATTAATTATCTTCACCGCCTCAACAAATTACGTCACAATTTGGTAATGATTGTTCGTTTAAAAAAACAAATCTACAATATAAAATGTACATATGCCGCCTTAAAACAACAAACGAAACATCAATGCATCAAATCTCATGCAAACCGAAAAGCTAATAGCATCATCAACCACATAAATCGTAAAACAAAACAGCTGAGAAGAAACAACATGGGTATGATAAATGTGTACGAAGTCAAAATGACAGTGAAACAAACAATACCAAAACGACCAACACAAACGCGATAAACTTGTAAGAACTTAACAGCTAAATAAAAGCATGTTAAATGCTTACAACAGGTCTTAGCATAGCATCATAGACCCAAATAACACCATACTAATATGAAATGCCACAATATCAATATAATGTTAGTTACCAAGATGTTCTGTACATATGCAAGAAAAGCTTATTCTTGCACACCAAATAACCAATAACTCAGAAATATTCAATAACAATGGTCTCAGCACAACATGATAGACCAAAACGAACATCGTAAACAACCTCGCACAACTAAAAGTCATCTACAAAAACTGAACACCGATCAATACACAAACAATCCGCAATAATCAACAAAATATATCCAAAATTAGAGTGCAAACGGTCTTGGACAACTTAAACGTCATCCTCACTGACCGAACACAACTAAACACACAAGCATTGAAGAACAAATGTCTCAGCATAGCATCATAGACCGAAAATGAAACCGTGAACGATCTCTCATAACCAAAAAGTCATCATCAGAGACCATACCACACTGAAAACCAAAATCAAACGACATTGAAAGACATGCAATCAACCAAAAAGTATGGAAATGCATGTATAAACCGTCTCCGAAAACTATACAGTAATCATAATCGACAAAACAACATTAAACACACAAAATCCAACAACTTTGAAACACATGCAACTATGTGATCGCATGCTAAAACACACAAAAAAAAACATCAAAACCAACATTGGAGACCGTAAAAAACAATTGGTTAACCCAAAACCCAACAGAAAGAATCGTTGCCCATAAAAATAAAACGTAACATAGCCAAGCATCAAAAGTAATCAGTAAACACAATACCCAACATCACTAATCGTAGTCTAAAAACAGAACGTAGCATACAGATATGTTACCCCAAATGACAACAGAAACAAAGAATTACAAACACATAACAAATTTGTAACACCATTGAAGTCATAAAATCAAAAGATTACTAAAAACAAACCTAAAGTATTATGCAAGAACAAAAAGGGTAAACCAAACGTAACCATAAAAGAACGACAACAAACAAACACCAACAAACGTAGACAAAATTCGTACGAACAATCAAAATCGTAAAATGAACTACGTCAACGAAGAGAAAAAGTTAAAGTACCTAAGTTAACCGGAGAATCGCCTGAGATGGCGTCGGTAAGAAGAAAGCAAGAGAAAAGGAGTTTGGTGAGGGGCTTACCCTTAGGGATGGCAATGGGTCGGGTATGGCTAATCACATATCCATACCCATACCCGGTTGTAAAATCTTGTCTCATACCTGGCCCATTACCTGTCGGGTATACTCATTTAGATTTTCATATATATGTATTTTTAGTTTCCTTTATAATTTTATGTTTTAAAATCTATATAATATATTAATGTATGATAAATACATTTCATCATCATCGAATAATATTTGATGTATTTAAAAATGTAAATATATTATAATAATAATCTTAAAAAATAATTTTGTATTTTATAGCATATAAATATGAATAATGCCATCAAAATACATATTCCAAATGAAAAGTTTATTTTTCAAAAAATAAAGGTAGAATGTAACATTACTAAACAATAGGTAAAGGAAATAAATATAAAACTTAAAAGTTTTCGGGTATATATTTCAGGTAAACGGGTATATACTTATCGGGTAATCGGGTCCGGTATCATCTAATATTTTTTTTTCCATACCCATACCAGGCCCAATACCCATCGGGTATCGGGTATACCCGTCCCAAATGCTTCGGGTTTCGGTTATATCCGCCAGACTCGGATATGTTTGCCATCCCTACTTACCCTTTTAAAGCCTTCACCGACCTTAAAAGTACAAACCCAACCACTTAAAGCAATGAAAACCAACAAAGCAAAAAGTCCAACAACAAATCTTGTAAATTAACATTATATAAAGAGTTAATTGCCCGGATAGTTCTTGTGGTTTCACGTTTTTTCATGTTTAGTCCCCAAATTTTCAAAATAGCATCTATGCTCCCTGTGGTTTAATCGTTTGTTACTCGTATAGTCCCTACAGTGGATGGAAGTTAGTTTGCTCAGTTAAACACATATGAAATGACCGAAATACCCTCATTCTTATTATAAATAAATAAACCGAAAAAAATATGATTGGTCATTAAAAACAAGTGGGCCCTACCATTTAATCTATATCTCTAATAAAGCAAACCATTGGGGGACACATGTCACCCAATGGTGCAAGCCAACTAAGCATCCACATAGGCAATGAGGTGGCAAAGGTCAAATAATTGGACAAGTGGCATTGCTCATATGCCAGGATTGGTGAAGGCTTCTTATGTACGCTTTCTGTATACTCCCTCTCTCTCATTCTCTCATACGCTGTCTCCTCTCTCTCTCTCTCTCTCTCTCTCTCTCCAGTCTCACAAAATAACCGCAGAGATATCATCAAAACCCTAATCGGCGATTCCCTATCTTAGCAACCTTAACCGGCGATTCCTTTCTTCACCGTTTCAATCGATCGTTTGCAAAGAGGTATAATCATTCTTGAATACACAATAATCATCATCGACGGTATCGTTTCTAACTATATGCAGTGAATAATTCCTTGATCTTCTTCTTTTATGATTGATTGAATGAATCATCGGCGATTTCTTATATCTTTCATCGATGATTTCATTCAATTTCTTATGATTCTTCTATCATTCATCCATGATTCGTTCGGTTACATCTAATCTGAGTGTTAATCGAGTTTTTTTTTGTGCTTGAAGCATTGTTTTGGGTTTTATCTCATCTGTGAGGTTTTTGTTTATAGATTTTAGTTTTTTTTTATTTTAAATTGTTGAATCGTATAGGCTAATCTGAGGTGGACGAAGGGTGATTTTAGTCATTTAGGGTTTCGTTTTTGAATTTGATGCGAAACGCCTCAATTTTATTTAGGAATTAGGAATTGTAATCTAGAAACCCTAATTTGTTAATAATATAAAATATGTAACGTAATGTTGCATTTGAAGGTTTAATTCGTGTTTGGATGAACTGATAGATTAGTAATGATTGTTTTGGAATTTTTTTTTTGTTATTACAGGTTCAGTTGATTAGCATTGATATCAGATTGCCTGAATATGGCTGGACAACTCAAAAGGTTTTCCACCTTATGAATTTCATTGTAAATGGAGGTATGATCATTTGCTTCAAAGACCCAAACCCTATAAGACACCAGATCTCCCCAAATTTTTTTATTCTTCATAGATAACTAGATAAATTCGAGTGATTTAATCTTTATAAAGTATACTAACTCAAGTTCCATTGCAGTGAAATTGTAAACCAGTTATTGTGTTTTCATTGCTTCAAATCTTCAATGGATGCTGACAGGTATACTTGCTATTTGCAGATTATTATTTCAATTTGCTTTTGGTAGTTGTTGACACTTAACAATAATAGGGCTTTTTTTTTATTTATTTTTTTATCTTGTAGGTTGAATTCACCACAGACCTCAGCTGTTTTATTTGAAGTTATGGGATACCTGTTATAATTTTGAGGTTTGTGATTTTTTGTCGCTGGATCGAAATTTTCTTTCTTTTCTTCACTCGACTTCAAGGTTTTGTTTATCCATAGAATTATGTGGTTTTTAATACTTATGCTCTACGAGGCTATTGGGTTATATCCAGGCAAATTGACGATGCTGGTGGTGATGGAAGACGTCCAATTCCTCCAATTTGAGCCGAAACTGGTACGTTGCTTGCTCTTTTATTTTTCAACAACAGGTCATATTTAAATACTTACCTTAAAAGGGAAATGGGTTAAAAATCTCCTAAAGTTATTGTTAAATTCTTTTCTATTCATCCAAGTTTGGGGGTGATTTTAAAGCAGGGCTATTGGATTTACATGATACGGATGACACAAATGTTCTTACAAATGTATGAATCTCATTGTTTTGGAATCTCATTATTTTGGGATACGTTTTAGTCTTATGTTATAACAGGTTTCTCTTTCATATTAATAGGTAAGATATTGTATGCATTGCCAAGCACATGTTAAGGGATTTGACCACCGTGGCTCTTGGAAATTGTATAGGTAACTTTAAAAAAAGTTTATTTAAATTGTCTCGATTGCATTGTAAGTATCAACTTTAAATGATTAGATGCTAATGTTGTCCTTTTAGTGCTGGTGAAAATATACATCTACTTTTCATGATTCTCCTAGGTCGGTTTATAACGCGTCACATTATGGGTTCATCTAAAAGTAAGCTTTACATGTTTTTCTTAAATTTACATTTTCATCTTTGGAAGATCATCTTACTCAAAAAGGTTAAAAGTCTTTCAAAGTTAACTATTATTGAACAATATAACTTTTATAAGCATTATTCACAAACTAATTATTTATAAATTTGAAAGAAAAAAATAGATCTTTGGAGAAAGAATGTTTCATCCTGCACAAAAGTTACTATTTTGACTAAAAACCGTTATTTAATCTATTTTACTTGATCTATTATTTGTTTTAAAAAACTATCATTATGAGTTTATGACCAAATAATAAGTAGATGTTGCAGTATTATAGTAGGGAATGCAAGATAGTGCCACAAAGAAGAAGCTCAACAAGCTTATGGTTGACTCTGATTCTAAAGTTCAGCTCTTAGCTCATAAATATGAAATTATTGATACAAGATTGGATATATTTTAAGGTTTATGAACAAATGTTATAATTTTTCATTTCTCTTTAATGATATATAAAGTAAATAATCTTATATGTACTTTCGTTTATTATAAGTAATTATGGTTTTTATAAGTAATTATAGATTGATGAATTTGTGGCTTTTTTTTTCCTTGAAAATTATGATTTATTTTGTGCATACGCAGCTAGATGTGAAATTTTGTCATGTTTGCTTTGGCACATTACTTTACGAAGCTTGATACATTTAAGAATGATGGGGTAGTATTTCATTTACTTTAGCTTCATCTATTTTGATTATAGTTCTTATAGCCATCGAATATTTCATTTTGTCTATATTACCCGTTTCAGTGTAAACTTATATTCCTTGGACTCAGTTTTGAAGCAATACGATATATTTTAAAATGAAGGTTTATGCTTAAACCTGGGAAGTAACAGTCGATTGGTTAAATCCATTTTCATTGAATCACTTGCTGTATGAGGGTTTTTGCTTATTTTGATCTGATTCTATTGTTTGACATTCAAATACTGCTAATTTTAGAATAAATATTTGGAATTCAGAAATTGGTCACATGTTTTGAGCGTATGTTTGTATATAGTATGGGAGCAAATTCAAGTGAATTGTTAGTTGTAGGTAGCAAGCTGGCTAACATGATCCGACACTTGTAGGTAGCAAGCTGGCTAACACGATCACGTACGAAAGCATCGTATCGCTGTAAGTTATCTCAGATGATTTCATTCTGGATTCTGTTGTTTATTGAATTAGTTCTGAAAATATCAAAACTGCAAGTGCAGGTGGTTTATGCCTGTTAATATTCTTTTAAAACCTGCTGCTATTCTATTTGATTCGGCTTTTTTGTTACTAATCAATTACGACTACAGGATTTTAGGTTCCTCATGGTATGAAAACCTACTAAAAAATTCAATTGTTCGGATTCATGGATGATATATCCAGGCATTAACTTTGCAATTATATGAAAGTAAATTGTTCCATGTGTTATTTTATGGAAAGATAAAATTATATAATTAATGGTACATTTTTATGGTGATTAAGGAAAAGGTGCGAGTAGCCATGTTGGTCAGTGGCAGTAAAAGGGATGAATTGGCGACGACAACTTTTACTCTTTCTTTGGGTATGTTCTACAAAGGTAAATATATGTGTTTAAAACTTTTGAATGATATGATCAATTTGTTTACTGTTTAGTATGGAATTCTTCATTATAAACATGCTCTCTTCACCTAGATATGGAACTTCACTATAAAATAAGCATGCATTCTTGAAATCATCATTCAAACAAATCAAAAGCACATTAGGCATGTGAGTAAATAAAGTGGTTTTCTGCTAATTACAAACAATTTTCTTCATCTTGAGGTTAAATTTTGTAATTTTGAATCACATACACTTTTCCTCATAGAATAAAAAAGTCAAAAGTGGTCATCTGCTATTTAAAAAAAAAATGCAATATGCAATTCTAAACACCACTTAAAGCTTCAATCATGGTCATGTATCATGTGAGCTTGAAGGATACTACTTGCTCGGTTAGTGTCGACTTGAGTGTTTTCGATTTTCAAAATAACATCATATGATGTTTGACGTTTGATGATCATTTTGCCTAAATTATAAATGTCAACTAGAAATTTCAAAATCTCAATTTATGACATCATGTCGTGCAGGAAGATAGTGAAAAGACGGGTACGGTGACATCAGTAGGGATGTATTTTCTGCATTTTCAAGTATACATAATGAATTCAACTGTTAATGGTGTAGGCTTTCGTTGACAACTTTAATACTTTCCGGTATTTAAAAATTATTTTGGGTTATTTATTTTGGTAATTAATTGTGCAGTTAGCAATGCCTTGAAGCTATTTTCTTTAAAAGGTTGGAAAGTCTTCAACCATGTGATGTATCAGAACTAAGTCTAAGACTGGTGGGTGTGGGCGTTTCGGCCCTTTAACGCCGGGTGCTCCACCCCAGGTTGGCGTTTTGGTGGGTGTTGCTCACTTGACGTGGGGCGCTGGCCTAGGTGACGTGGCTGGCAATGGTTGGTTGGGTGTTGATGACTGTTTGGCTAGGTGCCACATGGCACCCCAACGCCGGCCTGGCCACGCCCCTTCCACACCCCACTTTTTTGGGTGTGGACTGGTGGAGCCCACACCTGCCACGTGTCGAGAAATGCCCCTAATCCAACCCCTCCACATCCCTATAATCTAAGGTCAGTGTTTATAGTTAGAATCTTTTCTTTTTTACCTTCTTTTTTATCTTTAATTATTTTTTTCGGATTTTTTAACTTAATGGAGAATATGTACTTTGTTTTGTTAAAGGAGATATTTTTATAAACATCTTATACAATAGAGGCTATCTGTGTCACTACATATGAGGATACCATACATTCGCTTAAGTTTGTTGAGCAGTAACATTTTTGCAAAAAAAAAAAAAAAAGAACTTAGCTACATTAGTTTGAGAGTGAATACAAACATGTGTAGTTTTGACCTGTTTGCTTATATACAAATGGGTATGGTGAAGTGGGTAAAAAAAGAAGCTTAAAGAGGAACAAGTCGAATGGGTCTAACTGGTTGAAAGTTAATTAAAAGTATATTTTGGAGTAAATTGCCATTTTAGTCCCTGAGTTTTGTCCAAATATGCCAGTTTAGTCAAAATAGTTTTTTTTGTGCATCTGGGTCCCTGACTTTTACATTTTGTTGCCATTTTGATCACAATGCCTAACTCCATCCATAAACCTCATCTGTAACCAGGGGTATTTTGGGGATTAACTTAAAAAATGTTTTCAGTTGCCATTTTGATCCAATTCCAAAAAATCAAAAAAATTCCAAAAAATCAAAAAATAAAATTCCAAAAAATCAAAAAAATTCCAAAAAATTCAAAAAAATCTAAAAATAAAAAAAATTCTAAAAAAACATAAAAATTCTAAAAAATTCAAAAAATTTCTAAAAAATCATAAAAATTCAAAAAAATCTAAAAATCAAAAAAATTCTAAAAAATTCAAAAATCATTAAATGTTTCGGCACGAACCGTTTCGACCCGTACCGTTTCGAACACGAACCGTTTCGACACGAAGCGTTTCGACCCGTACCGTTTCGACGCGAACCGTTTCGAACCGAACCGTTTCGACGCGAACCGTTTCGAACCGAACCGTTTCGACCCGTACCGTATCGAGCCGAACCGTTTCGACGCGAACCGTTTCGAGCCGAACCGTTTCGACGCGAACCGTTTCGAGCCGAACCGTTTCGAACACGAACCGTTTCGACCCGTACCGTTTCGAACCCGAACCGTTTCGAGCCGAACCGTTTCGACGCGAACCGTTTCGAGCCGAACCGTTTTCGGACCTGAACCGTTTCGACGCGAACCGTTTCGAACGGTACGGTTGGAATTTTTTTGAATTTTTTTGATTTTTTATGATTTTTTAGAATTTTTATGATTTTTTAGAATTTTTTTTATTTTTAGATTTTTTTGGAATTTTTTTGATTTTTTTTTTTGATTTTTTGGAATTGGATCAAAATGGCAACTGAAAACATTTTTTAAGTTAATCCCCAAAATACCCCTGGTTACAGATGGGGTTTATGGATAGAGTTAGGCATTGTGATCAAAATGGCAAAAAAATGTAAAAGTCAGGGACCCAGATGCACAAAAAAAACTATTTGGACTAAACTGGCATATTTGGACAAAACTCAGGGACTAAAATGTCAATTTACTCTATATTTTGAGACATGATTTAAATATTTAGTTACTGCGGGGAAAATGAAAATTTTAATGAGCATGATGTGATTATTATGATCAATGTTTCTCATTTGGTATTTGCAGGCTTTGGCGCCATTGTCCCAAAAAAGTGACCAACACATGCATCCAACAAAAACATAACGTAAGTACTTACACTTTTACATATATCTACTACACACTTACTTACCAAATTAGACAACAATAACCACACCCAGTAAAATTCATCGGCAAAGAGGGGGTTGGGTGTGGGATGTAACATGTTAATTAAAATTCAACCCGTGTAATACATGAGTCTATAACATATTACATGTAATAGGCAATTATTGTTTATAAATGATTTTTATTGCATCATTATTGATACCTAACATGTAGTACATGTTTTAGGTTGGTTTTAGCTATTAAGCTAGGAAATTGAAGAGGAGAAAAACTCATACTAAAAGCAACAAGAGGCATATGCTCCTTATGTTGGTTCATTGCCGCATGATAAAATGGTCATTATCGTTATGCATACGGCGATGAGGCATGATTTGCATTTGAGTGTGGTTGAAGCAGCTATTCAAGAGTTTTTACTAATTTTTTTATTTGTTACTAATATATTTTCTTTCATATCAATTGTTTACAATAGGTTTAGTGTTATTGGATTGTAAGATATGATTCAAGTCAGAACATATTTCGTTAGGTGTTAGGTGATGATTGTTTTTTCAATTGGTCAAAAACGTATGCGAAGTTATTGGTTGAAGCAGGATATATGTTTTTCTCTTAAATTTTAGGAGTAGAAGGACCATTCACTTTTTAGCAATGCTGATGTAGGATTGAATTTGAATAAAAATAATAGGTTTTTGGTTGAAGCCGCGTTTAACGCGGGCATTAGCCTAAAATTTAATAATTTTCTGTTTGTTTCTTCCAATGTATGCTTTTGTACAGAATATTACATTTCAAAGTAAATAATATGGTTTTGGTTGAAGCCCGCGTATTACGCGGGCATTAACCTAGTTTAATAATAAAGTTTAATCCCTCCCTCTTCTGTATCTCTTATCCACCATCTCACCTTCATCACCACCAGACCACCACCCTACCACCACCAGCCATCACCGCCTCCATTCTCAAAACTTTCAAAATATAAAAAAATTAAGAAAAAGATGAAAACAGAAGGTTAAGAGTATCACATTCGTCATACGCACGGATCACAGCCTTCAAACGTATCACTGATTTGTTCATACGCAAGCTGTTTTTATCAGATCTGATTCAGAGATTTTCTATTGTGAAGCGAAATCTGAATCTAAAGTTGCAGTTTTCATATCATTGATTCAGATCGGAATCTTTAAGCAGAAAAAGTTTATGATTTTTAACTTGAAGCTGAATGACGAGATAGAAGTTGTTTGTCAGCTGAGTTAATCGAATTCGCTGATTCGTTTCTTGTTCGAAAAGTATATATAATAGAACGAAAAAGTGGAGTATCGATTGCAGGTTGTTTGTTGATTTGAGTTCAGATCTGATATTCTATTGAAGAAGAAGAAGACAGTTTATTTCAGATCTGAGTTTGAGGGTGCAGTTTTGTTGTAAAACAATCGCAGGTTTTCGACTTGTAAATAAACGAAGAAGAAGAGTATTTTAATTGTTTTGGTTTAGTGTAAAGAACAGACGAAGAGGAAGAGGAAGAGATATAGGTGGGTGAGGTATTATTAGAGTTTATTAGCGACGGTAGTTAGTGCTGTTAAAAAGAGTTGTAAAGAAATAGTGATGACTGTTGTGTTATGGTGTCAGCTGGGTTTGTTTTTGTGAAGGAAAGTTTAAGCTAAGAATTGAAGTTCTATCATAAAAGCTTAAAAGCTTTAGGTTTGGCTGGTAAAAGGTTTGGGTGACAAAAGGAGAAAGATGTGGCACTTACCACAATAAGGGTATTGTAATTTTACACACAATTAACTGAATAAGTTAACACCCATCCAATATAGGGACCATCCGAGTAACAAACGATTAAACCACAGGGAGCATACATGCTATTTTGAAAAGTTGGGAACTAAACATGAAAAAACGTGAAACCACAGGGACTATCCGGGCAATTAACTCTTATATAAATATACAAAAAGAAAAATACAAAAAATAGGTTAACTGACTTGTAGCCACTGTGTTAACCTATGAAAAGCAGTATAATGTTCGTGTTTATGTATCAAACACCAGTTTTCGGTTCATATAATGTTCGGATTTAGCCACCAACCCCATCCATTTAACACCGCTAGCTTTAACTACATAATTTGTCAATTTGTATGATTCTCCAATCTATTTATATCTGAATTGCAAAGAAAGATATCATTATCTTCAACTTTTAACATTGGCATTTGTGTATATGTAATCAGTAATTCTGTACCTCAATTGCCAAAGTGAGACAGACAGATAAGCCTGATTTGTTATAGGCTTATGGTTTGAGCCTTGGTAACATGAGACATTCTGAAACTATATTTAATGAAATCTTCACCATATTACCTAAAAAGTGACTACACAATCACTGAAATTAAAAACCGACTACACAATATATACTCCCTCTATAAATCTACGAACCAGGCTATTGTGCATCTTTGAATCTCATATCCCACTCGTGCTTGTCATAATCTTGTTCAGACAAGTCTTTATCAGTAGTATACACAATCCGATATTGGTCAATCACGGTCCTTTCAGACATGTCTTGAGCACTCAGAATCTGTATAGAGTGTACAGAAATCGATTTATCTAATGAACATTTCAACATGAAAATTGATCGGTGAGTAGCAACCAACTAAAAAAGAGGTTCATCACGTTGGGTAATGGGTCAAAACTAGGGGTGACAATTCCAGTCACGTTGTCATATCTATCCCGTTTAATACAGAATCTGCATGGGTAATGGACAGGGTGACTTGTTATACCCGTTCAGTTAAACAGGTTGACCCGCCAACCCATTTACGACCCGTCTAACCCATTTTTATAAAACTCCAACCAGTTTAGCATGTTGACAGCTTGATTACACCGATTGACTCATTTCAATAAAAAAGTTAAACGACCCGTGCTCCGGTTACATGATTTTAAGTGTGTTGTTAATGTCATTGACAGTGACACGAATAAATATATGGGTTGCGTTCGAGACTTCAAGTTCAACAATTGATGGTAAAGTTGTGAGGTATATATAAGACAGGTAGCCTATTTTTATCTTTTATACTATCATTTTGATTAGAAAAAGTATTTTGATATATAATCTCTTTTAATATTAAAACTATATGCCCGCTTGCGGTGTGCACATAAAATGTATGTATGTGTGGGCGCTCGGGGGGCAAAAGTGAAATGGTACTAACTTTAATGTTATTTTACTAATTTCGTGAAAATAACGTTAAAAGCGGCGGATGGTTAATCATGCATCATGTGGTGACGTTGATAGCTGAAAGACACAGGGGTACATGCACCAATCCGTCTCTGTCCCGATTGTTTGAGTGTTATGTGTCTTAGGTCAAAGGCTTGATACAAAACTACAATCGAGCCGGGGGTCTCGCTGGAAGCAGCCTCTCTATTCCTACGGGGTAGAGGTAAGGCTGTCTACATCTACCCTCCTCAGACCCTACTTTAGCTTTGCTATTGATGGGATGTACCGAGTATGATGATGATGATGATATTAAAACTATATTATTTGCTAATGTCACCAACTAATTACAAACTTAAATAAATAAATAAATATGGCCAGATCAATGGCATCAGTAATCAGTAAATTCGATAAATAAAGGCTTTACACTTACCTTTTGTCTGAGAGCAACATCCGGCAATTGAAGTGCTTGTGCACGAAGTTCTCTAGCGCGGTTCCTTTTTTCTATTTCAGCATTTCTTTTTCGAATAAGAAACCATCGGGCCGAAGGAATAGCAAAAAAACCAACAGCATAAAACTGTGAAAAAATGAAAAAAAAAATCACATGTTCAGCTCGTTAACAAGAAACATAACCCAAATTGACTTGTTCCCGGATAGTAGCATACCTGAAGAAGAGGGAGTATTTTATATACAAACGAAATGAAGGGGCCTGGTTCAACAATTTTTACAGTCCTTCATATACAGTCATATTAAAGAAGTTAAGAGATTTAAAGAGATATAATTATATGACTGTATATATATAAAAAAAAGATTATTACTTCAACATGGCACTAAGAGCAATCACCCCAAACATATTGAGCCCGCCCAAACCACCAATCACGGCCCTCTCTTTATTGGAAGTTTTACTGCATGGTGAGCAACAACATGTGTCAAAAAAGGTGAATGCAAACAAATTATTCGCGGGTTGTGTTTTATCTCAAACTAGTATTAAGTACCCCCGTGTTGCGGCGGGGGCGGACACTAATGTCACACTACTGTCAGCGACTACCGACACTGAAGTTGCGGTGTTAATGCGAAGAAATTAAACTGAAACGTAAAATATAGAACAAAATAACTAAGTTGATCTAGGACTCGCGCGTTACGATGAACCAACGTCTATTTTTTCCCATTTGACAGGTTCATCGTAATCTATATCTGTATATAATATATATCATTACCACTATACAAACCATAATGCATACATTACAACAACCATTGCATCAATATGTTGCAAATTATATTTATACAAGATTTTGGCGAAATTAATTATTATTATAAATAATAATAATTTACAAATAAAACAACGCAACTTTGAATGGATCAAACCGATTGAATATAGTAAGATAATGAAACCATTATTTGATTAGGGTACAACCACTTAAGCACAATTTACAACCATACATGCATACAAAAAAAATTGGATTTGGTAAGGTAATGAAACAATTATTATTTGATTAAGGTAAAACCACTTAAGCACAACTTACAACCTATATTTGATTAAGATACAACCATTTAAGCACAACTTACAACAAAAGATGCACACAAATGTTTCAAATTAATAGTATATAAATATAAATGGCATAAGACTAAAAACCCATTGTATATATCATCCCATACTATGCTAAATACTATTGTACAACTTTCAAAGCAAACAATACAACAACTGATGCACAAGATTGTTAAAAATTGATAGTATATAAATGGGTCAAATTAGCTACAAGGGGAACTTGTGTCATAATGAAGTGGAAACTAAAAAGTCATCTGAACTCCGAAGTCAATTTTTATGCTAACAATTTTACAAGATACAACGTCCTAACCCCCCCTCTCTACAAAATATGGAAAAAAATTAGAAAGTTATTAAGACCTGAGTTCCCATTTATTTTCCTTAAAGAACTTGTGAGGCCCTCCAACACGTTCCTTAAATATTTCCTCCAGTTCCGTTTTACTCCTCTTTTTGGAAGCAGCTGTACGTTGAAGTGATGGAAACCGATACAAGATGTTCCCCTGGATTCAGATCAGATTAGAAAAAAAAAATAAGATATTTCACATCAACCCAAAATATATCAACAAACGACATAATAAGAAAATGCACACACAATATTGCTGACAAAAGTTACAATATATATCTAAAAGTTATACATAGCATTCTTTTATTACAGATAGTAATAATTGATGATCATTCATCTAGTAACACACCTCTTTATCCACTTGTGGTTGACCATCAAAACGCAGAAGAACAGGTAGTATGTATGAGTCATCATCCTGCAGAAAAATATAATTATAAGCATTTTCTAAATATATAGAAAAAAATAAGAAGTAATTCACAGGGCCGTTCCAACCTTTTTGGAGGCCCAAAGCGAAATGAAATTTCTGGGCCCTTTTTCATTTTTTGATTATTATAAACGGTACTCCTTTATCCGTGTTAAGAACCAAGCAAAAATCTAACACAACACAACTATAACAGAGTGGTTTGCTTGTATAAGAAATCAAACAAATCTAAAACAATAAATTTGCACTAATATTAATACTTAGCAGATAAATTTTCTTTTAAATGGAGGCCCTAGGCCCAAGCCTAGGTTACTTATACTATAGGTCCGGCCTTGGTAATTCATAAAGTTGTACCGTCTTCACAGCAGTATCTACATCAAGATATGGCGCAAGTTCCTCGGCTGTAACAACACCATCATTTGATCCAATGTACTGACCGATCTGCAATAGAGTACAAATATAATAAGATAAACTAGTATAAGATACAAAAAAATGACATTAAAATACAGAACTTCATAAAAGAGAAAAGGCATTGAAAGTAATGGACCGCTAGATTAGTGCTCAATTATTACCATCTTCCACCTCTGTTCTTCAATACCTTCATTTGGATCACCATCACCAAACACAAATGAAAATACCTACAAAAGATCGATAAATGTACTACTTGGTCGTCCACGTCAGCAAATGATTAGCATAAATGAAATACAAAGTACTATTTTGAACTTACAGGTTCAACGAAACTCATTACACGATGTTTGTTTTGAAATTGCCTCCGATGGTAATATGGATCCCAATACCTAAACAAGAAGTATATCATCATATGATCATATCACATTTCTGTGAAATGCTCTTAGTGTAGTAGTTTACATGAACAGAAATTACAAAACGGGTAAAAAATACAAAAACTATGAAATGAACGTTACCAAAACAAATCAGATGGACTAAATAGCAAGTCGAAGAAACTTCCACCATTATCACTGTCACTGTAAGTAATATTTTAACCGTGTCAATCGAAAACCAATGATTATAAAAATATACAACATAATTATTACAAAAAATAATAGCATACTAATAAAAAAACATAAAAGAGAAGATCAATTACCTACTAGTGAGAATAGCAATGATTGTTGTGAACACAATAAGAATGGAAGCAATTAGTGCTGTTCCAAAAGTAACCCTGATCAAGTATTGAGCACCGGACGTAAAATCACATTGGGTTTGTAATAGCAAGTTTTAGTAGGGGTGTTCAAGATCGTATATCCGAAAATTTCGAATAGTGAATATTAATATCCAAACCCGTATCCGAAATTTCGTATACGGATTCGGATATTTAAACGGATATCCGAGTTTATAAACAAAAAAACATCCGTTTCGTGCATGGGTTAAAACTCAACCTGTTCGATTATCCAAATTTCCAACATTGAAAACAAAATAAAAACATTCATAATCCACATTCGAATCCGATTATTTACTATTTTTTTCTATATTTAAACTAAACATAGTACTTGTATAATATATATATATATACACACTATTTCTTTTTAGTTTTCGGATATCGGATAATCCGATTATCCGAAATTTTTAGAAATTCATATCCGGATCCGAAAATTTGGATTATCAGGTTTTCGGAAATTTCGGATTTTCGGATATTTTGGTTTCGGATATGGATGTTCTACCCTTTCAATGGGGTGCGAAGTTCCAAATCGGACCTTTCACCATCAGCCTAGGCATGATAGGGGAGCACGTTGGAGATTGGGAGCATATCACTTTACGGATTGATATTGTTAGTGGCCCTTTTAAAGGAGGTATACTTATCTCAGAATTCAAAGGGACAATGATTAGCCCCTGAAGAATTCGAGCTCGTTGGGAGTAGACGTCGGTGGTGTATGCAGCGTTACACTGCCATTCCTATTACGCTACTCCAACGTCTAATGTCCACTTGGCCGGCGAGCTTGATGCAAGCGACATGCAGCTTTTTGGTGATGCATATCGGCAGATGGAACATTCTAGTAGACCAAAGCTTCTCACCGGGAAAAGCATCTTCGAGTTTGGTGTTAAGGAGGATGCTACAAGTAGTAGCAACGTGATGGATCTAGCATCAGCTTGGGGTGTTCAAAACCGGATATCCAAAAATTCGGATACTTGATTTCACTATCCGAACAAATTCGGATACACGATCAGGTAGTGATTCGGATATCCGAATATCCAATTTTTTATTTAATTTTTTAGTATTCGGAACCAGATAACAGAAGCTTTGCCAGTCACTGTGAAGGGGGTGGTCGTTTAAAGCTTTACAATCGCTTCCCGATGATTTGAAGGGACAACAAGGGCCATTAGGCCCGAAGATGATGGGGAGCTGGTCCAGAGTTTGATATGGAGTTCATGATAAAAAAAAAGTTATTTGTCACTATTAATTAAAATAATAAGTGTTTGCATAGAACCAACAAATCTATAGACTTTACAAAGTCCTACATTGTTGATTCTTATTTTGACTCCTACAATAAACACTTATGTGAATAATTTGTGCAAATTTGAATATAGAACCTAGTACTGCCATGCGTAAATTATCATTAGTGATAAGTGATCTTAGTTGTTGCAATTTCGGTACTCATTATCGATCCACATGAACTTAATTTGCAACGATAGCTCCAGAGAACCAAAATCCATATGGTGAATGATGAATGTAATTTGCAACAATAAATATCCGAAAATCCGTATCCGAAATTTTGGATATCTGACAATGCGGATATCCAAAAACCAGATAATCCGAATTTTCGGATTCGGATATGAATTTCTAAAAATTTCGGATAATCAGATTATCCGATATCTAAAAGAATATATATACACACACACACACACACATATGTTAGTTTATATATAGAAAAAAATTATTAAACAATCGGATTCAAATGTGGATTATGAACTTTTTTTTTCTCAATGTTGGAAATTTGGATAATCGAATACATGTTGAGTTTTAACCTATGCACGAAACAAACACTTTTTTTATAAATTCGGGTATCCGTTTAAATATATTCGAATCCGTATCTATATCCGAAATTTCAGATATCCGAAATTTAGGATACGGGTTCGGATATCCGGAAACCAGATAACCCGTTCTTGAACACCCCTAAGTCTTAGGCATCATATTGGATAACTGATCCCTAACTATCATCACAAACATAGATTCATATATATAGAGTACTTAGGGGATGTTTGGATTTGCATTACGTAACTGCTTCTTTGTACATGGATGATGTGATGTTTGTGGGTGAATGGGATATTGATAATCTTAAGAATCTTAAACGGATTCTTAGGATTTTCTACCTTATGTCGGGGCTCAAAATAAACTTTCACAAAAGTAGCTTAGTGGGGTTGGGTGCCACTGGC
The DNA here is from genome assembly GCA_030545235.1 of Helianthus tuberosus. NCBI lineage: Eukaryota > Viridiplantae > Streptophyta > Magnoliopsida > Asterales > Asteraceae > Helianthus > Helianthus tuberosus. The sequence continues at coordinate 137,211,556 of CM060355.1, read as the reverse complement.
GATGAAAGTCTTCACTTGGCAAATATTATGGGTTGTAAGAGAGAGTTTTTCCCTATTAAACACTTGGGGTTCCCTCAAGGTGCAAACATGAAGTACGCCAAAAAATGGGAGCCGGTTGTGATTAAGTTCAAAAACAAGCTTAATAACTGGAAAGCCAAGTCCTTATCCTTCGGTGGTCGCTTTACACTTGGTCAAATTTGTGCTAACCAGCCTACCATTATAGTTCCTCTCCATGTTCAAGGCCCCTACCAAAGTTATCAAGTCTTTGGATAGTATAAGGAGGAAATTTTTATGGGGTGGCAGCCTGTCTAACAACAACATCAGCTGGGTTCGCTGGGAGAAGGTGCTTAAACCTAAAATAAGGGAGGTTTGGGAGTTAACTGTCTTAGGACTCTTAACCTTGCATTACTTGCTAAATGGAAATGGAGGGCTTTAACCGAGTCTGAAAAACAGTGGGGTGCGGTTGTTAAACACGTTCATAATGTATCCTTCAGTTCAATGGAAGACATTTTCAAGTACTCACGTTTGGATCTTTGGTGTCATATCAACTCCTCGGTCTTGAGTAACATTGATTCTAATCTGAACTCAGTCATGCAAGTTTCGGTGGGGGACTGCTCAAACATCAGTTTCTGGTCCCATCCTTGGCTGGCCTGATTCCCCTTCAGCGTCTCTTCCCCGTACTATATGATATTGAGCGGGTCAAAAGATGTTCAATTATGCAGCGGCTATCTATAAGTAACGGGTCAATTTCAGCTTTTAATTGGCAGTGGATATCGGCTAGAGCTGCTAGGCGTCTCTCACAAGAAGTTTCAGAATTGCAAGATCTTTTAAGTGCTTACCCGTTTGGTAGTGGGTCGGATAGTTGGGTCTGGCTTAAAGATCCGAGTCGTTATTACACAACTTCTTCCTGCAGAAAATGGTTGTTGGAAATGAAGTTCCAGATCAAGAAGTAATGGTTAACTGGTCTCCATGGTCTCCACTTAAAGTCAAATGCTTCATTTGGAGACTTTCACGGCACAGGATTCCAGTTTCCTTAAAGCTGGCGTCTAGAGGGATGCACATCCCGTCCTTGTTATGCTTGATATGCAGCCTAGATTTAGAAGGTCTCGATCACTTTTTCATAGATTGTGTTTATGCGAAAAATCTTTGGCGGTTAATAAGTAACTGGTCCGGACTCAACTTGGGAACAACTACGTCTGTCTCCGACCTTTTAAAAAGTGAAAGGAACAGTGGTCTCCCTAGAATGGAAAGGGAGGTGTTTGAAGTCATCATTTATGCGGCATTATGGTCCATATGGAGGAACTGTAAAGATAAAGTTTTCAAGTCCAAGATGTGTAGGGTAGAAAGGCTTTTTGAAGACATCCAGCTCTTACCTTTTGAATGGTTAAAACAAAGGACAAAATCGCTAAAAATTGATTGGCACAGATGGTGCACTAATCCGTTTTTTGGGTTGTAGACAATGTATGTGGGTTGGGGGTAGCATGTTTCTTTTCTTTTGTTTTGTTCGGATCTTTTGGGTGGCTGTGTTTGGCCTGGGTTTGTATGGGGTTTTCCTGCTAGTCCCCCACTAGCTCTTTGATATAAAATCATTGTTGTCGCCGTTCAAAAAGAACTGCTTCTTTGACTATTGCGACTTGAAGTCACAGTAATCACTTTTTTGTCGTTTGGATCAAAAGATTCTGCTTGAGACTATCTATCAAATAATCAGTTTTGGAAAATAACTTCCATACAAGGTGCAAAATACCGATTATCAGAAAGGTGAAGAAAAATTACTTGCTCCGAGAAGACTCTTATTCAAATTATTAGTGTTAGACAACTTGGTCAAAGAAATGCAACCGAAAAATCAGTAAATTAAGCAGTCAACACATATTAGTTTTATTGAGAGAACATGAAGGGAAAACTAGAAAGAACATGAAGGGAAAACTAGTACTTCTTGCAAGTTGCAACTTATTCCTACCAACTATTTATAGAAATACAAAAACAACTCCTGATCATAAAAAAAGGGAAAATCATGAAAATGAACATTGACCGGTCAAATTTACGAAAAATGAACATGTTTCGCGTCTATGGTAGCCTCATTCCCTGACTATTATGTCTACCATAGACTCATGAATCCTAGTGAACAAGAAGTTGACACGTGTCATCATCCTTAGGCTTTTTTTTTTTACTTTTCCATCACGATTTTCAAAAGAGCACAACTTTTTCATACGTTAATATTTTTAAAAAAAGTTTACACCAAATTAAAGAAAATTTTATTATCTTTAATTTGGTGTATTTTTTTTTATAGAAAATACTATCGTATAAAAAAGTTATGCTCATTTAAAAATCGTGGTGTAAAAGAAAAAAAAGTAGGTGCGGAAACCCATGGTACAATCTTAGACGCAAACTTTGAATCTTAGACGCAAACTCTACCTTAGACGCAATAGTCAGGAATTGAGGCCTACCATAGACGCGAAGCATGTTCATTTTCGTAAAGTGGAAAAGTCAATGTCCATTTTCATGATCCCCCCACCCCCAAAAAAAAAAAAACATAACCGGATTAACCACTATGCGTAGACCTTGATTGTTTTATTAACTTTGACTGCATAACTCTTGGAATTAATCTTATCTGTTTTCACCCACAGTTAAACTTGGTAATTATATTGTGTATATTGTGATTAACAAAGATGATTACAGGAGGTATAAATAGAAAACATAATTACATAGCACACCCTCTAATAATAACTAATTGTCTATTTATCTAATATTCCCCCGCAAGCTAAGGCCGAGGTTCGACCTGTAGCTTGGACCTTAAAAATAGAAACCGTTGTGAGGGTAACGCCTTGGTAAAGACATCAGCAATCTGATCCTGTGTAGATATAAATTGAACCACCAGCTGTTGTTGAGCAACCTTTTCGCGTACAAAGTGAAAGTCAATTTCAACATGCTTTGTTCTGGCATGAAACACTGGATTAGCAGATAAGTAGGTAGCTCCCAAGTTGTCACACCACAATGTAGGAGCAGTGGTGATAGGAACACACAATTCACGAAGAAGTTTCTCTAGCCAAGTCAGTTCAGCAACAGTGTCGGCCAACGCCTTGTATTCAGATTCTGTGGATGACCGAGAGACAGTCTTCTGTTTACGAGCAGCCCAAGAAACAAGATTGTTACCTAGATAAATGGCAAATCCCCCGGTGGAGCGACGGTCATCCGGGCAGCCAGCCCAATCAGAATCAGAATATGCTGTAAGAGATGCATCGGTATAAGCATGAAGTAACGAGACAGATTTATGATGCAGTAAAAGACCAAAATCAGATGTGCCCCGAAGATATCGCAGTATCCGTTTAACAGCTGACCAATGATTAACCGTGGGAGAATGCATAAACTGGCAGACTTTGTTGACTGCAAATGTCAGATCTGGGCGAGATAACGTAACATACTGAAGAGCCCCAACAATTTGTCGATACTGAACCGGGTTATCATATGGGGCGCTGTCACCAAGTGTTAGATTGGCAGAAGTGGTCATGGGTGAAGGAACCGGTTTGGCTTGAGAAAGCCCAGCCCGGCTTAGTAATTCCAAAATATATTTCTTTTGAGACAATAAGATATCTTCTAAAAAAGAGGTTCATCATGTTGGGTAATGGGTCAAAACTAGGGGTGACAATTCCAGTCACGTTGTCATATCTATCCCGTTTAATACAGAATCTGCATGGGTAATGGACAGGGTGACTTGTTATACCCGTTCAGTTAAACAGGTTGATCCGCCAACCCATTTACGACCCGTCTAACCCATTTTTTATAAAACTCCAACCAGTTTAGCATGTTGACAGCTTGATTACAACCCGATTGACTCATTTCAATAAAAAAGTTAAACGACCCGTGCTCCGGTTACATGATTTTAAGTGTGTTGTTAATGTCATTGACAGTGACACGAATAAATATATGGGTTGCGTTCAAGACTTCAAGATCAACAATTGATGGTAAAGTTGTGAGGTATATATAAGACAGGTAGCCTATTTTTATCTTTTATACTATCATTTTGATTAGAAAAAGTATTTTGATATATAATCTCTTTTAATATTAAAACTATATGCCCGCTTGCGGTGTGCACATAAAATGTATGTATGTGTGGGCGCTCGGGGGGCAAAAGTGAAATGGTACTAACTTTAATGTTATTTTACTAATTTCGTGAAAATAACGTTAAAAGCGGCGGATGGTTAATCATGCATCATGTGGTGACGTTGATAGCTGAAAGACACAGGGGTACATGCACCAATCCGTCTCTGTCCCGATTGTTTGAGTGTTATGTGTCTTAGGTCAAAGGCTTGATACAAAACTACAATCGAGCCGGGGGTCTCGCTGGAAGCAGCCTCTCTATTCCTACGGGGTAGAGGTAAGGCTGTCTACATCTACCCTCCTCAGACCCTACTTTAGCTTTGCTATTGATGGGATGTACCGAGTATGATGATGATGATGATATTAAAACTATATTATTTGCTAATGTCACCAACTAATTACAAACTTAAATAAATAAATAAATATGGCCAGATCAATGGCATCAGTAATCAGTAAATTCGATAAATAAAGGCTTTACACTTACCTTTTGTCTGAGAGCAACATCCGGCAATTGAAGTGCTTGTGCACGAAGTTCTCTAGCGCGGTTCCTTTTTTCTATTTCAGCATTTCTTTTTCGAATAAGAAACCATCGGGCCGAAGGAATAGCAAAAAAACCAACAGCATAAAACTGTGAAAAAATGAAAAAAAAAATCACATGTTCAGCTCGTTAACAAGAAACATAACCCAAATTGACTTGTTCCCGGATAGTAGCATACCTGAAGAAGAGGGAGTATTTTATATACAAACGAAATGAAGGGGCCTGGTTCAACAATTTTTACAGTCCTTCATATACAGTCATATTAAAGAAGTTAAGAGATTTAAAGAGATATAATTATATGACTGTATATATATAAAAAAAAGATTATTACTTCAACATGGCACTAAGAGCAATCACCCCAAACATATTGAGCCCGCCCAAACCACCAATCACGGCCCTCTCTTTATTGGAAGTTTTACTGCATGGTGAGCAACAACATGTGTCAAAAAAGGTGAATGCAAACAAATTATTCGCGGGTTGTGTTTTATCTCAAACTAGTATTAAGTACCCCCGTGTTGCGGCGGGGGCGGACACTAATGTCACACTACTGTCAGCGACTACCGACACTGAAGTTGCGGTGTTAATGCGAAGAAATTAAACTGAAACGTAAAATATAGAACAAAATAACTAAGTTGATCTAGGACTCGCGCGTTACGATGAACCAACGTCTATTTTTTCCCATTTGACAGGTTCATCGTAATCTATATCTGTATATAATATATATCATTACCACTATACAAACCATAATGCATACATTACAACAACCATTGCATCAATATGTTGCAAATTATATTTATACAAGATTTTGGCGAAATTAATTATTATTATAAATAATAATAATTTACAAATAAAACAACGCAACTTTGAATGGATCAAACCGATTGAATATAGTAAGATAATGAAACCATTATTTGATTAGGGTACAACCACTTAAGCACAATTTACAACCATACATGCATACAAAAAAAATTGGATTTGGTAAGGTAATGAAACAATTATTATTTGATTAAGGTAAAACCACTTAAGCACAACTTACAACCTATATTTGATTAAGATACAACCATTTAAGCACAACTTACAACAAAAGATGCACACAAATGTTTCAAATTAATAGTATATAAATATAAATGGCATAAGACTAAAAACCCATTGTATATATCATCCCATACTATGCTAAATACTATTGTACAACTTTCAAAGCAAACAATACAACAACTGATGCACAAGATTGTTAAAAATTGATAGTATATAAATGGGTCAAATTAGCTACAAGGGGAACTTGTGTCATAATGAAGTGGAAACTAAAAAGTCATCTGAACTCCGAAGTCAATTTTTATGCTAACAATTTTACAAGATACAACGTCCTAACCCCCCCTCTCTACAAAATATGGAAAAAAATTAGAAAGTTATTAAGACCTGAGTTCCCATTTATTTTCCTTAAAGAACTTGTGAGGCCCTCCAACACGTTCCTTAAATATTTCCTCCAGTTCCGTTTTACTCCTCTTTTTGGAAGCAGCTGTACGTTGAAGTGATGGAAACCGATACAAGATGTTCCCCTGGATTCAGATCAGATTAGAAAAAAAAAATAAGATATTTCACATCAACCCAAAATATATCAACAAACGACATAATAAGAAAATGCACACACAATATTGCTGACAAAAGTTACAATATATATCTAAAAGTTATACATAGCATTCTTTTATTACAGATAGTAATAATTGATGATCATTCATCTAGTAACACACCTCTTTATCCACTTGTGGTTGACCATCAAAACGCAGAAGAACAGGTAGTATGTATGAGTCATCATCCTGCAGAAAAATATAATTATAAGCATTTTCTAAATATATAGAAAAAAATAAGAAGTAATTCACAGGGCCGTTCCAACCTTTTTGGAGGCCCAAAGCGAAATGAAATTTCTGGGCCCTTTTTCATTTTTTGATTATTATAAACGGTACTCCTTTATCCGTGTTAAGAACCAAGCAAAAATCTAACACAACACAACTATAACAGAGTGGTTTGCTTGTATAAGAAATCAAACAAATCTAAAACAATAAATTTGCACTAATATTAATACTTAGCAGATAAATTTTCTTTTAAATGGAGGCCCTAGGCCCAAGCCTAGGTTACTTATACTATAGGTCCGGCCTTGGTAATTCATAAAGTTGTACCGTCTTCACAGCAGTATCTACATCAAGATATGGCGCAAGTTCCTCGGCTGTAACAACACCATCATTTGATCCAATGTACTGACCGATCTGCAATAGAGTACAAATATAATAAGATAAACTAGTATAAGATACAAAAAAATGACATTAAAATACAGAACTTCATAAAAGAGAAAAGGCATTGAAAGTAATGGACCGCTAGATTAGTGCTCAATTATTACCATCTTCCACCTCTGTTCTTCAATACCTTCATTTGGATCACCATCACCAAACACAAATGAAAATACCTACAAAAGATCGATAAATGTACTACTTGGTCGTCCACGTCAGCAAATGATTAGCATAAATGAAATACAAAGTACTATTTTGAACTTACAGGTTCAACGAAACTCATTACACGATGTTTGTTTTGAAATTGCCTCCGATGGTAATATGGATCCCAATACCTAAACAAGAAGTATATCATCATATGATCATATCACATTTCTGTGAAATGCTCTTAGTGTAGTAGTTTACATGAACAGAAATTACAAAACGGGTAAAAAATACAAAAACTATGAAATGAACGTTACCAAAACAAATCAGATGGACTAAATAGCAAGTCGAAGAAACTTCCACCATTATCACTGTCACTGTAAGTAATATTTTAACCGTGTCAATCGAAAACCAATGATTATAAAAATATACAACATAATTATTACAAAAAATAATAGCATACTAATAAAAAAACATAAAAGAGAAGATCAATTACCTACTAGTGAGAATAGCAATGATTGTTGTGAACACAATAAGAATGGAAGCAATTAGTGCTGTTCCAAAAGTAACCCTGATCAAGTATTGAGCACCGGACGTAAAATCACATTGGGTTTGTAATAGCAAGTTTTAGTAGGGGTGTTCAAGATCGTATATCCGAAAATTTCGAATAGTGAATATTAATATCCAAACCCGTATCCGAAATTTCGTATACGGATATTTAAACGGATATCCGAGTTTATAAACAAAAAAACATCCGTTTCGTGCATAGGTTAAAACTCAACCTGTTCGATTATCCAAATTTCCAACATTGAAAACAAAATAAAAACATTCATAATCCACATTCGAATCCGATTATTTACTATTTTTTTCTATATTTAAACTAAACATAGTACTTGTATAATATATATATATATACTTGGTTTTAAATTGCGTAATGCGCTCTGATGCGTTTTGGTCCAAAAATCCGATGCGTGATGCGCAATGCGTGATGCGCACGCATCACGTATACTGGGCGTCTCTTAGTATAAAAGTACCATAAAATAAATCATACATATAAAAACTACTCATAACAAACTTATAAAACATACTTAGTCTTTAAAATAACAAAACATTAATAAACATACTTAGTCTTTAAAATAAAAAAAAAAAACATTAATAAAACATACTTAGTCTTAGACATAACAAAACACTTAAAAGTTAAACATACTCTTAACTACTAGTTTCTAATCAATAGAGTTATTGAGATAAAAAGTATAAATAGAGTTATTGAGATAAAAAGTTACAATAAAAAGATTCTTATTAATTTTTTCCAGAAAAGTTACCTTTTTCCAGCTTATTTTCCAGAAAAGTTGCCTTTTTCCAGCTGTGTAAAGCTGTGTAATGTTAAAATATAAAAAAAGGGTGACTGCATTTTCCCTCCAAAGCCAAAATAAGAAAACCCCTTCATTTTACATGTTGCACGCATCAGACCGCATATTGCAATGCTTCGCATCACGCATTATGCGCGCATCACTGCCGCATCACGTAATAGCCTCGCATCGTTACATCTGATGCGCTATTTCAACCGCAACGTGCGCATCACGCATTATGCGCGCATCATGCGCGCATTTTAAAACCAAGTATATATATACACACTATTTCTTTTTAGTTTTCGGATATCGGATAATCCGATTATCCGAAATTTTTAGAAATTCATATCCGGATCCGAAAATTTGGATTATCAGGTTTTCGGAAATTTCGGATTTTCGGATATTTTGGTTTCGGATATGGATGTTCTACCCTTTCAATGGGGTGCGAAGTTCCAAATCGGACCTTTCACCATCAGCCTAGGCATGATAGGGGAGCACGTTGGAGATTGGGAGCATATCACTTTACGGATTGATATTGTTAGTGGCCCTTTTAAAGGAGGTATACTTAACTCAGAATTCAAAGGGACAATGATTAGCCCCTGAAGAATTCGAGCTCGTTGGGAGTAGACGTCGGTGGTGTATGCAGCGTTACACTGCCATTCCTATTACGCTACTCCAACGTCTAATGTCCACTTGGCCGGCGAGCTTGATGCAAGCGACATGCAGCTTTTTGGTGATGCATATCGGCAGATGGAACATTCTAGTAGACCAAAGCTTCTCACCGGGAAAAGCATCTTCGAGTTTGGTGTTAAGGAGGATGCTACAAGTAGTAGCAACGTGATGGATCTTGCATCAGCTTGGGGTGTTCAAAACCGGATATCCAAAAATTCGGATACTTGATTTCACTATCCGAACAAATTCGGATACACGATCAGGTAGTGATTCGGATATCCGAATATCCAATTTTTTATTTAATTTTTTAGTATTCGGAACCAGATAACAGAAGCTTTGCCAGTCACTGTGAAGGGGGTGGTCGTTTAAAGCTTTACAATCGCTTCCCGATGATTTGAAGGGACAACAAGGGCCATTAGGCCCGAAGATGATGGGGAGCTGGTCCAGAGTTTGATATGGAGTTCATGATAAAAAAAAAGTTATTTGTCACTATTAATTAAAATAATAAGTGTTTGCATAGAACCAACAAATCTATAGACTTTACAAAGTCCTACATTGTTGATTCTTATTTTGACTCCTACAATAAACACTTATGTGAATAATTTGTGCAAATTTGAATATAGAACCTAGTACTGCCATGCGTAAATTATCATTAGTGATAAGTGATCTTAGTTGTTGCAATTTCGGTACTCATTATCGATCCACATGAACTTAATTTGCAACGATAGCTCCAGAGAACCAAAATCCATATGGTGAATGATGAATGTAATTTGCAACAATAAATATCCGAAAATCCGTATCCGAAATTTTGGATATCTGACAATGCGGATATCCAAAAACCAGATAATCCGAATTTTCGGATTCGGATATGAATTTCTAAAAATTTCGGATAATCAGATTATCCGATATCTAAAAGAATATATACACACACACACACACACATATGTTAGTTTATATATAGAAAAAAATTATTAAACAATCGGATTCAAATGTGGATTATGAACTTTTTTTTTCTCAATGTTGGAAATTTGGATAATCGAATACATGTTGAGTTTTAACCTATGCACGAAACAAACACTTTTTTTATAAATTCGGGTATCCGTTTAAATATATTCGAATCCGTATCTATATCCGAAATTTCAGATATCCGAAATTTAGGATACGGGTTCGGATATCCGGAAACCAGATAACCCGTTCTTGAACACCCCTAAGTCTTAGGCATCATATTGGATAACTGATCCCTAACTATCATCACAAACATAGATTCATATATATAGAGTACTTAGGGGATGTTTGGATTTGCATTACGTAACTGCTTCTTTGTACATGGATGATGTGATGTTTGTGGGTGAATGGGATATTGATAATCTTAAGAATCTTAAACGGATTCTTAGGATTTTCTACCTTATGTCGGGACTCAAAATAAACTTTCACAAAAGTAGCTTAGTGGGGTTGGGTGCCACTGGCGATGAAAGTCTTCACTTGGCAAATATTATGGGTTGTAAGAGAGAGTTTTTCCCTATTAAACACTTGGGGTTCCCTCAAGGTGCAAACATGAAGTACGCCAAAAAATGGGAGCCGGTTGTGATTAAGTTCAAAAACAAGCTTAATAACTGGAAAGCCAAGTCCTTATCCTTCGGTGGTCGCTTTACACTTGGTCAAATTTGTGCTAACCAGCCTACCATTATAGTTCCTCTCCATGTTCAAGGCCCCTACCAAAGTTATCAAGTCTTTGGATAGTATAAGGAGGAAATTTTTATGGGGTGGCAGCCTGTCTAACAACAACATCAGCTGGGTTCGCTGGGAGAAGGTGCTTAAACCTAAAATAAGGGAGGTTTGGGAGTTAACTGTCTTAGGACTCTTAACCTTGCATTACTTGCTAAATGGAAATGGAGGGCTTTAACCGAGTCTGAAAAACAGTGGGGTGCGGTTGTTAAACACGTTCATAATGTATCCTTCAGTTCAATGGAAGACATTTTCAAGTACTCACGTTTGGATCTTTGGTGTCATATCAACTCCTCGGTCTTGAGTAACATTGATTCTAATCTGAACTCAGTCATGCAAGTTTCGGTGGGGGACTGCTCAAACATCAGTTTCTGGTCCCATCCTTGGCTGGCCTGATTCCCCTTCAGCGTCTCTTCCCCGTACTATATGATATTGAGCGGGTCAAAAGATGTTCAATTATGCAGCGGCTATCTATAAGTAACGGGTCAATTTCAGCTTTTAATTGGCAGTGGATATCGGCTAGAGCTGCTAGGCGTCTCTCACAAGAAGTTTCAGAATTGCAAGATCTTTTAAGTGCTTACCCGTTTGGTAGTGGGTCGGATAGTTGGGTCTGGCTTAAAGATCCGAGTCGTTATTACACAACTTCTTCCTGCAGAAAATGGTTGTTGGAAATGAAGTTCCAGATCAAGAAGTAATGGTTAACTGGTCTCCATGGTCTCCACTTAAAGTCAAATGCTTCATTTGGAGACTTTCACGGCACAGGATTCCAGTTTCCTTAAAGCTGGCGTCTAGAGGGATGCACATCCCGTCCTTGTTATGCTTGATATGCAGCCTAGATTTAGAAGGTCTCGATCACTTTTTCATAGATTGTGTTTATGCGAAAAATCTTTGGCGGTTAATAAGTAACTGGTCCGGACTCAACTTGGGAACAACTACGTCTGTCTCCGACCTTTTAAAAAGTGAAAGGAACAGTGGTCTCCCTAGAATGGAAAGGGAGGTGTTTGAAGTCATCATTTATGCGGCATTATGGTCCATATGGAGGAACTGTAAAGATAAAGTTTTCAAGTCCAAGATGTGTAGGGTAGAAAGGCTTTTTGAAGACATCCAGCTCTTACCTTTTGAATGGTTAAAACAAAGGACAAAATCGCTAAAAATTGATTGGCACAGATGGTGCACTAATCCGTTTTTTGGGTTGTAGACAATGTATGTGGGTTGGGGGTAGCATGTTTCTTTTCTTTTGTTTTGTTCGGATCTTTTGGGTGGCTGTGTTTGGCCTGGGTTTGTATGGGGTTTTCCTGCTAGTCCCCCACTAGCTCTTTGATATAAAATCATTGTTGTCGCCGTTCAAAAAGAACTGCTTCTTTGACTATTGCGACTTGAAGTCACAGTAATCACTTTTTTGTCGTTTGGATCAAAAGATTCTGCTTGAGACTATCTATCAAATAATCAGTTTTGGAAAATAACTTCCATACAAGGTGCAAAATACCGATTATCAGAAAGGTGAAGAAAAATTACTTGCTCCGAGAAGACTCTTATTCAAATTATTAGTGTTAGACAACTTGGTCAAAGAAATGCAACCGAAAAATCAGTAAATTAAGCAGTCAACACATATTAGTTTTATTGAGAGAACATGAAGGGAAAACTAGAAAGAACATGAAGGGAAAACTAGTACTTCTTGCAAGTTGCAACTTATTCCTACCAACTATTTATAGAAATACAAAAACAACTCCTGATCATAAAAAAAGGGAAAATCATGAAAATGAACATTGACCGGTCAAATTTACGAAAAATGAACATGTTTCGCGTCTATGGTAGCCTCATTCCCTGACTATTATGTCTACCATAGACTCATGAATCCTAGTGAACAAGAAGTTGACACGTGTCATCATCCTTAGGCTTTTTTTTTTTACTTTTCCATCACGATTTTCAAAAGAGCACAACTTTTTCATACGTTAATATTTTTAAAAAAAGTTTACACCAAATTAAAGAAAATTTTATTATCTTTAATTTGGTGTATTTTTTTTTATAGAAAATACTATCGTATAAAAAAGTTATGCTCATTTAAAAATCGTGGTGTAAAAGAAAAAAAAGTAGGTGCGGAAACCCATGGTACAATCTTAGACGCAAACTTTGAATCTTAGACGCAAACTCTACCTTAGACGCAATAGTCAGGAATTGAGGCCTACCATAGACGCGAAGCATGTTCATTTTCGTAAAGTGGAAAAGTCAATGTCCATTTTCATGATCCCCCCACCCCCAAAAAAAAAAAAACATAACCGGATTAACCACTATGCGTAGACCTTGATTGTTTTATTAACTTTGACTGCATAACTCTTGGAATTAATCTTATCTGTTTTCACCCACAGTTAAACTTGGTAATTATATTGTGTATATTGTGATTAACAAAGATGATTACAGGAGGTATAAATAGAAAACATAATTACATAGCACACCCTCTAATAATAACTAATTGTCTATTTATCTAATATTCCCCCGCAAGCTAAGGCCGAGGTTCGACCTGTAGCTTGGACCTTAAAAATAGAAACCGTTGTGAGGGTAACGCCTTGGTAAAGACATCAGCAATCTGATCCTGTGTAGATATAAATTGAACCACCAGCTGTTGTTGAGCAACCTTTTCGCGTACAAAGTGAAAGTCAATTTCAACATGCTTTGTTCTGGCATGAAACACTGGATTAGCAGATAAGTAGGTAGCTCCCAAGTTGTCACACCACAATGTAGGAGCAGTGGTGATAGGAACACACAATTCACGAAGAAGTTTCTCTAGCCAAGTCAGTTCAGCAACAGTGTCGGCCAACGCCTTGTATTCAGATTCTGTGGATGACCGAGAGACAGTCTTCTGTTTACGAGCAGCCCAAGAAACAAGATTGTTACCTAGATAAATGGCAAATCCCCCGGTGGAGCGACGGTCATCCGGGCAGCCAGCCCAATCAGAATCAGAATATGCTGTAAGAGATGCATCGGTATAAGCATGAAGTAACGAGACAGATTTATGATGCAGTAAAAGACCAAAATCAGATGTGCCCCGAAGATATCGCAGTATCCGTTTAACAGCTGACCAATGATTAACCGTGGGAGAATGCATAAACTGGCAGACTTTGTTGACTGCAAATGTCAGATCTGGGCGAGATAACGTAACATACTGAAGAGCCCCAACAATTTGTCGATACTGAACCGGGTTATCATATGGGGCGCTGTCACCAAGTGTTAGATTGGCAGAAGTGGTCATGGGTGAAGGAACCGGTTTGGCTTGAGAAAGCCCAGCCCGGCTTAGTAATTCCAAAATATATTTCTTTTGAGACAATAAGATATCTTTGCCATGTTGCACAATCTCAATCCCCAGAAAGTAGGACAACTTCCCTAAGTCTTGAACCGCAAAAGTGGTGCTAAGGCGATGAACAATGTTATCAACGGCAGCAGGATTATTGCCAGTGAGGATAATATCATCCACATAAACCAACATATATAATAGAGTGTTCCCTGCTGAATAAATAAACAAGGAGGGATCTGTTTTGGATCCTCTAAATCCAAGGGCAATTAGAGCAGATGACAGCCGATGAAACCACGCCCGTAGAGCCTGTTTAAGCCCATAAAGAGACTTATGAAGAAGACACACATGATCTGGTCTTTGAGGATCAATAAAACCAGGTGGCTGTTGGAGATAAACAGTTTCTTTGAGATCACCATGCAAAAAGGCATTTTGTATATCCAATTGTCGAAGAGACCACCCTCTCGTGACAGCAATAGACAAGACAACACGAATGGTAGTAGCCTTGACAACTGGGCTAAATGTATCATGATAATCCACACCCGGTTGTTGGCGAAAACCTTTAGCTACAAGACGCGCTTTGTAACGCGTGACAGCTCCAGTTTGATCCTGTTTTAATTTGTATACCCATTTGCAATCCACAACATTCATATTTTGACTACGTGGAACTAAAGACCAAGTGCCGTTTCGAACAAGCGCCGAGTATTCTTCAGCCATGGCTTTCCGCCAGTGAGGATCTTTGTTGGCAATAGCAAAGGACACGGGTTCAGTACCCGGGGAGATGGTTGTAGTGTAAGAGGAAGGATTGTACCGAGAAGGTTGTTTCGGATTGGGTCGCAAATTAGGTGGGCGGGTTCGAGGTGGCGGTGGAGGAGGAGGAACAGGTATGGATGATGAAACAGATGGAGGAGTGGAAGTAGTGTCTGTAGGTGAGGATGCCGAAGGGGGTGGTGGAGTTGAGTTGGATATGGGGGCTGATGTATGGGTTGGTGATGTAGGGGCTGGTGATGTGGAGTGGGCTGGTGTGGTGGATGTTTGGACTTGGGCTGGTGGGTGTGAGTGGGCCGATGTGGTAGGTGTTTGGTCTGGTGATATAGGTGGAGTGGGATAAGAGGAATAATAAGGAGATTGTGGTGTTGGTTGGGCAGAAGATGGGGATGGTTGAAAAGGAAAGGCATGTTCATTAAAGCGAACATGACGAGCAATATAAAGCCGGTTAGAGTGGAGATCAAAGCACCGGTATCCGTAATGTGAGGTGCTATATCCGAGAAAAACACACGGAATGGATCGAAAATCCATTTTGTGAGAATTGTAGGCTCGAAGATGTGGGTAGCACTGGCACCCAAAAACCCGAAGAAAAGAGTAATCGGGTTTGCGATGGAAAAGATGTTCAAATGGAGACATATGTGAGTTGTAGCGAGAAGGCATCCGGTTAATTAAGTAAACTGCCGTGCCAAAAGCAAAGTGCCAGAATTTTTGTGGAACATGAGACTGGGCGAGTAAAGTAAGCCCAGTTTCAACGACGTGGCGATGACGACGCTCAACGACGCCATTCTGTTCACTTGTATGTGGACAAGAAAGTCTGTGGATAATGCCATGTTCTAAAAAGAAAGGGGATAATTTTCGAAACTCACCTCCCCAGTCGGTTTGGACCGATTTAAGTTTTGTTTTAAACTGTCGTTCAACCATGGTTATGAAGTGTTGGAAAGTGATAAACACATCAGATTTAAGTTTTAAGGGAAAAAACCACATGAATTTAGAATAATGATCAACACATAATAAAAAATAATGGTGACCATCATACGAAGAAACTGGTGCAGGGCCCCAAACATCACAAATAACCAAATCTAAGACATGTGAACTTTTATAATCAGATAAAGGTAATGAAAGTTTGGAAGATTTTCCCACAAAACAAGAATCACAAGCAAAACCAGAATTTTTGTCTGAAACAGGTAAAAAATACTTAGAAAGCATAGAATTTAAAGTTTGATGATGTGGATGACCAAGCCTTTGATGCCAAGTCTTGTACGAAGCACGAGCAGTGGAGAAAGCAACTTTGGGAACATCCTGAATCCGAGGAAGACAGAATGAGTAAAGACCATCATTGCTGGGACCCGTGAGGAGGGTAGTGCGTGTAAACTTGTCCTTCACAGAAAAGAAAGTAGAGTGAAATTCAAAGAAAACGTTATTATCATGACAAAATTGTTGAACGGAAAGGAGGTTTTGTTTAATTGTTGGAACATGAAGGATATTGTTTAGGGAAAAAGTTCGGTTTGGAGAATAATAGCGAGAAGAACCAATATGAAGGATTGGGAGAGCCTTACCATCACCAACAAAAAGATTGTCCCCACCATTATATGGCTCAGAATACTCAAAGCTTGAAAGATCAGGTGTCACATGGTGAGTAGAACCGGTATCCGGACGCCAAGAGGTGGAAGCTTGTGAGCGGGCATCAGCATAATTGGCAGACGGTGAACGACCACGCATGGTAGACGGGTCTCGGTTGGGGCACTGAGAGGGGATGTGGCCAATTCCACATCGAATACATGTACCAAAAACTGTGTTCTGGGTAGATGCCCATGAAAACTGGTTGCGGTTGTTGCTGTTCTGATTACGGTTATTGTAGTTTGTATTGTTGTTGTAAGAACCTCGCCCCCGTCTGTTGTTTTGACCACGGCCCCTAGTATTTCCAGAACGGTTGGTGTAATAAGCTTGAGGTTGAGGTAAAGCTGGTTGCAAGGACTGGGGCTGAATGCTCAGTTGGTTAACAAGTTGTTGTAAGGCTTGGATGGTGGGAGAGTGAGAGGGACCGAGAGGAGATGTAGCGGGTACGGGGTTGTTGGTTGCGGCTGTGAATGCCTGGGCAGGAGGGACAGTGGGTAAAGATTTTTTGATCATAAAGTCATGGTCAGAAATCAGGGCATGTAATTCGTTAAAAGCAGTAGGAAATTGTCGAGTGAGAATGTTACTCTTAAGTGCATGGTACTCGTCTCGTAATCCAGCAACAACCAACATAACCAGATCCTTTTCTTTTACCGGTTCACCAATATTGGCTAAAGCGTCTGCGTACTCTTGTGCTCGTTCAAGGTAGGCTGATGATGCTTCATCACTTTTCATCTCGATTTTCAGCAGTTGTTGTTTGAGAGTAAATTCTCGGGAGATAGTGTTGGGTGAATAGGCTCGTTCAAGAGCCAACCAGAGTTCACGTGATGTGCTAGTGTGTTGAACATGACTGAAGGCAGATTCGGAGATAGTTGAAAGGATGAGCATACGAATATGAGCATCGTTTGATAGCCATGTGGTGTGATTAGGGTTTGGCTGTGGTTCTGGTGGTGGTCGATCAGCAGCAGGTGGTCGATCAGCAGCAGGGGAGGGTGGTTGAATAGTGGCTGGTGGACATGGGATTGTGCCATCCACATAGCCATAGAGATTGTTTGTAACCAAAAAGGGTTGAAGTATAGCCTTCCAATATCCATAATTTGTAGGAGAGAGTTTGAATGAGAATTTGTGAGAGTTGTGGGTTGTTTTGGCAGCATCAGAGAATGGCTGTAAAAGGGCCATGTTGATCAGCGGATAGGTGGTGGTGGTCGGCTGGGTTGGGTTGGGTTGGGTTGTGGGTGACGGCAGATTAGGGTTACAGGCTAGGGTTGTGGGTGACGGCAGATTAGGGTTACAGAGACAAGGCTCTGATACCAAGTTAAACTTGGTAATTGTATTGTGTATATTGTGATTAACAAAGATGATTACAGGAGGTATAAATAGAAAACATAATTACATAGCACACCCTCTAATAATAACTAATTGTCTATTTATCTAATACCCACAAACATGATTAGAACCATCAACTAACATGTTTTTTCTTTTTTCCAAAAAGTTGTCATTTTTGGGCATTTTATCCACTAGTTCCTTATTCCTTAAATTGTCAGATTTGTCAAGCACTAAACATTTGAATATTACAATTTTAGGCAGCAATCTGAAATTGGGACTATATACCTTTAGTTTCTCGAGATAAGGTTCTGTTTTTATCCAAAGTGATTTAGAAGCAAGCTTTGAACGATAATCTTCTGGGAACACATAAAGGATGTCACCTTCATCTGAAACCTATTGAAATAATTACATGAATACAGTATCTCGTGTGGTTTATCAATACAAAACAGACATATAATGCAAGTGAATCATAGAATATTACCAAAGCATCAACAAATCACTACTCACATAATCATGAAAATGAGCAAATATGATATTCAGGCCTATATACGAACCGAATCTTTAGTAAACCATTCGACGGGAAGTTTGTTTTGGTTTGTGCATTTAATAAATGAACGAACATGAACATAACTTTTTGTTCCGTCAGTTAAACAAATAAACAAATGAACATGAACACATGGCCCGTGTGTTCATTTACGCCCGTTTATTTATTTATGTTTGTTCGTTTACGTTTATTTAAATGTCCATGCAAATTATTTATTCCTCAACATTAATTTAAGGGAAAAAATCACAGATTAAGCCCAATTTCAGAAACAACCATTTGAATGCAGGAATAATAATATTTTTAAATTTTAAATTCACGTTTACTTTTAATTGGTGTCCGTTTATGCTTGTTTATGTTTCGTGGATAAAGCTATTCTACAAAGACTCCTAAAAATAAGAAGCGCACAAAGACACAATGGATCGCAAAATATGACACAATGTCGAACAAAATATAACACAACGTTGAGGAAAAAAGACACAATGTCGAACAAAATATAACACAACGTTGAGGAAAAAAGACACAGTGACTTGCAAAAAAAGATACAATGACGCAAATATAGAAAAAACAGAATGATAAATAAAAAGACACAGTGATGTAAACAAAACTTCTAAAAATCTACCACCTAAACATCTAAAAACAAAAACCTAATATCTCACATCGTAATAAGACGGTTCCAATGCCCCTTGAATGAGGTCATTCGGAGTCCATTTGATACCTTCTTACGACTTCTTATTTTTATGAGACTTTGCATTTGATCTTAACCCTATGTTCCGTATTATAAACGACCAAACAAGACAATCCATTTGTTTATGCGTTCGTACGTTTGTTCGGTTAAAATTAAACAAACAAACACAAACAAGGCCCTTTGTGTTCGTTCGATTCATTTACGGTATACAGTGGCTTCAACGCTAAAAATATACCTCCAAAAAGTCATTAGTATCAGCAGCAATAGCCTGTAACGCCTTTTGAGCTTCAGTCAACTTCATCCCAGCCGTGCTTGCCACGTCACCTACCGTGACTCTCCGTCCACACTTATCCACAGCCTCCATCGTCCGCTTCCTCATCTCCGCCGGTAACTTATCGCTCTCGATGATCCTCCCCGGCGGCCGGACCACCGCCGGTGCAACCGCAGACGAAGCATAGTCAGAACTGGCCCTAATTTCAGACACAAAACTTCTACTGTTATTGTTACTGATACCATGCTGAAATTGGCGGGAGAATATGGAAGAAGGTTTAGGGGAGGTAGTAGGTGTGATGGTGAAGCATGTTGAAATGGAGGCCATTAAGGTGACGATGATGAGTGTAATTAGGGTTTTGCATTTGTGAGAATTGGGGGATTCTGATATATGTTGTTGGTTTTCGTTTGAATCAATGTTTAGCCGAATGTTCCATGTTTATTTTGTGGGATACTTGCCAAAATAGGTGTTTATCTTGTGGGATAATTACCAATAGTTAACCGAAATAGGCAGTGTGTGTGTGTGGGGGGGGGGGGGGGGGTGGGTGGGTGGGTTGGTTGGTTGTCTATTAACCAGATTTGGCGTGGAAACTAACTTGTTAGAGATGGGGCCCATTGTGGAGTGTGCATTCGCTTAGTTGGTACTTAAACACTTTGGAGTGGCAAACCAAAAAACCGACCAATCAGAGCGCGCCATGTCAATCAGTCAAAAGTGTTTAAACTTTTGGTGAAAAGTGTTGGCAATGGTTTAGACACTTGGTGAAGTGGTAAACTATTTTTTTTTTAAAAGGAAAAAGTTGTGATTGGTTGAGATAGGAATGGACCCCACCCACAATACCCTCTCTCTCTCTCAATCACCTTCCCCGCATCGGCAAGGCATCCCCGATCCTTGAGTTGTTCGGCAACGGCAAAAGCTCGGCGGCGGTGTTTGCCGATCGGCAAAAAGGTTTGCCGAGGTTTGCCGCGTCCCACTCCGCACACCCTTAAGCATTCACGTCAGTTCTATCATATTTTCACCCTAAATTACGCTAAAAACATTATATTTTCTCTCTCATTTTCAATTAAATAATATTTTTATACATTTATCATTACATTTTCTCTCTCCTCCACTCACAACCACTTTTAAAATATATTAAAAATTTATAGGGGGTGAAGAGTGTACCCCCAAATATACAGATGAACAGTAACATTTTCTCTCTCCTCCACTCACAATCACTTTTTATACTCTTTGTATTATAAAAACTCTACACACATAATTTGATGGCATGGATGTGAATGCTCTTAGGATTTCAACCGTCACCGTAAAAAAAAACTAATTGGGTTAGATTTCAATTAGAAAAGCTCATTGGTAGAAAATGGGTTAAAAGTTAGGATTGTTACAAAATATTTCGTTAGTTAGGATTGTTGTCGGTTGACAAGTAATAGTTGAGATTATTTAAATCAAAATTTCCTAATCGCTTATCCAGTCTTGTTTATTTCAGTAACAAATACATTTATATAAAGTAGTAGTTCGAAATTTGAAGTTGTTGACATCCTACTATCCACGATGTCACAATAACATATTTGCAATGATAGCTACCGAGAACGATATATTAAAGAACACGGATAACGAAGACTTGATCAACAACTTTGCTTTAAAAATGCTAGGAGAGGAGGGTAGTGTTTCATTTATTTAACCATGAAAAATACGTCATTTTGCTACGGTAATTTTGTTTTGTTTATTGTTTTGACCATTATCGTCGTACTAATAGATTTTGTGTGTTTCTGTTTTAAGAACCAATTTTTAATTATCGTAGGGCCGTCAAAATCTACGAACCGACCCTAATATTAGTGCATATCAACTTTTTATGTTCATTTCATCCTCAAAATGATCACTTGACAATAAATTATTTCATGTATTCTGTAAGACCCTTACATTCGCTTTAACTTTTGTACCATACATCGTTCATTTAAAAATACTTACTTATCAAAACATTGAATTAACGACAATTTTACAAAATCCATAACCTTCACAAAACGGTTACTAAAGTTTTGAAAACATATCGTTAAAACATAACCTACTTAACCTTCAAAACAAGCAACCCATATTTACAAGGTACGGTAACACAACAGTTAAAGTGTTTGTAACAAAAGTAATCATTTGCATTTGCGGAAGCTTCTTTGTACCCGTGTTCGGTTCTCTAGCATAGCTTGATCTTCATCCGCAAGTTGCTTACAGTTACCTATGGCCAAAAATCATTAAAACATCATTTATATGTGTTTATAATATGATTAAACAAGCTCTAAATGTCAAAACGTGTCAAAACAACATTTTTCCGGATCTGGGGTTCGGTCACGGGGCGCGAAAGAGAAAGCCCCAACCTTCGCGGGCCGCGAAGGCCATCGCGTGTCGCGACGGTTCTAGGGTCGCTGTCGCGTGGCGCGACAGACGTCTTTTTCCAGCGAGTTTTTGTTAAAAACTTGCAGTTTTCCAGCTATGATCCATTTTACGAAAATGTTCATAACGTGTTCATTTCTACTCCGAATTGGGTCACGTTTCTTTCTACGTGACCGTAATCAGACCATCTATAACATGGAATAAAAATCCAACATATGACTGAACAATTTTTCTTACTTTGAACCCTCGGTTTATAGTAATTTTCATAATTATTCGACCCGTTTCAATTCATGAACCATAAAATCTACTTATGAGCTCAAAACCTCTATAAGCATTTACACATCAACATACTTGTATTTGATGACACATTATCCTTATATTAAATTTTCAATGTTTTGAACAGTAAGTTTGTTTTGTTTTTAATATTATAGTTATATATATAGATTTTTAATATACTTTTATTATTTTGATATTATAATAATAATTAGTTTCTTACTTTTTAAGTTGAATAAGTTTTGTGTCAATCGTTACTTGTATCGAAAATACATGTATGGTCCAGTTCATTATCGGTACATGAAGGTAAAAACCGGCACCAGCCTGGTACATACACGAAGGTAAAAACCGGCACCAACCTTGTACAGAAAACCCCAAAAGTCAGCACCGAAATGATTTTGAAAATCTTTTAGTTCGGGAAATTCGGTACTCCTACCCGGTACCATTTGTTCATCTCTGATCATAGGTACCGTACGAATAACAACGGTATCATGCAACTTTTTTTTGTTGATTTTCATCAACTTTTAATGATTTCTTTTTTTTTTCAGTTTCAGGGGTAGGGATGAGCTTGGTGCCAACCGATATCGATACCGAAAATACCGGTTACGGTACCGGTATATGAAGGTAAAAACCGGTAGGCGTCAAAAGTCGGTACCAAATTTGTACTTAAGATTTTTTGGCTCGGGAAATTCAGTACCAGTACCCAGTACCATTTGCTTATCTCTGACCACGGGTTTCATACGAACAAAATCATTACCATAAAATTTTTTTGGTTGATTTTCTTTTTTATCTTTTAGTGTTTTTTTCTATATCTTCTTTTTATTCTTGTCATCGGTTTCGTGCGCAATGTCCTCGTAGTGATTTCAAAACACATGTAAACACAGACTAAATAACAAAATAAGTTCGCCGCAACGCGGTGATTGTGAAAAAACCTAGTTATATTAAAACTCAAGTTCCGTTAACAAAGTACATACATCTTAATTAACCCGTTTATCTTAATTAGCGATATTCATCACTTTAACTTACCAAAGTTCAATACTTTGGTGATTTTGACCCGTTTGATTTCACGAGCGAAATCCATCGCCTTTTTAAAATCAAACATACAGTATTCGAGTCAATTTGACCCGTTTAAACTTTTAAGTGGAATCCACCACTTTCCTCATTTATATATCGTCGAAATTTCTACTTATTCTTGTTCGGTTACTACAAACGAAATCTTTCGTTTTAGTAATATCCAAACAATATAATGACTTTATTATCATTCAACAACTAAACATAAAAGTGCTAACAAGATATTATGAAGCGCATAGCAACGTACATTTTAAAGCTTTCCTTTTAAGCGGTTATCCGTTCCGCCTTGCCCACTCGATGGTCCACCCAAATTACCTATATAATTCAATTCGGATATATTGTTTAGAATCATGGTTCAATATTCGACATTTCATACTTTTAGTTACTCTATTGAGCGATTACTTCATAATTTCTATCACTCCGATTCATTTAGACATTTTATCGAACACTTTAAAGGCGAGATTATGATGCTAACAAAATTATGTTCATGATTAATTACTTTAACCATGTTTAAGCATAGTAATTCGATTCATATATCAAGAACACTATAACCACACTAGAACTTGCATCATAACTATCAATTAACATCAAATATCACAAGAATTCATATATTCTTCACAAAACCCATATACCCTTATATGATAAATAATGGAACTCATGAATTATGACATGAATTAATCAATTTATTGTCTAAGACTTGTTCCTAGACTTGTATTCATCCTAATTTAACCATAACATCCATCAATTCACTACTAATTTATGTTATAAGAATTTAAGAATCATCAAAACATCTTCAGACCTAAAGATTTAACATACCTTGTGATCGTCTAAGTATAAGGATCACAAATTCAGCCTTGAATCACCTTCAATTTGGTTTTGTTTCTTTGATTTTGAGTGAAATTATAGGGTTTAGGGTTTTGGAAGAGATATGGTTCGTCCCTGGGGTTTTGATCGATCAGGACACACACAAAGTGTGTGTTCTGATGTTTATCCAGGATTTAACAAAACAACTTTCACATTTGGCACCTTTGGCCCCTCTGGTTTCTAAGTTTTATAAAAGGATTAAAATACTTTGATTTCCCATCTTTTCTAACGAGATTTTAATTAGGTTAATTATTCCTAGCTTCGATTCTCACTATTTTATTATAAATTTTATAATTTATACATGTACACCAACCTATATAGCTTAAAAATTTAGGGGTGTTACAAGTCTATCCCCCTTAAAGAGGATTTCGTCCTTGAAATCATAAAACGTACCGAATAAGGAAGGGTATAAGCGTCTCATCTCTTCTTCGGACTCCCAAGTGGTGTCCGATCCCTTCTGGTGTTCCCATTGAACTTTAACTTGATTGATCTCTTTATGTCTTAAGCTTTTAACCTCTCGATCAAGAATTTCGATAGGCTTTATGACATAATTCAGTTTATAATCAATTTCAGTGTCGTCATAGGTTACATAAGCCGTTTCATCAGCTAAGCACTTTCGTAGATGAGAAACATGGAAAGTGCTATGTATACTGCTTAACTCTTCTGGCAATTCAAGTCGGTAAGCTACCTTACCCACACGTTCCACTATTTTAAATGGTCCAATAAATCTTGGACTCAATTTTCCCCGTTTTCGGAATCGGATATGTAACAACCCGCACTTTCGTGCGTTGTTACTACTCGATATACTCGTTACGCCTAGCACCAGAGATTCGGATCATAATGTAACTATATCGCATACATCGCTATTCGAAGGATAATCGCATATTTTCGCAATACATTATCACTATACTACACCAATCACAAACACTAACACTCACGATGGCACTGAGTGAGGACCTATTCTACCCTCCTCGGTGGCCGTGATGTGTCGAAACGCAGATAATTAACGCTAACAAGGACTCTCGGGTGAGTGCTATAGCTCCAGTCGTCGTGACGATGATGACAATACGAGCAAGTGGTACCCCGTCAATCCTGGCGGCACAACACACAATAACGCTCACGACGACATCGAGAAAGGACCTATACTACCCTCTCTGATGGCCGTGAAGCATCGCTAATAATCGCGCACTCGAAACGAAAACCTATTGTTATATCTAAATTTGGAATATGAATACGTATATACGACCCGTTTGTGATTAGTTATAATAATTAAATAAATATATGTGTGCTCAAAATCATCGCAACGCGCAACGATCCAAATACTGAGACACGAACATGTCCAACCGATCGGACAGGACAAGTCCAACCGATCGGACAGGACAAGTCCAACCGATCGGACAGGACAAGTCCAACCGATCGGACAGGACATGCCAACCGATCGGACAGGACAAGTCCAACCGATCGGACGAGCATGCCAACCGATCGGACGGTCATGCCGGCCGATCGAACGGGCCGTCCGATCCAGGCCAACCTGCCCTCCTTTCCTTCCTCCTTGCCTATAAATACCCCTCATGCACCTCAAACACACTTGTTGTCACTGTTGCTGCTCGACCAGAAGTTCCAGCCCCTTTATCTCTCGATTTCTCGCGATTCTTGTAAGTTTTTAACTCAAATCTTGTACTTCCTTGATCTATAACCAATTCTACACCTTTCTACCTGTTAAATCTCCACTTTTAACCGTGGAATCTCTGGATTTTGGGCATTCTAGGGTGATGTCACCATAAAGTTCTCATGAACTTCATGGGTGATGTCATCCCAGGCAAGAACGACTCAGATCTGAGTGATTTCCATGCGTTTTTACATAAATCAAGTCTAAATCTACATTTTCTAATCAAGAAGTTGTGTGATTACTAAGGATTTGAGGTGCCTTGAGGATGATGTCACCCTAAGTTCATATAAACTTCAAAGTGTGACCTCATCCTTACCATAAACAGTTCGGATCTGGGTAATTTCACCTGTTTTATAACAAATCTAAGTTACCTAGCCATAGTGTGTGTGATTTCGGGTTAAACTTGAGAAAAGCCATCAAGAACAGCCAGATCTGAAGGAACGGGGTGGTTCCCGGCCATTAGAATGGGTCAGACTTGATGGAATTTCGGTTGTTTAGCATGAAGGAACACCGTCCCAATCAAAACCGCTGAAAAACCGTCAAAATTAGTCGAATATCAGCTGGATAGGCTGCCAGCCGATCGGACAGCAGCCCAGTCGATCGGACAGCAGCCCAGCCGATCGGACAGGCTGCCATCCGATCGAACAGGAGGCCATCCGATCGAACCACTGCCATCCGACCGGACCAGCCCATCCGATCCATATTTTCATCCGATCCATGTGTCATCCGATTGGAAGAGCCCAACCAAACGGATGAGCACCATCCGACCGGATAACTGACTTTTCGATGCTACTCTCGCTTAACCGTGCATCGTTTACTGTATCCTTCAATGATTAACACAGACGTACTCGCAACCGACTCAATCAAGTTGTATTCTCGCTAAATACGCACTGTGAGTATACTTGAACCCTTTTTAATCGCATTTTGGGTGTAACATACGTTTCTGACAAATCGAACTTATCAAACGAACTATTCAATCAATCGAATTATCACTTGCGAATAACTGTTATGCATAGGTATACGTGATGCTAGTTGCATGTGTGCTAGGGCTTATACTCGCGACGTCCCACCAAGACTAGTATAGTACTATTGCGCCCGACGGGGTCTAGTTTGCCATCGCATATTCGAGCATCAAGGACTTAGTTGGTAGTATCAGCTTTGTGAGTATATATGTCGTGTGTTACGTTTATGCATATGGAATTTCGCTACACTTTTTAATCTATTACGCTATGCATATCAAACCTGTATACTCGCCAATACTTTTGTATTGACAAATATTTTAACGTATGTTGCAAGTTAGATCGCAGACTATATCAAATCAAGCTAGGAAGTCTAGAAACTCAACTAAAATCTAGGTTGTCGGATTTGTGTTGTTCGAGAGGACAAGAAATCTGTGATAACTTATGTGATTGTATTATCTGTTAGTATGGGATAACAAATGTATTAAATATTATCGCAATATAGTTGTTATGGATTCTCTTGAGCAATCTGATTCGCCTAGTGCCGCGCCCCGATGATTCCGCCATCGGTTGGGGTGTGACAGATTGGTATCAGAGCCATAACTATAGGGAATTAGGCAAGACTCGACCTAGTCCGGGTCGACGTCTTAGAAATTGACCTAGTCTATAGTCTAAGTACCAACAGGCCGACTCGTACGAACCCAGTAGGGTTGTATCGGGCCTACTTGATACTCTCGATCGAAATTGCTAAAAGCTACAACTTTGTGTGAACACCGCGTACCACAGCTTCACACGGAGAAGCCTTTCCTAAGGCTGAAATGCTACTTAGCCTTTCCTAAGGCTGACACAACACACGTGTTTTCGAAAATACTCGCATAACAAAACCGAGTGATCCTTTCGAGACCAGGTGTGAAAACCAAGAACTCTCAACGAGATCGCTCACTCAGCGCATTTTTCTAGCACGAGAATCTTTCATCGAGTTAGGAGTGACTTCCACATCTCGACGAAAGTCTCCATTTCGAAATCTAGTGGAACTCACGAATTTATTCGAAGAGCATAACCACAATTAGGAACGAAGTTGTTAAGTCAGGGGTGAAACCCGTACCTTAATAGGCCGTTCCACTCTCTATAAATTGGTTTTCAAAAAGCTCTCACCAAGGACTCGACTATCACGATAACTCGAACCACGCGATGACTAGGAGGACGAATGCCATGAGCTGCATCCCACTGGAAGCATGAGCCCTCTAGGACAACGGGCGTGCACGAACTTGTTGAATATAGTTGGGTCACCTTGGGTAGTCGACGCCTAAACACCCAAGGCACTCTATCATACGACCCGCCGATCTTACAAATAGTTGGAACTTATTTACGTTTTGAAACTTTATGCTTTATCGATTTCTCGATTTGACGATTTTCACTCCCTGCTTTATAAACGCACAATTCGCACAGCCATTGCAATCTAAAACGTAACCCGAATGTTCGCAACAAACCTAATGCAAAATCTATCGCCTTCGCTCTCGTTTCCTCACCACAACGCGTCCTCGCTTATTCTAAATCGACCTGTAGGTGTATGATTACAAATTACAAATATATAAACACACATATATATGCGTATAAACAAACAAGTCACTGTGTGAGAACTTAGGAATTTCGTGTTTCCTATATGGCTCCTATGTGATTCACATTACTATTATACTATCGCATCAAGTTTTGAACGCACTCAAATCGCATCGCAAAACTCAAAAATCATTATGATCGAATCTCATTCCAAGTCTCTTCCTGTCTAGATGCCTTCCAACGACTCTACCTCGAGACGAATAGCTAGGAGAAGAGCCAAACGAAGCGCCGATAAGAGGATTACGTCACTTGTGACTAAGGAAGTGGTTAAGATTATTCCTCGAATTGCCGCTCAAGTGCACTCTCTCAGCAACTCTCGAGCCTCGGAAGACTCCAAGACGGAAGCGCCGCAAACTACTTTTCTCTACAAACACTTCAAAGCCTGTGACCCGATGGAGTTCACAGGTGAAGGAGGTGTATCTCAACTACTCCAGTGGTTCGATTCTATCGAAGTTACCCTTCGTCAAAGTGGGTGTCCCGATAGTTTCCGTACCACTTGCGCTACCGGAGTATTTCAATCACGAGCACTCGACTGGTGGACCGACGAACGTAACAGACGTGGGATCTCCGCAGCTTACGCTCTCTCTTGGGATGAGCTGAAAGAGCTCATGAAGAAATAGTATTGTCCTCCTCGCGAAATTCAGAAGCTGGAAGACGAATTCTGGAAAATCAAGCAAACCAAAGGTGACAATGCTGACTACACCGCAAGGTTCAAACAGCTTATCATAATCTGCCCAAGTCAAGTCAACACTTCAGAAAAAGCCATTTCGAAGTACCTTCGCGGCTTGCCTGATTGTGTGGGTGATTTTGTCGAAGCTGCAAGACCTGCTACCATCGAAAAAACCTACCGCTTAGCCGCAGAAATCAACAACAAACGACTCATGGAAGGGTTCTTCTCAAAGAATCCAGTCAAGTAAGCTTATCAAGCAATCACCGCTAACTCTTCAGGCGATCCTGTCGACGATTCTCCTGACGAATCTGCTGACAATTCTCCTGACGAATCTGCAGACGATTCTTCTGACGAATCTGCCAATGATTCTTCTGACGAATCTGCCAACGATTCTTCTAACAAATCTGCCGACGGATCTTCCGACAAACCGGCCAAGGATTCTGCAAGTGAGTCCTCGGACGAATCCACCAACGACGACACCTCTTCGCAAGACACCGACAAACCCAGCCGCAAACGAAAGACTTCAAGCCCGAACTCATCAACCACCGAACTGCCGCAGCCGAAGCCTCTTCAAGCAGTCCCGGTGTTTCCAAAACGAGCTTACACTGGAGCTCATCCCCAGTGTTACTCATGCACCTATCATCATCCAGTTGGGGCTGACTGTCGTTATTGCAATAACTGTAACCGTTACGGTCACTTCACCAGCAACTGCCGCATCGAACCGTGAACTTGAGTACAACAACAACAGCTCCAGCAATAGTCTTCCGCATCAGACATTTAGCAAGCGTAGGATAAAGTTGTAATGATACGATTTTTCGACGTTAATTTCTAAAGTTTCGAACCTACTCTATCATTCGAAGTTGCCACTATGCGTAACATTAACACTTGTTTTCGTTTTCTCTATCACACTCTAGTCGTCACACCTAGAATAGATCCACACACATACTATATGCTATATCACGAAATAATGTGTTTTTACCCCCACTACACTCTTAGAACGAGGTACGATAAACGTGCAAGGGACGACTAATCACGGGTGCACACGGGATTATTTGGGCCAGTGCACGGAGATCGTAGTGAATCCTAAGGTGCCATAAGCGTTTCAACAAAGTATGACACCGAAGCACGAGATTTAAGTAATAGGGGTAAAGCAAGGTGTGCTTTGCCATACTACTGAAGTTTCGTGCAGAAAGTGCCATGTGGAGTTGAACGTCATTAGACCTATAATACTATTGTGATTATTTTCCAACACACTACACTCAATCGCAAGGCGTAACAACTGAACCGCATCATCGCAAGACTTGTCGTAAGTCTGCAAACGCAATGCAATCACCTCATCGATGGACTCTGGGGAGTCTACCTCGCAGGGCAATTGCATCGACGCAAGACTGGTCGTAGGTCTGTTGCAACGAATCTCATCAAGTATATAAACGCGCACGATATTGTTGAGTGAGGACCTATTCTACCCTCCTCGATAACCGTGATGCGTCGCAACGTAACGTTAAGCTTATTCGAAAACAAAACTCGGCTAATTGCAATCACTCATCATGTGTATCTCGCAACCTCTATCGCTTATAGTGTGAATCTATATCGGTTGCTGTGTGTCAATCTATCGTTATACCGTTAGCTGTGATATTCGTGATAAGTTAGCACGCATGACCTCGCTTCACGAGATGAAGCTCATATGGTGAAAGCAAGGTGTTTTAGCCATATCAGCGACCTTTCGTGGAAAAAGGCCATGTGGGGTCTGAGGTTAGTAAATCCTGTGGTGTTAATCAATCAAATCGAACCGCATAAATCGCGTATACCTCCATCGCTTGCAACACAACAACTACCGCTTATCGTAATCGTTTATCACCGCCGTCATTACTGGTGTTGTATTATTCGTGTAATCCTCTAATCGCTTATCGCTTATCGTGTATAGCCTACCGCTTACTCGCGTATCGCGTACCGCTCGCTTGGTATCCGTTGCAGTCTGTGTGGCATTAGCACACATGACACCGCTTCACGAGGCAAAACTAACCTGGTTAAACGTGGTGTTTCACCATGTTAGCAACCCCTCGTGGAAACGTGCCATGTAGGTTTAATGTGGAATCTAATCGAAAACGCGCTATTCGCTCATCGCTTGTCGCTTGACGCCTACCCAGACACGACACATAAATGTTTTATGTCATCAGGCTACTCGCTCACGCTGTTACAATTACATTCGCAATCCAACTCGCCGGTTCAACCTATTCGATTCTACCCTATACTCGGTCCGACTTCCTATCGACTGGACCGAGTAAGCGCAAATTCTATCCGTGTCATATCGGCACACCTGACACCGCCTCACGAAACGGAAGTAATATGAACGAAACATGGTGGATACGCCGCTGGTAATTCCTATAGATAAGTGTTTTAAACATATTAACCAACTTTCGTGGGGAAGTGCCAAGTGGGGGCTCGGTGATTGACTACCTTTTGTACTATTAAAACTTATTTTTGTATAATTTTTTTTTATTTTAAATCGGTGGACAAGTGAAATTTTCTCACGACAAGGAGATAACATCGAATCGGCTTAACCCCATGTCCAAGAAAAGTTTCATAAGTCCAGTTTTCCTTAAAAACTTTTACAACGTCAAAACAAAATCCTTCTTAAGACATTGGTTCTACACCGAGTTCAGCTTGAACCCATGTCATAGGAGAGTTTTCGGAACCTCAGTTTTCATCTCCCTTAAAATGTTTAAAACCTAAACTTCCTTGCAGCATTGGTTAACATCGACTCAGTTGACCTTATGTTAAAAGGAAAATTTTCAAGATTTCCATCCTAAATTCCTTTTAAATATCTAAAATGAACGTTTCCCGTAACGTTGGTTAACGATCGACTCAGTTAATCCTACGCCATGAGAAATCTTCCAAGTCCTTTAAGATTTCAATCGCATCGAGCTAACGAAATTCCCGCGACCCGAGGTACCTTGGAACGCCAACTCATGGGATATTACTTTTGTCTTTACGTCGCCTCCTCACTATCGCAACCGATCTCTCTTTTTCGAAATGCTCTCGCTTGTCAACTCACGGTCAAATCGCTCGCCGCATTGCTACTTATACAGGATCAACTCTCAAAAGTCTACCTGTTGGATTAATTTCGGGACGAAATTTCCTAAAGCAGGGGAGACTGTAACAACCCGCACTTTCGTGCGTTGTTACTACTCGATATACTCGTTACGTCTAGCACCAGAGATTCGGATCATAATGTAACTATATCGCATACATCGCTATTCGAAGGATAATCGCATATTTTCGCAATACATTATCACTATACTACACCAATCACAAACACTAACACTCACGATGGCACTGAGTGAGGACCTATTCTACCCTCCTCGGTGGCCGTGATGTGTCAAAACGCAGATAATTAACGCTAACAAGGACTCTCGGGTGAGTGCTATAGCTCCATGATGTGATTTCAAACGAAATTACCCTTTCTAATTCTGTTTGAAATGACCTCTCACCCTATATTTGACATTTTCCTCGAATTACGTGCCCTGATCTATCTAATTACAAACAAGACTCGATACAAGACGAAGTCGACATTCGCATGCACCAACACGGTCGGATGGCAATCCGGTCGGATGGTCACTTGTTTGGATGATGCTTGTTTAGTGACTATCCGATCGGATGGCAATCCGGTCGGATGGTCACTCGTTTGAGATGATGAGTTGAAATCTCCAAGTGCACTCCGATCGGACGGAAATCCGGTCGGACGGCAATCCGTTCCGAAGTCCTGATTGTCATGAACTTGATGGTTTTGAAAAAGAATAATGGTGATTTGACCGAGGTGGTGTGATATCGTACTAAACAACTGTAATTTCCCTCAAGTCCGACCCGTTCTAACGGCCGGGAACCACCCCGTTCCATCAGATTTGGCCGTTCTTGACGGTTTCTGATGTTTAACCCGAAATCACATAACCCTTTGATTAGATAACATAGATTTGGACGAGATTTGTGTAAAAACATGTGGAAATCACTCAGATCTGAGCTGTTCATGATGAAAATGAGGTCACACTTTGAAGTTCATATGAACTCTTGATGACATCATCCTAGAATACCTCAAATCAGCAGATTTCACGGTTAAAATTGGATTTTTAAAAGATAGAAAGGTGTAGAATTGAGTGTAGATCATAGAAGTACAAGATTTAGGTCGGAAACTTACAAGAATCGCGAGAAATCAAGAGAAAAGGGTCCAAGAGCGTGCTGGTCGAGTGAGAGCTGTCACATCACTGTTCAAGTGATGTGACACGGGCTATTTATAGGCAAAGGAGGAGGAAGGAGGTGATGTGGTCCGACCGGATGGCTGTTCGACCGGATGGTCATCCGACCGGATGGCTATCCGACCGGATGGCTGTCCGACCGAAGTGTCATTCGGTCAAACACCTCCGACGAGCTGAGTTTTGGCATACCGTTTCAATCGTTAAGCGTTGCGATAGTTTGGTTACTCATTTTCATACCCATACATATATGTATGTTTATTATAATTTAATCACAAAA
Organism: Helianthus tuberosus; assembly: GCA_030545235.1. Classification (NCBI taxonomy): domain Eukaryota; kingdom Viridiplantae; phylum Streptophyta; class Magnoliopsida; order Asterales; family Asteraceae; genus Helianthus; species Helianthus tuberosus. The sequence continues at coordinate 137,178,231 of CM060355.1, read as the reverse complement.
AGGTCGTATATACGTATCCTTATTTCGAATCATGCGATAATCGAGTTGCCCGTGATTGCGGGTGCGCTTTCGAGTTTGCGATGCGCTCTGCCACAATGACTGACGGGGTACTACTCGCTCGTATTGTCATCGTCGTCACGACGACTGGAGCTATAGTACTCACTCGAGAGTCTTTGTCAGCGTTAATTGTTTACGTTGTGACACATCACGACCATCAAGGAGGGTAGAATAGGTCCTCACTCAAAGTCATCATGAGTGTTAGTATTTGCGATGCGATGTAGCGTTAAAATATGCGAATATATGCGATTATACTGCGAAATAGCGACGTATGCGATATAGTTACATTATGATTCGAATCTCTGGTGCTAGGCGTAACGAGTGTAGCGAGTGGTAACAATGCACGAAAGTGCGGGTTGTTACAGTCTCCCCTACTTTAGGAAATTTCGTCCCGAAATTAATCCAACAGGTAGACTTTTGAGAGTTGATCCCGTATAAGTAGAGATACAGCGAGTTAATTGACTGAGAGTTGACAAGCAAGAGCGTTTCGAGTAAGAGAGGTCGATTGCGATAGCGGAGAGCGACGTGATAAGAAAAGTAGTATCCCACGAGTTAGCGTACCAAAAACATGTCGAGTTTCGAAGAGGTTACCAAATCATTGCAATTAGATATTGAAGAAAGGAAAACTTGAAATTTTTTTTCTTATAACGTAGGATCAACTGAGTCGATGTTAACCCACGTTGCAAGAAACGTTCGCTAAAAATTTGGAAAGAAAACTGGAGTTAAGAAAACTTTCCTATGACATGGGTTCACGCTGAACTCGATGTTGAACCAACGTCTTAAGAAGTGTTTCGTTTTGATGTTGTAAAAGCTTTAAGGAAAACTGGACTTATGAAACTTTTCTTGGACATGGAGTTAAGATGATTCGATGTTACTTCCACGTCGTGAGAAAATTTCACTTGTCCACCAGTTTTAAATTAAAATTTTTTATAAAATAAGTTTTAATAGTACAAAAGGTAGTTAATCATCGAGCCCCACTTGGCACTTTCCCACGAAAGTTTGTTAATATGTTTAAAACACTTATATATAGGAAGTACCAGCGGCGTATCCACCATGTTTTGCCCATATTACTTTCGTTTCGTGAGGCGGTGTCAGGTGTGCCGATAGGACACAGATAGAATTGTGTTCCCTTGGTCCAATCGATAGAAGGTCGGATCGAGTTGAGAGTAGAATCGAATAGATTAAACAGCGAGCTGGATCGCGAACATAGAGATGACAACGTGTGCGAGTAGCTTGATGACACGAAACATCGAAGTAGCATGTCTTGATAGGCGACGAGCAATAAGCGATAGCGAATAGTGCGATTTCGAGTAGATTCAACATAAAAACCCACAGGGCACGTTTCCACGAGAGTTTGCTAAGATGGCGAAACACCACGTTCGACCAGGTTAGTTTTTGCCCATGAAGCGATGTCATGCATACTAATACCACACAGACTGCGATGAATACCAAACGATGAGCGATGAGCGATAAGCGGTACACGATAAACGAATAAGCGATAGACGATACACGATAAGCGAGTAATGCGATAGATTCCAACAAAACTACGATTGAGTTGCGATGTGGACTTACGTCCAGTCTCGCGTCGCTGCAATTGCCCTGCGGGGTAGACTCACCAAGGTCTATCGATGAGACGATTGCATTGCGTTCGCAGACTTACGAAAAGTCTCGCAGTGATGCGATTCAAATGTTACGCCTTGCGATTGAGTGTAGGGTGTCGAAAATAATCGTAATAGTATAGGTCTAAATAACGTTCAACTGCACATGGCACTTTCTTCGCGAAACATCGGTAGTATGATAAAGCATACCTTGCTTTACCCCTACTACTTGCATCCCGCGAATAGATGTCACACTTGTCGACATGGTCAAGACACTTATATATAGGAAGTACCAGCGGCGTATTCACCACGCTTGACCATGCTTTTAACCTTATGGCACCATTAGAATTTACTACGATCTCCGTGCACTGACCCGAATAATCCCGTGTGCACCCGTGATTAGTCGTTCCTTGCACGTTTATCGTACCTTATTCCAAGAGTGTAATGAGGGTAAAACACATTATATCGTGATATAGTATATAGCTCGTGTGTGAATATAGAATAAGTGCGACGACTAGAGAGTGAAAGCGAAAACGAAGGCGAAAGTTAACGTTACACATAGTGGCAACATTAAGTAATAGAGTAGGTTCAACACTTAGAAATTAACGTCGAAAATCATATCATTACATCATTATCCTACGCTTGTTGGGTGTTTGGCGCTTGAAGAATTTTACTGAAGCTGCGGTTGTTGTACTCAAATTCGTGGTGCGATGCGGCAGTTTTGGGCGAAGTGACCGTAACAGTTGCAATTGTTGCAATAGCGACAGTTAGCTCCAAGTTGGTGGTGAAAGGTACACGTGTAACACTGAGGGTGAATTCCAGTGTAGGCACGTTTTGGAAGTAGTGGAACTGATTGAAGAGGCTCTGGTTGAGGCAGTTCAGTGGTTGAAGGGTCTGGACTCGAGATCTTCCGTTTGCGGCTGGGCTGAGCGTCTTGCGGTGGTGCGTTGTCATCGGATGATTCGTCAGATGACTCGCCTGAAGAATTGTCGGTAGAGTCGTCTGAGGAATCGTTGGAAGATTCGTCAGAAGAATCGTCAGGAGAATCGTCAGAAGAATCGTCAGAAGAATTGATGACGATTGCTTGACGAGCCTGTTTGACAGGATTCTTGGAAAAGGACCCATCCAAGACTCGTTTGTCGTTGATTTCTGCAGCTAAACGGTAGGTTTCTTCAATGGTAGCAGGTCTCGCAGCTTCGACAAAATCGCCCACACACTCAGGCAAGCCACAAATGTACTTCTGGATAGCCTTCACTGAGGTGTCAACTTGACTCGAGCAGATAATGCTAAGCTATTTGAACCTTACTGTGTATCCAACATTGTCACCTTCGATTTGCTTGATTCCCCAAAATTCGTTTTCTAGCTTCTGGATTTCGTGTGGAGGGCAGTACTCTTCCTTCATGAGCTCCTTCAGCTCATTCCAGGAGAGAGCATAAGCTGCGTGGATCCCACGTTTGTTTTGTTCAGCGGTCCACTAGTCGAGTGCTCGCGATTGAAAGACTCCTGTAGCGCAAGTAGTTCGGAAACTCTCGGGACACCCACTCTGATGAAGGGTAGTCTCGATAGCATCGAACCACTGGAGTAGTTGAGAAATACCTCATTCACCCGTGAAGACCATCGGGTCACATGCTTTGAAGTGTTTGTAGAGAAAAGTAGATTGCGGCTCTTTTGTCTTAACGCCATCCGAAGTTCGAGAGTTGACAAGAGAGTGCACTTGTGTGACAATCTGAGGAATGACTTTGACCACTTCCCTGGTCTCAAGTGAAGTAATCCTCTTTTCGTCCCTTCGTTTGGCTCGTCTCTTTGCTGACATTCTCGAAGTAGAATTGTTGGAAGGCATCTAGACAGAAAGAGACTTGGAGTGAAATTCGATCATAATGATTTTGAGTTTTGTGTTGCGATTTGAGCGCGTTTAAAACTTGTTGCGAGTAATATAATAGACTTCACATAGGAGCCACATAGGAGACACGAAATTCCTAAGTTCCCACACAATTGATTTGCTTGTATATATATAATTAGTTGTAGCTTACACTCGTACACATACACGTCGGTATAGAACGCGCGAGGACGCGATGCAGAGAGTGAGAGTGAGTAATTAGACATTAGTTTTGTTACGAACATTCGGTTTTCGTTTTAGATTGCGATGGTTGTGCGAGTTGTGCGTTCATAAGGCGGGGAGCGTAAAATCGATAAATCGGGGAAATCGTTAAAGCATAAAAATTTAAATCGGAACACGTAAGCGTAAATAGGTTTAACAAGCGTCAAACCGGCGAATCGTTGGCTAGTAAAATTAGATAGAATGCCCGGGGTGTTTTAGGCGTCGGCTGACCAAAGTACTCCAGCTATATGAAGCGAGTTCGTGCACGCGCGTTGACCTAGTTGACTATGCTTCCACTGGGCTGCAGTTCATAACATTCGTCCTCCTACCCATCACGCGGCTCGAGTCCTTGATTTAGCCGAGTCCTTGGCGAGAGCTTTTCGAAAACCATTTAAGGAGTGGAACAAATAATTAAGGTATAGGTGTCACCCCTGACTTAACAACTTTGCTCCTAGCTGTGGTTGTGCTCACCGAATAAATCCGGGAGTTCCACTAGGTTTTGAAATGGAGACTTTCGTTGAGATATGGATGTCACTCTTAGCTCAACGGAAAATTCTCGTGCTAGAAAATGCGCTGAGTGAGCGATCTTGTCGAGAGTTCTTGGTTTTCACACCTCATCTCAACACAATCACTCGTTGATGTCATGCGAGTATTGTAAGTCGTGTGTATTATGTTAGCCTTAGGAAAGGCAAATAGTATTTAAGTCTTAGGAAAGACTTTCCTTGTGCGAAGCTGTAGTATGCGGTGTTCACACAAAGATGTAATTTTAGCGAGTTCGAATGAGAGCATAAAAGTAGGCCCGTACAACCCTGCTGGGTTCGCACGAAATCAGCCCGTTGGTACTTAGACTATAGACTACGTCATTGCTAAGACTTAAACCCGGACTAGGTCGAACATCTTACCTAATTTCCTATAGTTATGGCTCTGATACCAATCTGTCACTCCCCAACCGATGGCGAAATCATCGGGGCGCGGCACTAGGCGAATCAGATTGCTCAGGAGCATCTATAACAACTATTAGCGACAATATTTAATGCGTTCATTATCCCATACTAATAAACAAATATAATCACATAAGTTATCACAGATGTTGTGTTCTCTCGAACAATACAAATCCGAGAACCAAGATTTTAGTTGAGTTTCTAGACTCCCTAGCTTGATTGAGATAGTCTGCGATCTAACATGCAACATACGTTAAAATAAAGTCAATACAAAAGTATTGGCGAGTATACAGGTTTGATATGTAATAGCATAATAGATTAAAAGCTACTGCGAATTTCCTACATACATAAACGGGATACATGACATATATACTCACAAAACCGATACTACCAGCTAAGTCCTCGATGCTCGAATACGCGATGGCAAACTAGACCCCGTCGGGCATAATAGTACTATAGTAGTCATGGTGGGACGTCACGAGTATAAGTCCTAGCACATATGTAACTAGCATCACGTATAAATATGCACGTAAGTCATTCGCAAGTGATAAATAGTTTAAGCATTTGATGTGATTCGATTTGATAGCAACGTATGTTACACCCAAAAGTGCAAAAGCAAAAAGGGTTCAAGTATACTCACAGTGCGCTTTCAGTAAGTAAACACAACTTGATTGGATTGATTGAGAGCGCGCCTGAGTTGTCTGAACATGGAATGGTAGCGTAAGCGATGCGTGGTGCGTTAAACGGTGAAAAGTTGAATTATAGTTCTTAGTGGTAATCCGGTCGGATGGCACGCTGTCCGGTCGGATGGCATGTTGTCCAGTCGGATGGCACGCTGTCCGGTCGGATGGCATGTTGTCCAGTCGGATGGCATGTTAATTGACTAGTGGCTATCCGGTCGGATGGCAATCCGGTCGGATGGTCACTTGTTTGGATGATGTTTGTTTAGTAACTATCCGATCGGATGGCAATCTGGTCGGATGGCAATCTGGTCGGATGGTCACTCGTTTGAGATGATGAGTTGAAAGCTCCAAGTGCACTCCGATCGGACGGAAATCCGGTCGGACGGCAATCCGTTCCGACGTCCTGATCGTCATAAACTTGATGGTTTTGAAAAAGAATAATGGAGATTTGACCGAGGTGGTGTGATATCGTACTAAACAACTGTAATTTCCCTCAAGTCCGACCCGTTCTAACGGCCGGGAACCACCCCGTTCCATCAGATTTGGCCGTTCTTGACGGTTTCCCATGTTTAACCCGAAATCACATAACCCTTTGATTATATAACATAGATTTGGACGAGATTTGTGTAAAAACATGTGGAAATCACTCAGATCTGAGTTGTTCATGATGAAAATGAGGTCACACTTTGAAGTTCATATGAACTCTTGATGACATCATCCTAGAACACCTCAAATCAGCAGATTTCACGGCTAAAATTGGATTTTTAAAAGATAGAAAGGTGTAGAATTGAGTGTAGATCATAGAAGTACAAGATTTAGGTCGGAAACTTACAAGAATCGCGAGAAATCGAGAAAAAAGGGTCCAAGAGCGTGCTGGTCGAGTGAGAGCTGTCACATCACTGTTCAAGTGATGTGACACGGGCTATTTATAGGCAAAGGAGGAGGAAGGAGGTGATGTGGTCCGACCGGATGGCTGTCCGACCGAAGTGTCATTCGGTCAAACACCTCCGACGAGCTGAGTTTTGGCATACCGTTTCGATCGTTAAGCGTTGCGATAGTTTGGTTACTCATTTTCATACCCATACATATATGTATATTTATTATAATTTAATCACAAAAAGGTCGTATATACATATCCTTATTTCGAATCCTGCGATAATCGAGTTGCGCGTGATTGCGGGTGCGCTTTCGAGTTTGCGATGCGTTGTGCCACAATGACTGACGGGGTACTACTCGCTCGTATTGTCATCGTCATCACGACGACTGGAGCTATAGTAATCACTCGAGAGTCTTTGTCAGCATTAATTGTTTGTGTTGCGACACATCACGGCCATCGAGGAGGGTAGAATAGGTCCTCACTCAAAGTCATCGTGAGTGTTAGTATTTGCGTTGCGATGTAGCGTTAAAATATGCGAATATATGCGATTATACTGCGAAATAGCGACGTATGCGATATAGTTACATTATGATCCGAATCTCTGGTGCTAGGCGTAACGAGTGTAGCGAGTGGTAACAATGCACGAAACTGCGGGTTGTTACATGTTGTTATATGAAAATTCAGCTAGTGGTAAGTAGATATCCCAGCCACCACCAAAATCGATAATACACGCTCGTAGCATATCCTCGAGCGTTTGAATAGTTCTTTCGCTCTGCCCATCCATCTGCAGATGTTATGCGGTACTAATGAACAACTTAGTACCTATCTGCTCTTGGAAATCGCGCCAAAAGTTTGAAACTAACCTTGTATCTCTATCCGATACGATAGACAGGGGTACTCCATGGCGAGATATAATTTCATTCGTGTATACTTCCGACATCTTCTCAGAAGTGTATGTCTCGCGAATTGGAATGAAATGGGCGCTCTTGGTTAATCTATCAACTACTACCCATATGGCATCAAATCCACGAGTTGTCTTTGGTAGTTTAGTTAATAGATCCATAGTGATGTGCTCCCATTTCCACACCAGGACGTCTAACGGCTGAAGTGTACCATAAGGCTTCTGGTGTTCTGCTTTTACTTGTAAACAAGTTAAGCATTTTTCCACATACTTAGTGATATCTCGCTTCATTTCGGGCTACCAATAATTTTGTTTCAAGTCTTGGTACATCTTGGTAGCTCCTGGATGAATAGAATAGCGGGACTTGTGGGCTTCATCAAGAAGAAGAGTTTTAACATTACAAGTATTTGGAACCCAGATTCGATCGAAACGGGTTTTCAATCCATTACTACTATTTTTCAAGTCCTTGAGCTGACCCACCATTCTTTCCTTTTTCAGATTTTCTTCTTTACAGCTTCAGTTTGTGCCTCTTTGATTCGTTCAAGTAATCCCGAGGTCACAACTTACTGCATCGACTGCACCCAAATAGGTGAATATTCTTCTTTTCTGCTCAGTGCATCTACAACTATGTTGGCTTTTCCGGGATGATAATGAATTTCACAATCATAATCCTTCATCGTCTCTAACCAACGCCGTTGTCTCATATTTAACTCCTTTTAATCAAAGAAGTACTTGAGAATTTTATGGTCAGTGAAAATAGTACATTTCACACCATATAAATAATGCCTCCATATTTTTAAGGCAAAGATCACTGCCGCCAATTCCAGATCGTGTGTTGGATACTTCTTTTCATGAATCTTTAATTGTCTTGAGGCATACACGATCATCTTTCCTCGTTGCATAAGTACACACCCTAGACCAAGCTGGGATGCGTCAGAATAAATAACCACGTCTTCCATGCCATCGGGTAAAGTTAATACAGGAGCACTGGTCAATTTTTCTTTAAGTATAAGAAAAGCATCTTCTTGTGTGTTTCCCCATACAAATTTCTCGTCTTTACGGGTCAACTTGGTTAATGGAGATGCGATTTTAGAGAAATCTTGTATAAATCTCCGGTAGTAACCCGCAAGACCTAGAAAGCTCCTAATCTCTGATGGATTCTTTGGAGGTTTCCATTTAGACACAGCTTCTATTTTGGACGGATCTACCAACACTCCATCGGCACTAATAACATGTCCCAGAAATTGTACCTCACGTAGCCAAAAGGCACATTTCGAAAACTTCGCATAAAGTCTTTCACGCCTAAGCGTTGCAAGTACTTCACGCAAATGATTCTCGTGATCCGCTTCACTCTTTGAATACACAAGAATATCATCGATGAAGACTATGACTGACTTATCTAGCATCGGTTTGCAGACGCGGTTCATGAGATCCATGAAAGCCGCAGGTGCATTAGTTAATCCGAAAGACATTACTAAAAACTCGTAATGTCCATAACGCGTTTGGAATGCTGTTTTTGGTATATCTTCTTCTTTTACCTTTAACTGGTGATAACATGATCTTAAGTCGATCTTTGAAAACCAACTTGCGCCTTGCCACTGATCGAACAAATCGTCGATCCTAGGAAGCGGGTATCTATTCTTTACCGTGAGTTTCTTTAATTCCCGGTAATCGATACACATCCGCATGCTTCCGTATTTCTTCTTCACAAATAATACCGGTGCTCCCCACGGGGAAACGCTTGGTCGAATAAACCCTTTGTCTAGAAGATCTTGTAATTGTGACAACAATTCTTGTAGTTTCGATGGCGCTAATCGATAAGGAGCCTTGGCTATCGGTTTCGCGCATGGAACTAATTCAATGCCAAACTCCACCTCACGTTTCGGTGGTAATCTCGGTAGATCTTCCAGAAAAACATCTTCAAATTCTCGTACAACTTGGACGTCTTTGATTTCTGGAGCCTCTTTAGTCGAATCATGTATGTAAGCCATGTACGCCTTACATCCATGTCGAACCAGCTTGCAAGCTTTAATGAAAGAATAAATTATGGGGCTGCAACTTTTCTCCCCATAAATAGTAACATGTTTTCCGCTTGGAGACATTAGTTGTATCTCCTTACGGTTACATATTACTTTCGCGTGATATCGAGCTAGCCAATCCATCCCGATTACCACTTGAAATTCTCCCATTGACATGCGAATTAAATCGATGAAATATTCTTCATCGTCAAAGCTCAATTTGCAATTCTAGCACATATCACAAACAATAAAACTTTTATTATCACATATTTCTACTTCTAATGGCATAGGTAATTTCGTTAATGTGAATATAGGGTGTTGAATAAATCGATGTGATATGAAAGATTTATTTGCACCCGTATCAAATAAAATTCGTGCTGGAATTGAATTTACAAGAAACATACCTAAAACAACATCAGGTTCAGTCTTAGCCTCGGCGGCTGTCATGTGGAAAGACCTTGCCTTTGCTTTCTGGGCGTCAGGCTTTGCATCAGTGGTGTCTTTGGTTCCAACAAACTCCAGACATTCAGACTTTTTGTGTCCCGGTTTATAACTTTTATAACACACCGATACCTTTCCTGGGCAATTTGCAACCACATGTCCCACTTTGTCGCAAGTAGGACATGGTTTGTTTTTAAAATAACATTCGCCCTTATGGTTCTTTCCACATATTTTGCATTGAGGTGATCCCCCCCTTTTCAACTCCTTTCTTAGGAGCTTCGTTCAGCTTTGGTTTCTTTGCGGGGATTGGGTTTTTATCAAACACCCTCCTCTCACCTCTTTCGATCTGCTTTTTCAGCTCAATCTCCCTATCACGTGCAGCATTCACTATCTCTGTAAGATGCCCGTATTTTGAAGGAGTCATAAACTCCATATATTCCGCACTTAGTATGTTGTAGTAATAATATATTTTCTGTTCTTCAGTCTGAACCAGCTCATCACAAAACCTGAGCTTATCAAGAAAAATTCCAGTAATCTTCTCTATCGACTCACCACTATGCCTTAGCTGAATAAACTCTTCTTTAATCCTATTGATTACAGCTTTCGGGCTATGGTGTCTAAGGAACAGTGTTTTGAATTCTTCCCACGTCATAGTTCTCGTGGCCTCAATTCCCTGTTCCTTCCTCAAATTATCCCACCAATCCTTAGCTTGGCCTCTTAACTGACCTGTTCCGTATGCCACGAAATCAGTCTCATCACAATGGGTCCTTTATAATACCCCTTCGATGTCGCTAATCCATCGTTGACAAACGATCGGATCAACTTCACCATTATAAAGCGGGGGTTTGCATGCCATAAATTTATTATATGGACACGCTTTCGATTTATTCGTGTCTCTCTTTTCGTTCATCTTATCATCTATTACCGATAAAAGCGTAGTTTGTAGTCTATCGATAAACTACAGTAGACTAGCTTCTAAGGCTTTTCCGACTTCCTCGGAAATTTTAGCTTTCATCTCTTCAGTTAAACGAGATGTTGATTCATTTCCGGTTACACCGGCCATTTCTTTAACTGAAATGTTTACAATAGTTAATCAATAACTATCTAATTCATTTCCATCTTGTTATATGGAAATTTATATCACACATACTTAATCACAAGTAATGTGTTATTTCTTTTTCGGTTTGGTCAAGTACATATCTTGCCTTACCTTTCTTGCTTAGTGTATTTCCCGGGTTCGAGCATAATAATACACTCCTCCCATACACTTTTGCATAATTTACATCATCTAAATCTATAAGTCTAGACTCATTCATAAGTAACTCTTAACGGATGTCTTGATCAAGCTTTGAACCGAACACACTTTGTCTTAACGAGGCTCTGATTACCAACTTATAAGACCCTACATTCGCTTTAACTTTTGTACCATACATCGTTCATTTAAAAATACTTTCTTATCAAAACATTGAATTAACGACAATTTTACAAAATCCATAACCTTCACAAAACGATTACTAAAGTTTTGAAAAAATATCGTTAAAATATAACCTACTTAACCTTCAAAACGAGCAACCCATATTTACAAGGTACGGTAACACAACACTTAAAGTGTTTGTAACAAAAGTAATCATTTGCATTTGCGGAAGCTTCTTTGTACTCGTATTCGGTTCACTAGCATAGCTTGATCTTCATCCGCAAGTTGCTTACAGTTACCTATGGCCAAAAATCATTAAAACATCATCTATATGTGTTTATAATATGATTAAACAAGTTCTAAATGTCAAAACGTGTCAAAACAACATTTTTCCGGATCTGGGGTTCGGTCGCGGGGCGTGACAAAGAAAGCCCCAGCCTTCGCGGGCCGCGAAGGCCATCGCGTGTCGCGACGGTTTATTGGGTCGCTGTCGCGTTGCGCGACAGACGTCTTTTTCCAGCGAGTTTTTGTTAAAAACCTGCAGTTTTCCATCTATGACCCATTTTACGAAAATGTTCATAACTTGTTCATTTCTAGTCCGAATTGGGTCATATTTCTTTCTACGTGACCGTAAACAGACCTTCTATAACATGGAATAAAAATCCAACATATGACTGAACAAATTATCTTACTTTGAACCCTTGGTTTATAGTAATTTTCATAATTATTCGACCCGTTTCAATTCATGAACCATAAAATCTACTTATGAGCTCAAAACCTGTATAAGCATTTACACATCAACATACTTGTATTTGATGACATATTATATTAAAACTCAAGTGCCGTTAACAAAGTACATACATCTTAATTAACCCGTTTATCTTAATTAGCGATATTCATCACTTTAACTTACCAAAGTTCAATACTTTGGTGATTTTGACCCGTTTGATTTCACGAGCGAAATCCATCGCCTTTTTAAAATCAAACATACAGTATTCGAGTCAATTTGACCCGTTTAAACTTTTAAGTGGAATCCACCACTTTCCTCATTTATATATCGTCGAAATTTCTACTTATTCTTGTTCGGTTACTACAAACGAAATCCTTCGTTTTAGTAATATCCAAACAATATAATGACTTTATTATCATTCAACAACTAAACATAAAAGTGCTAACAAGATATTACGAAGCGCATATCCACGTACCTTTCAAAGCTTTCCTTTTAAGCGGTTATCCGTTCCGCTTTGCCCACTCGATGATCCACCCAAATTACCTATATAATTCAATTCGGATATATTGTTTAGAACACATGGTTCAATATTCGACATTTCATACTTTTAGTTACTCTATTGAGTGATTACTTAATAATTTTTATCACTCTGATTCATTTAGACATTTTATCGAACACTTTAAAGGCGAGATTATGATGCTAACAAAATTATGTTCATGATTAATGTCTTTAACCATGTTTAAGCATAGTAATTCGATTCATATATCCAAAACACTATAACCACACTAGAACTTGCATCATAACTATCAATTAACATCAAATATCACAAGAATTCATATATTCTTCACAAAACCCATATACCCTTATATGACAAATAATGAAACTCATGAATTATGACTTGAATGAATCAATTTATTGTCTAAGACTTGTTCCTAGACTTGTATTCATCCTAATTTAACCATAACATCCATCAATTCACCACTAATTTCTGTTATAAGAATTTAAGAATCATCAAAACATCTTCAAATCTAAAGATTTAACATACCTTGTGATCTACTAAGTATAAGTATCATAAATTCAGCCTTGAATCACCTTCAATTTGGTTTTGTTTCTTTGATTTTGAGTGAAATTATAGGATTTAGGGTTTTGGAAGAGATATGGTTCGTCCCTGGGGTTTTGATTGATCAGGACACACACACAAAGTGTGTGTTCTGATGTTTATCCAGGATTTAACAAAACAACTTTCACATTTGGCACCTTTGGCCCCTCTGGTTTTTTAAGTTTTATAAAAGGATTAAAATACTTTGATTTCCCATCTTTTCTAACAAGATTTTAACTAGGTTAATTATTCCTAGTTTCGATTCTCACTATTTTATTATAAATTTTATAATTTATACATGTACACCAACCTATATAGTTTAAAAATTTAGGGGTGTTACATATTCACTTCAAGTTTGCACATTATCATTTATGGTTAATAAACCCTTTTACCCTATAAAATACTTTTTTATGACAATTCAACAATGACTCAACTCATGTCTACAAAGGAGTTTCAGAGAGGCATGAGGCAGGGTCGCAGGGGAATCCCATATCCCCGTTTCTATTCATCATTGGTATGGAAGCTTTCTCGTGCATGATTTCAACGGCAACGGATGTTGGTCTTTTCAATGGCTTTCAAACGCCGAGTAACAGTCCATTAGTGTCCCATCTTTTATTTGCGGATGACACGCTCCTCATTGCGGAATGGTCGAAAGAAACTATAGAGAATATGGCACGGTTATTAAGATGTTTTCATCTTGTTTCCGGGCTGCAAATCAACTATGGGAAATCTAATTTTCATGGAGTAGGAGTTAATGTTGAGGAGGTCACGAACATGGCGAATTCTATAAATTGCAATTATGAAAATTTGCCATGCCCTTATCTTGGTCTCATTGTAGGGGCGAACATGAATCGCATTGGGCATTGGAACGCAGTGATCGAGGCGTTCAATAGAAGACTTGCTCTTGGAAATCGACTCTTATTTCGAGTGGGGGTAGACTCACCTTGTTGAAAGCAGTTTTGGAAAAAATTCCCACGTATTATTTTTCGTTGTTTAAAGTGCCTAATAAGGTTGTCAAGATCCTAGAAGCCAAAAGAAGAAGGTTTTTTTTTTGGGTGGAAACAGAGATAATAATAAAATGGCTTGGGTGAGTTGGGATAGGGTGACGACTCCTTTGGAGGCTGGTGGATTGGGGCTAACCCCGCTTCGTGAGGCGAATATGGCGCTTTTATCGAAGTGGTGGTGGCATTTTAAAAACGAGCAAAATGCTCTTCGGAGGAGGATCATGACGGCTATCCATGGTTCGAGTAGGTCTTGTCCCGCAATTCTGGTTGCCAACAATTTATCGGGAGTTTGGAGCTCGATTGTAAAAATTGATGAGAGATTAAAAGATTATAATTTGAGCTTTGGGAGACTTATTAAGTGTGATGTTGGTAGAGGGGAGAGTATTCAGTTTTGGGTGGACCCGTGGAGTAATGAAGTGCCTGTCAAAGAGTTGTTTCCCAATATATTCCTGTTAGAAAATAAGAAAAATGTTTTGGTGCAAGATTGTTTTGAAGAAGTGAACAATAACCTAACTTGGAAGTGGAGATGGAAAAGGCTTGCTTTTAACCAAGTTAAAGACAAGGAGCTTGCTGATATGTGTATTCTTTTACAGAATGTTAGGCTGAAAGATCAACCTGATAGGTGGGTGTGGACAAAGGATAAAGAAGGTATCTTTTCGGTAGCATCAATGAAAGAGACCATATTTAAAAATTCAGGTATGGGGGCTAATTTTGTGATGGAATGGAATGGGTGGGTTCCGAAAAAAGGTGAACATTCTTAAGTGGAAAGCGGAGATGGATAAAATTGCTACCCGTGTGGGGCTTAGGCTAAGGAATGTAAATGTCGATTCTCTGGTATGTAAACTGTGTGCGGATCAAAATGAGTCCAGTGAACACTTATTTACTTCATGCCTTTTTGCATCTTTAATATGGAGTCAAGTTGGCAATTGGTGTGGGGTGCAATCGGTGTTTGCTTTCTCGGTTCGCGACTTACTTCTTGTTCACTTACTTGCTAATTTGGGTCAGCTCAAGGCGTCATTTTGACGGCATGTTGGTGTATATGGAAGGCGAGGAACTAAGCAATATTTTCAAAAAGACGACAACTATTCAAGAAACCATGGGTCAAATTAAGTCGCTTGGATATCTATGGATTAAAAATAGGTCCCCCGTTTAAGTCCTTATCTTGAAACGATTGGTGTAGTTTTTCTTTGTAAGTTTTGTCTCGCTAGCTCCTTGCTAGTTGTTTTAATGAAAATTGCCGTTAAAAAAAACAAGGAGTTATAGAATGACGAGCTTGAATGCGTGTGCAAGTATGTCCACGTAATTATAGCAATAGGATAACAGTTTTGTGATCTTATATGGATTTTAGCATTTTTATTATAGCCTAGTATTTATATCAGTTAGTGATGCTTAGGGGAGGAGGGGTGGTTCACTAGTGATAGTTTCTATCACTCACACTATCCAATCAAATCATATCATGTCATCACCCAATATTCTATCACTAGTGATAGAAATGTAGGGGGGTGGTATCACTAGTGATGGAATTCTATCACTCCCAAATTTTTTTAATTTTCATTTTAAAATTAGAAATTAACAATAAAACACTAAAATTAAAAATTTCATTAAACTTAAAAAAATAAATTACATAGCAAAATAAAAAAAACAACTAACATTGGAAAAAAAAAAACTAAAAGGGTGGCATCTCCCAACCCCACTTTGCGCAAATCTCGCGCTTTTGTTGAATGACAATTGACTTAAACGGTTCGTCGAGATGGTTGTGCTTTTCACACAAGATTTTTAAATCATTTTGTCTTTCAATCGTCTTCAAGTGATCCTTGTACGCCTGCTCGCGTTCAACTTTTAGGGACATAATTGTTTCTTTTCTTTGTTCGGCCTTCTTGAATTGGGTCATTTTCTCCTCTTCGATTCTGAAGATCGACTCCGCCACCGCTTCCTTCCCTTTGCTTGACGATTCACCACCTCTCCTGCGTCGTGGCCTTGTAGGTGTAACTTCTTCAACGGGGTCGTTAACGGGTTGATTGGGTTCGTCAAGGGGGTCGTTGTTTAAGTTCATTTGGGGCAAGTTATCCGACGCGGAAGTCGTGTAGTTCCCCGAATCGGATGTTTTTGATCTTTTCGAACCTCCTCGTTTTTTTGGAGCCGTAGGACGACGCATGTCAACCAACTCAACGGGGACCCACTTCGGGTGATTTCTCGCAACTTCCCATGCCGCCACGTGTGGAAAACCCCTCTTGTTGTAGACATCGCAATACATTTCGGTGGCTTGTCGCATGATTGTCGCCTCGCTCGCTCCACTTTGTGGGTTTCGGTTCTACAAAAAATATAAAAGGTTATGTTTTTTTTTTTTAAATTCTGTTTTTAAAAAAGTAAACTGTTTTCTGTTTTTTATAAAAAAAACTGTTTTCTGTTTTTTTTTTAAAAAACTGTTTCTGTTTTTTTTTTAAAAACTGTTTTTTTTAACTGTTCTGTTTTTTTTAAACTGTTTTCTGTTTTTTTTTTAAAACTGTTCTGTTTTTTTTAAACTGTTTCTGTTTTTTTTTTTAACTTTTCTGTTTTTTTTTAAACATAAAAAACAGTTTTCAATGAAAAAAGATTTAAACTTTAATAAAAAACATACCTTTTGAATGAAACAAGCGTTGAACTTACTAATTTTCCCGTTCAAATCCGTCCACTTCGACGTCATTTGGTCCATGTTTCGTATCCTTGCACCGGGAAGTTGCCTAAAATGATTAATGACCCGTCTCCAAAACGCATCATTTCTTTGCTCGTTGGCATGTTTCTTGTTCTCCGAGATGTGCAAATACGCCTGCACCAAGGACACCTCCTCCTCGCTCGTCCAATGTTGTCGGCCGGTTTGGACGATTTCTTGAACGGCATCATTTTCTTCTTCTTCCTCTTCCTCTTCTTCTTGTTGTTGTTCTTGAACGTAATCATCATCATCGTCGTCAAGACTTTGTTGTGGTTCACGATACGCGGTTGCAAAATGATGGAGAATTGTGTTGTCTTCTAGTAGTGGGTCGAGTTGGTGGGGTTGGGTTTGATACGTTTGGGGTTGAAATTGGTGAGGTTGAAACGGTGGGACGAACGGTTGGTTTTGATACGTTTGCGATTGAAAGGGTGGATATTGTTGGGTTTGAAAGGGTGGATATTGTTGGGTATGAAAGGGTGGGACTTGGTCGGGTTCGTCTTGCAACCTAAAGTGCGTCGGCTCGCCAAGATTCGCTCGAACCTTGGGTCTTACGGGATTTTTCTTCATACCCGAACCTCTTTTTTTCGAACCCCCACCTCTCTTGCTTGAACCTTCCATGTTTCTTGTAAAAATATTTGGAGAGTTTGCTGATTTTTTTAATTGAGTTTGAGATAATTTGTTGTTTTTTTTAATTGAGTTTGAGATAATTTGTTGTTTTTTTGAATTGAGTTTGAGATAATTTGTTGTTTTAAATGAGGATTTATAAAAAAAAAGGTTTCAAACGGTCAAAAACCAACGTTCCAATTTCAAATTTCAACGCGTGATGAGTTTAACGCGTTTAAAATTTAACGCGTTATTTTTGGACCGGCGGCGGTGTTCCGTTATTTTTTAACGAGTGATGGGGTGGTATCACGGACCACCCTGTGTGACCTTATAGCCTTATATTTTAACTCTGTATTTTTCGGTTGAGTCATTACTAAAAGATATCATGTCAATTCGTGAAGATAAAGTAGAAACATGAAAATAAAATAACCTAAAATTTTAAATCTATGGTCCCATGAGGGTTGTACTCTATGCCTATTATCACCTTGCTAGGAGCTTTTTTTCAAAGAATTTTCTTTGTCGATCAACATAAAATAAATTCACGTATCACATGACTAGGGGTGGATCATGAGAAAACTAGTTTAAATGAGAAAACTAGTTTAAATGAGAAAACCAAAAAAGCCTAAAAAAAAAAAACCTAAAAACATACCATTTTTTTTTTTACAATTTTTTATATAAAAATCGCTACTTTTTATGTATGGAAAAAAAATTTCAAAAAAAAAAAAAGAAAAAAAAAACTTTTTTTTGGTTGTACTGCACATGTGCACTGATACATAAAGCTTAAACCACTTAACCCACCCCCCACCGACACCCCCCAAAAACCTAACCCCCCCCCCCCCCCCACCCCCACCCCCTAAAAACCTAAACCCCCCCCCCCCCCACCCCCACACCCAAAAACCTAATCCTAAACCCCCCACCCCCACCCCCCAAAAACCTAAACCCCCTCCCCCCCCCCCCCCACACCCGAAAACCTAAAACTAAACCCTAAACATAAACCCGAAAAAAACCTAAACCCCCCACCCCCACCCCCCAAAAACCTAAAACCCCCCTCCCCCACACACCCAAAAACCTAATCCTAAACCTAAAAAAAAAAACCAACCCTAAAAGCTAAACTAGACTCAAAAAACTAATTTTAAGCATCTAATGCAATTGTATTACATGTTATATTGCACATGTGCACTACTATAATAATAGTATTGAAAACAAGACGACACCATAAATATTTTTTTATGTCATAAAAAATATGCTCGAATATACTTGAATGAATGATACAAAAATTTGTGATCTTATGGTGCCATTTTTGTTTTAAAATGATAACGTATGGAGAAATGGGAAATGTTTGAAAAGTTATATATTTTTTTTTTCCAATTTTACCCCTCCTTCATTAAAAGTCTATCCTCCTTCATTAAAAGTCTCCCCCCTCCTTTTTAGGTGTTTTTAGTTAGTTTTCTAGTTTTCTTATTTATATCTAGTTTTCTTATGATCCTCTCCCTACATGACTATCCAAGTAAAATTAGCATGACATGCTTTTAGTGTATAATAAATTTACCCAAAAACATATTCATCGTTGTAATTTTCTCTTGCAACAATTTTATAATAAATAATAATTAAATTATCAACAAAGATCATTATTATCGTCTACATTAGGCTGAGCGATATGTGGTAGCGCCTCTCCACCTCAGCAAATAACACCCAATAGAGTTCCCTTTCCATTGCTTGGGCGCCATTGAACACTCGCCAACCCCTTCACAAGAAACAACGGAGAGAAGATGGTGGGCCCCAATAGAATGATAACCAATCAAGTTATTTTATTTTTATTTATTTATTATTATTATTTTCATAAGGGGCTTTATTCCATTGCACAAGAGGCAATGGAGCCCCATATCTACGTGGAGGGACATGGTACAATAGAGCCCCTCCATTTCATACCATATGCTCTATTAGGAATTAGTTCAATACATATCAAAACGAAATAATCAACCCCATAAAATAACGGTAGTACTAGTCTTCGACCACTAAAAACTTAATACACCGAACGCTATGGAATCTAAACGTATAAATGGTGTCATGGCGCCGCCAACCAAAGAACAAGCCTAAAATCTCATTAATAATTTACAATTGTCATGATAAAAGCACGTCGATAACTCAAGTTGATTCAACGAATATAAAGTAACTCACCCGTTGACCTACTAGAATAAATGTACATGGTTGTTTTTTACTTTGATAGTTTGATACTGTATTATTTGAATCTTGTATAAATTTCGATGATTAAATAAGTTATTATTGTTACAACTTACAACAACAATACACCATCTATTCAGACTTCTCAATCTCTCTGAATCTCCTATCCCAATCCTGTGTGTCATAGTCTTGCTCAAATATGTCTCTTTCCGTGGTGTACACAATCCGATCCTGCCCGATCACAGTCCTCTGAGACATGTCCCGAGCATTAAGAATCTGTACTCGTTACCAAAACAATACTGTTAACAATAATAATATAAATCTTGAATAACTGTATGCGTAAAACTGTCATCTCTATACATGATAAATAAATACATCAATGAAGATCATCCAATAAGACAACCATCAATTCTCTAAAAAAATGAACTGATTATGGAGATTTTAGTCAAAGTAGTCAACATAATAAATAAATGCTGCATTCGTACCTTCCGTCTGAGGGTGACATCTGGCAGTTCAAGAGCTCGTGCTCGTTGCTCTCTAGCTCGGTTCCTTTTTTCTATTTGCGCATTTGTTCTTTGAGTAATAAACCATCGGACCAAAGGAATAGCAAAAAAGGAGGCAGCATAGATCTGTGAAAATGGTTGTGTTAGTTTAAATATAAGTTGAAGAATATATAGGAGTTTGTATATACTTTCATTATTCTACAGGCTGACTTTAAAACTTATACCCATTTATCGGGCTGATAATAATAAAATATGACACGTATTAACCATATGAATGTACCTGTAGAAGAGGAAATATTTCAGATACAAATGAAATGAATCCACTTGGTGAGACCGTCATATTCCTTCAAATACAATAGTAGAAAAGAATTTAGAGAAATGAAGTGGAATAATTATGGATTGAAATGATAGGATCTGAATAATAGATTATAACAAACGTACTTCAACATGGTACCAAGAACAATCACCCCAAAGAGATTAAGCGCGCCCAACCCACCAACCATTGCCTTCTCTGCGTTGCTATTTTTACTGCATCATGAGAATCAATACATGTAAAGATGCTGGATACAAACAATATATGTAATTTATTTATTATAAATGAGTTGATTCGAGTTATTTTTTACTTTCATGGGTCTAACGGGTAAAATAAAAAAAATTAGTTTAGAAGGAAATGGGTCAAAAGTCGCCCAAAGTTTATCTTAATAAGGATTCTAAACGAACCGAACGCTCAGTGAACCGTTCGGTGGGAAGTTCGTTTATCTTCATTTATTCAATAAATGAATGCACACGAACATAATTTTTTGTTCAATTTAGTTAAGCAAACGAACATGAACACATGTCTCATTCGTTCATTTATGTACGTGAACATTCGTTTAAGTTTGGTCATTTATGTTCGTTAATTTTCTTGTTTGTTTATGCTCGTTAATATATTCATTTAGGATTGTTAGGCCTACTAAAATTTAGTGTAGTTTATAAAATTAAAATTATTGATAGTTAATTCCTTAATCCATGTGGGTCAAAAGTAGAGGGTTCATTATGTAATTAGTTTAAAGGTTAGTTTATGTTATAATTAGATTAGTTAGTAAAGTGTGAGGACCGGAAGCGACAAAAATGGAACTTTATAACCTACATCAGAAGAGATGCGACCTCTCCTGGAGACGCACCGCTTCACAAAGGGCGGCAACACCACAACAACTTCAAACATCACGTCGCTTCATCAAAAGACACAACGGTTCAGACGCACCTCTTCGATTAGTATACATAGGGTTAGGATTTCTATTGTAAAGATATACTCATACATTTACAATCATTGTTCATTAAGAAATCAAAGGTACTAGTTTGTTTATTATTGTTCTTTATCATTGTGTTCATCATCAAGAAGATCTGGGCAACAGTGGTATCAGAGCCAAAGGCTCGAATCGCAGACACGTTCTCAATTAGCGGAACTTGATGTTCTAATCGAAGGTACGTTCTCAATTAGCGAAAATTGAAATTCGAATCAGTGTTCTCAATTAGCAGAAATTGAAATCTGAATCCGGTCAGTTCCGAAGTTCGAAATCAGAAACGAAACTGGAAAAGAAATCAAAATTTGTTTGGGTGTGGTGCATCACAAAGATGGCGTGAACAGGAGTTCGTTTTTGAAAATCAATTGCAATCCAAGTTTGACGTTTTCAAAAGGGATAAGGAAAATTACATTATTTGATTATTAAATTGTTTACTCACAATTGGAAGGGTTGTTGATTGGTATCTCTGTACGAAACCAAAAGAAATAAAGCCAAGGGTTGGCTGGTAAAAGTTCTACAATCACAAAATAATAACCAAGTGGGTTATTCAATTATGTTGGTGGTCACCGATTATAAGAAATACCACCAGATTTGAGTGGTGTTTTTTGGTACATCATTAAAACAAGGAAGTTTGCATTACAAGATCAAAAGAGGACAGAATCACGCGGAGTCGGTTCGCGAAAAATATAATAAGGAAAAATTGTTGAGCAAGAAATTATGGCGGATTCAGGAGGAGGCTCTCCGTCAAATGCGGTAGTAATTAAAGAGAGTAGTTCGTTCTCCCAGTTTCAGTGTCCTATCTTAAAGTCTACAAACTATACGGTATGGGCAATCCGTATCAAAACCATACTTAGGGCAAACGGATTATGGGAAATGATGGAACCAAAGGAAAATACGCAAGCGGATGAAAAGAAGGATATGACGGCAACCGCTTACTTATATCAAGCACTACCGGAAGATATGATAATACAAGTTGCAAGTTGCAAGAGTGCAAAAGAAATTTGGGATGCATTAAAGGCAAGACACGTCGGTGCAGATCGAGTGCAGAAGGCACGTCTTCAAACACTCAAAACAGAGTTTGAGATGTTAAAAATGAAGGAGGAAGACACTATCGATTCGTTCACTGCAAGACTAAATAGTATTGTCACGAGGGCAAGTAGTCTTGGATCAACTTTTGATCAACCGACTTTAGTACGGAAACTTCTAAGTTCTGTACCAAGAAGGTTCGTTCAAATTGTTGCAACCATTGAACAATTCGCCGATCTAGAAACGACGCTAGACGAAACAATCGGAAGATTGAAAGCCTACGAAGAAAGGACCAATCTGGTGGATGAAAACCTGGTAGACAATCAAGAGAAACTTATGTTTACACGACGTGACAAAGAACTATGGTCGTGGAAGGCGTTTTGGAAACCATGGACAAGGAAGGTTCAATTCATCACAAGGCAAGTGGCGTGATGAAAAGTTTAGACAAGAAGAAAGAGGCGGAAGTATCTCGCGTGATGATTCCAAGAACAAGGACGAAGGTTATGATAGGAGGAATAGAAACCCTAGAGATCAAAATCGCTTCAAGAAAGATATGAGAGAAGTGGAGTGTTACAATTGCCATGAGTTTGGACATTATGCCTCTTAGTGCCCGAAAGCAAAACAAGCACAAGAGGAATCACACTTGTTAGAAGAGGACGAGGAACCAACACTCTTGATGGCAATTACAAAAGCAGAAAGTTCAGAAATAGAAAGTGATATGAAAAGAGAATTAGAATCTTGGAAGTTTGATATGATCCAGGATTTTGAAATAAAGAAACAAGAGTTCGAGACTGAGATGAAAAACAAAGAAATACAGTTTGAAAGGCAAATGCATGAAAGGGAAACGTCATTTGCAGAAAAGATGAGCATAAAAATTGAAAAGTTGAAGTCAGAAAGCATACAGTTAGAGACAAACAAGAGATGCAAGGGATGCGAAGAGATATCATCCAAGAACGGATTATCACCAGAAAACAACATTGTCAAAGATGACAAATCAAATTACAAGAACAGGAAACTAAAGGATATTATTGTTGAATGTATTTCGATGATTATTATTGAATATCAAGACCCTTTAAATAGGGTGAAATACAACCATGAAAATAGGAAAAAGATATACACAGAGAATACAAAGATTATCTCTAAAAATAACCAACTAAAATCTATTCCTAAAATACAATTATATTCGGCTGGCTAAGACACCCCCTCAGTTTGAGCGGGCGGAGGACAGACGCTCAAGCTGGACCGAAATGATTGGAATAGTTCACGAGATAATCCCTTTGTAAAGATATCCGCATATTGCATAGATGAGGGGACATGAAGAACTTTAATGTGCCCAAGACGAACCTTCTCCCAGACAAAGTGTATGTCAATCTCGATGTGCTTTGTCCGTTGATGTTGAACCGGATTATTGGACAAATACACCGCAGAAACGTTGTCACAAAAAACAACAGATGCTCGAGTCAATGGTGTGTGAAGTTCAAGGAGCAGGTTTCGTATCCAAGTTGTTTCGGCAACTGCATTTGCAACACCCCTATACTCAGCCTCTGCACTAGACCTCGAGACCGTAGGCTGACGTTTAGCAGACCATGATATAAGATTATCACCGAGAAAAACACAATAACCTGATGTGGAGCGTCTCGAATCCGGGCAACCACCCCAATCAGCGTCAGAATAAGCAACCAAGTCATGAGAAGCCGAACGCACAAGCCGTATACCATAATCAATCGTACCTTGTAAATAGCGTATGATGCGCTTCATAAATGCAAAGTGAGGATCCCGAGGCTCATGCATGAAGAGACACACCTGTTGAACCGCATAAGACAAATCTGGACGAGTAAAAGTCAAATATTGTAGAGCACCAGCCAAACTCCTGTATAAAATCGGATCCGAGAACAAAGAGCCATCTGTAGCACTCAATTTGGAAGACAGATCAACCGGTGTCGAGCATGGTTTGCAAGCTGACATTGATGCACGGGCAATTATATCTTTGGCGTATTGGGCTTGAGACAAGAAAATACCGTTCTTCTGCTGAGTGACGTTTATTCCCAAAAAATGATGCAAATGGCCTAAGTCAGTCATGGCAAATTCCCTGGAAAGCGTGCTAATAATGTCGTTTAAGAGACGATCATTAGAAGCAGTTAGAACAATATCATCCACATACAGCAATAAATATGCAATGTTAGACGAGTCCTGATGATAAACAAATAACGACTGATCACAAGCACTGCTACGAAACCCTTTGGAGGTAATAAAGTTAGCAAAACGAGTGTACCAAGCTCTCGGAGCCTGTTTAAGCCCATATAATGATTTCTTCAAACGACAAACGTGGTTTGGAAGCCGTTGGTCATAAAAACCCGGTGGTTGATGCATAAACACAGTCTCATGTAGATCCCCATGAAGAAAAGCATTCTTGACATCCAGTTGATGAATGTGCCAACCACGAGACACAGCAAGAGACAAAACTGTGCGAATAGTAGCCGGTTTGACCACAGGACTAAACGTTTCATCACAATCCACACCAACCGTTTGAGAATTACCATTAACCACCAACCTAGCCTTATAGCGTTCCAAAGAACCGTCCGATTTAAATTTATGTCGAAATAACCACATACAACGGATCACGGGACGGTCATGTGGTCGAGGAACAAGTTCCCATGTGTCATTATCCTGTAATGCCGTATAGTCGGTTTGCATTGCATGTAACCAATTTGGATCAGTTAGGGCTTTGGCATACGAAGTAGGTACCGGTGAGAGAGAGATAGTGTTATGGATGGTCGAAGAGTTGGTCCGAGATTTGGATCGGGTTGTCATAGGATGTCGGTTAGGGACAGTAGTGGGAGGTTGAGTGGGCTGGGTTGCGGCCGTATGTGGAGGTTGTGAGGTCTGGGCTTGGGTCGGCGGTGTAGGAGCAGGAGTGTTTACTGGGCCGCTAGATGGGTTGGTTGAGGTTGGACGAGGACGACGCGAATAAGTGAACTGGTATGGGGCCGGAACTGTGGTGGGTGCAGGAGTATTAACGGGCCTGTAGAAAGTAAAGCCGGGTGGTGTGATGGACTCGTCCAAAAAATTATAAGAAGTGGGATGATTTGGAAGTGTATATGGGAACACATGCTCATCAAAAGTCACATGACGAGAGATGTGTACTCTGCCGGTGGTAGGGTCCAAGCACCGATATCCGCGAAAATCAGGTGGATACCCGAGAAAAATGCACCGCATGGACCGATGGTGAAGTTTATGAGGCTGTGTTGCGGAGGTATTCGGGTAACAGGCACAACCGAACACACGTAAATGTTCATAATCAGGATGACGAAGGTAAAGGGCAAAGGTAGGTGTGTAAAAGTTTAGTCGTTTGGTTGGTAAGATATTGTGAAGATAAGTGGCAGTGTGTAGGGCTTCAACCCAAAAAGAAGGCGGAAGATTTGCATGAATTAAGAGGGCCCGAATAATGTCATTCAGGCGGCGAATCATCCGTTCAGCCCTTCCATTTTGGGATGAGGTTTTTGGGCAAGAGAAACGAAACAGCAAGCCATGTTGTCGGGCAAAAGTTTTAAAAGCTAAGTTGTCGAATTCACCCCCTAAGTCGCATTGAAAGGTTTTTATTTTGCGGTGAAATTGGGTCATTATTAACTAATGAAATTTTGCAAAAGTTGGAAAGGTTTCGGACTTGTATTTTAGGGGGTAAACCCACACGAAGTGTGAGAAATTATCAATTAGCACCATATAATACTTATACCCGGTTTTACTCGTGACTGGCGAAGTCCATAAGTCGCAATGAATGATATCAAAAGGAGCAAAAGTAAACGTATTGGACGAATAAAATGGCAATCTTTTACTATTTGAAATTTGACAAGAATTGCAAAGGTTGTGACTTTTGTCCTTATTACATTGAAAATGAAAATCGCGACTTAAAATATCTAGAACTTGAGCCCCGGGATGTCCTAAACGATCATGCCAAGGAAGGTGATGGGAAGCAATAAAAGTGGCTTGAGGCGGCAGTTGAGGTGGCGTGAACGTGTAAAGAGTCCCGGTACTGTTGTGACGAGATAGTGTCTTCTTAGTTTTGAGGTCCTTCAAAGAAAAACCAAACGGGTCAAATTCGACAGAAACTTGATTATCACGAGTAAAACGTCTAACGGAAATAAGGTTTTTAATTATTTGTGGGCTGTAAAGGACATGTGGGAGGATATAGGTGCGGTTTGGTAAATGGTGAAAACCCGTTCCTGATCCTTTAATCGGTAAAGACATGCCATTACCCACCAAGATATTACGACAAACAGTATTAGAGTCAGGGATTACGATTTTACCTGGTTCCTTTGTGACGTGAGACTCGGCTCCTGTATCAAAAACATCTGAAGTCCACGCAGTGTTAGAATTAACCTGCATGTTTGCCATGGCAGCACTCAAATCAGATGGACAAAGAGGATTATACGTCGGCTGGGTGAAACCGGGTGGAGCGTATTGAGGCGGAGAGAAGCCGGTGTACTGCACTTGAGGAGTGGACTGCTGATCAGATTGTTTATTAGGGTTCCATTGCTGCTGAGTCGGGTACGGGCATGGAGGAGGTGTCCACCAGGCCCAATTTGGGAAGCAATTCGGCTGTCCCTGATATGCGGTCCATGGGTACTGCTGCTGAGACCGTCCTCTGCCTCTGCCACGACGATTGGAAGCGCCACCGCGTCCCCTGCTGCCCCGTCTATTTGTGGAGGAATAAGAACCCTCTGATTGGTGGTTCGAATTTGCAGAAGCGGCTGGAGATGATGGCGGCGCTGCAGCAGCCGCAAGTACAGTGTTGTGGGAGCCCTTTTGAGCCTCAATCCGTATGACTTCATCATTAAGCATCGCTATCGCCTGGTCCCAATCGACACCCTGCTGATTAATTAAAGATGCAGTGGTGTTGTATTCTGCCGGAAGACCCCGAACAAGCTGAAGAACAAGTCTTGATTCAGAAACGGTCTGATCAACATCAGCCAATTGACTTGCTAAATCGGAGAGTTGTTGGCAATAATCATCAACCGAAGAGCAAGCAGTTAACGTAAGATTGCAAAACTTTGTCTCAAGCGCCGCGGCGCGAGCCTTTTTATTGCTCAAGAAAATCTTTTCGAGCTTTATCCAAGCCGCTCGAGCAACCGTGGTATCCATAAAGCGCTTCAGAAGATCATCCGAAACGGTGCTATAGATCCATTGAAGGACCAATGCATCGAGTTCTTTCCATTGTTCGTATTCGGGTGAAGTTTTGTCTGGTGGAGCAGAATCGTCGATGTGATTAGATACCTTATATGCAACAGCATGAAGGCGAAAAAGTTTGACCCATGCTGAATATGTGACCTTTGATCCGTCCAAAGTCCGAATCTTGGATTGAATATTCGTTACAGAATAAGCAGGATGAAGAGAAACAGGTTTGGTCGATGATTCAGGTTCACTTCCTTTCATCATGGTGACGAGGCCGGACGTATCCGGTTAGGTTTTGGGATCGGAAAAAAAGAAGAAAGAAGAGGAAGGATATCAGAACCGGTTATGGCTCTGATACCATAAAGGATATTATTGTTGAATGTATTTCGATGATTATTATTGAATATCAAGACCCTTTAAATAGGGTGAAATACAACCATGAAAATAGGAAAAAGATATACACAGAGAATACAAAGATTATCTCTAAAAATAACTAACTAAAATCTATTCCTAAAATACAATTATATTCGGCTGGCTAAGAGAAACATGAAGTAGTTCGTGATATAACATCTAAAGACGAACCTAACAAAGACATAGAAGATGAAACGCATGTTAAAGATGGTGATATTAAAACGTGTGAAGACATCAAAGAATTTGCTCATGTTCAAAACAAAGTTCGTGTTGCAATTGTTGGAGAATCAGATCAAGAAGTCAAGCAAGTGACCGGTAGAAAACCGAAGTTTAAAGACAAGGATCTTCTACAACAAGTTCGTGATAAAGATGGAGAAGCACATGATGGCAATCAAGACATGGAGAAAGACCAAGGTGCAAGAAAAGAAGTTCAAGTGGAAGATGAAGACTTCATTCTCTTGAAGAATGAAGATGCTAAAGCATGAAGATGTTGAAGGCATGGATTAAGAAATTAGGGGGGAATATTGATAATTAATTCCTTAATCCATGTGGGTCAAAAGTAGAGGGTTCATTATGTAATTAGTTTAAAGGTTAGTTTATGTTATAATTAGATTAGTTAGTAAAGTGTGAGGACTGGAAGCGACAAAAATGGAACTTTATAACCTACATCAGAAGAGATGCGACCTCTCCTGGAGACGCACCGCTTCACAAAGAGCGGCAACACCACAACAACTTCAAACATCACGTCGCTTCATCAAAAGACACAACGGTTCAAACGCACCTCTTCGATTAGTATAAATAGGGTTAGGATTTCTATTGTAAAGATATACTCATACATTTACAATCATTGTTCATTCAGAAATCAAAGGTACTAGTTTGTTTATTATTGTTCTTTATCATTGTGTTCATCATCAAGAAGATCTGGGCAACAAAAATATCACCCATTACAATTTAGTCTAGTTTTTATTATTTTTTAGGCTCAATACATTGTTATTCATATTTACTTGTAATTGGTGTTAGCTCGTTATTTTGTTCGTTTACGTTCACGAACTCTTTGTTTATACTATTAACGAACAAACATAAACGAACATGAACACATTGATTTTCTAATAAACAAACAGTCGAGCACGAACAAGAAAACCCTATTTGTTTAATTGTTCTTGTTCGATCATTTGTTTGGTAAATGTGAAACGAACGAACGAACTAGTTCGTGTTCGTTCGGTTAGTTTACAAGGCTAATTTTAGTGCAAAATAATCCTCTAAATCAATTTATTCAAAAAAAATTAAACCTTCACCTGTTAATTGTTAACGCATAAGACCACCTAAATTATATTATCCCATTTGACATGTAACCCAAACAGCAAACAGTTCATCTTGCCATATGTACAATATATCAAAGGAATTACGAAAGTGACGAGACCTGAAATCCCATTTGTTTTCCTTGAAGAATTTATCAACTCCTCCGACCCATTCACTAAATTTTCTCCCCACATATTCCTTCCTACCACTTCTTTGTGAAGCAGCTGTACGTTGAAGTGATGGAAAACGATACAAGATGTTCCCCTGAGTACAGAAACAAGATATAGACTATAACAACTTTCATACGCGCACATAAAATAATCAACTGTCTACTAACATACCTCTTCATCGACTTCTGGTTGTCCATCGAAACGAAGAAGAACAGGCAATATGTATGAGTCATCATCCTGTAGCAAAAGACAATCAAACTGCTTTATATAGAATATTATAATATGCTGCAAAATTTTTAATTCTTATGTGTTCCTCCGACATTATGATTAAGCTGCTTTTTATATTTATATAACCCTAAAACAAATGGTCGGTGGCTTTTTGCGACCGACCCATTCTACCCTAAACTTTTGTATAGTGTCAAAAGTAACCCTTTAATTTTGTAAATGTCACTTTGACCCCCTCAACTTTCTAAAGTTTCGAGTTTACCCTAAAACTAATTTCTTCAGTTTTTATTTTTATGTACGTGTCGGTATAAATAGTATAAATTCGAGTTTTTCTACGCTTTAACCTAATTTTTGTTTGGAAACGAGATGGGTCGATTATAAAATGTTTTATTTTTATGTACGTTTTGAGTTGGACTACGTTTTGACGTAAATTTTGTTTGGAAACAAATCGAGGAAAATATAGTACGATGTACGTTTTCACTCGATGGTATAAATTTGAGTTACTATACATTTCGACATAAATTTAGTTTGAAAACGAGTAGGGCTGATTGTAGTATATACTTTAACAATATTCGCGTACGACGCCACCGCACGTGTTTATTTTATGTACTTTGAGTTGGTCTACGTTTCGACACAAGTTGGGTCAGATATGATACATTTTCATACAACGGTATGAACTCGGATCACTCTACGTTTCAATGGAAATTTAGTTCGGAAACGAGTCGGGTTGATTGTAGTCTATAATTTATCATGTCGCGTACGGCGCCGCCGCAACGCACGGCTGGTAAAAAACTACTTATTCCTAATTTCCTATATTGTAATAAAGGTCCTACCGTATTTTCTGCAGATTCTACATCAAGATATGGAGCAAGTTCCTCTGCTGTAACAACACCACCATTTGATGCAATGTACTGACCAATCTGCAATAGTAAGATGAAATATTATTAAGATTATCGGTGAAATGTTAAATCAAAATACAGATGCAAAACACAACCAAGACATATACATATAGCAAGATAATATTGAAAGTAACGGACCACTAAAATAGTGCCCAGTTATTACCAACTTCCACCTTTCTTCTTCAATACCTTCATTTGGATCTCCGTCACCAAACACAAATGAAAAAACCTACAAAAGATTGATAAATTGCACTAGTTCATCGTCCACATCAGCAAATAATTAACATAAATGAAATGCAAAAAGCAAAAGTATTAGCTTTTGCTTACAGATTCAATGAAATTCATTCCGTTATTATCATTTCGAACGCGACGCCTTCTATAGTAATACGGATCCCAATACCTAAACGAGACATTCAACATTACCGCCTTGAATAAAATGTTTATTTTTTTGTGAAAAGCAAGAAACGTTACCAAAACAAATCGGAAGGGCTAAGGTAAAAAGAGAATCCCGAATCAAAAGATCTTCCTCTGCGTCTTCCTCGATTATCTTCTTCACTGTTATTATCAGTAATGTTTTAACTACCTCAATAATGAAACCATTGATGATAAGAGCACATTGATCAAGTGCATAAAAAGAGAAAGAACCAATTACCTACTACTTGACAGAATAGCAATGATTGTTGTATAAACAATTACAATGGAAGCAATTAATGCTGTTCCAAAAGAAACCCTGATCAAGTATTCACCAGCAGACTGAAAAATCACATTTTGATTGAAATTGTAAGTTTTAGGAACCACGATGATCCCTAATTTATAACAATAAAAAGTACTCAGGATTTGGGATTAAAGCATTATATACCTTTGCTTTCTCAAGATAAGGTTCCGTTTTTATCCGAAGCGATTTGGCTGCAAGCTTCGAACGATAATTTTGCGGAAAAACATACAGAACATCACCTTCATCTGAAACCTGCAGGAAAAAATCTGATACGATTCCAACAGAGCCCAATAAACACAACTGGACCCCTAACTCAATTGCAGCCCATACCCCGTCAAGGGCCCAGTCAAAACCCAGTCAAGAAAGCAGTTAATGAGAATTAGGGCTGGTGGGTAAATGTGTAGCTGAAGTTTAGGAGCAGTTATCTCTATTTATGTTTATTAATATCTCTTGTTCTAGTTTTGGGAATTGTCAATGTTTATGTTTATGTTATCTAAATTGGGGTATCTATGCCTTTGTTCTTGGAGATTAACCCATCTCGAATCAGGTCTTCTATCTTATAATATTTAAGTTTCCAGCAGTTAAATCTATCAGTTACGTTTGTTAGATTTCTGGGTTCTATCATTTGGTTCCATTGCCGGGAAGTCGATGGCACTTACAACCCGGAATTCGGTTATCTCTGCCCAGTTATCAGCCATTGTGGCATGATTGGACGCCATCTTTGCAGCCATGAAGGATGATATTGCAGCAATCAAGACTCAAATGATCAGAGATGGCAGTTATTGTGAAAAATCAGATGAGGATCGGAAGAACAAGGTGGCGGAGAACAGTTTAATGGCCAACAAAAGAGATGAGATGGTCAACTCTGATAACAGGAAAGGTCACCACCAGATTTTGGAAATTAAAGTTGATAAACCTTATTTACCAGCCATACCTAAGCCATTGCAACCCACCCCTAAAATCCCCCCACGCATATCTGATTTTGATAAGCACATGCGATTCCTAACATGCAAACGGTTGGAGTCGGGAGGAGGGGAAAGGAATACCAACTGTGAACAACCACCTGTTATTGAAGGGGACACACATGCAACAACAACAACAACCATACCCAGTAAATCCCACAGATAGCAAAGCTACTTATAGGGTCTGGGGAGGGTGGGATGTAGACAGACCTTGCCTCTATCCCTAGGGATAGAGAGGCTGCTTCCAGAGAGACCCTCGGTTCCAAAACGAACAACATGCCAACACACCAAGTCAAACAATATAGAAATAGCATACAACATCATTTGGACATAATATAATGTAAATAGGAACCCACCAATACCAAGAAAGTGATCAGAGTGACACAATATAATGTAAATCATGTATAATAGCATACAACATCATTTGGACATAAACACCAGAAGGCAATTACCGGTAAAGTCAATTTAAGAATAAGAAAGACCTACACCCCTAAAAAACACCTAAAACCTTATTGCAATATCCTCTAGAAGTCCTTAACCCTAATCCTACGCCTCCACGAAGTCCTATCTTGGACCATGTCCTCAGAAAGATGCAACTCTAGTAAATCATGCCTAATCTGCTCATCCCAAGTCAGTTTGGGTCTGCCTCTTCCTCTCCTCCCCTCCACAGTAAGAGTTTCCACTACTCTAACTGGTGCCGTCGTTTGCCTCCGCTTCACATGCCCAAACCATCTCAATCTCCCCTCCTTAATCTTGTTTGATATACTAGTCACTCCTAATCTTTCCCTAAAAACCTCATTTAGCTTGTGATAAGGAGGAAATCGCTGAATCAAACGTGCTATCAAACGGTCATCTAGGTGGTGTTCAGATGCAAAAGAAAAGAAAATTGCAAGGTCTTCACAATCCATTTTAGCTTGTGGATGGGTCTATGAAGTGGGTCAGCCTACAATCGAATGGTTGATTGCTTGGCACAATAGTCAACAAATATCAGATTGTCGACTTGAGGACAAGTCTGTTTTCCGGCAGGTAGTATTGATACGATTCCAACAGAGCCCAATAAACACAACTGGACCCTTAACTCACTTGCAGCCCATACCCCGTCAAGGGCCCAGTCAAGAAAGCAGTTAATGAGAATTAGGGCTGGTGGGTAAATGCGTAGCTGAAGTTTAGGAGCAGTTATCTCTATTTATGTTTATTAATATCTCTTGTTCTAGTTTTGGGAATTGTCAATGTTTATGTTATCTAAATTGGGGTATCTATACCTTTGTTCTTGGAGATTAACCCATCTCGAATCGGGTCTTCTATCTTATAATATTTAAGTTTCCCGCAGTTAAATCTATCAGTTACGTTTGTTAGATTTCTGGGTTCTATCACAATCATGAAAAATGATTGCACTAAACATAAATGTACTTTACAATAACAGTCTCAATTTAAAAAAAAAAGCGTTTAGCATGTTCAAAGAATTAATTTAGTGACGTTATTTCAGTCTGTTTTCAAAGCGTACAAGGCACACGTCTAGGGGCCCAAGCGCAGCGCAGCTGGCATAAGCTAAAACATGTCTAAACCCCTTAAATATGGTATTTCCATAATACGTGAGTCATTTTAAAAAAGCCCTAAGGCCTACGTGCCTTTGACAACACAGAATTTAACGTTGTGTTCCCAAGTTTAATAAACGAAAGAAAAGAAGAGAAAGATAATTAAGGAGAGAAAAGAAAGGGAGTGGAAATGAAAGATTTAAGAGTAAATTACAAATTTTGTCCTTTATGTTTGTCTCAAATTTCAGGCGTTGTCCTTTACCTTTAAAATTGATGACTTTTGTACTTAATGTTTGAAAATGATGCACGTTATGTCCTTTAGGGCAAACCCAGTTAGAAATTTCTGTTAAATTATGTCATGTGCATTGCACACGAGAGTAGAATAGTCATTTCCCCTCCCATTTGTATCCCCCCTTTTAAAACCCTACAAATACCCCCAATTCATCTTCAACCCCAGTTCTTCTTCAACCCCAATTCTTCTCCCCAAACCCTAATTCCAAAATCACCCATCTGCAACAAAATTCTCAACCCAAAATTCTAAAAAGACCTTCTAATCGTTCTTTACACATTCCCCCATTACTTTTCCAGATCCTCACAAACCTGCTCATCACTCCATTACCTTCATATTTAGACCTCTGCAACAAAATCTAGATTCGCATTCATTCTACCCATTTTCACATTCAAAGCTTCGATTCACTTTCCTAATGGTGACGGTATGATAACAATCATTGAGCTCAGATTTAATCTCGGCGCACTCGGTCAATCACTGAACTCCGATCTATACTCGACGCACTCGGTTCTGTCTTGCTGGAGAACGAGTTGAAGGTTGTAATGGTGGAGACAGATGGAGCTTAGATCTACACTCGACACACTCGGTTAAGGAGTTTATTGAATTTCAGATCTAACCATATGTGGTGGCGGGGGAGTTCATATTCGGACAACAAAGAAATTGAAGATGAGGTGGGTTTCAGTGGTGGGTTTCAATGGCGACGAAGGTTGGGCTTTAAGTGGCGGGGGTTGTCCGATGATAGTTGGGTTTTTACAGCATCGAATACCTCCGCCGGATGTCTCGCAATGCTTCCCGGACCTCTACGCTCACTCACTCGCCTCCAATGCTTCCCGGACCTCCGCTCTTCAATTAAATATTCGTTCTTCTAGAAAGAATTGTTAGGTTGTTAATTGCATGTTGATGTTTTTTGATTTGGTGAATATGATTGCTTTGTAATTGCCCTTTTTCGTGTGGAATGATATGGTTTTATTTTCCTAAAAAAAATGATTGTGTAATTGAGGATTTGTTGTTGCTAGTTTTGAAGTTTGAGTGGGTATTGTTTGATTAAGTTTGAGGGTGGTGGTTGTTGCCAGTGATGCTGATGTTCAGATTGGAGGAGGGTGGTGGTTGTTGGTGCTTTGATTTATTTGTAAAAATATTTCTAAATAAATGGCTAAAAAGACTATATTACCCTTATGTTATCTAATTTAACAGAAAATTTTAACTGAGTTAGTGTCAAAGGACATAACTTGTAACATTTTAAAACACTAAGTACAAAACTCATCATTTTTAAAGGCAAAGGACAACGGCTGAAATTTAGTATAAAGATAAAGGACAAAACTTGTAATTTACTCAAGATTTAAATAACTACCATGTTCCCGAGTTCGAAGGAAATGAAAAGAAAAGAAGAGTAAAGATTTTATGTATTAAAAACCATTTCCTTCCAAGTCTCTCCAAATTGGAAGGATATGGAATGAAGAAAATAAACATAAACTTTCCTTTCATTTCTCTTCATTTCCCTCCTTACAAAAAAAAAACGCTTCAAACAAGATTTTTCTTGACATCCTTCCAAATCCCTTCTTTTCCTTCGTTAAATGAAACTTGGGAAAACAACGTAAGTATCAAGAACAAAGAATAGGGCACATTTGAAACTCTAAACTGAGCATAGAGCAACTAGAGCTACCTCTATCTTATAAACATCTAGACAAGTTTTATCTCCTAATCTAACACATGAATTAAGCATATTCAATTCAAACCTCAAACCAATCTAACACATGTAGAGGGGAGGAGGAGTAGAGGTAGGCCAAATCTAACGTGGGAGGAGCCGATTAGGCAGGATTTGCTAGAATTGCACCTCTCTGAGGACATGGTCTAGGATAGGAGTTCGTGGAGACGTAGGATTAAGGTTAAGGACTTTTAGGAGAATAGTATGGTTTAGCGTTGAACTCATTATTTAGGAGCTTAGGATGTTGGTTTTGGGAGCTTAGAATGTTAGTCTTTCCTTAGGAGCTGATGCGGGTCCAAGTGTGGAGGAGCGAGCCATCTTGTATTTGGAGGCCCAAGATCGTGTGACAAAAGGGGCTTCACTAAAATGGCTCTAACTTGGGCTACGGGGGTCCGTTTTGGGCGTGCGACCAGGCGAAATGATCTTGAGAACGAGTTCCACCTTGCTGCAAACCACCTACGGGTCATCGTCCGGGCCTAAAAACGTTTATTTCTATCAGTTATTTGTCTTTTTATGTCTTTTTCGGTGTTTGGGCATTTTGTCTTTGGGCTTGTGTTTGGCCCACGGCCTTTTTGTGGCCCATTTCGAATTTCTGTCATTATTTATATGTTTCTCTTGTAAGTTGGATGGTCAGACATCAATTTTGAATTTACTCAATTTTCACTTCAAATTTTTGTGCCCTTTGGGTTGAATTTTGGGGGTTTGGGGAAGATCATCACGGGTATTCGCAGAATCAACGTGATTTGTTCTTCGTTATCATAACACACGCTACATCAATCTTTCCTTTTTGTTTTAGGAGCTTAGAATGTTAGTCTTTCCTTAGGAGCTTAGCGTGTCGATATGTTTTGGTAGCCTTTGCGTGTTATTGCTTGTTTGTGTGTTTTTATTTGTTTTTTGTCCCTGTTATTTTCTTTCACTAATTGCTTGCTAAGAGTATCTTTAGTGCACTATGTTTTATGTTGTTTTGTTTGAGTAGCTGTGCGCCTATGTACGTTTATGTGACTTTGGAGCTAGGGGCAGTCTCTTTATCCTTTGGGATAGACTTGCCTGCATCTCACCCTAACGATAGCTTTGCTATGTGTGGGATTTACCGGGTACGGTTGTCGTTAAAATTCAAACCCGAACTCTCAAATCAATGATCACTGAACCCAAATCCAAAGGACACACATCTCAAAACACATTTACACAAATATCAAAACATCTATACCTCCAAGAAGCCATTAGTGTCAGCAGCAAGTGCCTGCAGCGCCCTTTGAGCTTCAGTCAACTTAATCCCAGCCTTACTTGCCACGTCACCAACCGTCACTCTCCTCCCACACTTATCCACAGCCTCCATCGTCCGCTTCCTCACCTCCGCCGGTAACTTATCGCTCTCGATTATTCTCCCCGGTCTAACCCTAGCCGTCGCTTCCACCGGTGGCGTATCAAATTTAGCCCTAATTTCCACCACAAAGCTTCTACTTCTATTTCTACTACTGGTGCTACCATTTGGTGTTCCTAATTTGGTATAAGTGTTGTGGAGAAGGTGATTAACGGAGTATTTGAAGGTTTTTGAGTGGAATTTGGGGGTGATTGTGAAGCATGTGGAGATTGAGGCCATTGATTTGATTGATTGGATGATGATTGTTATGAATTCTTCATGGAATTTGGGGGTTTGAGTGTGTGTAGTTTGAAATGTTTTTGGTTGGCTGGAGAGTGGTGAAGAAGGATGAAGATTCAATGAGTTTGCAGATAGGATTGCTTTGGAGCAGTCAGATTGTGTGGTGAATTTACTGTTTTGCCCTTTGAAACTAGTTCAGATACACACGTGTATGAATACATTACAACTAGTTGGATGCCCCGCCCGCGTTGCGGGACGTTAAGCCGAATATTTCTTAGTTTCATAACATGTACGTATGTATTTTAGTGACTTGTGCATATTACTCATAACACGATCTCAAAAAAATTAAATCGAGTCAACCAATTAAACCAAAACACTGCCATAGTTTTGCTAAAAAAAAGATAGCAAGCCTGAGCTAGGGGCAAAATAGCAAATTGTTAGAAAAAATGAGCGAGTGTTAGACACCTGGTTGACAAAAAGGTTAGATTGAGTCAACCAAGTAAAATAAAAACTACTATAGTTTTGGGGGAAAAAAACCTAAAACGATGGCAAGACTACAGATTTTAACTGGGGGCAAAATCAGAAATTTTAAAAGAGGGCAAAATCAAAATTTTGTTTTGAACCGGGGCAAAATCATAGTTTTGAACGAATGGCAAAATCGTAAATTTTAGCTGGGGACAAAAGCATAATTTTATTTTGAATTGAGGGCAAAAGCGTAATTTTAAACTCAGGACGAAATCATAATTTTTGAAAAGGGGGCAAAATCATATTTTTCAACTGACAGCCAAATCGTAATTTTTAGCTAGGGAAAAAACTAAAAAGACGGAAATACTACAAATTTTAGCTGGGGAAAAATTGTCATTTGTTAAATGAGAGCAAACTCATAATTTTAAACCGATGGCAAATTTGTAATTTTAAGCTGAGCGTAAAAGCATAAGTTTATTTTGAACCGGAGCAAAAACGTATTAAAAATGAAAAAGAAAAAGAAAAGAAAAGTTGGGGCAGCCGCCCATTTCCCACCAATATGGTGGCAGAACTATTGGCCTCATGTAATTTGTATA
This sequence comes from Helianthus tuberosus, assembly GCA_030545235.1. NCBI lineage: Eukaryota > Viridiplantae > Streptophyta > Magnoliopsida > Asterales > Asteraceae > Helianthus > Helianthus tuberosus. The sequence continues at coordinate 137,140,045 of CM060355.1, read as the reverse complement.
TGTAAGTAAATGTCTACAGTTTAATTTTAATTCAATTAATCTTTTTTTTAACGGCAAATTTGGATCACTGACGGACCACTGGAGTATCATCGTGCCACCAGCAGAACCACCCGATCATATCCATCCCCACTAGGCAATAATGCCCATACACCAATTCAGGAGGAAACCCAATAAATCTGGAAAAACCCCATTTGTGGGAATCGAACCCATGACCTAATGGTCATAAGCCTTATCACACCCCCAAGATACCACTAGGCTATAATGTCATGGGTAATTCAGTTAATCTTTTAGTGGTGTCTTGCGAGTGAGATAAGACTTTGAGATCAATAGGTTCTGGGTTCGATTTTAATAAGGGTTTTTTTTTTTCTATATTTATTGGATTTCCTCCTGAATTAGTGTCCATCAGTTATCCAAATTTATCGTTTAAAAAAAATTGATTGATTTGAAATATTGACTTTTAACTTTTGTTCATAATGCATTAGTGAATTCTAAAACATGTCTAAAACTAGAGTAAACTGCAATTTTACCCCCTGGGGTTTAGGGTGATTGGCATCCTTACCCCCTAACGAAATAATTGCAATTTTACCCCCCAACATTTGCTATTATGTCGCAACCTTACCCCCCCCGCTTCAAATTTGTTGACTGATCTGTTGACTATAACTTGAAATGACTGAAATGCCCTTTCATATTACTCCTTGTGTTTTGTTCACTCTGTGATATTACCCCCTGCCACCACTGCCACCGCCATTCACCACCACAACCACCACTGCCACCTCCAGCCACCATAAAACTTAAAAATTAATGTATCTACAAATCTGCCTTAATGCAATCAGATCCAAACCCAGTTCAAATCGAAGTAAATGAGCACATATTCAACAACAAAAAACTTGATTCACCCCTGAAAACTTGATTCACCCCTAAAGAGTAGAAACGGTGCACGCGACCACAATACCACTGAGATATTCAACCATTTATATAGCTCTTCTATCTCTATAATCTATATATGCAACCATCATCTCTCACAAATCACAATATTCATAAACCACACCACAAGTTTCATCGAAACCCAAATTCATAATACTATGGAAGATCACATGAATGACACAGTAGATACAATTTCTCTCTCTGACATTCAATTCGAAGACGATAACATCAATTCATCATCATCATCATCTCCGTCTTCGTTTGATCAAGATTTCTTAGGGTTCTTTAGTGAAAAACCGAGTCCTAATCCTTCACCTGAAAACATTATATTCTGTGGAAATGGCATGTGTTTATGTTTGGTTTTGGGTCAGGAAAGTTCCCAAGTACAATGGATATGAGTGACATCAAGGGCAGGCAACTCCGGCGGCAGAGTACAGCGACGGTTGATGACGACAAGGAGGAGAGTGGTGGCCGGATGTAACACCTCGAAAATTTATGATCAATGAAATAACGACACGTGTCATGTAAGACAAAAGTGTTATAAATCCGGATCTAGTTAAAGATGTATGACAGGATTTAAAAGTGTCGACATGTAAATTAATACCTCTGAACGACCTCATTATGAATCCCAAGACCCTAACATATATTATAAACATCTGATATACTCAAATCCGGTAAATGCTAGCAATAATTGATTCATATTTGCAAGAGTGGAATCCTATGAGGATATGCACGATAAACCTTCATTTATGGTTTTTCGTTAAAGTCCAAGACAACATTTCATAATGGTAGGGTGGACATAACTATTCAAGCATGATATAAAGGCCCCATACTGATAATTCAAGCCCCAAAATCGTATTACCTAAGTTGCCCTTTCAAGGCTCGAAAAGTTAAAAATTTTTGCCCCTGATAAAGGTCTTACGGACCGTAAAGGACCCCCTTACGGTCCGTAAGCCTTTGCCAGCGACAGTAAAATTGGCAGTTGGCTGTTTTGAGCTTGTAACCGACTTAGAAAGATATTTTCACTTCCATGGGTGACCCCTAATAGTTCCTAGGCACTAGGGACACTTGTGGATGATCCATGATCAGTTGTAGCATGATTTGTCATGATCACAAGCCATAAAATTCACTATAAAAGGCCCTCATGTTGCAACATTTTGATCATACCTTCCATCTGCATTTGTGGAGCTTCCTGGAGCATAAGATCAGTCCCCAAGCATCTCTAATAGTGCATTAGACCTTGGTAAGTACCCCTGACCTTCCTTAATTGAGTTTTACTTAGTTATTAGCTTAAAAGTCAAACCGTCGTAATTAACGTTTGACTTAGCGATTAATCATTTATGGTCCAGTGATTAGTCGAATTGAAGGTAGTTATAAGTTGGAAATTATGTGGGCATTAAACCCTTAAAAGGGCACCTTCTAATTCCTACTCTAACTAGGACTTTTGTCGGGTCAAAGTTGTTTATAAAAACTCAACAGAAGCTTAATTTTCGATTTGACGCATAATTAGCAATGCAGAAGGCGTGTAACCTATTTTACCACTCATATAACTTAGTAATAAATGTAAGAACATGCCTAAGCATGTTCGACCCGACAATTTTCTGTTTAGACTCGGTTCGGAACCGAAAGTCGCAAAACTTTGACTTTTGCTTTGACTACAGTTCTGACCCGATTTAGTACGATTTATAAATGCATTAGAGCTCCCTTAGGACCAGGTTACATGATAGTATAACCCTCTGTGGTTGGTTCATTGATTGACCAATTCGTTTACATGTTTCCGTTAATTGCTTAATGTTGACCATAATGCCCTTTTGACTTTAAAACGAGAATTTTGGAAATGTGAAAGGACAATAATCTTTATTACAAATTTATAAACATGTCCCTAAATTTTCACATCAGTTTGAGGTCTAGATTAGGAGTTATGCTCAATAGCGTAATTAGAACGTTTTTTTTTTTTTTGTAATTAAACGGCGTCATTAGCATAACGCCTATCTAAACCCAATTTTTAACACCAAACCTTTTACCCACTGATGTAATATAATATTTTGAGATTTTTGAAGATTTTTAATTATTTTTAACCTGCTCATAACCTAAGGTTATGGCCTTGATTCGGTAAATACCGATTATACCCTTTTTGTGTATAAAATGAGTTTTACATAATATTTTGACACCAATCCAATTGCTACTGATTTTATATAATAAATAAAGTATTTTGAACTTTATAACTTCTTCAGAAAAGTCAGATTTCCTGTATAACCCAGAAATCGCTTAAAACGACTTTTTACGCGTATTAAACACCTAGTATGGGTTTAAAACCATTTTCTCATATAAGACTTATCACCAACTGATATAATCTGATAAACTAAGTTATTTTACTGATTTAATCAGACCCGAATCTCAGGATTTCATATAATCTCTTTTATAATCTTTAAAATGACCAAAATACCCCTACGGGGCTTAAATTGAGATTAAAATCGTTTTGGGCATAATGGAAGATATTCTACGGATATCACAACCTATTTAAGGCATATTAACTTAGGAAACCTATAAATGACTCTCGTGGTTACCCGTTACGCTTTTTGCGCGTTCGGTTCGGTTTATGTAACTAGTTGCATAAATTAGCCGAAACGGGTCAAACCTTATCGTTTTTATCTCAAAATCCAGAATGTGTTTAGTTTACCCATATTATACAAGTCTTCAAACTTGTCGGGTCTAAACCACATTCTATTCCGGTCTTCGCTTAATCGTGCGTGTGAACCGTATCTTTCCTTAAAACTAACCGGTCTAAGTTTAGGCTTAATTAAAGACCCGTTAGGATTCTAATAGGTTATTATAAACCTTCGTTCCAGAATAGGAGACCAGGTAAAAGCTACACGCACTTGCTATTTGTGATTGATACTTGCAAAGGTAAATACTTTTAACTTATTTTCCCTATACGGGCTTGGGGTATGGTATATAAAATACCGCTTGGTCAGGCATTGAATCTTTAATCGAGTAGAGGTTAAATCATTGATATGCTCCGTTTTGAAATGTTTTGTTTGCTTAAAGCCTTTGGGGGGTTAATGACCATGTCCCGGATATCCTTGGCATCATCTTACGAGATGGCCACGACCTGAGCACGGGGTGTAGGCGTACACCCGTCGGTGCATAAATAAATTATGTGGTGTGTCTATTGATCTTTAACCTGGTCTACGGATCGGGCTACTGAACGCATAAGGAATATGTAATTATTTTACAAGATTATATTCAAATAATTATCCCAAGTTATAAAAAGTTTGTGCCACGTGCATTCAAATCAATTTTATTAAACCTTTTCTAAATGAGTCAGTTAATTGTATTTACCAGTGTAAACAGACGTATTTTCCCAAAAAGGTTAAGTGCAGGTACTACGCGAACTAGGCTGGCTTTCTCATAGCGTCCACAATAAGTCTCGCAAGCTTGGATGTCAAAACTGTTGAACAATGTTTCCATTTTATTTTTGATCCACCTGTGGATTATTTTCAACTGTTTGTGATATTTGATATTACAATTATATTCGGTTGAAATATATCTATCTTTTGCTTCCGCTGTGCATTTAAATATTGTGTTGTTTGACTGTAATGTTACCAACCACGTCACGACACTCCCCACCGGGCCCACCAGTAATACGTGGAAATATCGGGGTGTGACAGGTTGGTATCAGAGCCAACATTGAGTGAATTAAACACTAGCCTTTTGTGTTTAATCTCAATGACACAATTGCACATACTCGAGTCTAGACAAGAACTTAGGACGATTCCTAATTTTGCTTTAATTTGTCCTTTATTGTTTGTTGTTTATTTCAATTGTATTTACAAGAAATATGCCACCAAGATTCAGAAGAGGAGGACGGGGCAAGGGGCCGATCACCGCCCCCAACGATCACGAGACCGGGCCTTCACACCGGCGAGCTCCTTCTACTACAATGAGTGCCGATCCTCAGGGAAACTGGATGAACCATTTGGAGCCCGCTAGACGGTCTGTCTCGCACAGCTCAACACCTCCCTATCGCCATTCCTTAGGGCCGCATTCGGAAAACAATTCATATATACCTCTCCAGCGATCCCTTTCGCACCATTCCTTCGGTAACCCCACTCCTGTCTTTCAGGGCCGGTTTAACCCGGGGAACTATATCGAAGAACCAGTGGGTTTTAACCCACTAGGACCTGAAGACAATTTCTCAGGAGACAATGCAATGGACATGGACGAGGACACCGATCCCGTCGAGCCTGCAAGCGGGACCCCCAACCATCCTATTGAGATCTCTGATGGATCATCCTTCCACGGATCACCCTACGGTGGTCCAGACAGTTATCAAGCGAGGTTTAACCAATATGAGTGGTATTTCACACCCTCTCATAACCCACAACAACAACAGCAGCAGGATCCCTCCGTGGATTCACGTTTCGTGGCAGTTACGCCACCGCCTCCGCCACCGCCAGTTCATCAAGCACCTCCAGAACCACCAAGGCGTAGGAGAACAGGCGCAAGAATATCCGCGCGAGGAGGGGAATTCCACTTTAGCACCCCTCGACACTCCAGTGGCAGTCACTACCCGCCACTGCATGAAGACCCACAAATGGGTGGGCCCTCAAACCCAAACCCAGAGGTGAATTCTGCACCAGTTGCACCACCACCACCACCACCTTTGGGATTTGATAACCCGATTCCTGCATACGCCGGTTCAACGGCGTACAATCCCTTTGAGCAGCCGGCTCACACGCATTATAACTATGCTGAAGCCGACCCGTACCTAGACGCGGCAAACTACAACGCCCTTCATCCCGAAGGACCATATGGAGCCCCTTAGGGAGTGGGATATCCAGCTCATGGGTATCAAGTACCTGCTCGACCTCCGATTCGACAGCAGTCGCAGCCAACATGATTTTCCCCACCGGAACAGGAGGAAATCCTCCAAAGACTAAGTCGGGTGGAACATGAATTCCAAGAAGAACGCAGGAACAACAGGGGATTCCTCAAGGGCCTAGCAAGCTTGTTGAAGGGGAAGAAGAAGAGAGATCATTAAATCCCTATATGTATTGTTGTATTTCCTATTTCAATTAAGTCCCTGCGTGGACATTTATCTGTGTATTTAGTCCCTGCGTGGACTTATCTTTTTAGTCCCTGCGTGGACATTTGTTTTAGTACTTGGTCCCTAAGTGGACTTGTATTTCGGTTTGGCCCCTGCGTGGGCAAATTGTTTCTATTAAAAGTCCCGTTTAGGGCAATGTGTAATCCTTTGATAATTAATGGAATGTTAAGTTTACAAATTTCATTTTTGTCATTATATGCATAAATAAATCAAAATCATCCCTTTTTAAAATAATCTGCCTATTAAATATTAAATGAGAATCTTAAAGGTATAACCTAGCCTGCATGTCATTATAAGACTTGGCCAAGATGGTAAGACCTGTTTAAAAGATTCAAATCCCTGTTAACATCTGAAAACATGTTAACGCTCCTGGCAGACGTGATTCGTTAAAATCACACACGTCATTCTTATAATAGGATTCTTCAAAAGATTCCTAACCTAACCTAATGATCTATAAATCATGGGTTTAAATCATCAATTAAGATGATCATGTGTTGACCATACATTGGTAATATAGTGACTACGGGCCATACTCATTGTCATATAAGACAAAAGACAGTAGTAGTCTACGACTCCCTGTCAGAAAAAGGTAAAGAACTATGTTCAAACCTTCATGCCTTGATTCTCTGAAATCATGGCTTATGATTTAAAAATGTCCCTGTGACTAGGCCTTTTGTGCCACTAATAATACTATTGTTGTTTTATAATTAGGATATGTTATAGTAAAATCCTAAATAAATGTGAGTAACAAATTAACCAAATATGGTCTATGTTTACCATGGTTAATGAATTGCCCTAAAAGGCAATTCCATAACAAACTCCCAAATAAATTATTGTCAATATCTTATGTAACAGTTCATGATACAATGGCTGACTCGGATGAGATCAACAATCACCCACGGGGGAATCAGGATGATGCCCGAATTAATATAGCGGGTGCTGAACTGCAAGCGTTAATAGACAACGCTGTTACGAAAGCCATAGAGCGGCAGTATAATGAATATAGCAGGACTCAAAGTAGGACCCTATCTGCACCGCATTCAAAGCCTAAGACTCATTCTGAGGCTCACAGCAAGCCACCCTCCAAGAAGGAAGAACCAAAGAAAGATGAAGACGATCGCCACTCTTCTAATCAGCAAAGTGTCCCATCTCAAAGGATAATACTGAATCAAGGACCCCGTGATAAGGGTTGCTCCTATAAGTATTTTGTTTCCTGCAAACCCAGGGATTTCACTGGGGAGAAATGAGCTATAGACTGCATGACCTGGTTGGATGAGATGGACACCGTGGTTGATATCAGCGGGTGCGCTGATAAGGATGTGGTAAAGTTCGTGTCTCAGTCATTCAAGGGGGAGGCATTAGCTTGGTGGAGATCTTTGATCCAAGCTACAGGGAAAATCCCACTGTACAATATGACATGGGAACAATTTGTTACCCTCATCAGGGAGAACTACTGTCCTCAGCATGAGGTAGAAAAGATTGAATCTGATTTCTTATCCTTGGTTATGAAGAATCTGGATTGCCAAGCTTACCTTACGAGCTTTAACACAATGTCAAGGTTGGTTCCTTATCTGGTGACCCCGGAACCCAAAAGAATAGCTCGTTTCATTGGGGGTTTAGCCCCAGAGATAAAGGCAAGTGTAAAAGCCTCTCGGCCAGCTACATTCAGGTCTGTAGCTGATATATCCTTGTCCCTCACACTGGACGCGGTCAGGCAGAGATCGCTGAGGAACACGGATGCCGAGAAAAGGAAGCGTGATGATGACAATTCACGAAGGTCAGATAAGAAGCACAGGGGAAACAATGACCACAAGAAGGGGTCTGGTTCTAAGAAGGATGGGCATCAATCTGGAGATAAGCCCAAGTGTAAGATTTGTCAGAAGCACCACTTTGGGAGGTGCAGACTTGACTCAAAATCCCAATCTCAGCCGAGGCCTTGTGGGATTTGCAAATCTTCGGAACATAAGACCCTAGAGTGCAAGAAACTGAAGGACGCAACGTGCTACAGTTGCAACGAAAAAGGGCACATTAAGACAAATTGCCCAAAATATGCAAAGAAAGCTGAGGAAGGGAAGAAGACCAATGCTAGGGTCTTCAGGATGGATGCAAAGGAAGCTGTGCAGGACGACAATGTGATCACAGGTACCTTCCTTATAAATGATGTTTATGCGAGAGTGCTTTTTGATTCAGGAGCTGATAAATCATTTGTAGATAATAAGTTTTGTAAGTTGCTGAATTTACCTGTTAAAACCCTAAGTGTGAAGTATGAGGTGGAATTAGCAGATGGCACCTTAGAAACAACGTCGACCATATTAGATGGATGTTTCATATCCATTAAGAACCACTCTTTTCCTTTGACCGTACTTCCTTTGAAGTTAGCCGGTTTTGATATCGTTCTAGGCATGGACTGGTTATCTCATAACCAGGCCCAGATTATCTGCAATAAGAAGCAAGTGGTGATCAAGACTCCGTCTGGTGAATCACTTACCATTCAGGGAGATACCCAGTATGGACTGCCTGAGCAAGTGACTATGCTCAAGGCCTCTAGGTGTTTGAAGAAGGGTTGTGTCATCTACATGGCACAAGTGACTATGGATGAGCCGAAGCCCAAGATTGAGGATATTCACGTCATTTCTGAATACCCTGAATTTTTTCCTGAAGAGCTACCTGGTTTACCAGCAGATAGGCAAGTAGAATTCAGAATTGACATCATCCCTGGAGCAGCACCAGTAGCAACGGCGCCTTATAGGTTGGCACCAACAGAGATGAAGGAATTGAGGACACAACTAGATGGATTGCTAGCCAAGGGTTTCATTAGACCTAGTTCGTCTCCTTGGGGAGCACCAATCTTATTTGTCAAGAAGAAGGATGGATCGATGCATCTGTGCATCGATTACCGTGAGCTTAATAAAGTCACTATCAAGAATAGGTATTCGTTGCCCAGGATCGACGATCTGTTCGATCAGCTTCAAGGGGCAAGTTACTTCTCTAAGATTGACTTAAGGTCAGGCTATCATCAACTAAAGGTTAGAGATGAAGACGTACACAAGACTGCATTTAGGACTCGTTATGGTCATTACGAGTTCCTAGTGATGCCTTTTGGGCTCACAAATGCACCAGCGACATTCATGGACCTCATGAACCGTGTTTGCAAACCATACTTGGACAAATTTGTTATCGTCTTCATTGACGACATTCTGATTTATTCAAAGAATCAGGCCGACCATGAGAAACATCTTCGATGTATTCTTTCACTACTTCAGCAGGAGAAGCTCTACGCCAAATTCTCTAAGTGTGAATTTTGGCTTCGTGAAGTCCAATTTCTTGGACATGTGGTTAGTGAACGCGGAATTCAGGTGGATCCCGCTAAGGTTGAAGCTGTCATGAATTGGCAAGAGCCAAAGACGCCCACAGAAATTCGTAGTTTCTTGGGATTAGCAGGATACTACAGACGCTTTATTGAAAATTTTTCAAGGATTGCTGCACCCCTAACTTCGTTGACGCGTAAGAATATTAAGTTTGACTGGGGTCCTAAGCAGCAGGAATCCTTTGATATCCTCAAGCAGAAGCTAAGCAATGCACCTGTGTTGACATTGCCTGATGGAATAGAAGAGTTTGTGGTATATTGTGATGCATCACACACCGGGATGGGGTGTGTACTTATGCAGAAAGGCAAGGTTATCGCCTATGCTTCACGTCAGTTAAAGGTGCATGAAAAGAATTACACCACCCATGACTTGGAGTTGGGTGCCGTTGTATTTGCACTGAAGCTATGGAGGCACTATTTATATGGTATCAAGTGTGTGATCTATTCTGATCACAAGAGCCTCAAAACCTGTTTAACCAAAAGGATTTGAACATGAGGCAACGACGTTGGATGGAAACTTTGAATGATTATGATTGTGAGATAAGATACCATCCTGGCAAGGCGAATGTAGTCGCCGATGCCTTGAGTCGAAAGGAGAGAATGAAGCCTATAAGAATCAATGCCAAGAGCATTGAGATAAAGAATAATTTGAATGAAAGGTTGTTAGCTGCGCAGAAGGAAGCTGTACTGGAAGCTAACTATCCTAATGAAAAGCTAGGAGTAACCGAAGAACAGTTATCTCAGGGCAAGGACGGAATCCTGAGGTTAAATGGACGAATATGGGTTCCAGTTTATGGGGGACTCCGAGATGTTATCCTCCAGGAAGCCCACAGTTCTAAATACTCCGTTAATCCTGGAGCTGACAAGATGTACCAGAATCTGAAAGCAAACTTTTGGTGGATAGGCTTGAAGAAGTCTATAGCTACCTATGTAGCTAAATGTTTGACGTGTGCGCAAGTCAAAGCTGAACATCAGAAGCCGTCAGGTTTGCTACAACAGCCTAAACTTCCCACGTGGAAGTGGGAAATGGTGACGATGGATTTCATCACCAAGTTGCCAAAGACAAGGAAAGGAAATGATACGATATGGGTGATAGTAGATAGACTGACTAAGTCAGCACATTTCCTACCCATCAAGGAGACCTATAGCTCCGACATGTTAGCCCAATTGTACGTAGATAAGATTGTATCTCTGCATGGCGTCCCAGTGTCTATTATCTCTGACAGAGATACTAGATACACGTCACATTTTTGGAAGAGTTTCCAACAATCTTTGGGCACGCGCTTAAATCTAGTACGGCTTACCATCCCCAGACGGATGGCCAGAGTGAGCGTACAATCCAAACGTTAGAAGACATGCTTCGTGCATGTGTGATTGACTTAGGTGGTAGTTGGGATAACCACCTGCCATTAATCGAGTTCTCATATAACAATAGCTACCATTCGAGCATTAAAGCTGCGCCTTTCGTGGCCTTGTACGGTAGAAAGTGCAGAACACCCGTTTGTTGGGCGAAAGTTGGAGATGTCGAACTGACAGGACCAGAAATAGTCTTTGAAACGACGGACAAGATTATCCAGATTCGTGACCGTCTGAAAGCTGCCAGGGATAGGCAGAAAAGCTACGCAGATCTAAAGCGTAAACCTCTGAAATTCGAGGTAGGTGATAAATTGTTGCTTAAAGTATCACCCTGGAAGGGAGTGATGCGATTTGGTAAGAAAGGTAAGTTAAGCCCGAGATACATAGGACCATTCGAGGTCATCGAATGTGTCGGATCAGTTGCTTATAAGTTAAAATTACCTGAAGAGCTCAATGGTATTCACAATGTATTCCACATCTGCAATCTGAAGAAGTGCTTCGCTGATGAATCATTAGTCATACCACATACAGATGTGCACATAGAAGAGAGCTTGAAGTTTGTTGAAAAACCTGTGTCGATCGAGGATCGACAGGTTAAGAAGCTTCGAAGGAAACATGTACCGATCGTAAAGGTTAAATGGGATGCCCGTAGAGGTCCCGAATACACATGGGAGGTAGAGTCTACCATGAAAGAAAAGTACCCTCATTTATTTCAGTAAATCTCGAGGTCGAGATTTCTTTTAAGGGGGTGAGGATGTAACACCTCGAAAATTTGTGATCAATGAAATAACGACACGTGTCATGTAAGACAAAAGTGTTATAAATCCGGATCTAGTTAAAGATGTATGGCAGGATTTAAAAGTGTCGACATGTAAATTAATACCTCTGAACGACCTCATTATGAATCCCAAGACCCTAACATATATTATAAACATCTGATATACCCAAATCCGGTAAATGCTAGCAATAATTGATTCATATTTGCAAGAGTGGAATCCTATGAGGATATGCATGATAAACCTTCGTTTATGGTCTTTCGTTAAAGTCCAAGACAACATTTCATAATGGTAGGGTGGACATAACTATTCAAGCATGATATAAAGGCCCCATACTGATAATTCAAGCCCCAAAATCGTATTACCTAAGTTGCCCTTTCAAAGCTCGAAAAGATAAAAATTTTTGCCCCTGATAAAGGTCTTACGGTCCGTAAGCCTTTGCCAGCGACAGTAAAATTGGCAGTTGGCTGTTTTGAGCTTGTAACCGACTTAGAAAGATATTTTCACTTCCATGGTCGACCCCTAATAGTTCCTAGGCACTAGGGACACTTGTGGATGATCCATGATCAGTTGTAGCATGATTTGTCATGATCACAAGCCATAAAATTCACTATAAAAGGCCCTCATATTGCAAAATTTTGATCATACCTTCCATCTGCATTTGTGGAGCTTCCTGGAGCATAAGATCAGTCCCCAAGCATCTCTAATAGTGCATTAGACCTTGGTAAGTACCCTTGACCTTCCTTAATTGAGTTTTACTTAGTAATTGGCAATTCGAAAATATCATCAACAGTCCTTATTCTTTCCTTCCACAGTTTGATCCAGAACCTATCCCCAATCCTCCAATGAGCAACGGAAACTTAGCCGAACTCCGTCAGTTCGGTGAAGAGCTGATAAGTACAGGGAATAGGATCCGGGAAATGGGGGAACAAATTTCCTAGAAGTACGACGAAAGGGAGCGTCGCTACTAAACTGCCAGTTGACCAAAGAATAGTGGGGTTGGTAAGAATGTCTGTATAATAATAATAATAGTTAAATATAACTCTGTAAAATGGGAAATAAAACATTGTAAGATAAACAGTGTGTATGGATGCCTATATAATATATATAAAGTAAAATAGAAGTCGAAACATCGACGATTTTGGATATATATATCTGTGTTGTAAGATTTTCTGTGTAATTGTTTTATTTACAATCATTTGATACTAATAGTTATATTTACAATAATTATCAGATGGAAAACGCTAGTAATGAACCAGTTAATGAAGGGAATCAATCTGAACAAAATCAGGAAAACCAGTATATGACTAGACAAGATATTGAAAACATTATTACTCAAGGGATAGCTAATGCTATTCCAGCAATCATGGCTGCTGCTCAGAAACCTGTTGAACCACAACAAATCATTCATAGTAAACGTACGCAGGAAGACAATTTTAGTCATAGTGTAAATGGAGGCGGCAATCATGACGATAATAATCTACGACAGGCTCCACCTCCTAAGAAAATGAAAGCCGCAACACCTGGTTGCACTTTCAAAGAATTTCTTGCTTGCAAACCTGCTGAATTTGCAGGTAACGAAGGAGCAACTGCAATACTGCGTTGGTTAGAGAAAACCGAAGCAGTAATTGCAATAAGTAAGTGTTCCGAAGAAGATCAGGTTATGTATGCGTCAAATTTGTTCAAAGAAGGGGCACTAGAATGGTGGAACACCGTATTACAAGCAAAAGGAAGAAGGATAGCTTATGCTATGAATTGGGAAGAATTTAAAATTCTTGTAGAAAGAAAATATTGTCCTGAATATGAAAAGGAACAAATGGCAAATAAGTTCCTAAACCATCATATGGTAGGCGTAGAGTGTCGTAGTTATACTTCGACATTCTTTGAATATGCTAGAGTGGTACCAACACTGGCTTCGCCAGAACCGGTACTCATTTCTCGTTACATTTGGGGATTAATTAGTGAAATTCGTAACATCGTTAAAATTGCGAGACCTCGCACTATTGACGATGCTGTGGAACTAGCTAATACCCTAACTGATGAACTAGTGCGCACAAGAGAAGAAGATCAAAAGAAGGAATTGGCTCAAAAGATTACCCAAGGATTTCATATGGGTAATGATAATAATAGGTTCAAGAAAAGAGGAAGGAGACAATCTGCACAACCGCCTTTTTGTAGAAATTGCAAAAAGAATCTTTTTGGAAAATGCAATGTAATTTGCAACTTCTGCAAAATGACAGGACATCGTGAAGAAAATTGCAAAAAGAAAACCATAGTCTGCTATAACTATGGAGAAACAGGACATTACAAAACAGAATGTCCTAAATTGACTAAAACCACAGACAATAAAGGCAAACCAGTTGATGGAACAACAAAGAAGAATGCCCGAGCATTCCAGCTAACCACTCAAGAAGCTGAACTAATCCCTGACGTCATAGCTGGTACGTTCTTGGTCCACGACGTTTATGCAAAAGTATTATTTGACTCTGGTGCAAACCAAAGTTTTATCAATACTTCATTTTGCCAAGCCCTTAACTTACCCTTAACCACCCTTAGGCAATTTTTTACAGTCGAAACGGCAGACGGGAATTCTGTTAACATAAATAAAGTTTTGCAAGAAGAAAAGATAGAACTGTTAGGCCATAAGTTTTTTGCAAACCTGTTACCTATGAAATTAGCCGAATTCGATGTTGTGTTAGGAATGGATTGGTTAATAGCCAACCATGCTCGAATTCTCTGTGATAAGAATTCCATAGAAATTCAGGCACCTACTGGAGAAGTAATTAGGATTACAGGTGATAAACCACGTAAGCCTATGAAGTTCATATCAGTAATGAAAGTTGCTAATTATGAACGAAAACAAGGAATAGTATATATGATTTCAGTAATCATTAGTACTAAGGGTAAAGAACTTAAGGGAATTCCTGTAGTTTCAGAGTATCCGGATGTATTTCCAGAAGATTTACCGGGATTACCTCCAGATAGGGAAGTAGAATTTAGGATTCATCTAATTCCAGGAACTACACCAATAGCCAAGGCACCTTATCGGTTAGCACCCACAGAAATGTTAGAACTGAAAAAGCAATTAGATGAATTATTAAGCAAATGATTTATACAACCTAGTTCATCCCCTTGGGGAGCACCAGTGTTGTTCGTGAAAAAGAAAGATGGATCGATGAGAATGTGTATCGATTATAGAGAACTAAATAAAGTTACAATTAAGAATCGATACCCATTACCTAGGATTGACGATCTTTTTGATCAACTTCAAGGCGCTAGGTATTTTTCTAAGATAGATTTAAGATCCAGATATCACCAGTTAAAAGTACAAGAAGAAGACATACCTAAAACTGCTTTCAGAACTAGGTATGGCCATTATGAGTTTACAGTCATGCCCTTTGGACTAACAAATGCCCCAGCAGCATTTATGGACATGATGAATCGGATCTGTAAACCATACTTGGATAAATTTGTAATCGTATTCATCGACGATATACTTATTTATTCCAAAAGTCAGGAAGAACATTGCAAACACTTGCATGCACTCTTAATTTTGTTAAGAAAGGAAAAACTTTATGCCAAATTCTCGAAGTGTGAATGCTGGCTGCAAGAAGTACAATTTTTAGGTCACATGGTGAATCACGAAGGAATTCACGTAGATCCTGCTAAAATAGAAGCAATTACCAAATGGAAGGTCCCACAAACAGCTATGGAAATTAGAAGTTTTCTAGGCTTAGCTGGATACTACAGACGATTTATTAAGGATTTCTCTAAGATAGCTGTACCTTTGACTAAGTTAACCTGTAAAGCCACTAAGTTTGAATGGGGACATAGGCAAGAAGAAGCTTTTAAGATTTTAAAGCACCGATTGACGAATGCTCCAATTTTAGCATTACCCGAAGGAACAGAAGATTTTGAAGTATACTGTGATGCTTCAAAATTAGGATTCGGATGTGTGTTGATGCAACGCAAGAAGGTAATTGCGTATGCCTCCCGGCAGTTGAAAAAGCACGAGGAGAATTATACGACTCATGACTTAGAATTAGGAGCCGTAATTTTTGCCTTGAAAATTTGGAGACATTATCTGTATGGAAGTAAGTTTACTGTTTATACAGATCATAAAAGTTTAAGGTATATATTTGGGCAGAAAGAGTTAAATATGAGGCAAACAAGATGGATGGAAGTTCTAAGCGATTACGACTGTGATATTCAATATCACGAAGGAAAGGCAAACGTAGTTGCAGATGCCTTAAGTCGTAAGTATCAGGAAAAACAAAAGCGAGTCCGTGCTCTTAGATTAAATCTACAAGTAGATTTAATGGAACAATTAAAGAAAGTTCAGGAAACAGCAATCAAGGACGATGCTGAAGGAATGAAAGGTTATATAAAGGAACTAGAGCAAGGAAATGATGGAATTTGGAAATTCCACAAGAAAATAATTTGGGTACCTAAGCAAGGAGAATTAAGAAATAAGATTTTAGAAGAAGCCCATAAATCTAGGTATACTATGCATCCAGGAAATAATAAGATGTACCAAGATTTAAGAAAGAACTTCTGGTGGATAGGAATGAAGAAAGATATAGCAAGATATGTTTCTAAGTGTCTTACTTGTTCACAAGTAAAGGCTGAACATCAGAAACCTTCAGGACTACTACAACAATTGGAAATGCCTGTATGGAAATGGGAACTTATAACAATGGATTTTGTTACTAAGTTGCCTAAAACAAGAAAAGGTAATGATGCGATTTGGGTAATTGTGGATCGATTAACCAAATCAGCTCATTTTCTACCAATGAAGGAAACCTTTAGCATGGAAAGGCTAGCCAAGTTGTACGTAGACGAAGTGGTATCTTTACATGGAGTCCCACTCTCCATTGTATCAGATAGAGATAGTCGTTTCACTTCTCATTTTTGGAAAAGTTTCCAGCAAGCTATGGGAACTCGACTAAATCTAAGTACTGCATATCATCCTCAAACAGACGGACAAAGTGAAAGGACGATACAAACTCTAGAAGACATGCTTCGAGCATGTGTAATAGATTTTGGCGGAAATTGGGATGACCGTTTACCCTTAATTGAATTCTCCTATAATAATAGTTACCATTCAAGCATTGAAACTGCTCCATTTGAAGCATTATATGGACGTAAGTGCAGAACTCCAGTTTGTTGGGCAGAAATAGGAGAAAGTCAATTATCAGGTCCAGAAATTGTGCAAGAAACTACTGATAAGATAACTCAAATCAAGGAAAGACTGAAAACAGCTCGAGATCGTCAGAAGAGCTATGCAGATAATCGCCGTAAGCCGTTAGAATTTCAAGTCGGAGATAAAGCACTCTTGAAAGTTTCTCCTTGGAAAGGAGTTGTTCGATTCGGTAAGAAAGGAAAGCTAAGTCCAAGGTACGTAGGACCATTTTCAGTGATCCAACGTATAGGACCAGTTGCTTATCGTTTACAACTACCAGAAGAGTTAGCTGGAGTACATGATGTATTTCATGTATCCAATCTCAAGAAATGTCTAGCAGACGAATCTCTGGTAGTACCTCTTCGAAATATAAAGGTAAACGAAAAGCTGAAATTTGTTGAGAAACCTCTTCAAATTGAGGATCGAAAGATTAAGTTTCTCAAACATAAACGACTAGTTTTAGTCAAAGTTAGATGGGATTCAAAGAGAGGAGCTGAATACACTTGGGAGCTGGAATCAGAAATGAAGAGAAAGTATCCTCATTTATTCCAGTAAATCTCGAGGACGAGATTTTTATTAAGGTAGGGAGAATGTAACAACTCTCATCAAAAGTCCTAATTATTATTTTAATTTGGCCAATAGGAAACTCTAACTGAGAAACCCAAGTGATTCTGAACAAACCCTAAAATTTTCAGAACAAAAGGAATCAGGATCAGGGCCCCTAAAACTCAAGGGGGGTATATCCTAGTTAATGATTATCCGAAATTACTCGCTGTCAAAAATTCGAAAATTAGAATATGTCAAGTCAGCAAAGCTAGTCCCAACCGTGGCTACCCTATAACCTATTTTTAACCCTTACGCACCGTAACAATTTGAGTCTTACGGTCCGTAAGAATCCTTACGCACCGCAACAATTTGAGGCTTACGGTCCGTAAGCAATGCAAAATTTTGACTATAAATAGCAGACATTGGTACTTGAAATTTGGCATATGTTCGACGAAGAAATTCGTTTCAGGCACCGAATTACATTCTGTTTACCACAATTAACACACACAGTTCACTAATCAAACGCCGCAATCAGGGTAATAACTCGATCGCTATTACGATTCAACGTCCGATCGATTATAACTATCCAACGATTGTTTAAGTGCCGCTCAAATTGAGTTTATACTTTGTTATTCATCGTGATTTCAACTTGAATGTTTGAGTGCTGTTCGAAATCGGACTATACTCTGTCATTCGTTGTGAATCCGCTGAATTGTTAAGTATTGCACTTGTAAATCGTTGTGAGGGTTTAATCTCGTGAATTGTCGTAACTGCTGTATTAGTTACTAACATGTTTGTGTGTGCATTGTTATTTAAATTAGGTTAATCAAGGCTAATCAGTAGGCTTATATTCTGCTCGTTAAATCTACAATGTGAGTCATTCTCTTTTTATCAAATTACTTTCAAATTCATGTTTATTTTCAAAGGTTATAATTACAGTGATTAAGTTTATGTAATCACCAAATTACAGCCGGTATGTGGGGTATTGTGCACATTACTACTGTTGTTATCACTTTAGGTGGGCGAACCTAATTAGTGATATTCGTCATTCATTGGGGCAGCCAATGGTGATATGACCACAGTCACCGAAATGAGTCGAGTGACAAATACTGTGGGTAGTTGGTTTGATATCAGAAACATTGTAATATCTCTTAATACTGTGAATTATAACAAACGAGTCGTTTTAGTAAAACTGAATGATTCACTCAGTATTTCCCTGCTGACAAAACCTTTTTCAAACATGTTTCAGGTGATCTGTTGTGAGCAAAGGAAAAGTGCCGTGGAGCACTACAAGCTTAGAAAGTGGCTCAATGTAAATAAATAAAGAAACATGTTTTAAGAAATAAAGATTTCCCAGTGAAATCACTTATTTGTAAATTATGGGATTTATCCCTATATTATATATAAACGAGCAGTTTTAATTAATCGATCCTGTTTAAAAAGACTTCCGCTGTCACTTAAATAGATACCATCGGATTTCCTGCCTCGCGGCTCTGGACCGGGTCAAACCGGGGCCAAGGGCCGTGACATTACCACTCATATAACTTAGTAATAAATGTAAGAACATGCCTAAGCATGTTCGACCCGACAATTTTCTGTTTAGACCCGGTTCGGAACCGAAAGTCGCAAAACTTTGACTTTTGATTTGACTTCAGTTCTGACCCGATTTAGTATGATTTGGAAATGCATTAGAGCTTCCTTAGGACCAGGTTACATGATAGTATAACCCTCTGTGGTTGGTTCGTTGATTGACCAATTCGTTTACATGTTTCCGTTAATTGCTTAAATGTTGACCATAATGCCCTTTTGACTTTAAAACGAGAATTTTGGAAATGTGAAAGGACAATAATCTTTATTACAAATTTATAAACATGTCCCTAAATTTTCACATCAGTTTGAGGTCTAGATTAGGAGTTATGCTCAATAGCGTAATTAGAACGTTTTTTTTTGTAATTAAACGGCGTCATTAGCATAACGCCTATCTAAACCCAATTTTTAACACCAAACCTTTTACCCACTGATGTAATATAATATTTTGAGATTTTTGAAGATTTTTAATTATTTTTAACCTGCTCATAACCTAAGGTTATGGCCTTGATTCGGTAAATACCGATTATACCCTTTTTGTGTATAAAATGAGTTTTACATAATATTTTGACACCAATCCAATTGCTACTGATTTTATATAATAAATAAAGTATTTTGAACTTTATAACTTCTTCAGAAAAGTCAGATTTCCTGTATAACCCAGAAATCGCTTAAAACGACTTTTTACGCGTATTAAACACCTAGTATGGGTTTAAAACCATTTTCTCATATAAGACTTATCACCAACTGATATAATCTGATAAACTAAGTTATTTTACTGATTTAATCAGACCTAAATCTCAGGATTTCATATAATCTCTTTTATAATCTTTAAAATGACCAAAATACCCCTACGGGGCTTAAATTGAGATTAAAATCGTTTTGGGCATAATGGAAGATATTCTACGGATATCACAACCTATTTAAGGCATATTAACTTAGGAAACCTATAAATGACTCTCGTGGTTACCCGTTACGCTTTTTGCGCGTTCGGTTCGGTTTATGTAACTAGTTGCATAAATTAGCCGAAACGGGTCAAACCTTATCGTTTTTATCTCAAAATCCAGAATGTGTTTAGTTTACCCATATTATACAAGTCTTCAAACTTGTCGGGTCTAAACCACATTCTATTCCGGTCTTCGCTTAATCGTGCGTGTGAACCGTATCTTTCCTTAAAACTAACCGGTCTAAGTTTAGGCTTAATTAAAGACCCGTTAGGATTCTAATAGGTTATTATAAACCTTCGTTCCAGAATAGGAGACCAGGTAAAAGCTACACGCACTTGCTATTTGTGATTGATACTTGCAAAGGTAAATACTTTTAACTTATTTTCCCTATACGGGCTTGGGGTATGGTATATAAAATACCGCTTGGTCAGGCATTGAATCTTTAATCGAGTAGAGGTTAAATCATTGATATGCTCCGTTTTGAAATGTTTTGTTTGCTTAAAGCCTTTGGGGGGTTAATGACCATGTCCCGGATATCCTTGGCATCATCTTACGAGATGGCCACGACCTGAGCACGGGGTGTAGGCGTACACCCGTCGGTGCATAAATAAATTATGTGGTGTGTCTATTGATCTTTAACCTGGTCTACGGATCGGGCTACTGAACGCATAAGGAATATGTAATTATTTTACAAGATTATATTCAAATAATTATCCCAAGTTATAAAAAGTTTGTGCCACGTGCATTCAAATCAATTTTATTAAACCTTTTCTAAATGAGTCAGTTAATTGTATTTACCAGTGTAAACAGACGTATTTTCCCAAAAAGGTTAAGTGCAGGTACTACGCGAACTAGGCTGGCTTTCTCATAGCGTCCACAATAAGTCTCGCAAGCTTGGATGTCAAAACTGTTGAACAATGTTTCCATTTTATTTTTGATCCACCTGTGGATTATTTTCAACTGTTTGTGATATTTGATATTACAATTATATTCGGTTGAAATATATCTATCTTTTGCTTCCGCTGTGCATTTAAATATTGTGTTGTTTGACTGTAATGTTACCAACCACGTCACGACACTCCCCACCGGGCCCACCAGTAATACGTGGAAATATCGGGGTGTGACAGGTTGGTATCAGAGCCAACATTGAGTGAATTAAACACTAGCCTTTTGTGTTTAATCTCAATGACACAATTGCACATACTCGAGTCTAGACAAGAACTTAGGACGATTCCTAATTTTGCTTTAATTTGTCCTTTATTGTTTGTTGTTTATTTCAATTGTATTTACAAGAAATATGCCACCAAGATTCAGAAGAGGAGGACGGGGCAAGGGGCCGATCACCGCCCCCAACGATCACGAGACCGGGCCTTCACACCGGCGAGCTCCTTCTACTACAATGAGTGCCGATCCTCAGGGAAACTGGATGAACCATTTGGAGCCCGCTAGACGGTCTGTCTCGCACAGCTCAACACCTCCCTATCGCCATTCCTTAGGGCCGCATTCGGAAAACAATTCATATATACCTCTCCAGCGATCCCTTTCGCACCATTCCTTCGGTAACCCCACTCCTGTCTTTCAGGGCCGGTTTAACCCGGGGAACTATATCGAAGAACCAGTGGGTTTTAACCCACTAGGACCTGAAGACAATTTCTCAGGAGACAATGCAATGGACATGGACGAGGACACCGATCCCGTCGAGCCTGCAAGCGGGACCCCCAACCATCCTATTGAGATCTCTGATGGATCATCCTTCCACGGATCACCCTACGGTGGTCCAGACAGTTATCAAGCGAGGTTTAACCAATATGAGTGGTATTTCACACCCTCTCATAACCCACAACAACAACAGCAGCAGGATCCCTCCGTGGATTCACGTTTCAAGAAGGTTGTGAATACCATGTCAAACCCCATATATATTAGGATTGAAACCTTGTCAAATCAAGAAGGTTGTGAATACCATGAAATGTCCATATGAAAATGATGTTACATCTAACCGAGTCACACTGTGTAAAAAATATTGTTTAATAAGTCCAAATTTATTGAATTGGTATGAAACTGTATAAAAAATAGCGTATTCGATAAATCTCTTGATTGCTCACAAATAGACTATAGCTAAAGCAAACACTCCCACCATGATAGTGGTTGAGCGGGTGATAACAGTGGAAAACTTCCCTCACAACATGAAGTTTAATATTGGTCTTGATGACCTTCGTGCTCAAATAGCCAAATAAGTCGATATGACTATGACCAATTTTATGGCTAATTATAACAAAGCCAATGAGCAATCAAGCAAATATCTCTCATTCAACTTCTCACCGATCCACCCATTCTTACAAATCCTCAAGTATGAGTATGACTTGCAAAACTGACTGTGTCCTTATAGAAAGAATCGCCTGGTTCAAGGAAAGAGTGTGCTTACAAATACTTCGTCTCCCATAAAACCACTAGTAAAAACGTGGCCACTAATACCATGAGGTTGCTAGATGAGATCAAGATTATCCTAGATATTAGCAAGTGTGCTAAAAAGGACATGATTAAGCGGCATCCAAATCCTTTAAAGGTACGACCCTAGTATGGTGAAAGACCATGTACATCATAAGGTGGAGAACATAGAAGTAGAATTTTTGTAGTCGGTCATGGTTAACCTAAAACACCGTGAGTACACCTCCTGATATAATGAGTTATCTTGACTAGTGCCACATTTTGTCACCCTAGAAGAAAAGCGGGGTTCCCATTATATATATATGGGGTTTGGCACCGAAGATAAGAAGGGATGGATAAATATTTGAAGCTATCAACTTTGATATACCTGGCAACCTAACTGGTGAAGAGATCTGATTTAAGAGAAACAGAGGCCAAAATGGATTCTAGAAGAAAGTGGTAGGAAAGTCCCGATCTAATGAAGTGGAGTCCAATAAAAGGAGGTTTTTCGTTCCAAAATTATTTATTACTTTGAAAGCAATACTTGTGGGAAGAAACATCCAGGGAGATGTTTCTATGATCAAGCAAAGGCTTGTGGCATCTGTAAGAAGTTTGGTCAGAAATCCCTTAACTGTAGAGATATGAGTAATCCAGTATACCATGGGTGTGGAAAGAAAGGCCCCTTCAAGGCCACTTGCACCAAGCATGCAACTGACAGACGTTCCAAAACCGACGAAAACAAGAAGGGCAATGCCAAAGCTTATCAACTAACCACAAATAAGGCGATGGATTCATCAAACATCATAACCATTTATATTTGTTGGATATGCCTTTAAGAACATTTATATCACACTTATGAGATCAAAATGGTTGATGGAAACATAGATGAGAAGATACTAGAAAGATGTTTTGTATGCATTAAGAATCACTCTATCCCAGCCGATCTTCTACCCATGACACTTCCGGGATTCGATGTAGTATTAGGCATAGATTGGTTATCCTATAAGCAGGCCCACATTTCCTGTGATCAGAAAATCATAGAGATTAAATTCCTATCTGGTGATGTGCTTATCATTCAAGGAGATTATCAGTGTGGGTTGCTTGAGAAAGTTTCTATGCTTAAGGCATCCAAGTGCCTACAAAAAGGGTGTATCATCTACATGGCATAAGTAACCATTGACTATCCAAAACAGAAAGTGGAAGACATCCCAGTTGAAGGGGTAAGGTCCCAAAAACCTCGTGATAAGTACTTGGGATCATACACAACCTTATCTTTTAATCCTCTTTCGATCTTGCGCGGCCGCGCACTGGTTCTACAAAAAAGAGTTTAGAAGAAAAACAACAGACAACACCTGCGCGCTAAAAGGAAAATTATAAATCTTTGCGCCGATTCCCCATAACAAAGGGATAAAATCCCAACAAGCACACCCGCTTAATAATACCCAGACTTGGATATTATTTACTAAACTGATACCACACGATAAGGAGTCACACCGAATTATGGCAATAATCTTCTAGAAGACTCAATCGTGCACCACCAGACGGTTATAACCGTTTGGGACATGTGTCATCATCCCAGGCCACCCTAAAATCACGATGATGGCATGGAATTGGAGAGAAACCTCCACTCGCCCACTTTCCACGTGGCAACTCCCCAGCCGTTGATCTAAATAGCAATCCGTGTGCTTGCATACCAGATCAAGAAGATTAACAGAAAGGAAAATAACTGCTTACGGAGTTAGCATCTTCCATCAACATTTCAATAACATGTTTTCCTGCCCAAACTCCCGGCTATAAATATGAGAGTAATTCAGGTATAAACTTCAAGTTACATTCACTTCACTAATACTTCTTCTTCTTCTTCTTCTTCTTCTTCTTCTTCATAAACACATACTTATTCTCACGCCGGAGTGTGGTCACGGAGAGAACCTCCCTTCTCCCCGTGGCGAGACTAACGGTGTTCTGTTTTGCAGTATTCGTAGGAGAAGAAGACCAGTCCCTTCGAATCAAACGAGAGAGAACCATCCTTTTTATGCAGAACCTAACCCCCTGGATAATTTGATTCCGATAATTTATCCAGTGTTTCTTCATTGGCGCCCACCGATTTCTCTGTTTCACCCATTCTTTCTTGTTTTCAGTTCACTCTGTTGATTCCATTTGCAAATGGAAGAAACCTCAACCCATCGGCAAAATGGCCCTCGGCCAAATTTCGTCAACAACACCCAGGTTGAGGGTATTGTAGAAGAAGCCTCGGATGACAATGAAGTACAGTTCGATAACGATCATCCAAACGAACCTATCACCCCAGGGGTACAACCGGAGATCCCTGTAAGCTCAATTCTACCCCCAGGAGAAACCCCAATCTCCTGGTATGTCAGATCTCAAGGGGCATTAAATGCTGTGTACACACAGCTGTGTGCACAAACTCCTCCCCAAACTCAATCACGAAGGCCTGTATCCCGTGCTAGGGCACCATTGGTACCTCATGTCTCTCAACATGATGGGCCATCCCGAGTCCAGATCGAAGACCCAGAGGTGCACTCTAGATCTCCATTGAGATACGAGTATACTCAATTAGAAAATCGTCGAAGAGAGTATCGAGATGAGTCACACTCTCAAAGAAGACCATCAGTTCACACCAGGTTGGGTTCTCAGCGGAACACCCACACTAGTGAATATGATCGAACTTACCGTGAAGGAGAAAGTGCCAGTGTGTTTAGCCGGTTACAACCAAATTACAACGAGTGTAGACCCCGCGCAGTTTACAATCCTGAGGCTGAGCACAATTATGATCTGATCTATAGCCCTGCTGAAGCAGCGGGGAATTCAAAATTTATTAGAGAAATTGCTCTGGCTCCACTAGAGAAAGCGAAGCTCCCGTCCAACGTAGGCAAGTTCAACGGAATGACAGACCCTGACGATCATCTGCGAGTCTTCACAAGCGCAGGGCTGGTGGGAGGCTGGACCCTTCCGATGTGGTGCCACCTCTTCGTTCAAACCCTTACAGGCCCCGCAAGGCTCTGGTTTGAAAACTTACCTGTGGGAAAAATCATGTCATGGATAGACTTGCGCGAGAAGTTTCTGGTTCATTTCAGCCAGCAGAGGTGATCCATCCGCGACAAGGCAGACGTAATGAATATCTGGCGCCATGATGATGAAAGTCTGGAAGACTTCATTACTCATTATAACAAGGAAGTACTCGAAATCGGGGACGTTCACGAGTAGCTGATCCGCGCCCAATTTAAATATGCAGTCAGGTGTGACGATATGATAAAAGTCCTGTCTGGAACGGAAGGACTCCCAAAAAGCTGGGAAAAATTAATGGCGGCGGCTAAGGTCTATGCCCAAATGGAGAAGAATCTCAGTACCAACAGGCCACCACCTCCGCACAACCGTCCCTCAGATCTAGGCAGCGGGAAGAAATTTAAGAAAGGCTGGCGCGATTCAAGCTCAGGGAACTACTCATCAGAGGGTGCATGAGCCACAATCAATAAGCTCACTGCACAGAGAGAAGCTAAACAAGAGAACAGGGAGAGACAATGGACTCCCCTAACCAAAACTCCTACGGAAGTTCTAAGTACGGAGGATTACCAGTTTAAGCCTCCACCACCCATGAAGAACAAACGCGGACAGGACCCGAGTCAGTATTGTGATTATCACAAGGACAATGGTCATACCACGAATAACTGCATCTCCTTGCGCACCGAGATAGAGAAGGCACTTAAAAGTGGTGAGCTCACTCACCTATTACAAAATGTGCGCAAGGACATAAAACAAATCACTCGAGGCGAAGAAGGCCCGAGCAAGAAAGCGAAAAATTAAGTAGCAACTCTATGACCTCCTCGCAGAATGAAACAGACTCTACAGTTTATCAAGTTTAAGCAGGAAATAGAGAGTAAGTTAAGTCCCGTGTATTTATTTTAATAGACTTTGTAACGGCCTCTGCGCCTTATCCCGAAATAAACAACAAAGTTTCTATTATTCTTGTGTTTTTCTTACAAAGTGCATGCAATTTCTTTTGGTAAGCGCAAAAACATTATGGTAAATATAATACAAGTTTCATGAACGGTCAGTGATTACCTCACACAAGACCATACGTTCACACATGAGCTTTATACCACCTTCATTCGCCTTACCTAATCAAAGTAATTGTACCCATGCAAAATATTGTAAACTAAAAAACACACATCATACTATTCTTGGCACACCAATACGCCTTAAAAAACTATCAAACACGGCAGTGTTTCAATGTATGTTACTTGCGCGACAGCGCATTAACAAAAAGGGAGTACACATCCCGAAAGACTACAAAAAATTGTTCAATACAATTACAAAAGAAAACCTACACTAGATCTTCATCTTCATCTGGGAAGATTTCCTTTAGTTGCGCCACGTGATCTTCGGATTGCAGAGAAACACTTATAAGATCCATGACAGGAAGCTGCAAATTTTTTAATTCTGTTTTTAAAGCTGCAAGGGCGGCACCAGTATTAACACCATAAGTGGCGGATCTACTAGTGTCCCAGTCAACCTTCAAAGCATTATTCACATGGTGCGAACATTCCGCATACCCTTGAGTGTATCCATCATTTCGCGCAGCAACCACCAAACGCGCAACTGTTTTATCTAATTCTTCAGAATTCAACACCGATTCAGCAACCTACAAAAACAGAAAAGGCAAAATAAGGGAAAGGCGCAAAACATTTCCACAAGGAAAGCAAGCAAAGAAAACTTACACAGGCAATCCCGCGCTCCTTCAACCATAACATGTCACCTTTTAAAGGCTCAAGTTCTCTCTCCGCCGTCACTCACGCTGTTTTAGAATTTTCTAGCTTCTCTTCAGTCTCAGCTAAACGGCGGGAAGTTTCAGCCTTTTCAGAACGCGCAAGCTCCAAGTCTTTCTTAAGTTGTTCCTGGTCAGAAAGCAACGCAGTAAGTTCTTCTATCTCTTTATCTCTAAGAGCAAGAGTGGCGCACACTTATACCTCTCGTTGTTCGCTTCGCTCCCTGTGTGAACGTGCTTCATCCCGCGCAGCTTCAGCATCAGCTTTTTCTTTCTTCAACTTTTCGATCTCTGCATCCTGTTTTTTCAATTTCTCAACTTCAGCCTTGAGATTATTGATAACATTGCGGAGACCCATCTTCTCGGCATTATCCTTCTCACATATCTTCTTCCAATTCTTGCGCTCCTCGGAAAGAAGGGCAGCTTTGGCCTCCGCCTTTCTCTTCCAACCTGCAACGGACCATTCTTCAGTTTTTCGATCAGCCTTAAATTTGGCCTGATCAGCTTCTAGCTTAGCCCTCAGCTGGGCAACACGGTTCTCATCATCCGCAACTTTCTTCTTGGACACCTTGAAGGCAGCCCACTCCTTGTGCATACTATGCCACTCACGCACTATGCGGTGCGTAGTGGATGTATAAGAAGCAGCCTCCTCAAGGTAGGCATGAGAAGTTTGCTCATGAAGATGAATTTCTTGGAACTTAATCTCCCCAGGCGGAAATATCCCCTGCAACCAGTCCCGGCACACCCGCCAATCTGAGAAAGTATCACCTTTCTTCAAATTCCAGACAGCGACATGAATTTCGGAAGCATCCTTTTCCGAATAAGTTCTATAATAGTAATCCCCCAGAGTCTCATCTGGGTGGATTGGAGAATTCTTGCCAGCATCAGAGAACGAGCCTTGGTTTTCAGCAGAAAACTTCTCAATGTTCTCAGGCATGAAACCAGAAGCTTTGGAAGGAGAAATTGTAACAGGGATTTCTTCGGCAATTTTCCCTTTCTCCGAATTATGAGCAGCAAGTTCAGGGGCTTGTGGGTCACCAGCACCATCCACAATCTCCGGGCTAGAAACCTTTTCTGCATCCACAGCAACATCAACGGGCTTATCAACCCCAAGATCCTCAACCTCAGCAACCTTCTCCGTCTCACCCTCAGGAACCTCAGTGTTCTTTAACTGATCAGAAACAGAAGTGCGTGGAGGAGAGGGTGGGAGTTCTTCATTAACCACAGACAACGGTTCTGTAGGAACAGGAGAAATTGGTTTTTCTGAAAAACAAAGCCTATGAATCACAAAATATTCAATAGGCATAAGAAGAAGGGAGCAAAAGATGACACTTACCAGGAACAGACTCTGAAATAAAGGCATCCAAATTGCCTCTCCTGATAATCTTCTTCCTCTAAATCTTCTTTGCATGCTGACCTTCAGCTTCAGCACCAGATTGTTTTCTTTTCCCTGCTTTATTCCTCACTAAGCGCTCAGGGCTTGATTCCAAATCAATGGGATCATCAGGATTTGGTGGAGGGATATCTGTAGTATCTTTCGGCTCCGGTTTCGGTCTTCTTATAACTGCAGGTGCAAGACCCTCCAAAGAATCAGAAACCACCACATAATCACACCAGGAGTCAGAAGAGCGGCGCATACCTTTCTTCTCTCCCCCAACATTTTTTGCCTTAGAAGACTGAGCTTTTTCAGCTTCATTCTTCTTTGGCGCAGCAGTAGCAGTTGGCGCACGCTTTTTCTTTTCAGGGCCTATGCCCAAGTTAGACAGTTCACCTACTACAAAAAACCACAGCGATTAACTCATTCACACGCGCAAAAGTAACAAACAAAAAATACTACTATAAAAGCTTACCAGCACCAGCAGCAGGTTGCGCGGAAAGATCATTATCCCGCGGGAGAGAAAAGTTCTTCACAATGCGGTGATACCACAAATCTCCATCAGGTTTCTTTGGAAGGGTAGTCATCTTCCCACCTTCCCTCTCAAAAGCAACAACATACAACGAAACAACTGCGCAATAGGAACGCAAAAGCAAATTAAAAAAAAAGAGAATGAAGTATAGAAACAGGGCAAAAATCTTACTTTTGCCATCTTCCATATACACTGGCTTCTCTTCTCGATTCATCCTCCAATTCAGAGTCATCCCGGCACCAACAATGGCTTTCTCTGGTAAAGCAATAGACGGAACGTCTTTTAGGTCCTGGTACCAATTTTCGTCAACAAGGGTTTGAATGGTCTCAGTAGGAACATAATCCTTTCCTCTGAAAATCATCCTCATCGGAATAACTCCAGCCTTGATGAAGAAGAATTTCTGCTTCCAATCATGGAAGGATTTTGGGGGTTGCAGCAAAATTTTCTTCGCCGATGCTCTTTGAATAAAAGAATAAAACCCTTGAGTGCAGTGCATTTGATGAAAAACTCGAAATCGAGGAACCGTCGGTTCAATATGCATCGTACGACACACAAATTCAAAATGCCGAACCCTAACCATACCAATTGGGTGCATCTGGGAGATGTGAAACTTATAATACTCAAGGATTTCAAGAAAGAATTTCGTTACAGGCAAACGGAAGTTGCCTGCACAAAAGAAATCCCAGAATAAGGTCACGTACCCGGCCGGAGCATCCGCCGCCGTCTGACCTTCTTCAGGGTAAAGGGCACCCCAGTTCTCTGGGAACCTGAGATTCCGAATCAAGCCATCAAAAGTTGCCCTAGACCACTTTAATGGAGGAAGTTCGACAGACATTTCTTCCGTGGAATCTTCGTGATGATCTCCAGTTGACATAGGAAGAAGAAATTGCAATTCTTTTTAAAGAACGGATAAAGAAGACAAAGAGGGAAAAGGGTTTCAACAAAGTAATGATTACTGGAAATAGGAAACCCAAAATGCTTATATACTCACCGCCATAAATAAGCCTAGGTAACTGCAACACCACCTTTTTCGGGAGGGTACAGTTATCCAAGAATCAGAAGGTGGGTAGAGAAGAGCACAAACGCGAGTGCACACACGCGTGCAAAACACAAAACAGTAATGTACAGGCTGACAGTGACAGCTGTCACACGTCAACAGTTATTACTACACCTTTTGGCAGACCAAAGGTCAAGATTTCTCATAAAACCCAAAAATAATGGGCAAAGTGTATCTTTTCATAAAAGATTCTCCACTTTCGCGACCAAAAAGCCCTATAACAAAAACATTTCCTCTCATATAGTCCAGTGCTTCACTTATTTGCATAAGAGCAACAATAGACTGGGGGGACTTGAAGGGGTAAGGTCCCAAAAACCTCGCGATAAGTACTTGGGATCATACACAACCTTATCTTTTAATCCTCTTTCGGCCTTGCGCGGCCGCGCACTGGTTCTACAAAAAAGAGTTTAGAAGAAAAACAGCAGACAACACCTGCGCGCTAAAAGGAAAATTATAAATCCTTGCGCCGATTCCCCATAACAAAGGGATAAAAATCCCAACAAGCACTCCCGCTTAATAATACCCAGACTTGGATATTATTTACTAAACTGATACCACACGATAAGGAGTCACACCAGATTATGGCAATAATCTTCTAGAAGACTCAATCGTGCACCACCAGACGATTATAACCGTCTGGGACACGTGTCATCATCCCAGGCCACCCTGAAATCACGATGATGGCATGGAATTGGAGAGAAACCTCCACTCGCCCACTTTCCACGTGGCAACTCCCCAGCCGTTGATCTAAATAGCAATCCGTGTGCTTGCATATCAGATTAAGAAGATTAACAGAAAGGAAAATAACTGCTTACGGAGTTAGCATCTTCCGTCAACATTTCAATAACAGGTTTTCCCGCCCAAACTCCCGGCTATAAATATGAGAGTAATTAAGGTATAAACTTCAAGTTACATTCACTTCACTAATACTTCTTCTTCTTCATAAACACATACTTATTCTCACGCCAGAGTGTGGTCACGGAGAGAACCTCCCTTCTCCCCGTGGCGAGACTAATGGTGTTCTGTTTTGCAGTATTCGTAGGAGAAGAAGACCAATCCCTTCGAATCAAACGAGAGAGAACCATCCTTTTTATGCAGAACCTAACCCCCTGGATAATTTGATTCCGATCATTTATCCAGTGTTTCTTCACCAGTCATATCCAAATTTCCAGATGTACTTCTGGAATACTTGCCTGGTCTACCCACATACAGGCAAGTAGAATTTTGGATTGATATTTTGCCTAGATCAGCACTAACAGTTAAGTCTCCTCAGTACTTAGTTCCAATAGAGATGAAGGAATTAAAGACAAAGTTATAAGAACTGTTGGAGAAAGGGGTTTATTCAGGCGAGTTCCTCGCCTTGGGGAGCTCATATCCTATTTGTCAAGAAAAAGGATGGTTTGATGTGGATGTGTATCAACTATTAAGAACTGAATAAGATAGCTATTAAGAATCACTACTCCTTGCCCATGATCGACCTTCGGTATGGATATCGCCAGTTCAAGGGGTAAGTTATTTATCTAAGATCGACCTTCGTTATGGATATCACCAGTTCAAGGTCAGAAGTGAAAATGTTCTAAAGACTGCCTCCAGGGTAAGATAGGAACATTATGAGTTCCTAGTCATGCCATTTGGACTCACCAATGCTCCTTCAACATTCATGGACCTTATGAATAGAGTCTGCAAGCCGTATATAGATAAGTTTGTCATTGTCTTCATTAATGACATTCTTATCTTTTCTCATAGCAAATGAGATCACGAAAAGCATCTCAGAAGTATTCTAGAGTTACTAAAGCATGAGTGCCTTTTTTGTGGAATTCTCCGAATGCGAGTCTTGGCTTAGAGAAGTATAATTTCTCAGTCATGTGATAAGCAAACATGGTATCTAGGTTGACCCCACTAAGACTGAGGCTATCACAAACTAAGAAGTACCTAAGTCACCAACCGAGATGATAACGAATATCACATTTGTAGTCATTTAGATTTTACATCTATCGTTCCAAGTGTTAGTTGTTCAACAGCCCCACCAAGGTGTTCTATAATACCTTGCATACAGTCTTAGGTTGTCATTCCAATGCAAAAGGTGATTGACTATGCATCACGATATCTAAAATTATAAGAGAATACTTACACAATTCATGATCTAGAGTCGGGTGTCATATACACTGTTGAATAACTAACACCTAGAACAAATGGAATTTTGAGATTGAATGATAGAATCTAAGTCCCAGTTTTTGGAGGACCCAAAGATTTAATTCTAGAAGAATCTCATAATTCTAAATACTCAATGCATCCTGGTAGAGACAAAATGTGCTAGGATTTGAAAAAGGATTATTGATGGATGGGTATGAAGAAATCCATTGCCACCTAAGTGGCTAAGCGCTTGACATGTTCGCAAGTTAAAACTAAACATCAGAAACCATTAGATTTTCTATAACAATTGGAATTTCCAGAATGGAAATGAGAATTAGTAACTATGGATTTTATCACGAAGCTACCCAAAACAAGCCATGGCAATGATGCCATTTGGGTTATAGATAATAAATTGATAAACTCAACTCACTTTCTGCCAATCAAAGAAATCTTTAGTTTAGAAAAAAAATGGCTAAGTTATATGTTGACAATATTGTATATCTTCTTGGAGTACTGTTGTAAATAGTATCTGACATGCTTAGAAAGTAACAAATAAAATTGCACCCAAACATAAACCAATTTAAAGTTAAAACACAAATACTATCCATACACGTTCTAGGCAAGCGTACCTATCAATATATAGTATAGCTAAGGTAAGTACCCGAGTATCAATTTATGGAGAATCTGACTAGTCACCAACTTGGAAGAGGGACCAAGAAAACTAATCTTCTATACTCTTATCGGCATATGTGAAAGGCTCGACCTTCAACTAGTCGTCAACCGAGGAGTCAACTTCATCATGTCAACACTTGATTAAGTCGCAAATAAACTCAACGAAACTC
Source organism: Helianthus tuberosus (assembly GCA_030545235.1). Lineage (NCBI taxonomy): Eukaryota > Viridiplantae > Streptophyta > Magnoliopsida > Asterales > Asteraceae > Helianthus > Helianthus tuberosus. The sequence continues at coordinate 137,107,104 of CM060355.1, read as the reverse complement.
AATCACACACTAGCTCTAAACTGTATCATGTTTTAAACTTTTCTGCGCCGACAAGATTAAACCTCACTCAGTCTCAAGATTGTAAACACGAACTTGTTTCACTGTCGCACTACGAGCTTTTAGAAATCTACAAAGAAAATAGGATATATGAAATTTTTGCTACCCCCTTTTCTTTGTAAACTATCGAAGTCCAACCGAATCTTATTATCTCCACCTCGAATGCACGATAAAAGTCCCAAATTTTCCCTAAACTCTAATAATGAGCAAATCCGAACACCTAGAATCTTGTAAACAACCACGGTCCACCATTACTGTACCAAAATTTCTAAAATTTTCTATCACCATCTTTTTCCCACGCACTCGTCTCATCGCCAAGAACAACAAATTCCTTTTTTTAATCCTCACCTATTCCGGGAAACACTAATAAGCCGGAACCATCCAATAATTTGGATTAATACTCTTATTTGGAATACTTACTTCCAAATTATACCTGTCAGAATTAGTGAAATCTTCCAAATTATACAACTTCTTCCAAACTTCTGATCACAATAAAAAAATCAAAAGACCTGAGCTTCAGACAAGTTTTCTGAACTAAACAACAAACTCTAAGCAATGCTAAGTTCGGAAGAAGTGCAAACTCAGAAAGTTTAAGTGAATTCGGAAACCTTGTAAACTTGGAACAACTTGTTAAACTCAGAACTTATCTTGTAAACCTGGAACAACCTGTTAAACTCGAAACTTATCTTGTAAACTAGGAATATGTAATAAACTCGGAATAACTTGTGAAATCCGGAACACTTGTAAACTCGGAACACTTTAATAAATCCGGAACAATGACAAATTCGGAATTCCAAAGAAATTCAGAACACGAATTTGGAATAACTTTAAATTCGGAATACAATTGATATGTAACAGTAGTTCGGAATGGTTTATAAACCCGAAATTCTTGAAATTTCTAAACAACTTATTATTGTAAACTCAGAACTTGGAAATTGTAAGTCCCGATACGAGATCACAATGATATCACACAAGCTTGTTTGGTGGCGGAATCACACAAACAAGCAATGATTCAAAGAGAGGAGATGAAGTAGAAAGTTTATTGATTGATGATTAGATCTTGCATACAAAGATGATTGTCAAATACAAGACTTTCTTGATGTCACCAACACTAATTACCTAAGCATCATTTACTATATATAGTAAGTCTTTGGGAGGATGCTCCCTAAACCCTAAGCCCATTTCCATAAACAGTCCACTCCATATCCACTAATCCATTGGTCCACTAATCCATAAACCTAATTAGGGTATAACAATCTCCCCTAGGTTTACTGGATTAGTTGAGGACCACTCAATTCTGGATTAGGATCAGCAAACAAGCGGTTCCTGACGATGTTTCCCACTGCACTCGTCCAGGACTTCGCACGTTCTTCATATTTATCGTTTGTGCGAATCTGATTTTGATTCAGAACCAGGATATCTTCCTCATGAAAACTCATTAAATCCAACGTATCTGGTATGCGGATCGACTGTTCTTCAGTAACAATAGCAGCTTCGGCCATCTTCGAGTCATACGCCCAAAACTTGAAATTCTTGAGAATTCCCTTTGCAAACTTGTGAGAAATGGGAAAGATCTTCTCTTTGTCAGTCGGAGGCCAGATGACAGACTTAACTGTTCTCTTTGTGAAAGGGTCACGAACACCAGGATTTTTTCTTATATGTGATTCAGCAGTCTTCATGGTTGGAAAGTTGTTCTTGACTTCTTTCTCGAGTTTAGAATGGAACATCCATCCTCTTCCTCTCTGAGATAGATCAGAATCATGATACGGGGCACGTAGCAGACTCTTCAAATCAATATTTGTCCAACTCTCAAATTGAGATTCCTTGGCGTAATATTCTCTATGCCCACTCTCACGTGTAATCAGCCACATATTCTTGTCATGGTCGTATCTCCAGCTTGCGACCGCAGACTTGTTTCCCACTTTATCATAGTGGCTTGATCCCAATTCTATCACATATCTGTCAGGCCTCTTTGTTGGATCTTTGAGCTGGAAGTTTTCATCTAGAGGATTCAAATCCTGATTCTTCATTACAATCATCTGTTTGTTGCTCTGTTTCTTCTTGGGCTTCTTGCTGGTTTTCTTCTTAGGCTCAGCGGCCAGATAGGCATTTAAGCCAGCTTCATGTTCTGCGTCTGGTGTTGCATTCGCTGCTGCTCTCTCTTTAGGAGTTTGCACTGGACGACCAACGTTAAATTGTTCATCTTCTTTATCAATGAATTCATTTCCAAACGTTTTCTCCAGCTTCGCCTTCAGATCGTACACAACATACATTAACATACCTAGATCACCTTGCAGCTGGTCGATTGTTTGATCCCTGCTACAGATTTGAGCCTGAAGAGAGGAAATCTGAGCTTCTTTCTGGGTGGAGTCTTGTGGCAGCGATGAAATTTGAGCTTCCTTCATAGCAGCATCCTATTCTAATACAACCACTCGTCGTCGCAATCTTGCTACGTTTGCATCTTCATCATTATCACTGTCACTTTGTTCAACAACTTGTCTTTTCTATGACGTATAACGAAACGCAGCCTCATTATGTTCAGTGAATCCAACACTACTTGAGCTTCCTGCCTCAAATCTAACACCACTCGAGCTTTCTGGATGTGAGGGTGTTGATTCAAAATCAAAATCAAAATCAAAGTCAAACTCAGGCTCTTGTGTGCTGGTTTCCTTTATAGAAGCGGCAACAGACTTTGGATCAGTGGACATAGTAGGCTCTGGATCAGAAATAGGGCCAGTAAAATCAGGATCACGAATAGTGTTGGTTCGTTGTCTCTTGTTTGATGCTTGTTCAACATTGTCTGTGATAGCTTCAGTTCAGCTTCATCTTGGGCTTCAGAGGTAGGTGCGGATGGAGGGTTTCTATCACCACCCTGCAATGTCTTCAGTAGGGCCGCTAACTTTTCAGTTGTCATCAAATTCGGCTATCTCACAGTTTCCTGAACCTTCTCAGACGCAACCACTTCCACTTCACTGTCGGTTTCTTCTTCACTAGAGTCTGAATCAAGAGTCTCTATTTCAACCTCAGCTTCACCAGCAACCATTTGTTGCACATCATGTTCTTCAACAACTTGGGCATTCAAATGTTGAGGAGCTGGTGCAACTGGTATAACTAGCACGACGTCGCTAAATCTTCCATGCTTCTCAGGCGGAAATTTTCCAACGAAGTTATGCTGCTTGGCTCTCTTGAATCTATAGGCATTTTCGAAGTAGCCTGGCCCCATTGGCTTCAAATTCACATAGTTCGGTCCCTTGACAAACTCTGGGTGTTTCTCATCTAAAATCATCTGGATGAATCTTGGATAAAGCATAAAGAGCTTCTTCTTTGAGTCTTCGAGCATATTCTTCATGTTGTTGAAAATAAACACTGAAAAGTTGTAATCCCAACCGTTGACCAAAGCCACTAATGCACTAGTCTGCATCTTGTTTAGCTGATCAAATCCACTTTTGTTCTCTGCAATGCACTGCAGGAACATATGCACCAATAACCTCCACTATGGTGGAAGCAACTTCTTCAGCACAGTGGGATAATCTCCTTCATAGCTCATTCTCTGAAGTGCTGCAAGTACTCTGCTCTGTTCGAATGAATTCAAAAAATGCGGTTGATCTCCAAACATTAGCACCTCACGAATAACGGCTTCTGTAACAATAACCTCTTTCTTCTGCACCGTAGCTTCAATGGATCTAGCTCCATTAGCGCCCCTGCTATTTACTTTTGCAGTGTTCCAAAAGGAGTTGACGCAGTCGTTGCAGATCAGTAGTTCTGTTCTTAATGCGTGAGTAATCGGGCAATTGTTTAACCGGTTATCAGTGAGCCAAACATCTCTGCATATTAGACCGGAGGGTCCGAAAGATATCCAGCCTGTTTGTGAAAGAGCTCCACTTCCAGTTGTCGTTGATTCTGATTTTGCATCATAGCTTACGCCATAAATTTGCACTAACACCAAATGTTACGCTTTTTCAACGAAGGTTAACCTTTATTTGAAATGTCGACGAGTCAACAAAGTCAACAAGTTAACGGTCCAAATGCCAGTCAACATGTCATAATCATGGGGTCAACAAGCAGTGCAGGTCAACAGGTCAAATGAGGGTCCAGGTCAAATGAAGGTTCAAGTCAACTGGTCAATGTTCGGGATGATTAGGGTTCATCTCGGATGAATTCCAACCATCTCGGATGAATATGCTTTGATCTGAGATGATTCGAGATGCATGGTTCTCATCCGAGATGATCCGAGATGGTCCTATTTTGTCCGGGATGATGTACCTTCTTTGTTCGAGATGATCTGAGGTTGGTTTGAGATGGATGTTTGAGAGAGAGAATCCGAGATGCTTTCAGACTTGGTTCGAGATATGTGTCTCGAACCATGTCTGATGGTTGTTTATATACCCATCTCGAGTGGGTCTATGGGCCAGGCCCATCTCGGATGACTGATCCGAGATGATAGGCCTGTCAGACTTTGTCATTTGTCAAAACAAGTGGGACCCATCCGAGATAGTGGGCCAGGCCAGATCATTATTTTAATAATATTTTTCAAGACAGAACATACCCCTTTCAAAGTCAACGATTTAACCCACCGAGAAACTATTTGTTTTCAATATTATAATAATAAAATACTAACACACGGGTATTTTGGGAAGACTGCCATGGGATTAAATCATTTTCAAACTGATTAAGGAACATTTTTCAGCTATTTACTTGGACTGGTCCCGCGATTGTCTTCATATTTGTCCTCTTAAATCCAATGCTCAACCTTCAACTTTCAACCTTGTGATATGCTTAGGGTATAATTATACTGTGACATCCGTGTACCCCATTCCATGGCATACCCCAGTAATCAAGGTAAGCACAACTGTTCATTGTAGCAGGTGAGTATACTGAGTCCATCCTTTGTTTTTACAACGCCAGACCTTCTGGTGAACAAGTCAGTACTTTCATACCGCAGAGTGACCGGAGAAGTCTAACGAGGGCTAGGCTGATACCTTTAACGGTACGATTTTGGCTTTTATAAGCGGACAAAATTCTCTTTATGAGATTTTTCTTCCGTTTAAGGTTTTGGCCCTCTTTGCGGCTCTTTTTCAAGATATCCTGACTGTGCCTAGGTCTGCATATAATCTGGATGCAACAGAAGGACAATCCTAATATCCTGGATGCTCATCAGTATAAAGACCCGAAACTTCAGATGTTGGCTATCTAACAACGCATGATTTAAGACCATGAAATCATACACCGTTGGTCTGTTACCCACGTGATGTCCATTCCATTAGGTTTATATCACTTGGTATCACTTTGCTTTTTGAGCGTTGGACCTATCAACACATCGCAGTGGATCCTAGCCTTTTCAGCTTCGAAACCTTACATGTGTTAATCAAATTCTTTAGCACGAAAATTTATTTCACTTCCCAGCAACTAATTCCCCCCCTAAATTTGTGCAAAAGTAGAATACTTTATGCCCAAATTTATCAGATGAGATACTTTTATTCTTTAAACCCCCCTTTTTTAATGCTTAGTCGGTGAAACGCATCATTTTCAAAAGGTCCACAAGCACAATGAACCTCGAGATGCTAATAGGTTTTGTAAAACGATTCGTTGTATTAGCATCAGTATGGATCTGTTCAAGTTTAATCAAGCCTCTGTCGAAGCAATCTCGAATGAAATGCTCCTTGATATCAATGTGCTTGGTTTCAGAGTGAAAGACAAGGTTTTTTGTGATCTGGATGGCGACATCATTATCACATTAAATAGTAGTGTCAAGATAAGTCAAACCGTAATCCTCTAGCTGATGTTGCATCCAAAGAACCTGAGAGCAGCAGGCAGATGCTACAACATACTTTGCTTTCGCTGTGGAAAGAGATACAGTTTGCTGCTTCTTGCACTGCCATGAGATAAGTCTATCTCCCAAGAATTGGCATCCAGCTGATGTAGATTTTCTATCCCTGTCCGTACCTCCAAAGTTGCTGTTTGAAAAAGCAAACAGATCACAGTTCGAATCTCTGAGATACCAGAGTCTGAGTTTAGGAGCTCCCTTCAGATATCTAAAAATTCTTTTAACAACAGTTAGATGAGAGAGTTTAGGATTAGCCTGATAACGAGCACACTAACAGACGACAAACATGATGTCTGGCCGGCTTGCCGTTAAGTACATCAGTGAACCGATCATAGATTGATACAAAGTCTGGTTAACAAGGCTTCCTTCAGGATCCTCAGTCAACAACGGCCGCTCTGCAATTGGGGAGTCTATCGGCTTTGAGTATGCCATGTTGAATTTTGCAAGAACGTCGTGAACGTATTTACTTTGATGAATCAAGATTCCTTGATTGTTCTGACGAACTTGCAAGCCCAAAAACATCGTCATCTCTCCTAATGAGCCCATCTCGAACTTCCTTTTCATCACCTCTTCAAACTCTTTACAAAACACATCAGTTGTCGACCCGAAAATGATGTCGTCAACATATATCTGAACAAGGATGATGTCATTGTCAACATGTTTGATGAATAATGTTTGATCGATTGCCCCCCCCCCCCCCCCCGAGTGTATCCATGAGCAAGAAAATGTTCTGTTAAGGTTGCATACCATGCACGTGGTGCTTGGTGTAACCCATACAGAGCTTTGTCTAACTTGTAGGCATATCCTTCTTTCTCTTTAACAACAAACCCAGGGGGTTGAGCGACATATATTTCCTCCTTGACCTTTTCATACAGGAATGCTGTCTTGACATCCATTTGATATACTGTAAAGCCTATGAAAGATGCATATGCCAAGAAAATGCGTCAAGACGCGCTACTGGAGCATCTACTTCATCATAATCTAAACCTTCAACTTGACTGAAACATTGGACCACCAATTGGGCCTTGTTCCTAACAATCACTCAAGTATCATCTTGTTTGTTTCAAAACACCCATCGTGTGCCAAGAACATGTTTTCCTTGAGGTTGCTTCTCAAGCTTCCATACTCCTAGTCTTTCGAACTGATTGAGCTTTTCATGCATAGCATTAACCCGTCCAGCTTCCTGCAAACCAACATTGATGCTCTTAGGCTCAATTTGTGAAATGAAGCAAGAGTATAGGCATGAGTTGCTGTCCCCCGATTTGTTGCGGGTTTGGACACCAGGAATTACATGGCCAATTATATTCGTAATTGGGTGACTTCTCTGAACACGTTGTGGAATTGCTGCAGCAGGGGCTTGCAAGTTTGATTGCAGGTTTGAGAAACTTCTTGATGCTATTCTAGATTGCTCCCCCTTATTTGGTGCAGTAGTGTTGTTGATCCCTGGTGGATCTATAGTGCAATCAAAGGGAATCAATCCTGGAAACAAAGAAGTTCCTTGAACATTTGAGGGTCCTGAGGAGGCTTCAGTGTTGCGGACTGTACCATCAAGGATAGCTATTGCAGGTTCAGGAATCGGCTCCTGAACTGTCGAAGAGTGAAGTTGTGCTGGAGTATCCTTGTGAAATCCCGATGGATCCACAGTGAGTTTCTTGAGCATGTTTTGCAAAGGCACATCTTCATCTTCATCTTCAATGGGAATAGGCATCTCTGAACTCGAAGCTCCTACATTAACAACTTCATCAGATAAAATAGGAAACAATTTAAACAGGGAGGAGTAATCATATAGCCAATCAGGTTCGATTCGAGCATCTTTTGGATTTTCTTCCAACAAATCCACATGATATGCTTCCACGATCTGCTTCTTGACCTTGTTGTACACACGATACGAGGTATTCTTAGCATAGCCAATGAAATAGCAAGGATCTCCTCGAGCTTCAAATTTTCCTTTGGAATCCATGAGAAGAAGTACACACGGACAACCAAAAGTGCGAAAGTGTTGCACCGAGGGTTTTTGACCTTCTACTATTTCATAGGAAGTCTTCATGTGACGTTTATTGATCAAGGCATGATTCTGAACATAGCAAGCTGTATTCACTGCTTCTGCCTAAAATATCAGTGGAAGACCTGAGTCAATCAGCATTGTGCGAGCAACTTCAATGAGAGTTCGATTGCGTCTTTCTGCTACTCCATTCTGTTAAGGAGATCTAGCTGTACTGTACTGTTCTGACGATTGATTCCTTTTAAGGCACAAAATTCATTTAGCTCAGCATTCTTGAATTCCGTCCCGTTGTTACATCGAATAATCTTCACTCGTTCATTTGTTTGATTCTCCATAAGAGTCACAAATTTCTTGATTAAACCAGTTGTCTCACTCTTCTGCTCCAAGAAAAACACCCAAGTGAAACGAGAAAAATCAACGGTGATGACCAAACAGTAAACCTTTTCTCCAATACTAAGTATATTGACAGGACCAAACAAATCCATGTGCAACAGCTCCAGAACTTTTGAGGTCGTGTGCACAGGTTTGGACTTATGAGGCCTACGATGTTGCTTTCCACGAGTGCATGCTTCACATTTTTCTATCTGCATGAAATCCTTGATTGGCAAGTTCCTGACTAGACCTCCCTTGGCTAATCGATTGAGATTTTTCATGTTCAGATGACCCAATCGACGGTGCCACAACATAGCATCATGTTCAGCTATCTCTGAGAATAATTCCTGGGAGCTTTGTTCATGTCAATTACATATGCATTTCCCCGGCGTTCAACTTCAATAAAAAACGAGTCTTCAAGTATGATAATTCCTGGTTTCAGAATGACGCAACCACTCTTATTGAAGAGAACCTCCATTCCTTTTTCACACATCTGTGATACGCTCAACAGGCTGTGCTTCAGCTCAGGGACATAATTGACGTCTGAAAAGGCGAGTACTCCATTTTTTACCGTGCCTTTCATGGTGATTCTAACAGATTCTCCTCCCGCGAAGTCGACACATCCTCCGTTGAATATTTTTATGTCATTTAACTGGGATATGTCTCCCGTCATGTGCCTAGAACAACCACTATCGATAAACCAAAGTCTAAAGATAGCCTTCCATAGTCGTTCCTGCACATTTAGCGGAATCAGTTAGAAACTGGAACCCAGGCCATAGCGGACCTGAGTTGACCATCGCTATCTGTGTAAGAGACCTCGCGAAAGATTATATGACTCTTTGCATCGTTTGAGGTTTTAGGCAATGAAGTAGATGTTGACGATTGCGAGCATGAAGACTGGGATCTAGCAGGAACTTTGGATTCCCAAATCTTGGTGCCTAAATTTTTTGAAACATTTCCTTTAAAAGGTGTGGCTTTCGACTTCATTTGAAACCTATTTTTATTTTCAAATTTTTGATTTTCCCTTTTTGTTAGATTCCAGTCTTAATCAGAAGGCTTGGCTTTTGGAGGTTGATTTTTGACAAATTAAGAATGCATAGCCTTCTGATGATACGTGTTGCAAGAGTAGTAGGGACGATGAACACAGTTTCTTGCAACGTGTCCCGAAATTCCACAACTAAAACGCGTTTGCCTTTTTGAGAAAAAGACATTTAGTTCTGCTTGTATTATTCTCGAGAACTGATCAAGTCTTTTCTTTTCATTTGACACTGATTGCTTGTGTGCATATTTGATCTTGGATGAACCCTACTCACAGTTATCAGCACAAGGGTAAGTATCGACAACTTTACCCTTCAGTTTTGGTTCAGTTTGCTTGAGAGTCAGGTTTTCCTTTTGAACTTTCTTTTTCCGTGATCTTCTGTTTTTATGTGATCGTTTTTTCTTTGAAGGAACAGGTTCAGAAGATTTTGCTTCATAAGAAACACTTTCTTCAGAGTCTGGTACTTTGGAGTCAAGAGTTGAATTATCTGTTGAACTGACTTCCACGGATTCTTTTTCCTCAGAAACTATGATCTTAGGAGTTTTTGTAGAGAAGGTTTCCACAAAAATCTCTTCTTCAGTTTCATCAGTTGACTCAACTTTTGAATTGATTTCCATGGATCCTTTCTCTCCAGGCTCCGTGATCTCATGAGTTTCTTCAGAATTAGATTCTACGGATAGCTCTACTTCAGGTTCATCAACCTCTAAGTCCTTGACATCAAACGATTCTGGCTTTTCAGATGATGAGCAGTCTACGTCTGAGACCGTTTGACTCTCTTCTGTCGCAACGCTGCGAGATTCTAATTGTTCATCACAATCAGAATCTTTGGAAGAGCTATGCTCATTATCTGATGTTCCTGAATCTTCTGCTTAATTTTCAGGTTCGTCAGATGACCCCTGCTTATCAATTTCTTCATTATCACAATAAAAAAACATCAAGTTTTTCATCCTTATCATGAGTTTCTGATGTATCATTCGATGTTTCTGGCACACCAGAACACTTGCCCGAATCAGCAGAATTGATTTCTAAGTCACTTGAAACATATGTTTCAAGTTTATCAGTCGATACATTAGGTTTTCCTGTCAAAACATTTTCAACACAACCACAATCTGAAATCACAGCACCAGATTCATTAGTTTTAGTGGGAACACCCCAAGTCTCAGCAAACCAATAAAAAACATAGTTCCAAGCATAAAGGTCATTTTTTATCAGAAATAACATTATCAACAACACTTTGATATGATTCATCATCCACTTTAGACTTCTCCTCTGTTCTTACTGACTCTGCACATGAACTAGAATAGTTAGGGTTGTCAACAGAATCAGAATTTAACGAACTTTCTTCTGTCTCCTCTGTGGATGTTTTAACTGGTTCTGTTTCCGTTTCTGTCTTTTTTACTTGTTCGGATTTACCAGCTGATTCATTTGAACAGTTTTCATTTGATGAATTTTTGTCTTCATTTGAACAACTTTAAGTTTCATTTTTAAAAACATTCATTGGTTTCTTGAAATAAGCGGGTTGGCCATTTTGGGATTTTAACGGTTCCCATGGAACATAATCACTAGGATTACCATAAATCATTTTATCATAATTATCTATTTCTTGCTCAGTAGTGGGCAGTCTAGAGTAATTATGATTATATGGTGGTGGAACCTGTGTATATCCCAAACCCTTTCCCTTGTTTTCCTTGAATGCAAGTTGCACATTGCACAGACTACGAACAGTGTCACTGGAAGTATCAATTTTTTTTTAATATTTAACTCATTTTGCTTATACTTTCCAGTGAGAAGTTCTAGCTCAGCTTTCACAGAGTCGCATTCTAGGGTTTTTATTGTGAGTTTGTGTTTATAATCGTGAACCCAACATTGCTGTTGATTCACGTCTCTGTGAAGCTGAGCTATATCCTTCTTAAGTGCGTCAATCTTTTCATAGAGAATTTTATTATTCTCTCAAAGACTGATGCACTTTCCCATTGCACTGTTGTAATCAGTGATCAATGCTGAGTTTTGTGATCTCAGAAATGCAACTTTCTTGCTACAGTGTTCAGTAGATAAAAGGGAATTTACCGTTTTGGAGAGCGATCTCGGTTCCACAATCAGTGCTATCAAGCATTGGTGAACCTTCTCAGCAGCAGCAACTTCAGACAGCTTCATGGATTCCACTTGAGCAACTGCATCAGCCCAGTTGAAACCACACTGTTCCTGTGTAATCAAGGCCCTTCTAGCTCCAGAGTTTCCTTGTACAGTTGAAGTTGAAGTCTCAACAGGTGTGACAGGAACCATTGACCTTTCCTTGTTCTGAGCAACAGCTGCTTGAGTAGCCTCATATCCCACTGGTGCCCTTTTGCAATCCCTAGCAAAGTGTCCCGGCTCATAGCACCTGTAGCACCTCTGCCTGTGTTTCAGCACACCAGGACGAGCATTCATTGGACGACGCCCATATTTTTTTAGTAAACTTATCTGCTTTAAAAGCTAACATAACAAGATTCTAAGCCACGTCCAGTTCATCCAAGTCTTCTTCAACCACCTGATTCATCTATGGAGTTATCTCACACGAAGGCATGAGATCACCGGCTAAGAAAGCATTTAAACTAGTGATCATAGAAGCTGCAAGAGCCAGTTTTTCTTCAGTTTGCTTGGTCAATAAGGCCATATGTTCCATTGAAGGTGTGGATGGAATGCTTTGAGATGCAGGCCTGGCGGTAGAACCAAAAGCAACATTAGCATGCTGTGGCTGAGGTTGGAGTTGTTACTGGACACTAGTAGTATTGACAGCTGCTGTTTGAGAATAAGGAAGTGACATTCCGTACACGTAGTTAGATTTTGGCGCTGCTACTGGACTGAACACAATATTTGGATTGTTGTTCATAACTCCATGAACTGGACTGAAAACCAGATTTGGATGACCTTGAGACATCAAAGCAACATTGTTGGGACTAGTCATGCCAGCAGCCATCAGTGAATTCTTGTGTTTTATCTCTCTCTGCTGATTATCAATCTCACAAGACTTGATTGTGGCAATCAACTCTGTAAGTGTCATTTCATTCAGATCCTTCGTAAGCTTTATCATAGAAAACTCGGCATCCCACCTTTTAGCAGTGAGTTCAGTAGTTGACGATTCATTCCACTGTTTGAGATGTTGATTCCAGCACTAACCATCTGAGACACAAGTTTGACGAATCTCCTTATCTGATTTTAAATGGTTTCTCCATAGATGAGATTAAAAGAATTGAACTGTTGATTCATCATGTTCACTCTACTTGCCTTCATATCAGCATTTCCCTCAAACAAGGGTGTCAGCTGATCCCAAATTTCCTTTGCACTCTTGCAGTTTCGGACGGCAATTGAAATGTCTGGACCAAGTGCCATTGAGAGAGTTCCAAAAGCAGCTTCATCTTCAGCTATGACCCTTTTGTCTTCTTCGGCATATATACCTTCGGGTTTTGGAATCTGGGTTTGAGGGTCATCTTCAATAGCGTACATGATAGTGCGTGGTCCATTCTTAATGCTCCTCCAAACATGAGGTTCCTTTGCCTTACAGTATTACTCAAATCCGAACTTCCACTCATAGTAGTCGTCTCCGTACAGAAACCTTGGAACATTGGTAGACGTGCTAATAACTTGATCAAGTTCTTGATGGAAAGCTAAAGATTGAGTCTGAATGGCAACAAGGGTAGCATTGGCGAGATCAGCAGTAGTCACAACGCCGTTCATAACACCGTTTGGGTTCAACATAGTGTTCGAAATGAAGATTCGAGATGATGGGTCTGAGATGAACAGTGGTCCGGAATGAAAAAGGTCCGAGATAAAACGGTCTGAGATGCAAGGGTTTGAGATGATCTGTGGTCCGAGATGGTACTGTTTATCCGAGAGGACAGACAAAGACAAAATTCAAACAACTTATCCGAGATGGCTTGAATGTTGTTCGAGATGATGACTATCTTCAACAGGGGTTATTCGATATGGCTTGATGATTATCCGAGATGGCTTGATGATTATCCGAGATGGCTTGAAGTTTATCCGAGATGATATGATTTTTATCCGAGACGAAGGCAATCTTCAAAGCAGATGATCCGAGATGAAGTCCGAGATCGTCCAAGATGCGATGAAGATTATCCGAGATCCAAGTAAAATGGTCCGAGATGCATAGAAGCAAGTCCGAGATGGTCAGATCTTCAACAGAAACGAACATAAATAGTAGCAGTCAACAGTCTGAGATCCAGAATCGATGTGATATCAGATCCGAGCCTGTAAATAGGTTCAGCGGGCTCTGATACCAATTGTAAGTCCCGATACGAGATCACAATGAGATCACACAAGCTTGTTTGGTGGCGGAATCACACAAACAAGTAATGATTCAAAGAAAGGAGATGAAGTAGAAAGTTTATTGATTGATGATTAGATCTTGCATACAAAAGATGATTGTTAAATTCAAGATATTTTTGATGTCACCAACACTAATTACCTAAGCATCATTTACTATATATAGCCCACTCCATATCCACTAATCCATTGGTCCACTAAACCATAAGCCCATTTCCATAAATAGCCCACTCCATATTCACTAATCCATAAACCTAATTAGGGTCTAACAAAAATTCGGATGAACTTCTAATATGGAAAACCACAAACCTAGAATAGATTAATTTAGAGTAGCCGGGAACAAATCAGTCTGGATTACACAATCCTCTTCTGGATTATCTACCAAAATGTGACTTCACATTAAGGTCATTGATATTTCAGAAGGAAAATTCGGACAAGTATTTCGGAACTCTAAACACTTACAGAAATTCGGACAGGGCCTTTATCAGATCAACACCTCAGGTCTAACAAAAACCCACTAATTCAGATCCAAAACTCTTCAACACGACTCAAATTTCTTCAGATCTGAACCAAACCCTCCCAAGTTCTTCAAGTTTTTTTGCAGAAACTTCATTTGAACACATCAAACAACTTCATTTTGATCCAGAAATCAGAAACACACTCTAAAAACATCAAAATCTCACTGAATTTCACGTCTCCATGATGTTTGGCGAAAACCAACATCAAATCAAGAGCAATGGTGATTTGGAAGGCAGTTAGAGCAATCCGAATCGGTAACCATGCTCTGATACCACTGTGAACGCCCCTTGACCCCTAGATCGATGACACACAACTTCCATTGCACTTGAACAAGACATGAAACCCTAAAACATAGAATATAGAGTAGAAGATCAAACTCTTTCATTGATTCAATCATCACAGATTTACAATACCGAACGAGTATACATCATCTACAAGCTCGTTTAGATCATAAATATCTAAACCCTAGCTTTCTCTCTATAAATTTCTCTCTCTACAATGTTCACACATAACTTTATAGAAAAGCTTTTCCAAAAATCTTGCCCTAATCTAATCTATACAACACATATATAAAGACTAGAGTGTAAACCCGAACAAAACATATTATCCGGGATACAAAACAAATAATCCAGAACAAACGCATGTTGTTGAGAATTATCCTATAACCCGAAACACTTTATACAAAACACTATTAGTGTAATTCGAAACAATAACCCAGAACACATCATTCCAGATTACTTAACAAATAACTCGGAACCCATAGTTCTAAGATATTCAAGTAATCCGGAACCACAGATAATCCGGAATCCTGTCATGCTTCATCATCTTTGACTTCTCTAACTTGGACTTCTCTGACTTGGACTTCTGCTTTGGTTAACCATAACTGATAAAGCTACAGTTACCCTACAGGTTACTGCACTTACAAACTTCCCTTTAACTGTTGCTATCAGTTCTGTGTGGCATTGATAATCTTCAGTCACCGATACTGCACTTATATTAACAAAACCACAATGACGAACTTCCTCAATCGTACATTTTTAACCAACATTCTGTCTGGTTCGCCGTTTAATTTAACGAAACCATTTACGAATCCACGTTAACTTATCAAGTCTCAACGACTTATAATGATCAGTAAATGGTTATAATGGATATAATTTTCATCCTCTCTGTGACTATAGAACCTCCCCCCCCCCAAGTAATCGCATCGTTGGTTAATAAAATTAGATCAAGAAGCCTCTATTAACAAGATAAAAGATGAAATTCTTATAATTAGGCAAAAAAATATCTTCTTCTCGTCATATATATTTAAACTCTAGAGAATGTACTACAAACCGACTACGCTGAATTTAATCGCTAGTACATGTATATACTTTTAACTTGTTCATTTAAAACTTGGTATATGGTATAAAACCCCTTGGTTCATGTATCACATAATGGTGCTAAATGCTTACCACATGATAATTTGATTTAATACGTATTTATTGATTAACATAAAGCGTCTGGGGGTTACTCATACACATATCCAGGTCCTATGATATCCATTGTTGTAATGACCATAAACGCGGGGTGTAGGCATACTCCTGTAATAGACGCAAATAGTGTGTATATTGATCAAACACTAGCTAGTAGTAGTTTCCGAATGTGACAAGCATGTAAAGTTGGTAAATCAAGACACTTGTCAAATGATTATGAAATATTTTATAAATGTGTCTGCTAACTGTATTTACCAACGAAGGCTAATGTATTTTAAGAATTGACTTATAGGTGGCGAACCTCATAAGTAGGTTGGGCTAGGGTTTGGTTTGTTACTTGGAAGTTGCACCCATTGTCAAGAACCGATGATGTCAGTAAGTCCTTTTTAAGGTTCTTGAATATTGATACACACTTTTAATATATTTTTGGGAGTTTTATGTTCGTATGCCGTTTAATTGTATGTAAACTCTATATTTTCGTTGCGATGTGAAAATGATATACAATCGTCACGCTAATGCCACACATCTGAGCTAACTGGGAGAGAGGGGTGTGACAGGTTGGTATCTGAGCCACATTTTGAGGGATTTAGACACTTGCCTTTTGTGTCTAAACTCAACTAACAACTCACATTCCCGTATTCGATAGGAAATTACGAGTCTACGTTAATAAGATTTAGGATAGTCATCCTGAACCTAGTACTGATTTTAATGTTTTTATGCTGAACTTCGTATGGTAGAAGCACCATATGGTAGTTGGAAGTATCTTAGTGTGTATCATATATTGCTTTCATGGTTGGCCATCACTATTACATAAAAGGGCAATTGCCACCAAAATTGGCTATGGAAAAAAGTGGTAGCAAAGTAAGCAACATAGTGGTAACAAATAACAATTGCCCTACATCAGGTTTTTAAATCATCCTCGCGGCACACCCATCCCATATCTCCGTCTCTTTACCGAAATCGCAGTCACAAAGTCTCATTCAGCGTTCAGTTCAAACCCTAAGTTCATCAATTCGTAATCGCAATTATATCCTACATTGAGGGCATGTTTGGCTAAGCTTTTTGAAACAACTTATTGACTTATTGGCTTTTTGAAAAGTCATAAGCTCCAAAATGATGTTTGGCAATGAGGGTGTATGTAAGGGGAAAAAGCCAATAAGTCACTCCATACTGACTTTAAAAAAAAACTATAAGTTAATAAGTTGTTTTAAAAAGCTTAGCCAAACATGCTCTGATAGTCGTTAATCAAGCGCACACATAGCGCAATCAGATCCTGCAATCAAATCGTTTAGTTTAAAACCCTTAATTCATCGATTCATCATGTCCTGTTTAAATTAAACCCTAGATTCATCTATTCATCCGTCAGTCAAGTCTTGATAACGATTCCGCTACCAACGGCGTCAAACTAGGGCTTGTATCAGGAACAAATCTAAACGATTCCGGTATGTATTCCTAATTACTGTTTTTGCCGGTTTTGTTATGAGATTTGAAGTAAATTAAGACTCTCTTATGTTTACTGATTAGAGATTTAAGTGGTTATGAGTTTTATGTTTACTGATTTGAGATTTTGGTGGTTATTTGTTTTGGTGAGCTCGATTTTAATGAAGTTTATCAATTTTATAGTTGATTAGTTTATGCATGTGTTCATAGATATGGAGTAAATTAGGGCAAGGTTATGATTGTTGATTTCGGTGATTATAATTTAAGGTGATGTTCATTTTAATCATTTGTTGATTAGTTTAATCATTTTATTGAAGTTTAATATGTTCATGTGCGATGGATATGAAGTATTTTAGGGCTCTGTTATGTTTATTCACATGAACATATTCATGAATGCATCTTCGATCTTTACTAATGTGTTATAGCTTTATTTATGATTTGCCTGATAGATAAGTTGTTTAGCGAATTGAATGTCTAAATTGGTTGCTAACAAGGGATTTGTAATGACTATGTAGATAGTAATATAGAGTAAAAGAATATAATCAAGGTTTAGCATCTAGGTTTTCAATAATGACTTTTCAGTAGGCAGTAACACTATCATCATTGGAGTGATAGATAAGTTGTTTAGAATCTAGGTTTTCATCAATGAGCCGATTTGTAGGGTGAAGTTAGTAGGTTTTTGATTTTGTAGTAATATAATGATTAATGTGTATATACGAGAGCTCATACAAAAAAAAAAAAAAGAAAAGAAGAAGAAGAATGTCCTTCCAAAAGCTCATACAAATGAAGACCTCTCTTATGAAGAAATATTGATACTCATACCTTCTTTTCAAGGAAGCGGTACATCCCCTCCTGTGGGGTGCATGAAGAAAGGAAAAGCTTAGGCTGCATATTTAGTTCCTTCGCTAAAGGAAGAAGAATCTATGTTAGTAAGCTACTTTATTAGTTTCTCCTTAAATAAAAAAAAGGGAGGGGGAGGCATGGACTGCCTTACTAGTTCCTCCCTTGAAGAAAGGAAAAGTCTGGGCTGCGTATTTGGCTCCTTCCTTGAAGGAAAAAGAATCTGTGGACTATATTATTAATCCTCCACTTGAAGAAAGGAAAAGCATGGGCTGCGTATTTGGCTCATTCCCTAAAGGAAAAAGAATATGTGGACTACATTATTAATCCTCCACTTGAAGAAAGGAAAAGTATGGGCCGCATATTTGGCTCCTCCCCTGAAGGAGAAAGAATCATTAGACTATGTTATTAGTCCTTAAGGAAAAACTGGGATGCTCCTTCCTTGAAGGCGGAAGACTCCGTGGACTACATTATTAGTCCTTAAGGAAAAACATGGACGCTCCTTCCTTGAAGGCGGAAGACTCCCTGGACTACGTTATTAGTCCTTAGGGAAAAACTTGGACGCTCCTCCTTTGAAACAGGAACGTATACTTTCCATGGAATTAAGTCCAGGAAATGTTCCTTCTAGGAATATGAAGAATACCCCATTCTCAGGGATCAAGTATTTTAGAAGTCCCTTCCATAAACAGGAACATACCCCTTCCTTGGGACTAACTCTTGAAGAAACTCTTTCCAAGAATATAAAGAATATCCCATTCTCTAGGATCAAGTATTTTTGAAGTCCCTTCCATAAACAAGAACATACCCCTTCCTTGGGACTAAGTCTTGAAGAAACTCCTTCCAAGAATATGAAGAATATCCCATTCTCCGGGATCAAGTTTGTATAAGTCCCTTCCATAAACAGGAACATACCCCTTCCTTGGGACTAAGTCTTGAAGAAACTTCTTCCAAGAATATGAAGAATATCCCATTCTCTGGGATCAAGTATTTTAGAAGTTCCTTCCATAAACAGGAACATACCCCTTCCTTGGGACTAAGTCTTGAAGAAACTCCTTCCAAGAATAGGAAGATATTCCCCTTACGCGATTAAGTATTTCAGAAGTTTCTTCCTTAAACAGAAACACATCCCTTCCGAGAAGAGAAGACTATCCCATCATACGGATCAAATATCTCAGAAGTTTCTTCCTTAAACATGAACATATCCATGGGGATTAAGTCTTGCATGTACAAGGTCTCCCATAATTTTCTTCAACGAACAGGAACGTGTCCCCACTATTGTATTAAGTCTTGAAGAAGTTTCTCCTAAGAATTGGAAGATATCCCCTCCCGTGGGATTAAATATTTCAGAAGTCTCTTTAATAAACAGAAATGCACCCATTTGCGGGATCCAGTATTGGTGAAGTTCCTCCTAAGAACGGGGAAATACCCCTGTCTCTGGGATTTGATATCTAAAAATAAAACTCCTCCTTGGGATTTCGCACCCGAATAGGGGGGGGGGGGAGTCCCCTTGACAAGGGATTTATAATCTGAAGAAGCGTTTCCTTGAAAAGAAAAGATCTCCGCCACAGGTCTGTGTTTTAGAAAGTATCCCTCCAAAGGAAAGGATCCCCATCTTGGGGTCACATATGTTTGAAGATGTCTCCCCAAGAGGAGAGTGTGTACTTTCCATAGGCACCCATTCTTAGAGAATTACAACATCTCTCCAGGGGAGGAAAGAGCCCTTAATAAGGATTCACGTAGGAAGGTTCCTTCAACATAACAAGTGTTTCTAAAGGGCTCACAAACCTCTCCAAAAGGAGAAGATTCCACCCCTTCTCGAAGAACAAAAAACCCAAACGGTAAGAGGACCCTGCTAACGGGCCAAACACAATCATTTAGGCAGACGTGCCGGATGATCTTACAACAAAATGAACATGTACATAGGCATACAAACATGCCGCCTTAGTCTAAACAAGGCAAAGCTCGGCCGTGGGGCTAGGACTAAGTCGACTACGTCCAAACAAAACGCCAAAGCAGTCATATGAAAACCCGAGTGGACCGGACGCCATTGGGTAAAAGGTCCATCAAAAGATTTAACAACCTAAATAGGTTACGAAGGGGGCCAATGCAAAGCCTTCACAACTTAAACGAGTTACAAAACGAACTATACAAAGCTTTAACAACTCAAGAAAGTTACGAAGCAAACTTATACAAAGCCTTCACAACTTACTCGAGTTACAAAGTGAAATATAGAAAGCTTTAACAACTCAAGCAAGTTATGAAGCAAACTTATACAAAGCTTTAACAACTTAAACGAGTTACAAAACGGGCTTGTACAAAGCTTTAACAACTTAAAAAGTTACAAAGAGACCTATAGAAAGCCTTAACGGCTTAAACATGTTACAAAACAAATTCATGAAAAAGTTTTAACAGCTTAAGCAAGACAAAAGCCCTCATTGGAGGAACGCCAAACAAAAAGTATGAGATGGTAAATAAGGCATCCCAGCCGATGCTCTTAGAGAAACTACTCTTGAACGAGTACCTTGATTGAAATGCCCTCAAGAGGGACATGGAAAGATAGTCTAAATAGCATAAACGCTCTCAAGAAAAGTATTCTCGAACGAGTGCATTGGGTAAAGTGCCTTTAAGGAGGCATAGATTGAAGTACGGTACCAAGCTACCCTACTTGTGGTGTCACCTTGCTGTTTTGAATGCTAAATGCAATTTCACCCTAAGGACAACAAAATAGATTGGTTTGGCATAACGAGCCTGTAAGACCCGTGTCCAATTTAAACATATAACATATAATAAGTTCTCATTTTATAAACAAAAATGTGAATTACAAAACGCCAAACATGGTTTAGGTTAATTCATACATTAAAGTATTCAAAAACATGTTTTCTATCGTTTAACAAAGTTTAGAATATCCAAAACATCTTAACAAGTGCGGAAACTTCGACGTTATATGTGCTCGGTTCTTCAACGAGCTTGATCCCATCCTTTTAGCACATATTAAAGACCTAAACAACATTTAAAAACCTTAAATGTTAGTAATATAAGTGTTAAAAGTAGTTTATTATCATGAACTACCTTGTACATCAAAGAATAAAAAGAATAAAATTTTGGACCATACCCGCCGTAAGCTACGGTCTACTGACCGTAGCTTACGGTCCCTTTAAATCACACAAAAAGCCTGCCTAGACCGTAACCTACGGTCTGTATTGTAGGTTACGCTGCAGCCTAGCTGCAGATTTTCCAGTTTTGGTCCTTTTTACGAAAACGGCCATAACTTTCAAACCGTTTATCCGTTTAACCTCGCGTTTCTTCCTACGTGATCGTAATTTTGTCCTCTATTATTTGGACTCAAAATCCACCATTTGGATTAACAAAATTTTTATTTTAAATACCTTCAGCTTAATATTTATTTACGAAATTATTCGACTCGTTTCAAGATTTGAGCACTAAGCTCAAATCTTGCTTATTCTTTCCACACCTCCCATTCACACACTAGGATTTTCATTTATCTTCCACCACAACTATATTTTTGGTGGATTTCATAAGATAAAATCTTATTTTCCGAATTTGTACCCTTTGGTTCGACAATTTACGAAAAAGACTTATTAAGGGGTATTAAACCCAAAAGACTTACGCCTCTCACATTTTATACTACCGGAGAGGTCTAACTTATTATCGAACTCATTAATAATCTGTCATTACCCGTTGTTTAGTATTATCGAACTCATTAAAATTGTCTAACTTATTATCTAACTTATTATTGAACTCATTAATAATCTGTCTACAATCACCCAGATTGTGTCATTACCTTTTCGTGTCTTGGGTAGTTTGGTACCAAAGTCCATTGTTATCAACTCCCATTTCCAAATTGGCATTTCTAATTATTGAAGTAATCCTGAAGGTTTCTGATGTTCAACTTTAACCTGGGAACAGGTTAAACATTTAGCAACATAATTTGCTATATCCTTTTTCATTCCTATTCACCAGAAATTCTTTCTTAAATCTTGATACATCTTATCACTTCCAGGATGCATTGTATACTTAGACTTATGGCTTCTTCCAGAATTCGGTTTCGTAGGTTTCCTTGGATAGGTATCTAGATCCTTTTCTTATGGAATCTCCAAATTCCATCTGTTCCTTTCGCTAATTCCTTTCAGACCTTCAGCATCATCCTTGATTGCTGTTTCCTGTATCTGTTTTACTTGTTCATTTAAATCTATCTGCAGGTTTAGTCTGAGAGCACGCACTCTTTTTGGGTTTTCATGGTATTTTCTACTTAAGGCGTCAGCTACTACATTAGCTTTTCCTGCATGATTTTGGATGTCACAATCATAGTCACTAAGAATTTCCATCCAACGTCTCTGTCTCATGTTTAGTTCGTTTTGTCCAATACAACGAACTTACTACAGTAAAGATAGTGTCTCCAAATCTTAAGGGAAAAAATTATTGCTCCTAACTCTAGATCATGGGTCATATAATTCTCTTCATGATTCTAAAGTTGTCTAGAGGCATAATGTTGGATCTGAGTTTCTTTTTGATTGTATTTTCGTTTGATATTAAGATGGAAATGAAAGAGTTGTGCAGCGGAATTAAGATGAAAGCAAACTTTGCATACAATCAAACGAGAGTAATACTTTAATCAAACATCTTTACACAATGAATCGAAAGATTGAATTTGTTTCAACAACGATTACAATGATTGATGAATGAATGCAAACTCCCCCTCAGACAGAGCTCAGTAGTTTGTTCGTGCAAAGAAGACGATGTGATCAAAGAGCTCATGGAACAGTACAAAGTACTGAACTATTTATAGGCACTTGCAAACC
This sequence comes from Helianthus tuberosus, assembly GCA_030545235.1. Lineage (NCBI taxonomy): Eukaryota > Viridiplantae > Streptophyta > Magnoliopsida > Asterales > Asteraceae > Helianthus > Helianthus tuberosus. The sequence goes on along the minus strand of CM060355.1, from coordinate 137,084,396 downwards.
ACTGAGCATCTTAGCTGACGTCACCATGAAAGTGACATCTAACCTCCTAACAAACTCTAACCTCTGATCTATACAAACACTGATGTACTAACTACTGCTATTACAATTTATTACATAAAAGACACTTAAACAGCTGCTGCATCCTTCCACTGCTGTGAATCCAGCAGTGCTTGTCCGGATCAGCAGTACTTGACTCAAGGCAGTAGATTGAATCAGCAGAGCTTTGGTCTTCCATCAGTCTTTAACATTTGGCAGTAGATGCAAGGCAGCAGTTGTGGATCAGCACTTGGTAAGATCAGCAGATAGGAGGTCAGCAGATACAAAGCCACTTTCAAGGGGAGAGATTTGCATGAACTAACTGTAATCATCTGCTTATTCTGGATCCACTGCTCTGATCCAGTTTTGGCTTTAATTATCTGTTCCTCTGATAGGGTTCAATCCCAACAATCTCCCCCTGGAACAGATAATGCCAAAACTCTTCATTATTTGTGGAAATCTTTATTGCCTCATCAACAGTTCCCTTATCTGACCTTTAAATTGTAATTCAAAATCTAGGGCATCGGTATCTTCATCATCCCTGCTAAGTGGAAGATCAAGGAGATCCTGCAAATCTTCAAGACTCAGGCCAAGAGCTTGTTCCCTTGATATTTTCTCCACTTCTCCACCAGACCTGAGCAAAGTCAATACGCAGGTCTGTTTGTCAGTTTCCCACTTTTGTATTTTTGAGCCTGGTGGGTTTCTTGGGAGATGTTTATTTGCAGAAGTATTTGGAGAGGCTGGCCTATTCATGACTGGCTGAGCAGCACTTGCAGATTGTTCCAATTCAAGATCTTCTTTTATCATTACTTCCGTGCCTGCTTTTACAATGGCATCTCCAGCTAATAGATCTTGAATTGTTTCCATGCTAAACTGGTTTTTGCTCCTTCTTTTGTAGATGGCAGCACCAGCTGGAGCAGTGGTTCTTTTGACTTGCAGCTTTGGTGGTCTTTTTGAGACCTCTGCTTTGGAATAGTCAGGCTTTTGTGGAACTCTTGGATCTTTCTTTCTAAGTTCCTCTAATTTTTTATAGGTTTCCCTGACTCTATCTTCTCCCCACTTTGTCACAGAGTTCTTTGACCCATAATCAGCTGCAATTAGCTCCTCTTTCATTCTCCTCAACTCTAACATTTTCTCGGCTTCAAATTGTTTGAATTTTTCAGGAGGAGTCTGCTTGACCTTATTTTTGATCATGTCTTGAATCCTGGCTGCTTCTTTTTCAAGCTCAGGAATGGTCCAGTTCTTGTACATGTGTTTCTCCCCCTTGTATTTCTTGTAGGTCATGATGTTTTCAATGTAGTCTTTCCTTAAGGACTCATCTACCCTTTCTGAAATTTTTTGACATACATTTTTAGCAAAACGCTCCATAGCATTGACCTGTGAGAGTAAAAACTGATAGTTTTGTTGAAATTCTCTATCAGATTTCCCTTTTCTATTTTTGATTGCAATATCCTCTGCTTGTTTGGCCTTGAGTTTCAAGTATTCTTCAATATTGTTAGGCCTGGGATAATTTGCAATTGATGGTAAACTCCTTTTGGCTGGGTCATCTTCATAATAAAAGGATTTGATTTCTTCTCTGACTGCAATGAGTTCCAGAGGAAATGAGACACCAGCAGGAGGTAGTGATTTTACAATTTGAGCTGAAGAGAGAGGTATGGGTTTTGGAATAGTGACAAGTGATAGGGATTTTGAAGATGTTGGTGATGGAGATGTGTCATCATCTTTTAAAATTAGCCTTCTCCTTTTTGGTTTAGGAGAGACTGATGATGTTTTGAATGGAACAGTGGTGGTAGATGTAGTGGCAGTGGATTGTGATTGACTAACAGCTGTTGAAACAACTGGTGTTTCAACCACTGTTGTCATTACAACAGATGTTATAACATCTGCTGTCTTCTGCTGTATGTCAGCAGGTGTTGTTTTTGGTGATGATGATGGTAAAGCAGTGGATGTTGTGTGTGTTGAAGTGGTGTGTGTTGATGGAACAACTGTTTGGCAAGCAGTAGTTTTTGTAACTCCAGTTGCATCAGCTGTTTTGTATGGTGGTTTTTGAGCAGACTTTGAACGTCTGGTTGGAATGGATTTGGGTTGCCTTACTTTTCTAGTAGGCTTCTTCTTTTCCTCAACAGGATTTTCATGATCCTTTGAACCAGAAGTACCCTGATCTGGATGATCCATTCTGTCCACCCTGGCTTTTCTTTTGGCCTCTCTATCCCTTTTTACACTTGCAACTGCTTCTGCTAGTGCATTTGTTGTCACATCAATTTTCTTGCTACCATCTGGCAAAGGGATCTTTTTGGTCATGTTTGAATTCTCTGGTTCAAGATAGAGACCATCCTCTATACCCTTCTTTTTCCACTCCTTAATTTTCTCCCCCTTTTTGGCATTATCTTCTGGGAGTTGATAAATGTAGCGTACTTTTGGAGGAGCAGTGCCAGTGGTGTGCAAGATCTGAGTTTTGAGAGCCTTTAAATCAGCCTGAGTGTTCTTGAACCTTGACTCCATTGCATTTCTCAGCTGTTGTACATGTTTTTCATGTTGCTGATCTGCTAATTGTGCTTGTTGTTGGAGAAACGATTGAAATAGATTCCAGAGCTCATTTGTAGCAGGTGCCCTTTGTGGAGCAGGTGCTTGAGGTGGAACAACAGTTGATTGTACCTTCTGAACTTGTAACACCTGTTGTAGCATATCTTTGAGTTCTGCAACAGAGTTATCAAGCTTTGCAATACGATCCGTCAATTTCTGGTACTTTAAACCATCACCCAAGTTAATGGGATCATCTGATTTCCCACTAGTAGTGGTTTTATCAGTGGTAGATGTAGGGAGTATACTCCAAACATTAACCACTGATGCCCCTTTTTCTTGGTACTGGGGTCTTCTTCCTTCAACACTTGACAACCTTTTGATGTTGCCAGTAGGATAAATAAATCCACTGGTGGTTGGCAGAGGTGCTATAAAAGGAATTGCCTCCAAGGAAGTCTTATTAATGTAACCACTGTCCAACTGTAAACCTGTAGGTTCAACAGTTGTAGTGGCTGCTTCACTTGGATTACCACCAAGAGTTACTTGTAACTCATGGGGTGTAACCTCCTCAGGTTGTGTTGGTGGGTTAGCAAAGATTGATACATCAGACCCAGTCAGTTGTTGAGGTATATTCTCATTATCAGGTGATTGAGAAGGACTGGTTAATGCCTGGTTCAAATCAATTGCATCCAACAGTGGTTTTATTGGTGAGGGAATTGTGGATGTAATGATTGGTGTAGAAATAGGATGTGTCCCGGGCATTGGACTGTGGATGATGGAAACGAGTGTTTCCAGAGCATCATGATGTGGAGACCCTATTTGTACAACTTGTTCTTTTTGTGAAGAAGCAGGAGGAGTTTTGGTTTTGGGTTGAGATATTTGTACCAACTGCTGTGAGGAAGTAGCAGCAGTGGTTTCTTGTGACTTTTGTGTTGTCACTGGCAGAAGCTCTGGTATCTCATCCTCCAGAGATGCCTTTTTGATGGTTTTGAGGGGTTTTTGTGTTTTTCTTTTTGTTGGCTTTTTGGTGATTTTAGGTGTGGGTTTCAAAACAGTTGTGCTGCTGCTTTGATCACCTTGAGCAGTGGGCTCAGCAGCAGATACCTGAGGAGCAGTTGTAACTGCTAAAATCTGCTCAGGCACCTCTGCTTGTGTTTTGCAAGGTGCTAACATTCTTGAAAAAGTTTCAGTTGTTAAACTGTTTATTTGAGTAGAATCACCTTGGTTTATTACAGCTAAATCATCCTTACTGAATTTCTTTGAAAAATAGTAACTTAAAAACCTTGGAAACAGTAAGAATGATTTTGTTTCAACATTATTAACCAAATCTTTGAAAATTTCCCGAGAATAGTTAAAATTTTCTCCTTGAAGAATTGCATATCCCAGATTTTGAATCTTTAAAGGGATTTCATTGAAAGAAGTGGTTTTGTTTGAAACACATAGGAGGAGGGTATGAAATAGAAATCTGGTTGCAGACGGAAAATAACCTTTTTCTAAGGTAATTTTCTTCATCATTGTGGCTTCATACCCTCTCTCAATGAAGTCAGTTTGTAACTCGTTTTTAGTGAAAGAAATTTTACCTTCCTGATCACCGAGTTGAAAGACCTCTGAAATGGATTGTGGCGTGATTTGGACAACTTTACCCTTTATCGAAGAGTTTATGGTGGTTGCAGTGTCTCCTTGTTTTTCAAGGGTTGCATTTTTCCAGAACTCCCTTTGGGTCGCCAAATAGATTGGTGCATCGGCAGTGAACAAAGTTTTGTACTTTGATTTTGCCATGAGATCAATGATGGAATCGAAAACTTTGGTGGTTCCTGGTTTTGTGAGAAGACCCAGGAGATTGTGAGATGGTTTATGTGGAATTTCAGTGGAGATTGCCTTTTGAGAAGCTGTTTTCGATGATGATTTGGATGAGGGTTTGGAGGATGACTTCGATTTAGTCATTTTGAAGATAAATGATCGAAGAAAGTTGGGAAAGATGAGAAGAAAAACTGCTTTGAGAAGAGAATTTTTAAGAATTCAATTCGACAGTAAAACCCTGTTTTGGTGGTGAGTGGGGGATTTTATAGGGAAGAAAGTGAATGCTGAGGTGGCAGCCGTTACAAAAGGTCTGACCAATATGTACTGCCCACGTGACAACCCCTGTTGAAAGTGAAGGACAGTACTTGTGTGATAGGAACAGATGAAGGTAGTGGTATGAAAGCAGTGGATGATTTTCACTATCAGTGGATAGCATATCAGTGGATAAGACACTGCTTTTGAACAACAGAGTTTATCAAAGTAATGAGAGAGCAGGGGTTGACTTTCAGCAGTGGACAGACTTTTGAAGGAAGCAGACTTTTGAACAATCAGTGGTTAATGGCAGACTTTTAAGGATTTTAATGAAAAATTTTCATTTTTAGCTATTTTTAAGGATGGAGTTTTGATTTTCTGAAAACATTTTGTTGCTTTTATTCATAGAAAAACAAGATGTTGCTTGTTATTCCATGTTCAGCATCCCAATCCTAGAGACCAAACTTTCAAAAGTGGCTGTATCAAGTGCTTTTGTGAGCACATCAGCTAGCTGGTCTTTAGTTGGGACATGATGCAGAGAAATCAAACCTTTTTCATAGCAATCCCTCACAAAGTGATGTCTGATGTCGATGTGTTTGGTGGTTGAGTGGGAAACTGGATTTTTGATGATATTTTCTGCTGCCTGACTGTCCAACATGAGTGGTGTCTTTAAGGCAGTGATACCAAAATCCAGCAACTGATTTTGAAGCCACAGGAGTTGGGCTGTACAGCTTGCAGCAGCAATGTATTCAGCTTCAGCAGTGGATGTTGAAACAGCTGCTTGCTTTTTGCTTTGCCATGAAACTAAGCAATCACCTAGAAACTGGCACCCTCCTGATGTGGACTTCCTTGTGGTGTGACATCCAGCAAAGTCACTGTCTGAGAAACCTGAAAGCTTGATGTTCCCATTAGCTGGATACCAGATACCAAGTGTGGGAGCACCTTTTATGTATCTGAAGATCCTTTTTACAGCAATGAGATTTGATTTTCTGGGGGCTGATTGACTTCTTGCACAGACACATGTTGCAAACATGATGTCTGGTCTAGATGCAGTTAGGTACAATAAAGACCCAATCATGCTTCTATAAAGTGTTTGGTCAATCAGCTCATCCTTTTCATCAGACATGACCAGCTTATTTGTTGCCATGGGTGTGCTGCATGGTTTACAATCATTCATATCAAATTTGGTTAAAAGTTCTTTAGCATATTTGCTTTGATGAATGAAAGTTCCATTTTGCAATTGCTGTACTTGGAGACCAAGAAAGCATTGCAGCTCACCCATAGCACTCATTTCAAACTCAGCTGTCATGAGTTCTCTAAACTCTTCACACATTGAGTTATATGTGCTTCCAAAAATAATGTCATCCACATAAATCTGGACAATCATTAAATCCTTCCCTCTCCATTTTAAAAACAATGTCTTATCAATGGTACCTCTTTTGAAACCATTTGAGAGTAGGAAGTTGGAAAGAGTTTCATACCAGGCCCTTGGTGCTTGTTTCAAGCCATACAAGGCTTTGTTTAGCCTGTAGACATGATCTGGATAAAATGGATCCTCAAAACCTGGAGGTTGACAAACATACACCTCTTCTTGAATTGTACCATAGAGGAAAACACTTTTGATATCCATTTGAAACACCTTCATATTGTGGTTGACAGCAAAGGCCAGGAACAGTCTAATGGCTTCCAATCTTGCAACAGGGGCAAATGTTTCATCATAATCAATCCCCTCTTCCTGTCTGTAACCTTGAACCACAAGCCTGGCTTTATTCTTGACAACAATACCCCTTTCATCAGTTTTGTTCTTGAAGACCCACTTTGTGCCAATGGGACTAACCTCTTCTGGCAGTGGTACAAGCTCCCACACTTGTTGTCTTTTAAACTGTTGGAGCTCCTCTTGCATGGCTTCTACCCAGCTGTTGTCTTTCAGTGCCTCTTGGTACTTGACTGGCTGATGGAGTGATAGAAAACCAGCAAAAAGACAAATGTTTTGGGTTTGACTTCTTGTGAGCACCCCTTCATTTATGTTGCCAATGATTTGATCAGGTGGATGAGATCTCAAGAAGATTAAATCTCCTTGGTATGGTATGATGGCATTGGTTGGTGATGGCTGCAAATGTGTATCATCTGAGCTAACCACTGCTGGGGACTTTGATGATCCAGCAGTGGCTTCAAAAGGTGGTGGTATAGGAGGTAATGAAGTGGACAACTGCTGACTTTTATCCACTGTTTGAGGACTTTTGTCAGCAGTGTTTGAGGATGTGGAAGCAGTGGTTGATGGGCTACTTTGGTCAACAACTGTTGAGGTAGCAGTGGTTGAGCTTTGACAACTGTTTTGAACAACTGGTGCCTTTCCCTTTGTGGCAGACCTTTGAGGGATGATGATTTCATACCCATAGTCTGGTGTTGTATCCTCTGATGGACCTGCACTGTTAGTCTTGACAGCAGTATTTTCAAAAGTGAACTTTTCAAGATCAAACAGATCTGCAGGGTTTGCTGGGATTTTCATTGATGAAAGTTCATTGAACTTAACATTCAAAGTCTCCTCCACTGCCTTGGTCCGTGTATTGAACACTTTGTAGGCCTTGGCAGTGGTTGAGTATCCCAGATGATAACCACAATCAATTTTGGCTGCAAATTTTGAAATGGAATCTTTTAAGTTCAAAATAAAGCATGGGCAGCCAAACACTTTGAAATATGAGATCAGTGGTTTAATTTTATACAGAATTTCATAGGCAGTCTTTTTGTGCCTGGGGTTTATTAAAACTCTGTTCTGAACATAGCAAGCAGTGTTTACTGCCTCTGCCCAGAAGGTTAATGGCAAACCTGAATCTGCAAGCATGGTTCTGGCAGCCTCAATCAGAGTTCTGTTCTTCCTTTCCACTACCCCATTCTGCTCTGGTGTTCTTGGGATGTTGTACTGCCTTACAATCCCTTTCTTCACACAGAAGGCATCTAACTCCCTATTTTTGAATTCTATGCCATTGTCACTCCTGAAGCTTTTTACTGGAAGGTCAAATTGCTTTTCAACCTGTGTTACAAAGTCTTGCAAAATGCCTGCAGTTTCATCTTTTGAGTGCAAAAAGAACGTCCATGTAAACCTAGAAAAGTCATCAACAATAACCAAACAATATCTTTTCTTTTTGAGGCTCATGACTTGAACTGGGCCAAACAAATCCATGTGTAGCATTTGCAAACACTGGGTTGTTTTGGACTCTTCAATGGACTTGTAAGAACTTTTATGATGTTTTCCTTTTAAACAGGAAATGCAATGTTTAGGACATGAAAATAATTTTTGTGGTAGGCCTCTCACCAAACCATTTTTTGAAATTTCTGTGATTGTCTTAAGATTTGTGTGTCCCAGCCTTCTGTGCCAAAGCTCTGTCTCTTTGTTAGAGGCAGCTGAGAACAGACAGGCATCAGCTCTGGGACACTCTTTTGACATGTCAACAACATAAACATTGCCACTTCTTTGAGCAACAAGTTTAGTTTGACCGGTTTTGATTATTGCTTCAATCTTTTTGACCATTTCTGGTCCAACAATCCTACAACAATCTTTTGTGAAGAATGACCCAAAACCCTTGTCACTCATTTGGGACACACTCAGAAGGTTGAATTTTAGATTGTCTATTAGATTGATATTTTCAAATTTTACTTTTCCAGACTCCACTGTACCCGACCCCAGAACTTTTCCTTTACTATTATTCCCAAAGGATATATCACCCCCTCCATGGATTTTAAAGTCTTTGAGGAGGGCTTTACATCCTGTCATGTTCCTGGAGCCTCCACTATCTACATACCAAAGACTATCAAAGCATGCAGAAGCTCCCTGCACATGAAGTAAAAGGATTAGTTCATTAAGGTCTCCAAAGCCAACAAGGCTTTGGATGGGGTCTCAACAGTGTCTGGGATGGATGCAGAATGATGGACAGTGGTTAGGTCAGGAGTTTGAACTGTTTTAGGACAGTGTTTCTCTAACCACTGTTGTGGGTCCTGACCAATCATCTGCTGGTAACCAAAAGGATGCTTGTTCACTTTGGGTTTAGAAGGCCTTTTGTAAGCCTCATAAATGTGAGGAATCCTTTGGTAAGACTGTTTTTCTCTGCCTTTTCTGAACTGATTGGCAGGGGGTGCATCAGTAACCTGAACATCTCTTTTGACAGATGTTTGGTTCAGCTGTTTTGTAACAGCTGTTTGAACTGGCACAAACAGTGATTGTTTCTTGGTGAATTTGACAGATGTTGATGATGATGATGGACTCAAGGATGTTTTAGCAATGTACTCATTCTTTTTCACATCAAAGTTTTTGAGATACACACATGCTTGAGTTTTGTGGTTTGTTTTACCACAGACAATGCAACCTTCAGCTGAAACAATGACACTTGTTCTGTTTAAATCATACGCTTTTAAGTGGAAACAATCTTTTGTAAGATGATTCCTTTTCTCACAGAATTCACAAAACAAGTTATCAATTTTTTCTTTCTTCTTTCTCTTTTCAGACTCCTTTGCAGCAGAGGTTTTAACCACTGCTGGGATGTCTTTGAGAGGTATGACTTTAGCTTTTGGAGCCTTGACACCATCAGTTGATGTAAAGTCCATTGGCTTGAAATTTTCAAGAATGTCACACTCATCAGACCATTTTGGTTTAAACTGGTATTCTTCAAGCTCCTCAAAAGTTGAGGATTCCATTGGTCTGTCAAGTGTGATTTTGTTACCAAGTTTGTCAATGATTCTCACTTCTTGGCCATTCTTTTTTGTGGGGATGAACTCAGTGGTTTGAACAGATTTTTCAAAAGTAGTGTTTTCATCATCATGTTTTCTATAGCCAACCCCAAATTTCACATTGCTTTTTCTCTGTTTTTCAAGCATAACCTCATATCCTTTACAGGATTCCACCCATCTTTCACAAGTAATCTGGGCGGACTCCAACTCCTTTTTGCAAACTTGGTATTTTTCTACCATAGTTTGAAGTTGGGTTTTGGTTATACTTTGCTCTTCTTTTAGACAGCTGTTCTCTTTTTCTTTTTCAGTCAATTTGATTTTAAGTTCTTTTAAAGACCTTTCAAATTTGACCTCATCAGACAAGATTTTATCCCGAAGGTTTTCATTCACTTCTTTAATGTTAGCAAAAGCAATTATGCAATTGTCAGAACACAGTTTTTCAAGAACTTGAGGAGATACCTTGGCAGCTGCCATCATTGCACAATCACATTGATGATCTTTTTCATCATCAGCTTTCACCTTCTTTTCACCAGCCTTTTCTTCTTTCTCTTCTTCTTTGTCCTCTACGGACCATGGATCTGTCATTGGTTCAATCAGGGTACCTGAACTTTCTCCCAACAGTAGTTCACCAGCCACAGCAGTAACCACTGCTTCAGTCACCTCTTCCACTGTTTCAAAGCACTGCTGTTCCTCCCCAGTTTCAACCCCCTCCTGTATTGACTCTAATGCCATCAAACAAAACTCATCATGTGAAGAATCATTAGAAGCATAGAGTGCAAAATTTTCATCATTAAGGTCTTCAGGCATACTGCTCCAGTCAACAAACCCTTGAGTGAAAAAACTTTGTTGATCTGGTTGTGCTGCTGCTGGAGCAGTGGTTTGAGGTGCAACAGGTTGCACTTGTACCTGTGGAGCAGGGGTTTGAACATATTGGATTTGTGGAACAGTAGTTTGAACATAATGTACTGGCACAGGGGCAGCAGCATAGTGAGCAGTGTTCACTTGAGCTGCTGGGGCATATTGGGCATAGTGCACAGTGTTTTGGTTTTGAGGTCTAGGATTTGAGCTAGGATGAGTAATTATGGGACCAGTAGTTTGACTCCTACATTCCCTAGCGAAATGTCCCAACCTATTACACTTGTAGCACTTGATTTTCGATTTATCCAACCCAACCCTTAGATTCCCATGCAAACCTGGGAATTTTCGCCCTGTTCTTTTGTAAAACTTGATAGTTCTAACACTTAGCAAAGCCAGTTGGTGCAGGATGTCCATTTCCTCTAAATCAGTAGGATCAAAATGTTGCAAATCATTTAGTTCAAAACTTAAATTGTCTGACATCTGGTTTTCATTTGCAGTGAATGCATAACTAGCAGAGTGAGGATCAGGGTTGTTAAAATTTGCACCAGCAGTTATGTCAATGAAGTGATCATAACCCTGATCCTTACCACTGCTCCCAGATTCTTCTTGACCCAGAAGAGCAGTATTACCGAAAGTGTAGTCATCGGTAACTTTTCCTGACTCTTGTAACCTCCTTTTCTGGTTCAACTCCCTTTCGTAGGTCAGGAGTCGACCGTGGAGTTGGGTCAAGGTCAGATCCTTGAATTCAGGTGAGGTTCGGGTGACAAAAGCTATGGTGTCCCATTTTTCTGGCAGTGACCTGAGGAACCTGCTATTTTGAGTTGAGTTTGTAAAAGTGGTGTTAACAAGCCTCAGTTCACTGATGAGACAACTGAAACGCTCAAATTGTTGCGTTAGTGATTCGCCTTTAACGTAGCAAAATGTTTCATACTGTTGGTTCAGGATTTCCCTATTGTTTTCTATGACTTCTTCAGTTCCCCCAAACTGTTCCTTAAGTGCGTCCCATAACTCTTTGGCACTGTTATAATGTAACAGTCCAGCATATATCTCATTGGGCAGCGCTGATGCTACGATGCTAAACGCTTTAGCATCTAGTTCGATCTTTTGAAAATCGGTTTCGGTATAATTTTCAACTGGTTTTGGAACGAACTTTTTAGCATCTTCAGCACTTGGCACTGAAGGAACATGGGGACCATAAATGACAGACTTCCAACAACATGTGCTTTGTTGAGCGAGGATGTGTCCCATCCTCCTCTGCCAGATGTTGTACTCATTTCTTTTTAGCATAGGTGGTTTAAAAAGCGAGCCGATGTTGTTTTTATCATCCTGAGATTGTGACGTCATTCTTGTTGTTTTACAGACACTGAGAAATCAACTTTAATGGTGATTAATCCTTGCTCTGTTTTTCAACGGACGAACAAACGATCAGTGTCAACTGTTATGAGCTGAACTATTTACGTCAAAATGATTGTTAAATCAAATTTGACTGTCCAGGCTCTGATACCAATTGTTGGATCTGAGTTTCTTTTTTATTGTATTTTCGTTTGATATTAAGATGGAAATGAAAGAGTTGTGCAGCGGAATTAAGATGAAAGCAAACTTTGCATACCATCAAACGAGAGTAATACTTTAATCAAACATCTTTACACAATGAATCGAAAGATTGAATTTGTTTCAACAACAATTACAATGATTGATGAATGAATGCAAACTCCCCCTCAGCCAGAGCTCAGTAGTTTGTTCGTGCAAAGAAGACGATGTGATCAAAGAGCTCATGGAACAGTACAAAGTACTGAACTATTTATAGGCACTTGCAAACCACTGAGCATCTTAGCTGACGTCACCATGAAAGTGACATCTAACCTCCTAACAAACTCTAACCTCTGATCTATACAAACACTGATGTACTAACTACTGCTATTACAATTTATTACATAAAAGACACTTAAACAGCTGCTGCATCCTTCCACTGCTGTGAATCCAGCAGTGCTTGTCCGGATCAGCAGTACTTGACTCAAGGTAGTAGATTGAATCAGCAGAGCTTTGGTCTTCCATCAATCTTTAACATTTGGCAGTAGATGCAAGGCAGCAGTTGTGGATCAGCACTTGGTAAGATCAGCAGATAGGAGGTCAGCAGAGACAAAGCCACTTTCAAGGGGAGAGATTTGCATGAACTAACTGTAATCATCTGCTTATTCTGGATCCACTGCTCTGATCCAGTTTTGGCTTTAATTATCTGTTCCTCTGATAGGGTTCAATCCCAACACATAAGCAATTACTTTTGACATTGCATCAGCACACATCCAAATCCTAATTTGGAGGCGTCACAATAGACTATGAAGTCTTCAGTTCCTTCAGGCAACGCGAGTATTGGTACGCTAGTTAACTCTTGCTTCAAAATCCTGAATGCTTCTTCTTGTTTTGGTCCCCATTTAAACTTAACTGTCTTGCAAGTCAGTTTGGTTAATGGAATGGCTATTCTAGAAAAATCTTGAATAAAACGTCTATAATATCCTGCCAATCCGAGAAAACTCCTTATTTCTGTAGGTGACTCATGGACTTTCCATTTGGTAGTCGCATCGATCTTTGTGGGATCCACATGAATTCCTTCATGATTAACTATATTTCCAAGGAATTGTACTTCTTGCAACCAAAATTCACATTTTGAGAATTTAGCATAAAGCATTTCTTTTCTCAATAATGTCAGAAGTATATGCAAATGCTCCGCATGATCTTCCTTACTCTTAGAGTAAATTAGAATATCATCTATAAAGACAATTATGAATTTATCCAGGTATGGTTTACATATCCTGTTCATCATGTCCATAAATGCGGCTGGGGCATTGGTTAAACCAAATGGCATGACTGTAAATTCATAATGGCCGTACCTTGTTCTGAAAGTAGTTTTAGGAATGTCCTCTTCCTGTACTTTCAATTGATGATATCCTGAGCATAAATCGATCTTAGAAAAGAATCGGGCTCCTTGAAGTTGATCGAACAGATCATCGATTCTCGGTAGTGGGTACCGATTTATAATCGTAACCTTATTCAGTTCTCGATAATCAATGCGCATACGCATCGATCCGTCTTTCTTCTTGACAAATAACACCGGTGCTCCCCATGGCGATGAGCTAGGTTGTATGAAACCTTGTTCAAGTAGTTCGTCTAACTGTTTCTTCAGTTCTTGCATAGCTGTTGGCGCTAGTCGATAGGGTGCTTTGGCAATGGGTGCCGTTCTTGGTATTAGGTGAATTCTAAATTCAACCTCTCGATCTGGCGGTAATCCAGGTAACTCTTCGGGAAAGACATCGGAGAATTTAGATATTACGTGAATATCTTTTAATTCTCTTCCTTTAGTGTTAATGATTACTGAAATCATATAAACCATTCCTCATTTCTGTGTATAACTTGCAGCTTTCATCATAGAGATGAATTTTGTTGTTCTCGTTGGCTTGTCTCCTTTAATTGTGATCCTTTCACCAGTTGGCGTACTTACTTCTGTGGACTTTTGATCACATAAAATACGTGTGTGATTGGCTACCAACCAATCCATTCCTAACACGACATCGAATCCGGCTAAATCCATTGGTAAGAGGTTAGTGGTAAAGTTATGGTTTAAAATTTCTATCCTTGCTTCCTGCAGGATTTCACTTATCTTAATAGAATCTCCATTTGCCCTTTCCACCAAACAGTCTTGGTGAAGTTTAGTTAATGGTTGATTGAGAAGTTTGCAGAAAGAAGTATTAACTTTGGTTTGCACCAGAGTCAAATAATACTTTAGCATAAACATCATTAACTAAAAGAGTACCGGCAATCACATCCGGAATCATCTTGGCTTCTTCAGTTGTCAGAACGAATGCTCTGGCATTCTTCTTGGGTCCTTATGTTGCCTTTGCTTTGTTGGTTATCGCTAGAGCTAGTTTCGGACAGTTCGGCTTAATATGACCAACTTCTCCACAATTATAGCATATTCTAGTTTTAGCTTTCTTCCCACAGTCTTCTTCCTTATGTCTTGATATTTTGCAGAAGTTGCAGTATATTGAGCATTTCCCTGAATGTTTCCTTTTACAGTACTTGCAGTGGGGTGAAGAGGAAGAACCTGTTCCTTTCCCGCGTATGAATTACCATAACGTAGTTCCTTGGGTAATCTCTTGAGCTAGGTTCTTTTTCTGGTTTTCCTCGTGCGTACGTACCAATTCATCTGTCAGAGTGTTAGCAAGTTCTACTGCTTCTTCTATGGTTTGTGGTCTAGCTTCCTTGACTACATGTCTGATCTCACTGACTAATCCCCCATGTAACATGAAATAAATACCGGTTCTGGTGAGGCTAGGGTTGGTACTATCCTTGCATATTCAAAGAATATGGTAGTATATTCCCTGCAATCTACCCTAATCATTCTATGATTTAGGAACCTATTAGCAATCTGTTCCTTTTCATAAGGAGGACATAATTTCCTTTCAACTATTTCCTTAAAGTTGTTCCATTCCATGTTATAAACCCTGTCACTTCCTATGGACTGAAGAATGGTATTCCACCACTCTAAGGCCGCGTTCTTAAAAAGATTAGAAGCATACATGATCTTATCTTCATCTGCATACTTACTTATCTTTAAAAGTGCTTCTGTCTTTTCTATCCAACGCAAGGCTGAAATGGCTCCTTCATTACCTGAGAATTCTATCGGTTCGCATGATAAGAATTCATTATAAGAACAACTGTATGGAATGGTCCTTCTTCTTTTTGGAATTGGAGCTTGGATAAACAGTCCATGATTTCCATTCACGATGTGACATGGCTCAGTGGGTGCATGTTTACTTCCGATTATGGAATTATTTTCTGCCTTTTTATTAATAGTGTCGATAATATAGGGCATAGCATCTATGATTCCTTGAGCTACTATGTGTTGGATAGCACTTTTATCCACTTGGTTCCCATTATTATTGTTATTCTGTATTTCCTGATTTACTTTGTTTGACATCTAAATTGTAAACATTATCAAATATTAATATCACAAAATAAATTAAACAAACAAACACTCAAGCACATTGTGCCAAAAACGTCAATCATTGTGACTTTTACTCTTTTCATATATATATATATATATATGTGTGTGTGTGTGTGTGTGTGTGTGTGTGTGTGTTAGGCGACTGTTTTCTAATATTGCATCTCGTTCTCATCATATTTCCAGACGAGTTTTTCCCCGATTTAGCGAATCCGGTGTCACACCCCAACCGATGGCGGAATCATCGGGGCGCGGCACTAGGCGAATCAGATTGCTCAAGAGAATCCATAACAACTATATTGCGATAATATTTAATACATTCGTTATCCCATACTAACAAATAATACAATCACATCAGTTATCACAGATTTATTGCCCTCTCGAACAATGCAAATCCGACAACCTAGATTTTAGTTGAGTTTCTAGACTTCCTAGCTTGATTTGATATAGTCTGCGATCTAACCTGCAACATACGTTAAAAGTGCTGCGAATTTCCACATGCATAAACGTAATACACGACATATATACTCACAAAACTGATACTACCAACTAAGTCCTCAATGCTAGAATGTACGATGGCATAACTAGACCCCGTCGGGCGCAATAGTACTATACTAGTCGTGGTGGGACGTCGCGAGTATAAGCCCTAGCACATATGCAACTAGCATCACGTATATCTATGCATAACAGTTATTCGCAAGTGATAATTCGATTGATTGAATATTTCGTTTGATAAGTTCGATTTGTTAGAAACGTATGTTACACCCAAAATACGATTAAAAAGGGTTCAAGTATACTCACAGTGCGTAATTAGCGGGAATACAACTTGATTGGATTGGTTGCGAGCACGTCTGTGTTGATCCTTGAAGAATAGAGTAAACGATGTACGGTTAAGCGAGATTAGTCTTGAAGAGTCACTCACTTGGTCGAATGGTGCTCATCCGTGCGGATTGACATGTTATCCGTCCGGATAACAGGTAATCCGTGCGGATGGTGTGTGATCCGTGCGGATCATGTGTGATCCGTGCGGGTATGTGGTGACTCGTCCTAATTGTCATCCGTACGAAGTAAGCGGTAGTTCGTGCGGATTGTCATCCGTGCGAACAAGTGTAATCGTGCGGATTGTAAGTGTTATCCGTGCGGACATGACAACCGTGCGGACACGTCATCCGTGCGGACATGACAACCGTGCGGACATGTCATCCGTGCGGACATGACAACCGTGCGGACATGACAACCGTACGGATATGTCATCCGTGCGGACATGTCATCCGTCCGGATGGCATGTGATTCGTGCGGATGACACGTCTGTTTCGCACTCTGAACACGGTTTCTGAGTGTTTAACGGAAGGAATACGTTCGTTTTTACTAGGGTAGTGTAATTTCGCACTAACACTTGAAATTTCATCACTCCCGACCCGTTCTAACGGCCGGGAATCACCCCGTTCCATCAGATCTGGTAGTTCTTGATGGTTTTTCATGGTTAACTCGAAATCGCACAGATTTAGGTGAGATTTGTCATTAAAACATGTGGAAATCACCCGGATCTGAGTCGTTTATAGTGAAATGAGACCCCAACTTGAAGTTCATAAGAACTCTTGGTGACATCTCCTCAAAACGCCTCAAATCCGCAGATTTCACGGTTAGAATTAAGTTGTGAAGGATAGAAAGATGTAGAATTTAGTGTAGATTGTAGAAGTACAAGTTTCTAGGTTGAAATCTTACCGGAATCGCGAGGAATCGAGAGAAAAGGGTCTTGGAGCGTGTTTGGTCGAGTAGGAGCTGTCACATCACTGTTCAAGTGATGTGACATGGTATTTATAGGCAAAAGAGAGGAGCTGAAGTGGGTTTTTGGTCCGGATTTCCCGTTCGCGCGGATGACCCATCCGTGCGGATAGCCCATCCGTGCGGATTGCTATCAGTGCGGATTGCTATCCGTCCGGATGGCTATCCGTCCGGATGGCCATTCCAACGAGATGGATTTCTCCGTTTTCGATCGTTTTGATGGATTTCGAAGTACGCGCTTTTCATAGTAAATTTATATTATTATTATATACGTATATATATAACTAAGGGTCGTATTTACGTATCCATAATCCATAGTTTCGGTAATTAACAATCGGTTTCCGTTTCGAGTGTGCGATTATAAGCGACGTTTCACGGCCATCAAGGAGGGTAGTATAGGTCCTCTCTCGACGTCATCGTGAACGTTATTGCGAGTTGTGCCACAATGACTGACGGGGTACCATTCACTCGTATTGTCATCATCGTCACGACGACTGGAGTTATAGCACTCACCCGAGAGTCTTTGTTAGCGTTAATTGTTTTATGCTCGACACATCATGGCCACTGGGGAGGGTAGAATAGGTCCTCACTCAATGCCTCCGTGAGTGTTAGTGTGATGATAGTGTAGTATAGTGATATTGTATTTCAAAAATGTGCGATTATCCTTCGATTATCGAGGTATGCGACATAGTTACACTATGATCCGAATCTCTGGTGCTAGGCGTAACGAGTATACCGAGTAGTAACAATCGCACGAAAGTGCGGGTTGTTACAGTCTCCCCTACTTTAGGAAATTTCGTCCCGAAATTAATCCAATAGGTAGACTTCTAAGAGTTGATCTTACATAAGTAGCGATGCAGCGAGTGAATCGGGGAAGAGTTGACAGCGAGAGTGCTTCGAATAAGAGAGATCGATTGCGATAGCGAGAAGCGACGTAATGACGACAGTAATATCCCACGAGTTGGCGTTCCAAAAGTACCTCGAGTCGTGAAGAATTTGTAAGTTTGGTGCGATTGAAATTTTAAAGAACTTGAAAGGTTTCTCATAACGTAGGGTTAACTGAGTCGATTGTTAACCAACGTTGCAAGAAAGTTTAGGTTTTAAACATTTTAAGGAATTCGAAAATGAAAACTGAGGTTACGGAAACTCTCCTAGGACCTGGGTTCAATGCTGAACTCCATGTCGACCCATGTCTTAAGAAGGATTTCGTTTTGATATTGCAAAAGTTTTTAAAGAAAACTGGACTTATGAGACTTCCCTTGGGCATGGAGTTAAGCTGATTCGATGTTACCTCCACATAGTGAGGAAATTTCATGGGTCCAATGGTTTTATTAAAAGTTTTTATAAAAATCAGTTTTTAAAAGTTTAAAAAAGATAATTTAGCATCAAGCCCCACTTGGCACCTTCCCACGGAAGTTCGTTAATATGATTAAAACACTTATATATAGGAAGTACCAGCAGCGTATCCACCATGTTTCGCTCATATTACTTCCGTTTCGTGAGGCGGTGTCAGGTTAGCCGATGTGACACAGATATAATTTGCGCTTACTCGGCCCAATTGATAGGAAGTCGGACTGAGTATAAGGTAGAATCGAACAGGTTAAGCCGGCGAGTTGAATTACGAACGTAGCTAGAACAGCGTGCGCGAGTAGCCTGATGACACGAAACGCTAACGTGTCGTGTCTGGATAGGCGTCGAGCGGTAGACGATAAGCGATTAGCGCGATGTCGATTAGATTCCATATTGAACCCGTATGGCACGTTTCCACGAGAGTTTGCTAACATGGTGAAACACC
Organism: Helianthus tuberosus; assembly: GCA_030545235.1. Taxonomy (NCBI): domain Eukaryota; kingdom Viridiplantae; phylum Streptophyta; class Magnoliopsida; order Asterales; family Asteraceae; genus Helianthus; species Helianthus tuberosus. Next base: position 137,065,629 of record CM060355.1, on the reverse strand, counting down.
ACGTTTAACCAGGTTAGTTTTGCCTCGTGAAGCGATGTCATGCGTACTGTAACGAACACCATGAGTGAATAAGCGGTAGACTGTACACGATAAGCGATAAGCAATTAGGTGATTTAGCGAATAACGCACACCAACAATGACGGCGATGATAAACGAATTACGATGAGCGGTAGTTGTTGCGTTGCAAGCGATGGAGGTATACGCGATTTATGCGGTTGATTCGATTGATTTACACCACAGAGGTTAACTGTCATTAGACCCCACATGGCCTTTTTCCACGAAAGCCCGCCGATATGACCAAAACACCTTGCTTTAATCATATGGGCTTCATTTCGTGAAGCGAGGTCATGTGTGCTAACTTAACACGAACACCACAGATAACGGTAGGCGACAACGATAGATTGATACACAGCAAGCGATATAGGTTCACATAATAAGCGATAGAGATTGCGAGATACACAAGATAAGCGATTGCAATTAGCCGAGTTTTGTTTCGAATAAGCTCAACGTTACGTTGCGTCGCATCACGGCTATTGAGGAGGGTAGAATAGGTCCTCACCCAACAATACCGTTAGCATTTATTTGCTTGATTGAGATTCGTTGCAACAGACTTACGACCAGTCTTGCGTCGATGCAATTTTCCTGCGAGGTAGACTCCCGAGAGTCCATCGATGAGGTGATTGCACTGCGTTTGCAGACTTACGACAAGTCTCGCGATGATACGGTTTGTTACGCCTTGCGATTGAGTGTAGTGTGTTGAAAATAATCACAATACCCCTACTACTTTCATCCCGTGATTTGGTGTCACCTTTTGTCAAAAAAACGCTTGTGGCACCTTAGAATTTACTACGACATCCGTGCACTGACCCAAATAATCCTGTGTGCACCCGTGATTAGTCGTTCCTTGCACGTTTATCGTACCTCGTTCTAAGAGTGTAGTGAGGGCAAAACACATTATTTCGTGATATAGTATATAGTATGTGTGTGATTCTAGTCTAAGTGCGACGATTAGAGAGTGAAAGAGAGAACGAAAACGAGAGTTAATGTTACGCATAGTGGCGACATCGAGTAATAGAGTAGGTTCAAAACTTAGAAGTTGACGTTGAAAATGTGACAACCCTCACTAAACCAGGTATCCGTACGACTTAATTAATAATTAATTACTGCTTAATTACTGTACTTGCTTGAACTTGTGTATAAACTGCTACTTGAATACTGATACATGTACTTACTGGCATCATACTTTACTTGCTGTCACTCCATGTTTTGCTTACAGCACCTTTGTGACAACCTTGATGCACCAAAAGCACAGTAGCACAATGAACGGATAACATATTAAACGTGCTGTCATAACTAGCACCAGGCAGGTACTGCCTCTAAGGCCTGTAAGAGCCTGAGATAGTTTGCTACACTAGTGGTGAGTGTAGGGATATAAGGGTTGTAGAACTGCGTCACTAGGAATAAATTACAGTGACCGGATGTGCCTAAAACGTACTCTAAGTACAAAATTCAGCACTTTAATTAAAATTCAGCATTTGGCTAACTAATAAAGTGCCAAGACGTGAGGAAAACATTCCCGACACTTTGGAGGAATAAGTTGTGTCACTAAAAAGGGTATTAACGACACTTTAAAGCTTGTTTAACGCTTTAACGGATTACTATCCAACCGAACAACCGGACTATACCCGGAACATGAAAATATTGTTAATAACATTACTTATCTTTTTCTGAGCCAGTTAGGGTCCCTGAATACCCTAACACCCGCAATAAAGCACAACACACTACTAACCGGGTTAATCCCTAAACTTAACTAGATTAACCTAACTATTAACTAATGTTTAGTTGGATTTGAACCAAACTACCCCCCCCCCCTTTACAAACCGTCCCCAAGAGGGGGGACATCCTTTTGTCCTTCTTGATTATTTAATTACATTTGTTTAATATCAAAGTGACATGAAATCCAATGGTTAAAGAACTTAAGTTTGTCTATAAGAGCTAGAGATTACACACTTGATCATTCACCACTTAGCATTCACCAAACACTTCCTCTCTCTCTCTCAAAGGCTTCGGTCGAACACCCCCTATATCATTCCTCCACATTTCGATTTTGATCTTCACATTCCAAGTCCATACAAGCGTTAAGGATCGCGGATAAGAAGGCTTGGTGCATTCGGAAGGCGAAGGACCTCACTCTATTGCTTTTATCCTCTCATTTTGCGTCTAGATTCTCCCCTAGCCTCGAGCTAGTAGTAAGTTGCTATAATCACCCTCTCGAACTATTTTGAAGTGGTTAAAATGATTTGTAACGGTAAAAACTCGTAAACATGCAAGTTGAAACATGAAAGTCTACTAAAAACACTAAAAGTGATGGTTAAAAGCTTGTTTGTTGTGTAAAACTTGTAGTATTTGATTTGTGTAGTTATTTGGACCCGATCTATGTTGTGGTAGCTCGGATCATCGTTTAACCCGGATTGGTCATGATCTTGGATCATGACATAAGGTTGTTTTGGAAGTAACAAGGGTCAAAGGATGAAACTCTACCACACACGAATCATGAACTTGTGTAAAAGCGATTTAGCTTGTGAAATAGTGTTTAAAACTAGTAGATCTACGGATCTACAAACGGTATTTTCAAAGAACCAAGTATCAAAGAAATTATGTTTTCTAAAGACGGATCTTACACTAACAAAAAAATGATTTTTAGAACACACAAGTGTGTAAACACTTGTGTAGCACAAAGTTTCGACAAAATAACTATTTTTGTAAAAGATGACGAGAAGTTGTAAAAACGGAATTTCTCTAAAAACAAGGTTTTTACAAAATCGGATGGATTTATATAGAGATCCGCTAAAAGTAATGGGATTTACTTCATAATATTAGAAAACCACAAGTTCATGTGATTTTTGCGACTTATATATATTTGTTGACTAGTTTGTTGTCTTGAACATTGTTTTGGTTAAATAAGGAAATTGTTGGGTTGATTTATAAAAGAAAATGATACGCTTGAGAGCGTGGCCACCTCCAGTTACAGAGGAAACTCTGGCGAAATTTTTCTAAAAACCTAACACTTAGAATTATTTTCACTATAAGTGTTAGAAATACTTCTCGACATGTTTTCAAAATATAAGTTTCGCCACGACTTTATTTACAAAATATCGGAGGTAGGATTTTCACAAAAATTAAACGTGATAAATATATTTAGTAAATATATTTTTTTTCACAACGTTACTTGTCATTATTTGCGAAGATACATAAATATTATTTTTAGGGTAAAAATAATATTATCGAATGTTAACGAATCCAAAATAATACGAGCGCTTTCACGATAAATATATAAGTTACACCGGTAATTATTATTACCACTCGATCATTAAAACGTAACTTACACATTTTAAGGAAATATTCATGAACGCGTATTTTTGTTAAAGTATTATTTTGGGGAAAATTATGTGTAATAGAAAATATAATATTTTTGAGAAGAATATTTATATTTGGGATTAGAAATAAAGTATATTTTAAGTGAGACTTAATAATATATTTCGAAATTATACGAACACACATGTATTAAATCCCCCATCCTTGGGAAGGAAAATGATTACCAAGTATACAGAATGTAAACACGAAATAGTTGTCTAACTATTTCCCGAAAACTTAAACCTTAAAGCTAAGGCACGGCCGTCCGTCTAATAGAGTTAGTACGTGTAGGTCGTCACACAGCTGCTTGATTTGGAGGTATACTTGGTAGAGACGCACCACCGTGAGTTCATGTCCCCCTTTTCTCTTAACTGTTTTCAGTTTTCTAAACTACGGGGGTGAAATACATGTTACTTTGATTACAAGTACTTTATACATGGTATGGTTAGCGTAAGGAGGTTTACTACTTAGATCATGTGAGTGGGTAGGAGCAACATGAGGCGATTAGTCCTCATGGTAGGACCGAGGGACAGGAGCGGTAGATCTATCTGGGTGAAGCGAGCCCAGCCCCAGGCCAAACTAGAAACGGACCTCGGGGTGACTTCGTGCCCGTCGTATAAATCTGCTAGGTTTGAGTCTCCCTACTTGCACTTCACACATATCAGTGGCCTTGCAAACCATTGGTGATCTCAATTCCCTTATGTGCTACATACCAGGATTTTTATACTTACAAAGGTTTATTTACTCACTTACACATGAACTCGCTCAACATTATTGTTGATTTTTCAACTTACATGTATTTCAGGGAATTAAAGGATCTGGCGCGGTATGACACGTTTTCCCGCTGCACTAGTTACGAGGTCATCCGGGTTTAGGGAATGTGACTCTTTCCTGGACAAGTCACAGTCCTTAAACTATGCTTATGTTATGTTGTGTTTGTTGAACAATGTTTATGTCGTTAGGATGTGTTTCCGTTAAGACAATGTTATTGTATTTGGTTTTTAAAACTTAATCGAATGGATGATCTTGCATGGTTTTATTTCATATAGCTTTGTTATGGTTAAGCTATGGTATTAAGAAGTCACACCAAATTAACCACGCTTCCGCAAAGCCAGGGTGTGACAGCTTGGTATCAGAGCTCTGATCATAGCGAACTAGGATTCCTTCTCGAGTCTAGACTATGATCACTAGGGCTCTCATGAAAACATTTTTTTTATTGCATACCATTTAAGTCCAGATCCAAAACTTTTTACAAACAAATGTTGAGCACATTTATGTATTATTTATAGGCTCAGTCTGGGAGGCTGAGGCTCCGTCTGGGAGGCCGAGGTAGTTGGCTAGTGGGACTAGGAGAATTGGCTAGTGGGACTAGGAGAATTGGCTAGTGGGACTAGGAGAATTGGCTAGTGGGACTAGGAGAATTGGCCAGTGGGACTAGGAAGAGCAGTCTGGGAGGCTGGGAGGCTAGTGGGACTAGGAGAATTATTTGATTGCCTACTTGGTGACTAATGTGCTTATCTGATTGTATGACTGATTATTTGTGCACATTTGTGTTTATGTTACAGACACATGGACTCGACCGGCACTGGTGATTCAGACACCACAGGCCCTAGACCTATAGTATCAGACGACCTAGAGTCTTCAGAGCTCGAGGTTCACACATCCGACGTTACTAGCACAGACGAGGATGACTTTCAGCCCTTTGCGTTACCTGATGGTGCTGATGAGCTCGCTGATGGCCCTTTGGCCAGGGACCTACCACTTGTAGAGATCCCTGCTCCCATACCACTTGCTTCATATCCTGCTTACGATTTGCTTCCCGACGTCGATCTGTTTGATGACGAGCCCTTAGAGGACGAGGTTCAGGGCGAGGCCCTTCTTGCTGCTGGAGATCTTTTGTTGATCGCAGATGCTCCCGCTGAGGAGTCACCTGCTCACTCTCCGGTCCCAGACTCTTTCGAGTCTGTGGCCTCCGCACCTTCACACACTCAGAGTGCGCAGCACTTTTCTCACGGTTCAGATCCAGATAGAGCATCCTCTGTTGCCCCTGCTTCTAGCTTTGCTTTCGACCACGATGTTGAGGAGGACTCCGATCCTGTCTTTCCCCCAGGATTCGACCCAGATGAGGATATAGAGTTTATACCCATGGATCAGCCTATGGAGGATCCGGTCGACCCAGTTGACCCAGTTGATCCCATCGACCCTGAGTTTGATTTTGAGATGGCCTTTGATGATCCCGAGCCTGCCATGGCCCTTGAGCCAGTGGCTGCTCCTGACCCAGTGCTCGAGCATGACCCTGCTCATGCTGGCATGCCTATTGATCCTGTGATTGCTGACCTACCCATTGATGATCACCCTGCTGATGCACCACTACTGGAGGGTGACCATGTTATTGCTGCTGATCATGTTGATCCCCCACTTATCGCTGATGTACCTGCTGACCCTCTTGTTGCACCTCACCTTGACCCTATGCCTGTGCAGATTGATCGAGCACTTTTTTATGCACAGATTGACCCACGAGATGAGCACGCCCAGCATGGGTGGATTCCTGCTGATGACGAGGTCCCACCTATTCCCCCTCAGATCACTGATACCCGTCACATTGATACCTCCTTTTCATTTCCTCGGTTTACACCTCCAGCGCGACCTGGAGAGGGTTCTTCGGCTCACCCTTTTGGACATGTACCGGTATCTATCCCTGCTATACCACCGTCTGCTACTTTTCCCCCTGTTTCTCCATTTCATGTGGCACCTTTTGATCCCACCAGTGAGCCGTTTCTCTGGTCATCACCACCTGCCATGACACCGACCGACCCTTACCATCCTTTCTATATGGGATATTCCATTGAGGATGTTTTGATGTATTTTGTTGCCCAGCATGAGGCACACACGCAGTGCATTCAGGAGCTTGAGAGAGCCCAGCCGCCGCCGTGTCAGTGCCAGGGTCAGACCCACTCTCCTTTGCAGCCCTCTCGACCTTTACCACCAGACTATGTTGCACGCCTTTTTGCCCTAGTGCAGCAGGTTGCTTCTTTCTTGCGTACCCAGAGAGCCATGGAGGAGGACTGGCTCCATTTGCGTCTCTTGTTTTACACTCACTTTCCCCCTCCTCCACCGCCATCCGTGTAGAGCTCTTCAGTACCGTATGGGTAGACGCTGGTGAGAAGACGGCAATTGCTTTTGACTGCACAACATTTTTGGAGGCTACATTATGATTCTGACTTTTGTTGACATGTATTTGATGTACTGACACTGATTTGATATAGTTTTTGGACTAGGGTGATGCAGCCCTTAGTCGATGATGATGTATGACACTATTATGTACCTGTACACTTACTATGTGGTCTCGATATATGGCAATCACAGTATTCTCATCATATGTGATGTTTTGATTGATTATTTATGTTTTATAACATGGGATGTTGTGTGATTGATATGATTATAACATGAGATGTTATGTACTATTACTATCATAATAAAGCGTACGTATTATAACATGGGATCTTTATTATGGCCTGACCGACGTAAACCCATCTTTTAGAAGATGCCGCCGAGACGTCAAACGCCGATGCCTACCAATGAGGCAAAACTCCAACAAGTCATCGCTGCTGCCATCGCGCAATACGCCGCCTCGCAAGGAGGACCCAGCGGAAGCAGCTCAAACAACAATGGCAACAACAATCCACCTCATGGTAATACTAAGTCATTTAGACATACCATGACCTAATTGGATATCTATAGCAAAGATGCTAATGCCGTTCACATGTTACAATGTGTGTGCAGGGTGCACCTACAAGCAGTTTCTAGACTACAAACCGGTCAACTTTGATGGCACAGGAGGTGCTGTCGCCTTTGTTCGTTGGGCTGAGAAAACTGAATCTGTTCTTCGCATGAGCAGATGCGCACTAGATCAGTAAGTCACCTATATCTTGGGGCTATTCTTGGATGGAGCCCTCTCTTGGTGGAATTTGCAAGTACAGACACTTGGTGAAGCTGCTGCCTACGCGCTAACCTGGACCGAACTGATGGAACTTATGCGCAAAAAGTACTGCTCTCGCGCGGTAATCCAAAGATTGGAAACTGAGTTCTGGCATTTGAAAATGGAAGGTCCAAAGATCGCAGAATACGTTCAGAGGTTCCATGACTTATCGCATGTGGTACCCTACATGGTCACTCCGGAGTTCAAGCGGATTGAACGTTTCATTTGGGGATTAGCTCCTCAAATCGTAAGCATGGTGACCTCATCCAAGCCTGCGACAATTACTGAGGCAATTGATCTGAGTGTGGCTCTCACAGAGGAGGCTATTCGCCTGAACAAGTTCGATGATGCTGAGCCTAAGAAGAAAGAGACTCACGTCGAGTCATCAGGAGGTAACAAACGGAAGTTCTCGAACTTCAAGCAGGGCGCCAGTGTGGTGGTTAAGAAAGGAGGATCAGGCACGCCAGCTCAGGTTACAGCTGGTAGTGGAAAGAAAGGAAAAGGATATATGGGCACCCAGCCCAAGTGTAATACCTGCCAACGCCACCATTCTGGCCATTGTAGTGTGAAAGTATGCGAAGCATGTGGAAAGCCGGGCCACTTGAAGGACACTTGTTGGGCCACTGCTGGCCAGGGAGGCCAGGGAGGATTCGGAAACAGAAATAACAACCTGGGTGGGAATGGAAATCGCCCACAAGGAAACAATGGAGGTAATGGGAATCGAGGCAACAATGCTAATCAAGCGGGCGCCGTGAATCGTAACCAGAGGAATAATCAAGCTGGTGGAAACGGGCAGAGACCCGGATGCTTCAACTGTGGTGATCTTGAGCATTACAAGAGGAACTGCACAGAGTTAAACCAAGCACGTGGAAGAGTGTTTAATATTGAAGCGAGGGAGGCGCGCCAGGATCCCAATGTTGTCACTGGTACATTCCCTCTAAACCAACGCTATGCATCCGTTTTATTTGATACTGGCGCCGATTATAGCTTCGTGTCGTTAGAGTTTAAGAATATGCTTGGTTTAGCCGCTAGTAAATTATATATTCCATACTCAATCGAATTGGCTAATGGAAAGATAGTAGAAGCCAATGAAGTTATCAGAGGTTGTGTGATCGAATTGGGAGAGCGTGAGTTTGCTTTGGATCTACTACCAGTCCAGTTGGGAAGCTTCGACGTGGTGGTAGGAATGGATTGGTTATCAGGCAACAAGGCTGAAATAGTTTGTCACGAAAAGGTCGTTCGTATCCCAACCGAAGATGGCGAAACAATTGTGGTTCACAGGGAGAAGCGTGATACGCCTTTAAGAATTATCAGCTGCCTGAAAGCGCGAAAGTGTTTGCAGAAGGGATGTGTTGCCTTCCTGGCACACATTGTGGATAAGAAGGCTGCTGAGCCGAGAATAGAAGACATCCCTGTCGTGAGGGAATATCCAGAAGTCTTCCCAGAGGACTTGCCTGGACTGCCACCTCAGAGGCAAGTAGAGTTTCACATCGATTTAGTTCCAGGCGCCGCGCCTGTGGCTAAGGCACCTTATAGACTTGCCCCGTCTGAGATGCAAGAATTGTCGACACAACTTCAAGAGTTGTTAGACAAGGGATTTATCCGACCAAGCATCTCGCCTTGGGGAGCTCCGGTCCTGTTTGTCAAGAAGAAGGACGGTAGTTTTCGTTTGTGCATCGACTACAGAGAATTGAACAAGCTGACGATCAAGAATAGATATCCTCTGCCAGGAATCGATGATCTATTCGACCAACTGCAAGGTTCAAGCTTTTACTCAAAGATCGATTTGCGATCTGGATACCATCAGTTAAGGATACAAGAGGAGAGTATCCCGAAGACAGCCTTCAGAACTCGATATGGACACTACGAGTTCCTTGTTATGCCATTTAGATTGACAAACGCACCTGCGGTCTTTATGGACTTGATGAATAGAGTTTGCAAGCCGTACTTGGACAAGTTCTTGATTGTGTTTATCGACGACATCTTGATTTATTCAAGAACAAAGGCTGAGCATGAACAGCATTTAGGAGCTATTTTGGAGTTGCTGAAGAAGGAACAGTTATATGCCAAGTTCTCTAAGTGCGAGTTTTGGCTACGTGAAGTACAATTTCTTGGACACGTGGTGAACGGAGATGGAATCCATGTGGATCCAACCAAGATCGAAGCGATCAAGAATTGGGAAACGCCAAAGACGCCAACCGAAATTCGACAATTCTTAGGTTTGGCTGGTTACTATCGAAGATTCATTGAGGATTTTTCAAAAATCGCTCAACCATTGACGCTCCTCACGCAGAAAGATAAGAAGTTTGATTGGGGAATTAAACAGGAAGAAGCGTTCCAGATATTGAAGGATAAGCTCTGCAATGCGCCAATCTTAGCACTACCGGAAGGTACAGATGATTTTATGGTATACTGTGACGCTTCGCGTCAAGGATTGGGTTGCGTGTTGATGCAACGCCAAAAGGTTATTGCTTACGCTTCACGTCAATTGAAAGTGCACGAAAAGAACTATACCACACATGATTTGGAACTTGGCGCAGTGGTATTTGCATTAAAGATCTGGAGACACTACCTTTATGGTACAAAGTGTACAATTTTTATAGATCACAAGAGCCTACAACACATATTCAACTAGAAGGAGCTGAATATGAGGCAAAGACGTTGGGTTGAGTTGCTGAACGATTACGACTGTGAGATAAAGTATCATCCAAGGAAGGCGAATGTGGTCGCCGATGCCCTAAGTCGAAAGGAGAGGATCAAGCCCATAAGGGTTAGGGCTTTAGAAATGATTATCCGAACCGATATTTCCTTGCGCATTCGTGCCGCGCAGAAAGAAGCTCTCAAGGAAGGAAACCTTGAAGAAGAATATCTCCGTGGGATGGAGAAGCTACTGGTACCAAACGAGGAAGGAATGTTATGTTTTGAGAAAAGGATTTGGGTTCCTCTGTTTGGTGGTTTAAGGAAAGTTATTTTTGATGAAGCTCACAAATCGCGGTACTCTATCCACCCTGGAGCGGATAAGATGTACCAGGATCTCAAAGATTATTATTGGTGGCCTAGGATGAAAGGCGATGTTGCTGTTTATGTGAGCAAATGTTTAACATGCGCTAAGGTTAAAGCCGAATATCAGAAGCCTTCAGGACTTCTGCAACAACCCGAGATTCCCAAGTGGAAATGGGAACAAATCTCCATGGATTTTATTACAAAGTTGCCAAGAACGCCAAGAGGCCATGACACTATTTGGGTAATAGTGGATCGATTAACAAAGTCAGCACACTTCTTACCTATCAGAGAGAAGGATAATACGAGCAAGTTGGCCGAAATTTACATGAGAGAGATCGTTACGCGCCATGGAGTACCTCTCTCAATCATTTCCGATAGAGACGGAAGGTTCATATCAAGGATTTGGCAATCCTTCCAAGAAGCTTTTGGCTCGCAATTGAATATGAGCACCGCATTTCACCCGCAGACCGACGGGCAAAGCGAGCGGAAGATACAGACTTTGGAAGACATGCTGAGAGCGTGTGTTATGGATTTGGGCGGTAGCTGGGATAAGCATTTGCCTTTGGTCGAATTTTCATACAACAACAGCTACCACACCAGTATTGGTGTCGCGCCATTCGAAGCTCTTTACGGACGCAAGTGTCGATCACCCCTATGTTGGGCTGACGCAGGTGATAGACAGCTTGTTGGTCCCGAAATCGTCCAAGAGACGACAGACAAGATTGCGCAGATCCGAAAACGCATCGAAGCAGCTCGTGAAAGACAGAAAGCCTATGCAGATCCAAACCGGAAACACTTGGAATTCCAAGTTGGAGATATGGTTTTATTGAAAGTTTCACCCTGGAAGGGTGTGGCACGCTTCGGAAAGCGTGGAAAGTTAAATCCGCGCTACATTGGTCCTTTCAGAGTTTTGGAAAGAATAGGACTAGTAGCATACAAGCTGGACTTACCTGTAGAGCTGAATGGAGTTCACGATACATTTCATGTATCCAACCTGAAGAAAAGTCCAACTCGAGATACCGTTGTCATTCCCACCGACGAGATTCATGTTGACGACACGCTCCACTTCGTTGAAGAACCTGTTGAGGTTACGGATTGGAAAGTAAACAAGACCCGCCGGAGCAGTGTCAAGCTCGTCAAAGTTCGTTGGAATGCCAGACATGGTCCTGAATACACCTGGGAGCGTGAGGACCGGATGAAAGAGAAATACCCCCACTTATTTCCTAAGAATCCTGCATCTACAAGCAGAACTTAAAATTTCGGGACGAAAATTTTCTAACGGGGGGAGAATGTGACAACCCTCACTAAACCAGGTATCCGTACGACTTAATTAATAATTAATTACTGCTTAATTAATGTGCTTGCTTGAACTTGTGTATAAACTGCTACTTGAATACTGATACATGTACTTACTGGCATCATACTTTACTTGCTGTCACTCCATGTTTTGCTTACAGCACCTTTGTGACAACCTTGATGCACCAAAAGCACAGTAGCACAATGAACGGATAACCTATTAAACGTGCTGTCATAACTAGCACCAGGCAGGTACTGCCTCTAAGGCCTGTAAGAGCCTGAGATAGTTTGCTACACTAGTGGTGAGTGTAGGGATATAAGGGTTGTAGAACTGCGTCACTAGGAATAAATTACAGTGACCGGATGTGCCTAAAACGTACTCTAAGTACAAAATTCAGCACTTTAATTAAAATTCAGCATTTGGCTAACTAATAAAGTGCCAAGACGTGAGGAAAACATTCCCGACACTTTGGAGGAATAAGTTGTGTCACTAAAAAGGGTATTAACGACACTTTAAAGCTTGTTTAACGCTTTAACGGATTACTATCCAACCGAACAACCGGACTATACCCGGAACATGAAAATATTGTTAATAACATTACTTATCTTTTTCTGAGCCAGTTAGGGTCCCTGAATACCCTAACACCCGCAATAAAGCACAACACACTACTAACCGGGTTAATCCCTAAACTTAACTAGATTAACCTAACTATTAACTAATGTTTAGTTGGATTTGAACCAAACTACCCCCCCCCCTTTACAAACCGTCCCCAAGAGGGGGGACATCCTTTTGTCCTTCTTGATTATTTAATTACATTTGTTTAATATCAAAGTGACATGAAATCCAATGGTTAAAGAACTTAAGTTTGTCTATAAGAGCTAGAGATTACACACTTGATCATTCACCACTTAGCATTCACCAAACACTTCCTCTCTCTCTCTCAAAGGCTTCGGCCGAACACCCCCTATATCATTCCTCCACATTTCGAATTTGATCTTCACATTCCAAGTCCATACAAGCGTTAAGGATCGCGGATAAGAAGGCTTGGTGCATTCGGAAGGCGAAGGACCTCACTCTATTGCTTTTATCCTCTCATTTTGCGTCTAGATTCTCCCCTAGCCTCGAGCTAGTAGTAAGTTGCTATAATCACCCTCTCGAACTATTTTGAAGTGGTTAAAATGATTTGTAACGGTTAAAACTCGTAAACATGCAAGTTGAAACATGAAAGTCTACTAAAAACACTAAAAGTGATGGTTAAAAGCTTGTTTGTTGTGTAAAACTTGTAGTATTTGATTTGTGTAGTTATTTGGACCCGATCTATGTTGTGGTAGCTCGGATCATCGTTTAACCCGGATTAGTCATGATCTTGGATCATGACATAAGGTTGTTTTGGAAGTAACAAGGGTCAAAGGATGAAACTCTACCACACACGAATCATGAACTTGTGTAAAAGCGATTTAGCTTGTGAAATAGTGTTTAAAACTAGTAGATCTACGGATCTACAAGCGGTATTTTCAAAGAACCAAGTATCAAAGAAATTATGTTTTCTAAAGACGGATCTTACACTAACAAAAAAATGATTTTTAGAACACACAAGTGTGTAAACACTTGTGTAGCACAAAGTTTCGACAAAATAACTATTTTTGTAAAAGATGACGAGAAGTTGTAAAAACGGAATTTCTCTAAAAACAAGGTTTTTACAAAATCGGATGGATTTATATAGAGATCCGCTAAAAGTAATGGGATTTACTTCATAATATTAGAAAACCACAAGTTCATGTGATTTTTGCGACTTATATATATATTTGTTGACTAGTTTGTTGTCTTGAACATTGTTTTGGTTAAATAAGGAAATTGTTGGGTTGATTTATAAAAGAAAATGATACGCTTGAGAGCGTGGCCACCTCCAGTTACAGAGGAAACTCTGGCGAAATTTTTCTAAAAACCTAACACTTAGAATTATTTTCACTATAAGTGTTAGAAATACTTCTCGACATGTTTTCAAAATATAAGTTTCGCCACGACTTTATTTACAAAATATCGGAGGTGGGATTTTCACAAAAATTAAACGTGATAAATATATTTAGTAAATATATTTTTTTTTCACAACGTTACTTGTCATTATTTGCGAAGATACATAAATATTATTTTTAGGGTAAAAATAATATTATCGAATGTTAACGAATCCAAAATAATACGAGCGCTTTCACGATAAATATATAAGTTACACCGGTAATTATTATTACCACTCGATCGTTAAAACGTAACTTACACATTTTAAGGAAATATTCATGAACGCGTATTTTTGTTAAAGTATTATTTTGGGGAAAATTATGTGTAATAGAAAATATAATATTTTTGAGAAGAATATTTATATTTGGGATTAGAAATAAAGTATATTTTAAGTGAGACTTAATAATATATTTCGAAATTATACGAACACACATGTATTAAATCCCCCATCCTTGGGAAGGAAAATGATTACCAAGTATACAGAATGTAAACACGAAATAGTTGTCTAACTATTTCCCGAAAACTTAAACCTTAAAGCTAAGGCACGGCCGTCCGTCTAATAGAGTTAGTACGTGTAGGTCGTCACACAGCTGCTTGATTTGGAGGTATACTTGGTAGAGACGCACCACCGTGAGTTCATGTCCCCCTTTTCTCTTAACTGTTTTCAGTTTTCTAAACTACGGGGGTGAAATACATGTTACTTTGATTACAAGTACTTTATACATGGTATGGTTAGCGTAAGGAGGTTTACTACTTAGATCATGTGAGTGGGTAGGAGCAACATGAGGCGATTAGTCCTCATGGTAGGACCGAGGGACAGGAGCGGTAGATCTATCTGGGTGAAGCGAGCCCAGCCCCAGGCCAAACTAGAAACGGACCTCGGGGTGACTTCGTGCCCGTCGTATAAATCTGCTAGGTTTGAGTCTCCCTACTTGCACTTCACACATATCAGTGGCCTTGCAAACCATTGGTGATCTCAATTCCCTTATGTGCTACATACCAGGATTTTTATACTTACAAAGGTTTATTTACTCACTTACACATGAACTCGCTCAACATTATTGTTGATTTTTCAACTTACATGTATTTCAGGGAATTAAAGGATCTGGCGCGGTATGACACGTTTTCCCGCTGCACTAGTTACGAGGTCATCCGGGTTTAGGGAATGTGACTCTTTCCTGGACAAGTCACAGTCCTTAAACTATGCTTATGTTATGTTGTGTTTGTTGAACAATGTTTATGTCGTTAGGATGTGTTTCCGTTAAGACAATGTTATTGTATTTGGTTTTTAAAACTTAATCGAATGGATGATCTTGCATGGTTTTATTTCATATAGCTTTGTTATGGTTAAGCTATGGTATTAAGAAGTCACACCAAATTAACCACGCTTCCGCAAAGCCAGGGTGTGACAGAAAATCGTATCATTACAACCTTATCCTACGCTTGCTAGGTGTTTGATGCTGGAGACTTTTGCTGGAGCTATTATTGTTGCACTCGGGTTCACGGTTCGATGCGGCAGTTGCGGGTGAAGTGACCGTAACGGTTGCAGTTATTGCAATAGCGACAGTCAGCCCCAACTGGATGATGATAGGTACACGAGTAACACTAAGGATGAGCTCCAGTGTAGGCTTGTTTTGGAAACATCGGAACTGCTCGAAGAGGTTCCGGTTGCAGAAGTTTGGTTGTTGATGAACTCGCGCTTGAAGTCTTTCGTTTGCGGCTGGGTTCGTCGGTGTCTTGCGAAGAGGTGTCGTCGTTGGAGGATTCGTCTGAGGACTCACTTGCAGAATCTTTGGTCGAGTTTTCGGAAGATCCGTGGGCAGATTTGTCAGAAGAATCGGTAGCAGATTCGTTCGAAGAATCGTTAGCAGATTCGTTAGAAGAATCGTTAGCAGATTCGTTAGAAGAATCGTTAGCAGATTTTTCAGAAGATTCGTCAGTAGATTCATCAGAAGATTCGTCACTAGATTCATCAGAAGATTTGTCAACATGTTCGCCTGAAGGATTAATGGCGATTGCTTGATGAGCTTGCTTGACAGGATTTCTCGAGAATAACCCTTCCACGAGTCGTTTGTTGTTGATTTCAGCGGCTAAGCGGTAGGTTTCTTCGATGGTAGCAGGTCTCGCAGCTTCAACAAAATCACCCACACACTCAGGCAAGCCACGAATGTACTTCGAAATGGCTCTTTCTGGTGTGTTGACTTGACTTGGGCAGATTATGCTAAGCTGTTTGAACCTTGCGGTGTAGCCAGCATTGTCGTTTCCGAGTTGCTTGATTTCCCAAAATTCGTTTTCTAGTTTCTGGATTTCGTGAGAGGGACAGTATTCTTTCTTCATGAGCTCTTTCAGCTCATCCCAAGAGAGAGCGTAAGCTGCGGAGATCCCACGTTTGTTACGTTCGGCGGTCCACCAGTCGAGTGCTCGTGATTGAAGTACTCCGGTAGCACAAGTAGTACGGAAACTATCGGGACACCCACTTTGACGAAGGGGAACTTCGATAGAATCGAACCACTGGAGTAGTTGAGTTACACCTCCCTCACCTGTGAATTCCATCGGGTCACAGGCTTTGAAGTGTTTGTAGAGAAAAGTAGATTGCGGCTCTCCTGTCTTAACGTCTTCCGAAGCTCGAGAGTGGCTGAGAGAGTGCACTCGAGCGGCAATTTGAGGAATAAGCTTACCCACTTCCTTAGTCACAAGTGATGCAATCCTCTTATCGGCGCTTCGTTTGGCTCTTCTCCTGGCTACTCTTCTCGAGGTAGAGTTGTTGGAAGGCATCAAGACAGGAAGAGACTTGGAATGAGATTCGATCATAATGATTTTTGAGTTGAGTGCGTTCAAAACTTGTTGCGATAGTATATTAGTAATGTGAATCACATAGGAGCCACATAGGAGACACGAAATCCCTAAGTTCTCACACATTGACTTGTTTGTTTATACATATTTATATATCTGTATAATTGTAGTTTGTAATTATACACATACAGGCCGATTTAGAATAAGCGAGGACGCGTTGAAGTGAGAAAATGATAGCGAAGGCGATAGATTATGCATTAGTTTTGTTGCGAATCATCCGGGTTTCGTTTTAGATTGTGATGGCCGTGCAAATTGTGCGTTTATAAAGCGTAATTACGTTCATTAAAGCATAAAATCAGCGAATAGTAGGTTTAGTAAAACATTCGGAATGCCTCGGGTGTTTAGGCGTCGACTACCCAAGGTACCCCAACTATATTCAACAAGTTCGAGCATGCGCGTTGACCTAGAAGGCTTCATGCTTCCACTGGGATGCAACTCATGGCATTCGTCTTCCTAGCCATCACGTGGCTCGAGTCATCAAGATAGTCGAGTCCTTGGTGAGAGCTTTTGAAAACCAATTTAGAGAGTGGAACGTCTTATTAAGGTACGGGTTTCACCCCTGACTTAACAGCTTCGTTCCTATTTGTGGTTATGCTCTTCGAATAAATTCGTGAGTTCCACTAGATTTTGAAGTGGAGACTTTCGTCGAGATGTGGATGTCACTCCTAACTCAATGAACGGTTCTCGTGCTAGAAAAATGCGCTGAGTGAGCGATCTCGTTGAGAGTTCTTGGTTTTCACACCTGATCTTGGCTGGATCGCTCCGTTTCGTTATGCGAGTATATTTCGAAAACATGTGTATTGTGTCGGCCTTAGGAAAGGCTAAGTAGTATTTCAGCCTTAGGAAAGGCTTCTTCGTGTGAAGTTGTAGTACGCGGTGTTCACACAAAGTTGTAGCTTTGAGCAATTTTGATCGAGAGTATCAAGTAGGCCCGATACAAACCCTACTGGGTTTGTACGAGTCGGCCTGTTGGTACTTAGACTATAGACTAGGTCAGTTTCTAAGACGTCGACCCGGACTAGGTCGAGTCTGGCCTAATTCCCTATAGTTATGGCTCTGATACCAATCTGTCACACCCCAACCGATGGCGGAATCATCGGGGCGCGGCACTAGGCGAATCAGATTGCTCAAGAGAATCCATAACAACTATATTGCGATAATATTTAATACATTCGTTATCCCATACTAACAAATAATACAATCACATCAGTTATCACAGATTTATTGCCCTCTCGAACAATGCAAATCCGACAACCTAGATTTTAGTTGAGTTTCTAGACTTCCTAGCTTGATTTGATATAGTCTGCGATCTAACCTGCAACATACGTTAAAATATTTGTCAATACAAAAGTATTGGCGAGTATACAGGTTTGATAAGTATAGCATAATAGATTAAAAGTGCTGCGAATTTCCACATGCATAAACGTAATACACGACATATATACTCACAAAACTGATACTACCAACTAAGTCCTCGATGCTCGAGTGTACGATGGCATAACTAGACCCCGTCGGGCGCAATAGTACTATACTAGTCGTGGTGGGACGTCGCGAGTATAAGCCCTAGCACATATGCAACTAGCATCACGTATATCTATGCATAACAGTTATTCGCAAGTGATAATTCGATTGATTGAATATTTCGTTTGATAAGTTCGATTTGTTAGAAACGTATGTTACACCCAAAATACGATTAAAAAGGGTTCAAGTATACTCACAGTGCGTAATTAGCGGGAATACAACTTGATTGGATTGGTTGCGAGCACGTCTGTTTTGATCCTTGAAGAATAGAGTAAACGATGTACGGTTAAGCGAGATTAGTCTTGAAGAGTCACTCACTTGGTCGAATGGTGCTCATCCGTGTGGATTGACATGTTATCCGTCCGGATAACAGGTAATCCATGCGGATGGTGTGTGATCCGTGCGGATCATGTGTGATCCGTGCGGGTATGTGGAGACTCGTCCTAATTGTCATCCGTACGAAGTAAGCGGTAGTTCGTGCGGATTGTCATCCGTGCGAACAAGTGTAATCGTGCGGATTGTAAGTGTTATCCGTGCGGACATGACAACCGTGCGGACACGTCATCCGTGCGGACATGACAACCGTGCGGACATGACAACCGTGCGGACATGTCATCCGTGCGAACATGACAACCGTGCGGACATGACAACCGTGCGGATATGTCATCCGTGCGGACATGTCATCCGTCCGGATGGCATGTGATTCGTGCGGATGACACGTCTGTTTCGCACTCTGAACACGGTTTCTGAGTGTTTAACGGAAGGAATACGTTCGTTTTTACTAGGGTAGTGTAATTTCGCATTAACACTTGAAATTTCATCAGTCCCGACCCGTTCTAACGGCCGGGAATCACCCCGTTCCATCAGATCTGGTAGTTCTTGATGGTTTTTCATGGTTAACTCGAAATCACACAGATTTAGGTGAGATTTGTCATTAAAACATGTGGAAATCACCCGGATCTGAGTAGTTTATAGTGAAATGAGACCCCAACTTGAAGTTCATAAGAACTCTTGGTGACATCTCCACAAAACGCCTCAAATCCGCAGATTTCACGGTTAGAATTGAGTTGTGAAGGATAGAAAGATGTAGAATTTAGTGTAGATTGTAGAAGTACAAGTTTCTAGGTTGAAATCTTACCGGAATCGCGAGGAATCGAGAGAAAAGGGTCTTGGAGCGTGTTTGGTCGAGTAGGAGCTGTCACATCACTGTTCAAGTGATGTGACATGGTATTTATAGGCAAAAGAGAGGAGCTGAAGTGGGTTTTTGGTCCGGATTACCCGTTTGCGCGGATGACCCATCCGTGCGAATAGCCCATCCGTGCGGATTGCTATCCGTGCGGATTGCTATCCGTCCGGATGGCTATCCGTCCGGATGGCCATTCCAACGAGATGGATTTCTCCGTTTTCGATCGTTTTGATGGATTTCGAAGTACGCGCTTTTCATAGTAAATTTATATTATTATTATTATATACGTATATATATAACTAAGGGTCGTATTTACGTATCCATAATCCATAGTTTCGGTAATTAACAATCGGTTTCCGTTTCGAGTGTGCGATTATAAGCGACGTTTCACGGCCATCAAGGAGGGTAGTATAGGTCCTCTCTCGACGTCATCGTGAACGTTATTGCGAGTTGTGCCACAATGACTGACGTGGTACCATTCACTCGTATTGTCATCATCGTCACGACGACTGGAGTTATAGCACTCACCCGAGAGTCTTTGTTAGCGTTAATTGTTTTATGCTCGACACATCATGGCCACTGGGGAGGGTAGAATAGGTCCTCACTCAATGCCTCCGTGAGTGTTAGTGTGATGATAGTGTAGTATAGTGATATTGTATTTCGAAAATGTGCGATTATCCTTCGATTATCGAGGTATGCGACATAGTTACATTATGATCCGAATCTCTGGTGCTAGGCGTAACGAGTATATCGAGTAGTAACAATCGCACGAAAGTGCGGGTTGTTACATCCGGTTCCCTTCCTCAACCAACTCTTCACCGTACTGGCGAAGTTCTGCTACATTCTCATGGCTCAGGTGGCATTGGAGCTGGCACGGGTTCAGGGTAAAGTGGTTTTGGTTCTGCGTAGGGATATGGGTTATTCAGTAATTCCTGAAGTGCCTAGTCGTTGGCCCACCACTGATCTAAAGGGTTCTGTGCTGGAATCCTAGGTATCTCATTTGGATCAAAGGCTGGGATTGGAAGTGGGTTCTCCTGGTTTTGTTCTAGATTCATGGGTTGGTCAGGGAATAAATGAAGTAATTGTGGTTCTGGCACTGCTACTTGGTTGAAATCAAGTTCTCCTTCTAAATTTTCAAACATATGAAAGTTGGCTAGTTGCCTATCTAATTCTTCTTCCCATGCAGGTCTAGCTAATGGATTTTGGGTATTTCTCTCAGCTCTATTCACTATTGCTTGTTGTATTTTTCTCATCCTTTTTCTCCTCTCCACTTTTGCTCTACTGAACCACCATCTCTTCTTAGGGGGAAAAGGTTCTTCGGATTGGGCTTTAAAAACAAAGATTTCCTCGGAATCGGCTGTGTATCCGGAGGTTGGCTGGGATGTTCCTTCATCCATTGGAGAATGAGGTAGATGACAATAAGCGTCAGACTACCCTGATCACTCATACTGTAAACTAAGAAAATTGTCCAAATAACATAAAATAATAATATACATATTTACACAGAACAACATATAGGTTATTTCCTAACAAAATTGGTTAAAATTTAGGTATTTAAAAGAACACCTAAATGGCTTAAACCAGTGGCTCTGATACCACCTTCTGTCGCAACCTCCGACCCACCCCAGGAGCGGCAGCCGCGAACACGAGCCGGTGGTACCAGTGTTTATTAATTTGGCAGCGGAATAGAGACTTCAAGAACATAGTTAGGAAATAAATTTCAGAGTTTCAAAACAACAAGCTTTTATATTAAACAAATGGGATAAAACCCATATTTCATTCATAATATTTTTATAGGGATAAACCCTATTAGCTGAAAACATAAACTTTTTATTTAGGTAACTTTATAGCCACTTTCTTTAACCCTGCAGTGCTCCATAGCTGGCTTCTAATAGCTTTCACATCAAGTTACCTGAAATGCGTTTTAAAAATATTTCATCAGCAAGAAATACTGGCGAGTACATTCCGGTTTACAAAAATAAGCTTTTATAACTTTATAGTATTAAAAGCGATTACAATGTTTATATCTACCCAATTACTCATTCAGTATTTGTCATGTTAGTAGTTACAATGACCGTGGTCATATTACTATTGGCTAACTCTTTGTCCAATAGTAATGTTTGATGAGTAGTATATAGAAAACCCCACATACCAGCAGTAATTGTAGAATTCAAAGACTTAATCACTGTAAGTATAACTGAAAAACGTTTGAGGTGTTGTAAAACAATTTGATAGAAAAAGAGAATGACTCACATTGTAAACTTATGTTTTTCTACGGGCTTCCTGGTGATATTTCCTGATTATTTTCTTGAGTTTCTATTAAAAACATACAATGCACGCGTGTTAGTAAAATAACCCAAATCACATTAGCCATACATCATGAGACGGAACCCCAACGGACTTAGTCAAACAGAGCCTTGACATGTGTTGCTGGGTCCTAGATCAATCGGGTAGGGTAACGAATTAGTGGTCGGGGGTTAAAATACTTACAACGGGGCACAGTTTCGTGAATTTGGGGTGCACTACTTTGAAAGAAACAGAGATACAGAAGAACAAAAATTTCGAAATTCGATCAAAATGGTGCTGAAGATCCAGTCCCAAGCCAGGTGTCGCAGCCCCCGACCCCTACCCCAGGAGCGGGCGCCGCGAGGTCAGTATCAGTGGTATCAGTGTTTATTAATTTAGCAGCGGAATACATAAGGACCGTAGTTAGGAAATATGTTTATCAGAGTAAAACACTAAACTTTTATAATAATAATAATTTATTGGGATGAAAACCAAGTTCATTTGACAATACATTTGTAGGGATAACCCTAATTATTGAAAACAAAACTTCTTCTTTATTTAGGTAACTTTTATAGCCACTTTTCCAAGCCTTCGGTGCTCTCCAGCTGGCTTCTATTGGCTTTCAAATTTTGTTACCTGAAACGCATTTTAAAAACATTTTATCAGCAAGAAATATTGGCGAGTACATCCTAGTTTAGTCAAAAACAGCTTTTATAATTTCACAGTATTGAGAGCGATTACAATGTTTATATCTACACAATTATTTATTCAGTACTGTCAATCCTGACTGGTGGGTCATATTACTCATTGGCTAACTCTTTCTCCAATGGTAACGTCTTTCACATTTTGTATACAAAACCCCAACATACCGGCATTAATTGAAGAATACATAGACTCAATCACTGTTAATTATATTTTAAAACAATTGAGGTTTTGTAAAAACAGTTTACGAAAAGCAGATGTACTCACATTGCTTACATAGGTAAGATTAAAGCTTCCTGGGAATCTCCTGATTATTATCTATTAAAATCAAACAATGCACACATGTTAGTAAAATAACCCAAATCACATTAATCGTACAACTCGAGACAGAATTCCATTGACTGAGTCGGGCAGAGCCGACATGCATTACAGAATCCTAGATCAATCGAGTATGACACGAGACAGAATTCCAACGACTGAGTCGGGCAGAGCCAACATGTGTTACGGAATCCTAGATCGATCGTGTAGGGTTATAGTACTTACAACGAGGCAGAGCTTCGCTTTATAGTGGGTATTTTGCTCGGGTATAGTTTCTACTATATAGAAATTGAGAGAGATTTCGAGAAATGAACGACTGAACAAATGAGCCTGAGCCCTCCGTTTATAGGCTGCTCGGCCACTTTGTCGCGCCCCGCGAAAGAAAAGGCTAAGGCCTTCGCGGCCCGCGAGAGACTACGTGTCGCGTATAGCTTCGGCCAGTTATGGCCCTAGCTTTGGTGAGTCACGTGCCACATGACACTATGCAGTGTCGACCAAGAAAAGGCCCTCGCACCCCGTGACAGACCAAGGGGTCTTGGTCGCGCCCCGCGAGCGACTGCTGAATTTTGTTTTTCTTGTTTTTCACAACTACAAAGGTATTTCGGTCCGTTTTTCAAGTACGGGGTATATTTTAGGACATTTAGGGGTGTCCAAACATATTTTAGGAGGGTTGTTGTACCAGGATTTATATAGCCAAAATTGTACAGTCCCGCGTGTCGCGACAGGATCCTATGATCCTTCCGCGTGTCGCGGGAGCGGCCTATTCGGGCTAGACTAGCCTTGTTGTGTTCCTAGCCCTGTGGTGTCGAGATTACCCGGTTTTGACACGTCGTAGTGCCTTTCGCGTGTCACGGAAGGTTTAGGGGTACCCCCTGACCCTCTTAAGCCCTAAATCCTGATTTTCGTTTCGGGTCGCGTCGTACATGTCTGGGGTCTCAATTAGGGTTCCTTGTAATGTGTTTTTTAGTGTTGTTACACTAGGGAAGTAAAAAAAATTGTCCGAATTTGTTAAATAAATTCGGAATTTATTTGTTAAATCTGGATTTTATACATATTCGGAGTAAAAAAAATCTAAATTTGTTGAATTTGTCCGAATTTGTTAGTCAAAGCCAAATTTATGGGTTATATTTAGAATTTTTTTAGTTAAATTCTGTTACTAGTTACTCGCTGTTCGGATTTGGTCGACAATTTGAGACTTTTATCGGGCATTCAAAGAGAATACGAAGTTGAAGCTACTTGGACTTTGAAAGTTTATAGAGTAAGAGGGGGAGTAAAAATTTAAAATATCCTATTTTCTTTGTAAATTTCTAAAAGCTCGTAGTGCGATAGTGAACCTAGTTCATGTTTACAATCGTGAGATTAAATGAGGTTTAATCTCACCGGTGCAGAAAAGCTTAAAACATGATACTTTAGAGCTAGTATGTGATTGATTTTCGTTCAGTTTGTTCGAGGTTTGATCAAGTGTTGACGTGATGAAGCTAATTGTTTGATTATCGATTAGTTGAAGGTCGAGCCTTATTATATGATGGTTAGAGTAGAGAAGATTAGTTTTATTGGTCCCTCTTCCAAGTTGGTGACTGGCCGGATTCTCAAAATAAGTAGGAGGTTCTTACATTGAGGGGGAGATCAGAGACGAAAGTCATCGGGTAATTGGTGGATTTGTGAAGATGCGAGCTTGGATCTTGAAGATTCGAGATGAAATGATTTCAGACACTCGGTTGAAGATCTAGATCAAGATGGTGGAAGTATATTTTCAGAGTTTGGTTTGTTATTAACTTATCGAACCAAACTTCATGTCTTTGTAGAATTTGAAGTGTTCGATGTTGGGCATTGGAAATCCGACGTTTCGTTCTTCTGTCGGTTAATCGAGTGATATTCTTACATTTGGTTGTAGGTCGGTTCGCGTTAACTTGATTCGGGAGAAGTTTGAGAGGAAGGATCAACAATGCTTGATGTTGGATTCTTCGGGTTTCTCAAAGCGGCCATTTAAGTGATCGCCAGCAAATCTTTTATTAGAAGGGTTGAAGATCGCTGTGCTCTGCCGGAAAGATCAAGTCTCAGCTAAAGTTGAAAGCAAGCATGATATCATCAGTCAAGGGGGAGTCTATAAGTGCAGTATCCGGTGACTGAAGATTATTGATGCCACATATAACTGATAGCAACAGTTAAGGGGGAGTCTATAAGTGTAGCTCTTGCTGGGTAATTGTGCGTTATCAGTTCCGGTGAACAAAGTCAATGGTCCAAGTAAAAGAAGTCAAAGGTCCAATCGTGGAGTTTGAATTTATGTGTTAAATTCGAAAGTCTAGATTGTTTGATGTCCGAGATTGTCATGTTTAGAATATTGTTTAGTTGTCCGAATTTATGGTATATTCGGAGAGGTGTGTCAGGACTTGTTGTGTCCGAGTTTGTTGGGTTTGGTCCCTAGTCTATATATATGTGTTGATAGGTTATATTAGGACAACTCTCACAAATTCTTATAATCCGTCAAAAGTGTGTGCACATTCTAGATCTTAGTGATCTAAACCAACTTGTAGATGATGTATACTCTTTCGGTTTGTAAATTTGTGATGATTGATTCGATAATAAAGAGATTCATCTTCTACATCTTTCTATTTTGTTTGTGTTTATGGTTTCACGTCTTGTTCGAGGGCAGTGGATGTTGTTCGTCATCGATCAAGGGGGTCCCTGGGACTTTCAAGAGACTAGATATCCTTTCTTCTTCTTCTCCTTAAAAAACAAATTTGGGTAAACCAATTTCAGTGGTTTATCTTCGACCCAAGTGTCAAGCCAGAACCTAATATTTGACCGGTCCCCAACCTCACATTTAATAGCTCCTACCAAGTCCACATTAAACAATGCAGACCGAAAGGTGTTATGGTTCGAGAAATAATAGCAGTTTGATTGTTTCTTTGATGCCGTGTGGGTTGTAAAAGAAAGTTCATGCGTAGGAAGATTTTTAATCGGGCCACAAGAGAAGTATAGGGGTAACTAGGGGTGTTCAAAATTCGTTTCGAAATTGAAAATTTTGAAATTCGAATTATTTCGATTCGATTATCAAGAATTCGTTTCCATTATCAAAAATTCGAATTTGATTTAATTCGAGTCAAAAATATCGAATACGAATTTATAATTTTAAATTCGATTCGAAATTCGAATTAAACATATACATATTTATTTGTTATATTTATATATAATGCATGTATAACTTTTATTGTGTGATATTAAAAATTAATCAAGTACTAAACGAGCCATTACCAAACCCATATTTTAAACGAATTTATTACATATTTTAACTGAATTTGAACCAAAACAAAATTATTCAAAATTTTCGATATTTGATTCGATAAACACCCCAAGAGGTGGCTACGTGGCACATGTTAATGTGATAGTGGATCAGTGGATTCAAGTTTATATTTAAAAAAGTTAAAAACTTGAAGGCCAAGTGAATGATGTTGCCGAAGGTTGCAAAGTCACATGGGGTGAAACTTGATTGCCATGGACAATGGAAAGAAAGAAAAAGGAAAAAGGTGTTTTAATTTTTCTTTTGGTGGAGACAATTCAACATTAGAAGGGTTCAAGGTCGGGTTCGAATGCTTCTTAGCCGTGTAAGAAAAATGGTGAGTGTTCTTTTTCTACGACAGGTATAAAAAAACCAACTTATTTGGGAGCATCAGAGACAAGACAACAGGGGCGGAATGGGGTTCGATTAGCAACCAAAGAAGAGAAAATAGCGGTGGCTTGTTGTGTTGGCGGTCGTTAGCAAAGGGTGCAGATCGATTAATAAAGTTTTTCATGTAACGATCAAGGTTACTTTCTTTACGTTTTTCACAAAGGGAAAAAAAGGCGAACTGTGGTTCGGGTCAGCGGGTGTCAAGGGGGAAGTACCGTTGGGATGTCGGAGGTGACCAGTGATCAGTTCGTTTCAGTTTAGCGGTGATAGCTTCACACATTAGCAATTTCAATGCAGATAAGATCAAGACCCGGTCCTAACCTACTTCTGTAATATTAGATTCGTCAAAGTGGGAGGCTTTGAATCTTGTCGTGTCTAGCAAGAAAAGAATAAAATAGTAGAAGCGGGGAGCTTGTTTTTTTCTTTGATCAGTGGTCAAGAAAGTTGTAGTTCTGGTGGCTTGGGTAGAGGGATGTCAAACATGGTCAAGAAATTGAAGTTGTGGATAATGGTGTGGATGTGAAGAAAGTGGCCTAATTCAAGATTGCGGGGGATAATGAAGGGCGTTAATCTTGAATTAAGGAGATAAGGATTAAAGACGGGTTATAGATAATTATGATGGATTATTTATTGGGTCTTTTATATTTCATTTAGGGATAATTGTTAGTTTAATTAATATGGTTTATCTATGAGTTTATTTATTTATATAAGTAGAGTTTGAGGCGGGTTAGAACTAGAATGAGTTTAGTGAAAATAGATGGTTAGGGTTATTGTATTTGTGTGCTTTCTTGATAAATAGTAAAAAGAGTCGAGCAGAGTTCGTTCAAACCGTATTTTTGTGTTCGTTCGAGGGCCTGATTTCCAACATATAGTTTAGATATCTCAATTAGTTTACATTTACGAGATGATCTTATACTAAATTAATTTGATCCGTCTTCAAGACCCTTATATTCTTTCTTCATGTTTTGGAATGTTTTACTCGAAAGAAGTTTGATACAACTATGATTACAATAAACGAGCTTTACATGAAAGTACAAACCAATACACATTACAAGAATGAGGAAGGTGGCTTATGGGGAAGTTTTATACCAACGCTTCATCACACGCCTTGCCCTTTAACAAGGCTCTTATATAAAATTACATTTATTCAACCCGTATAATACACGGGTTTCTAACCTACTTCTGTAATATTAGAGTTTTAAAATCAAATCTATAACTATCATTACAAGTCTCAAAAAAATATTTATATAACGGTTCATAACATGCAAAATATTATATTTGTGGAATGAAATTATGTTATTTTTGTAATTTGTGACACAAAAATCAATAACTTCACGTAACTCGAATTGTGACTTTGGATTATGGAGATAGTTTATACTTCAAGAAAATCTGTGAATATCAATAGACCCAATAAAAGAATCACACATCAAGAAAATCTGACGTCAATTTGTGATCCATATAATACCAAAACAAATTCAAGTACAAGTTTACAAACTAATTAAAACCTTAAACAACGTTGACAGTCAATTTCTATGAGTTCATAGTAATTCTTCTTACTCCATAAAGTCAAAGAAATTTATTGATTGCAGCATAAGAATCTGATTAAGGAAGGTGTCTTCAAGGCGGATTGTTGGCCGCACACAATAACAGCCATGGAAGAAAGGATGCTGAAGCGCTTCCATGGCTGCCGGCCTATCACTTGGACACCATGATAGAAGTGAAGCAACCAAATTAACCGCATCAGAGCTTGCGGTCGGCAACAACTCAGAAAACCGCATGCCAGGAAAATCTGGAAACCGATATAACACATTTCTTGCAAGATCCAATCCTGAGAGCCATGTACTTTCTGTTGGGGTGCCTAACACGCCGCATATCTTTTGCATTACATCTGCATCAGAAGAACCATCAAAAACTGCTTGGTTGGTGTATAACTCAGCCATGATTGCACCAAATGCCCACATATCAACCGAAGAGTTGTAACACGGCGAACGTAGAAAAACCTCTGGGGCGCGATACCATAACGTTGTAACATTATAATGGGTGTATGGCTGTTCACCATTTGTCTCTCGGGCAGAACCAAGGTCACCAATCTTTAGTATATTCTTGGAAACAAGAATGTTCTCCGGTTTGAGATCACGGTGCATGTAACCCTTGTGGTGCATGTATGCAAGACCTTGAAGGATTTGGAAGCACATGTTTCTAATCTCGGATTCTGTAAAAGGCTTTGTTCGTTCAACCATAAGTTGGTAGAGATCGCATTCCATGTATTCGAATATCAAGAACAGCGTGTTGTTTTCTCTTATTATTTCCTTGAGCTTTACGATATTCGGATGATTCGCAATCTTGATGAGTGATTTAACTTCTCGCAGGTTCATGCTGTCTTCGTTCGTCTTGTACTCAATATTGAGTTTCTTGATGGCAACCACTTCACCGGTTTGCTTGTTCATCGCCTTCCACACAACACCATACAACCCACGTCCAATTTCCATGATTTTTGTATACTTCTCCATTGCGTAACTCCTTATTTCTTAAGAAAGTAAACAAGTAGCACTCACCAGATCGAAGAAAACGTACGATGGGTTTGAAAGCGAGTAGTGTATTAGGGTTTGTATAGTATCTTATTTATACCACTCTTTCGGATATTCGTATAAGGATTTGGAATTATTATCATTATCCAAGTCTTTAATTTAGATAATGCGAGAAAATTTTATATTTAAAAATTCAGATTTATTTTGCAGTACATATTTTTTTAATGATTTTGAAGGGTTTCTGTTTTTCCTTTAATTATTTATTTAGTTCAGATTTAACATAACAATTTTATTATTGTTTACCTTAACTATTTGTTTTATTTTTGTGTTTTTATTTTATTTTTACGTCTTTATTTTATTTTCACTTACTATTAACTATTTTTTTAAAAACTGTTATTCTAAATAACTTTTTAATTGCTGAATTTAATTGGGTGAAAAAGATTTCCGTATTTAGATAATTAAAAATAAAAACTCACAAATCAAATTAAACTAACATCAACATCCTTTTGGATATCTTGAAACTTTTAGTTTGTGGTTTTCGCGTTCGGTTTCTACAACGTACGGATTGTTTTCCTTTACTATTTAATTCGGTTTTTAGGTTTTTTTTTTTTTCTGAAGCCGTGTCAATAAACTTTTTGGCATATTATGACTTTTGTTTTGCGTGTTTTCTCTTTATGTTTTTAGAACGATTGGTTGATAGCTTATGAATTTCGTAATAAACAAAGCCCAACAAACTAAGATCCAGCAACGTCACCCGCGGCATGCGTGCACAACACTACAAGAATACGGAGCAATAGCGGCGACACCAATAACGGCGACATACCTTATGTCGCCGCTATTGATCGATCTGCAACCCGATGTCCCACAATAAACCCCAACCACTCATTCCTTATCATGATCGAACGGCTGGGGTTAATTTAACTCAATAGCAGTGACAGGAGTAGTCAATAGCGGCGACGTGTGTCGCCCTTATTAACCCTAAAAAGCTGCAGACTCTAAAGGCGGGTTTCTTCCCTCCTTTCTCACTTTCCCCCAAAACTCTTCAGTTTCTTTCTCCTCCTTCGCCTATGAATGCTCAAGATCGATTAAAAGGTATATTTTTGTTAGATTTTGTTAAAGTTCTTCTATAATTTATGTTATATATGTTATATCCTCTATAATTTTTGTGTTTGTATGTATGTATGCTAGATATCGAACCACCAACTCATCTCCACCGTCACCACCTCGTCTCCACCGGCCACCACCTCGTCTCCACCGTCATCACCTACTAGAAACTTCAAATTAAGGTTAGTTTATGTTTATTTTTGTTCAAAGATGTGAATGTTAGTAAATGTATGTTAGGATGTATGTTCAAAGATGTGAATGTTAGTAAAAGATGTGTAATTTTGGTATGTAAATGTGTATGTAAGGATGTATGTTTGTATATAAATGTGTATATGTGAAAATGTATAATGTATGTAAACTTGGTGAAAATGTGTGCATGTAAGTCTATGTATGTGTGTATGCTAGTATGTACATGTGTATGTTAGTTTGTAAGTATGTATAAATTATGTGTATTTGGTGAAAATGTGTGTATATTAGTATGTATTTGTGTATGTTAGCTTGTATGTATGTATAAATTATGTGTATTTGGTTATAATGTGTGTATGTGAGTCTATGTATGTGTTTATGTAGGTGTTTGTAAGAATGTATAAATTATGTGTATTTGGTGAAAATGTGTGTATGTTAGTATGTAAATGTTGGAAAAATTATGTAATTTTGGGTTTGTGTAGGAATGTAAATGTGTAAGTAAGGATGTATGTTTGTTGTAAATGTGTATATGTTAGTATGTATGTGAAATTGATATGCCATTGCTTAAAAGTTTGTAGTATGTTAGTATCTAGTATATTTAAGTTTGGCAAATATATGTGTTTATGTTTAGATTTAAAAATAAAATTAGTATATATATATATATATAGGGAGCCGCTAAAATGAGAACCACCCCCAGTTGTAAGAACCATGAGAACCAGTCTCCACCAATCAGATCTTGCCAACAATAAGGGTATATTGGTCATTTCCTTTAAATGTCTAATCTCTCCTCTCTCCTCTTTTAATGTTGCAGACTTTCTTCTCTCATCTCTCCTCTCTCTCCCTTTTATAGTTGCAGACTTTCTTCTCTCATCTCTCATCTCTCCTCTCTCATTAGTCTTCATCTTCAAACTCCCCCACCACATCATCCTGCTCCGATCTCAACCCACCACCACATCGCAACCACCGTCCTCCGATCTCTGTCTCTCTGCTTGTACGAGGTCTCGATGACACCACAATGCCACCGCCGCCTGCGGTGGTCTCATCTCCGTCTGTCAATGTTGCAGCCGCCAAACACCGCCGCTGAGACACCGCGCCGCCGTCATCTGAGAGATTAATGGCGATGATGATGTGGAAACCCACACATGAGCCTTGTTCTTCATCTGAGAGATTAATGGCGATGATGATGTCGGTGGTGCCGGTTTTTGAATGGTGGCTAGAGGTGGTGCCGGTGATTGAGTGATGGCTATCGGTGGTTGATTTGTTGGTTTAAACGGGTTCATGTTTGTTTTTCGATTGTTGATTGTTGGTTTGATCTGTTGGTTCATGTTTGTTTTCGACTGTTGATTTGTGTGTTGATTTGTTGGTTTAATCTGTTGATTTGTATGTTCTACTGTTCTTGAATCTGATGGTGGTATGTTGGGGGTTTGATTTGGGTGTTCTTGAATCTGATGATGGTATTTTTTTTGTATGATTTATATGTTCTAATGTTCTTGAATCTGATGGTGGTATGTTGGGGGGTTTGATTTGGGTGTTCTTGAATCTGATGGTGGTATGTTGAATGAAAAAAGTGGTTGAAGTGGGTTGAATTATGTTCATTATTTTGGTGGGTTTTGTAAAAAACAGTGATTTTGATTATTCTGGGTTTGAATGATGTTCATGTATCCTTTTGAATGTTTAAATCGGTTGAATCTGGGATTGGGGTTGATTTGTTTGGGGGTTGATTTGAATTCTTGATTCTGTTGATTTGAATTCTTTGATTATGTGGGTTTTGATCGGTTTGGATTTGGGGGGCGATGATGCAAAAAAAAAACGCTGATTTTGATGACGATGGCGCGACAAAGACGGTGGAGGGTAGGTTTTTTGAACCTGCAACCCCATTTTGCAGCCTTTTTTATTATCGGAAAATCTGAGCCAAACCCATTTTTTTCGAGATACGCTTTGTTTTGATGTTGTTGGCTTTTTATATTTTTTTCCCTAGTCGATGACGATAACAATCTATCTGAGACACCTACCGAGTTTGCGTTTTCTAGGTGCGTTCGTGTTGCGTAAAAAGTTATTGTAAAAAAAATTGTTAAACCGTAAACTTTTTAACGTAAAACGTAAAAAGTTTAACGTAAAACGTAAACTTTTTTAACGTAAAAACGTAAAATTTTTTACGTAAAACGTAAAAAGTTTTACGTAAAACGTAAAAAGTTTTTTGTAAAGCGTAAAAAGTTTTAGGTAAAACGTAAAACGTAAATTTTTTTTAGTAAAACGTAAAAAACCGGCGCGTAAAACGTAAAAAAAACGTTAACGTAAAAAACCGGCGCGTAAAACGTAAAGAGTTTTACGTAAAACGTAAAAAACCGGCGCGTAAAACGTAAAAAACCGGCGCGTAAATCGTAAAATCGTAAAAAACGTTAACGTAAAAAACCGGCGTGTAAAACGTAAAAAACCGTCGCGTAAATCGTAAAAAACGTTAACGTAAAAAACCGGCTCGTAAAACGTAAAAAACCGGCGCGTAAAAAACCGGTCGAAAAAACGACGCGAAAAAACAGAGCGTAAAAACAGGGCGTAAAACGTTCCGTAAAGAAACGCTCGTAAAAAAACGGGGCGTAAAAAACGGTATTAAAAAAAATTATCATTAAAATCTGAATTTAAAATATTTGTTTAATATAAAATTCTGTTTTTTAATAAAAAGTAATTAAAGAATAGGACAAAAAAAACAATTAAATATAATATATATAAAAAGACAAAAAAAAGTAATTTTACTTAAATACCATTTTGGATTATAATATTAAAAAACATAATAAGACAAAAAATACTTAATATTATTTTTAAATACTTTTAATCTCATCCATCCATCATCTTGATCTAATAGCTAGAAAGTGGTTCGCGCGGTTCTTACAACTGGAGGTGGTTCTCATTTTAGCGGTCCCCTATATATATATATATATAGGGTGGGGTTCTAGAGTGAACACTAATGTATTTGTGAACTAAGTGAACAAATCCTGGCCATTGATCTACACACGGGTATGGCCAAGATCTCATCATCAAATCGTAAAATACACTAGTGTATTTCAACATCAAATCCTGGCCATTGATCTACACACGTGTATGGCCAGGATTAGTTCACTCAGTTCGCAAGCTACACTAGTGTTCACTCTTGAACCTAATCCTATATATATATATATATATATATATATATATATATATATATGTTTAAATTTCAAAACAAATAGCTGCTCGAAATTGAAATCATTATTTAAAACATAACAAGCTTTGAAAATATCCGATCGAAATTGAAATTATCATTTAAAACAAAACCAAATTTAAACCATCATTTAGAACATAACGAGCTTAGAAATACACGCCCGATATTGAATTCGTCATTTTAAACATAATGAGCTTAGAAATACCCACCCGAAATTGATTTAGAAATTATATTCTTAATTTTATCTTTCAGTTGCATAATGCCTATCGATAATGTGTTGGGTGATCGACGAGGATGGTTCCAGGGGATTGGGCATAAACCTTCTTCCAATATGCCATCGAATGTGTTTGGTGCGCAACCTCAAACTCCACAACCATTTTCTAAGGTAAACTATACAATTTGACTTTAAAAAGTTATACAAGTATCAATGAATGCATGTTACTTTGCTAAATATATATTGGTAGTATGTTAAATTCTAATATAGGTTTTGATATGTATTAATGTAGGAATATGTTTCGAGTTTGTTCCAAACCCCGATATTTTTAAATCAACTCGATTCCTATCTTGCTACAAAGGGAAAGCAAGCCGTAAACGACGATGATGCCATTTTTGACAAGGACGATGAGGATGACGATGATTATTAAGTATTATCGACTTGTAGTTTTCAGATGTTATTGTACGGATACGTTTTATGCGATTTTAGAATGTTAAGTATTATGTTTATTTAGTTTGTTTGTGTTGTGTAAAACTGGAAAATTGGCAGGTTTGTATATAACCGGAAATATTGAAAATGCAGCCAAAAAAAGAGTTTTAGCGGTGACATATGCCGCTATTGACCGAAACCTTTAGAGAAGACTTAATTCTAGCGACACGTGTCGCCGCTATTGGGTTATATCTATAGCGGCGACAGTAGGACCTTTACCGGCCAACCTTTACTGGCGACCTTTAGCGGTGACATGTCACCGTTATTATCAATAGCGGCGCAGATCATAATCTTTAGTTGCGACATTTGTCGCCGCTATTGCCCTATTTTCTTGTTGTGCAACTGATGTGCTAAAAGTAGTTTAATAAAAATAACTAAAATTAATCTAATCTAGACACATAAGTAATACTCTAGACTCTCTAAACTCGACTTAATTACTAACTGGCAAGTGAACCGATCGACTCTAGTAAAGTAAAGTAAGTCCGGATATCGAACCCACGAGACTCTAATTAATTACGTTGACGACTCTATTTAAACTGACACGACACTGAACTGTTTTTATGTTTTGAGAGGGGGGGGGGTTCTAAAAATCCTAAAAATTGCAATTAAATTAAATTAAATTAACTAAATTAACTAATACGAACTAACTTTGGACTTTTACTCAGATGGTGAAGACACTACCTAGACTGGAAGCTTTTAGTAATGGATTTTTATTAGGATATTAATTATTATGGAACCGGGATCTTAGAATTCTAAACCTTTCAGGATACCGAACAAGACCCTCGACCCTTCTCACGAGACACTTATGGCACCCTATAGTCTGTTACGCACATCGGTTGGTTAGACTCCCTAACAGGACATCTAAGGGGTTTACGAAAGTACCCTACAAGATTTATGCCCTCATAGGGCCTAAACCTTGGGTAGACTTAGTTTCTTGATTAGCTTGTAGACAGCAGTCAAAAGGGTTACTCCTTACGAAGCTCCTACCTTGCGATTTAATGACTTAGACCTAACAATAATCTCGCACCTCATAGCTATTGAGAATTAGTAGAACACTTAATTTATTTGATTACCGAATATTACTTCTAAGGTTTGATGGCCACTTAACCCTAAAGATTAAAGATTTATTACGTGATATAGACACTCACCAAAATCTAAAACCTAGTACGACTCTATTATGTGATAAAGACCGTCACCAAGAATCATACGAAGCAATAAACAATTTTCAAACAACTTTAAGCATGCATATACATCTAATCAATAATCAAGTCGACTAGTTTCATAAATAAACCATAAATATTAATTGTCCATTATAAAAATCGAAACTTTAGCAAACCATGTATCCAAGTCTAGGTAGTTTAAACAAATTAGCCAATCAAAGTCATCGAATACATCATAGTCAAAGTATTTTCAAATAAACGAAACATAGTCAAAGTAAGAAACGAAGGTAAAAGCCACACGAATTGTAGAATTGCGACAAGAATGACTTCCTAGGCTTCAATGCTTCAATTGGCAGCTCCGGGAACTCGAAAACGCTTGCAAAGATACCGAATTTTCGTCCAAAAGCTGGCTGGTTCGTAAGTTGTGGTCGTTTGAAGTTAGAGATGTTTTTATAGTTAAACCCTGATCAACCAACAAAGATTTGCCGACATCTAACCCCGTCGCACGACGCCAAGCCTACAGAAAT
Source organism: Helianthus tuberosus (assembly GCA_030545235.1). NCBI lineage: Eukaryota > Viridiplantae > Streptophyta > Magnoliopsida > Asterales > Asteraceae > Helianthus > Helianthus tuberosus. Next base: position 137,029,986 of record CM060355.1, on the reverse strand, counting down.
TCTTTTTTAATCATCGCGCTGCGCCACGAGGTTCACATATCCTTGTCGCGTAGCGCCAAGGCCCAATTTTCTCATAATTCTTCGATTTCAGTTCCCGTTCAGCCACAGCTCGACACGATTCTCGTTCTAATCATTTTTTCAGCAGATTTTAACATGTTTTCATCACTTTTCAGCTAACGAGACCTGGAAACACATAAACTAATCAAAGTAACGAGTTCTAACTAAAAACTGAATTAAACTAAACGAAATATACACAAACTATACACGAATAAAGGATTTATTTTACAATACATCAAAAACTAGATTACTTATTAAAATTAAAACATGTGTTAACCGCTATTGCAAGTATATTTATCCTTTTAAACCCAAACCCAGTTCCAAGCCCTTATCATGTAAGTTTAGTTCAAGTTCGGTCAATTCACCTAGGGTCTCACACTAGAATATGTTCCAAAATATACAAGTGGAAAAATGTTCCAAAATATATTTTATTTGGTATTTAGTTTATTTTTAGTGGTAATTTAGGTAGTTTAGGTAGTAGAAAGGATCTTCAAAATATAGCGATAAACCAGATCACGAACCGAGGTGATAAGGTTCATGGTAGAGAATGGTTGATCTGCAATAGTAGACCAAAACTGTGATAACTCAGCCGGACCAACACTAACAAACCTGGGGGTCTGATATGTTCCCCTCAAACTAGGCGAAAAACTAGGCGACTGCACCTCCTCCAGCGTATAGAAACCCGATGCCACCGCAAACCGAGCCATATCCATCTCAAATACTGTTCGACCCAAACTAAATGACATCGCATTTCTCTGAGCAAAAGCACCCTCTTTATGCTTGAATGTGTTGTGGAACTCCAACACAAATTCTTCATATTGATCCCAAACACAATTCATCATGTCTCTCAACTTTGGCCCCAAAATTTGTTCAACCCTCTGACGTGAACCTATACTCTCTAACCATTCCCAATCCATGATCCGATGCTCGAGGAACTCGGTGTTCCTTATCTTATCAAATTCTCCCCACTATTTCGTGTGTAACTCAAACTAAAGCTGTAGATGATTACCCATGTTGTTTATCTTACAAGTAGGAATTCGTTCACGAGTATGATACTTAATTCTTCTAGCTTGAGGATTCGGATTATCAACATGTAGACTTGGATCCCCTCTTGCTCGTTGAGCCGGCCCTCTCTTTCGTGGCCGCTCCCCACCACTGCTTCCTTCTCCTGACATGTCTGATTCTTGAAGAAAAGTAGAGAAAAATCTCAACTTTAAGTGGTGCCAGTAAGTTCCCAATATGAGCGATTTAGTGGATGAAATGGTGAAATTGATGGTGGGTTTTGTTCGGGAAGTGATTTGGGTTATGTGGGTGAAAAATGGTGGAAGATTGGTGGTGATTTGGTGTAGAAATGGTGGTAAAATGGTTGTGTTCGGCTGCAAGTTCCTAACCTAGGGTTTTGGTGAAATGCGGAAGAAAGGGGAACTGATTTGTTTTAATTCGTCTTACATCTCGTCGTGCTGCGCAACCTTAAAAAGGGTTTACCGTCGCATCACGCCACGACTATCAGGCCAAAAGGGTTAATAGAATTGAAGCAGTCGCATAGCGCGACCATGAAAATGCATTGCCGTCGCGCAACGCTAAGCCCTTAGGGGTCTGCTAAATTTGAACCGGGCCGTCGCGTAGCGCGATGGTGAATGATGTTTGCCATTGCATGACGCTTAGCCCCATTTACCCAAGCCTCCTAAAACTCACCCTAAATATTTTCTAACATTGGGACTTACCTGTAATGTCATTTTCTCTTCAATTCTCGCTCCTCGTCGGTAAAGATTCCTGCAAAATACTCAAACACACAAAACAAAGACACGAAAATCTATGAAAAAATACCGTTAACTACTAAAAGACTCAAATAACGACTCGATACAAATGGTACAAACTCTACACCTTAGAATTCGCTCAAGACTCTAAACGGTGGTGCTCGGTAGGTCCTCGAGAGGAGTTTCCTCCTTCTCAGTGTTGTCGATCGGCCCTCCTAAGTAATGCTTCAACCTGTGGCCATTCACTTTCCAAGTACATCCGTCAGCTTTATTTAATAACTCGATGGCACTATACAGAAACACTTCCTTCACCACGTATGGTCCCGCCCCTTTGGATTTCAACTTACCGGGAAACAATTTAAACCTTGAATTGTAAAGAAGTACTTTATCACCGGTTTTAAACTCCTTCAACCCTTTAATCCTCCTATCATGCAAAGCCTTCGTTTTCTCCTTAATACTCCATTAATGCCCATACACCGCATCTCTAAGAGCTTCCAACTCGTGAATTTGGAAGAAACGTTTCCTAGCCGCTTCGGTAATACTAAATTGACGGTTTTAAGAGCCCAAAGCGCTCGGTGCTCCAATTACACGGGAAGATGGCACGCTTTGCCATAGACAATCATGAATGGAGTAGTACCTAACGGTGTTTTGTAGGCGGTATGAAATGCCCACAATGCGTCATCGAGCTTATCCGACCAATCCTTTCGACTTTTTCCTACTGTTTTTTCTAAGATTCTCTTCACCCCTTGATTAGCGTTCTCAACTTGACCGTTTGTTTGAGGATGGTATGTGGTAGACAAACGATGTGTAACTCCATAACGCTCTAATGCCTTTTCCATCACGGCATTGCAAAAATGAGTGCCTCGGTCACTTATAATGGCTTTTGGTGTACGGAAACGTGTGAACAACTTCTTAAGGAATCTCACCACCACTTGGGCATCATTTGTAGGCAAAGCTTGAGCTTCAACCCACTTAGAGACGTAATCAATTTCCACAAGGATGTACCTATTCCCACTAGAGGAGGGGAAAGCTCCCATGAAGTCGATGCCCCACACATCAAAGATTTCGAGAACTTGAATAGGATTTTGGGGCATCTCGTCCTTGGATGAGATATTGCCGGTACGTTGGCATGCATCGCATTTCCTAACAAACTCTAAGGCATCGTGAACAACCGTAGGCTAATAGAAACCACAATCAAATACTTTTTGTGCGGTAGCATGTGGACCATGGTGACCTCCCGTCAATCACTCATGAACATGCCTAAGTATCTCTAACCCCTCTTCTTTCGGCACACATCTCCTATGTATGCGATCACCTTCTATCCTAAAGAGATATGGGTCATCCCATATGTACTTCCTCGCATTTTGAAACAACTTCTTCTTTTGTTGAGCACTCATATCCTTCATCACAACCCCGTTTGCAAGGTAATTTACGAAATCTCTAAACCACGGCAAACCTTCCTTCTCCGCCGTAATAAAATCAATGGACTCGTGAGGGGATCTATCTCCTCCTCACGAATCTCCTCTCTACTCGGATCCTCAAATCGTGAAAGATGATCGGTCACGACATTCTCCGCTCCTTTCTTATCCTTAATTTCTATATCAAACTCGGAAAGTAGGAGAATCCATCGTATGAGACGAGGCTTAGCATCCTTTTTTGGAAGAGGTAACGCAAAGCCGAATGATCGGTGAACATGATGGTCTTTGAAAGCACGAGGTATGAACGGAACTTATCGAATGCAAAAACGACGGCTAGGAGTTCCTTCTCGATGGTGGTGTAGTTCTCTTGGGCATCATTGAGGGTTTTACTTGCATAGTAAATCGGGTGAAAATGGTTCTCCCGTCTTTTACCCAAAACCGTACCGACCGCTTAATCACTCGCGTCACACATGAGCTCAAAGGGCAAGCTCCAATCGAGCGATACATGAATGGGGGCACTCACGAGTTTCTCTTTGAGGAATTCAAAGGCTTGAAGACACTCCTTGTCGAAGACAAAAGGAAAGTCTTTCTCTAAGAGTCGGGTCATGGGGCGTGTGATTTTGGAAAAATCCCTAATGAAGCGCCTATAGAAGCCCACATGACCAAGAAAGCTTCGAATCGATTTCACACTTGTCGGTGGAGGAAGCCTACTAATCGTGTCTATCTTAGCCCTATCCGCCTCTATGCCGGCTCGGGAAATCTTGTGACCTAAAACGATTCCCTCCGTCACCATGAAGTGACACTTCTCCCGATTAAACATCAACTTCGTCTCCACACAACTCTTCATCATCCTCTCGAGATTACCTAAGCACTGATCGAATGAATTGCCATAAACCAAAAAGTCGTCCATGAAGACTTCCATGGAATTCTCAACCATATCTTGGAAGTTGGCAACCATACACCGCTGATAAGTAGCCAGAGCGACACGTGCCATAGGGACATGTAACACTCCGACTACTTTTTGGCACACATGAACATACCTAAGTATCTCTAACCCCTCTTCTTTCGGCACACATCTCCTAAGTATGCGATCTCCTCCTATCCTAAAGAGGTATGGGTCATCCCATATGTACTTCCTCGCATCCCAAAACAACTTCTTCTTTTGTTGAGCACTCATATCCTTCATCGCAGCCCCGTTTGCAAGGTAATTTGCCAAATCGCTAAACCACGGCAAACCTTCCTTCTCCGCCGCAATAAAATTAATGGACTCGTTAGGGAATCTATCTCCTATCGCCTCCTCATGAATCTCCTCTCTACTCGGATCCTCTAATCGTGAAAGATGATCGGCCGCGACGTTCTCCGCTCCTTTCTTATCCTTAATTTCTATGTCAAACTCGGAAAGTAGGAGAATCCATCGTATGAGACGAGGCTTAGCATCCTTCTTTTGGAAGAGGTAACGCAAAGCCGAATGATTAGTGAACACGATGGTCTCTGAAAGCACGAGGTATTAACAGAACTTATCGAATGCAAAAACGACGGCTAGGAGTTCCTTCTCGGTGGTGGTGTAGTTCTCTTGGCATCATTGAGGGTTTTACTCGCATAGTAAATCGAGTGAAAATGGTTCTCTCGTCTTTGCCCCAAAACCGCACCGACCGCGTAATCACTCGTGTCACACATGAGCTCAAAGGGCAAGCTCCAATTGGGCGATACAAGAATGGAGGCACTCATGAGCTTCTCTTTGAGGATTTCAAATGCTTGAAGACACTCCTTGTTGAAGACAAAAGGAACGACTTTCTCTAAGAGTCAGGTCATGGGGCGTGTGATTTTGGAAAAATCCCTAATGAAGCGCCTATAGAAGCCCGCATGACCAAGAAAGCTTCGAATCGATTTCACACTCTTCGGTGGGAGAAGCCTACTAATCGTGTCTATCTTAGCCCTATCCACCTCTATGCCAGCTCGGGAAATCTTGTGACGTAAAACGATTCCCTCTGTCACCATGAAGTGACACTTCTCCCAATTACACATCAACTTCGTCTCCACACATTTCTTCATCATCCTCTCCTAATTCAACATCAACTTCGTCTCCATAGTTCTTCGCAAGTTGACCCACTTACTTTGCCAATGCTTCGTGAGCTTTATCTCTCACCTCAAGTTCCTTCTTCAATTCCATCTTAATTTCTTGCCTTGAGTCTTTTATTACATTCAGAATCGCATCAAGCTTTGAAATTATAGAATCTTGAGGTTCCTCATATGCCGGTTGAGGGTATTTATGATAGTAATCATCATACTCATCCTGGTAATTTGAGAAATGTGGCCATTCAGGTTCATAGTTGTTGTAACTCCGCTCTTGCTCATAGTGGTAATCCATTTCTGAATAATAGTATTCTTGATAATTTGGTGGTGGTGGTTTAACGTATGTGTTTTGGTCAAAAATCACACAAGGATAATGTAACCAAATCTGATTTTTGTGAGGTTAGATGCATGGTTAATTGAACAAATGTATGAACAACAAATGAATGAAATGAATGATGAACACAAGGATTTATACGAGGAAAAAGCCCTTGATCAATGAATGATCTCCGGCATAAAAAACCTCGGGTGATGGAAACTACCGATCACCAACTATATTAAACAAACAAAGTTTACAACTTCGGATGATAACAAGCTTGATACAATGATTGCTATAGTGTTAGTGTGTGTAATCGCCAAGTGATTGCAGAGAGTTCAAGAGTTGTGTTCGTGTGTAACTTAGTTTCAAAATAAAGCTTCTTATCCCCTTTAAAATTAGAAAATATCTAAGTAACAAACTATCCGAAATTGGTGCTAGCTCTCCCATGATCACCACAACAGTCATGGAGCCATTGCACGTGCATAAATGTCAAGCATATTCCCCTGGAATCTCGGTATGACCAAGTCTCATTCGAATACACCTGCAAAACAAGTTTAAAAACAATGGAAACAATGGTTAGTTTAGAATAATAATGAGGATCCTGGATCCTTCGCCTTCCTGTATCATCTCCTGAGGATCCTCGATCCATACTAAACTGAGGATCCATGATCCAGGCTACACTTGAGGATCCGTGATCTACATGCTGTAAAATTCTATCCCTAACAATTTCCCCCAAACATGACTAGTTGATATCCGATTAGATAGTCATGTTTCAACAATTTCCGGACTAGCCGTTGCAAGTGGATATAGTCGTTACAGTGCTGATGTCAGCCATAATCATCTCCTGCAACAATAATCAATATAAATAGGTTAGAGATAAGGATTGAAATCTGCATTTATATTTGAGATCCTCCCCTTTAAATCCTCATTAGAAGATCTCATCAGGTACTTCCTTCTCCCTTTTCTCTAATCTTCTTCTTTTCGATCCTCTGTTCTTCAAAATCCATGGCGAAGATGAGCACTCGTTCTTCTCCCGCCAAGAATCCTGATCATAATAGTCCATTAAAGAGTGAAGGTCTAACCAAAAACCCTTCAATGGAGCTCTACCGATTCACTGATCTTGAAGTTGATCAGTTACGCCCCTGTTTTCCTGATGGTACCATATTCCGACCTTTTGATTCTCCAACCAAAAGTGACTGTGTATCGGACACCTAGATCACCTTCCCTGCATCCCCTTTTCAGATAGGGTTCACTTATCCTTTCCCTGTTCTCACACAGGGATTCTTCACACTGCCAAGCTATGCCGATGGTGTGGAGGGTCCTATACACACTAGAGCACATAGTAGAATAGGAAGGTATAGACATAGGGATGTCTGAGTTGAGCCAACTGTATAATCTTGTAAGCCATGGTTCCTACCGATACCTCTTCAAAACTAAACCCCAACAGCCTCACCCGATCTTAAAAACCACCAAGAATGACACCAACCGGAGGAATCAATTCTTCTTTGTGAGGAGGGATTCTACTCCAAACGGGAGTCATCTTCCCAAAAAGTGGAACACAGATAGTAGGATATAGGATCCTTAGATTAGGATAACGGTAAGAATCCTTCTTTTCTGTTAAGGATAACTGATCCTTTCTTTTTGTCTATGCAGTTATCACCCTGTCACATATTCAAGAATCACCTGTCACTAAAGAGAGAGTGGGAGCTTTTTGGAAGATTGATCCTGCCATCAGAACATTTCCTCCAAAGTCAAAGGATACAGAAGAAATTTCATCCACTTCCTACACCATGTCAAGTAAGTATCCATATATGTGCATATACAATTATTTAATAAAATTGAAATATGAATACTTATTTGTGTGTTGTGTTTATAGGTGCTGCCAAATCTTCCAAGTCTGCTTCAGGTTTAGTATTGCTGATCTTCAGGATATTGCATCCCTACGGTCCCTTAAGAAAGAGTTGGATGCAAGCTAAAGCAACCCTGAGCCTAAGCGTGTGAACACCAGAGGTAAGGGTGCCAAGAGGAAGAAGCCCAGTGAATCCTCCGAAGGGCTGCCTCTGATGGAATGCCAGTTTCATGACTATGTCTCCGAGGTAAGGGTATCAAATCCTGAAATTATGCTCCTTTTTTGAGGATAAAGGATCCTGATTGTTGAATTTTCCTTGTGCAAAAATTTGCTGAAGTTCAGATCCTTCTGGACCAACGCCTGGCTGAAGCTTATGAGAAAAGCTTGGACCTCCAAAAGATTGCCCTTGCCAAGGACAAGAAGATCTCCTCATTGGAAAAAGGACATCAATATGCTGCAGAAGGAGCTGATTCTTGCTGAGATCACAGCCCAGAAAGAGAGGATGGAGATCATGGACGGAGCCAAACTCTCTGCTACCATCGCTATGCTGAAGATCAAGTTGCAGATGGCCAAGGAAGCTGCTGATCCTTCCTTTGACAGGTTTGAATGGTATTTGGAGGCTTGGAAGCAAAGGCTAGTTGAACTTGGAGACGAGGATGAACCTAAGGAGGTGCTAGCTCTTGAAGCCGGAGGCAGTGGTGTTAAGGATCCTGAAGAGGCAGAGGCTGGTGGCAGTGGCAAAGGTGGTGAAGAGAAGGTAGATGAGGCAGCGAAGGTGTAGGCTGTATAAATGGGCGATGATGGATATTTCTAGATGCGGCCGGAGCCCATTTTTTATGATTTGGTAGTTTGTTTTGTGGTTATGGTATTTTGAACAATGTTGGTTTGTAATAACTTTGAACAACAGTTTTAGGGTTAAGGATCACTGATCCTTAAAACAATATGGGGTAGCAAAGGTGGATGGGTCCTTCTGTTTGTGGAGGATGAAGCCTTTGATGCCCCTTATCTTTTGATTTCCTGCATGACTTAGAACTCTGTTAATATGGACACCCTTTGCCAACCCAAGTGGACGGACCACGTTTTGCTGGTAGAAACTTGGGTTGGCAATTTTGACAACCTTTAAAAGGGTTGAATTTGATAAATAAATAAAACTTTAACTTTTGGCTATCTTTGTGTTATTGAATTTTTCTTTTGATGTTATTCCATATACATTTATGTGTCAATTTTCATTCTAAAATCTTTGGATTTGTAATTGTTTGAATATCAAATGTATACTGAAATTGGTTTAAGTCAAAAGATAAAAAAAACTATATGATCAAAGATCATATATCCTGTTGTCAAAGGAAAAGGGTATAATTAACAAACCAAGAATAAAATTAAAGTCAATTAGGATCATACCAGAGAATCTAAGTTAGGATTCTATATCCTTAACACTTACAACTGTGCCAACAAAAGATAAAGTTTGATAGAAAGTTAGGATCCTGGATACTTAACTGTTTAGCTTTGGAAACCTGTAAAGACATATCACTTGGGACTAAGCCAATTGCCAAAGAAAATATTAGTATCTGGGGACAAGCCCAACAATCTGGGGACAAGCCCAATTAGCTGGGGACAAGCCCAAATACTAGGGACAAGCCCAAAAACTGGGGGCAAGCCCAAAAACTAGGGTCAAGCCCAAATACTGGTGACAAGCCCAAAGGATCTTGTGTAAACTGGAGTATGGCCCAAACTGGCGACTATCCAAACTTAGTGACATGAAAATGCCAAAACCTTAGCTAATGTGAAAACGTTAGAAACCTTAGGAACGGATGTATGGTACGTCTACCATTATACTTAGGATCCTAAATACAGCCAGTACAATGAAATTATCAGCCCCTATAGCGGGTACTGGTCCCATTGCCTTTAACTGCACTAGGATAATCGTGCGTAACTGGCGAAGGTGTAAGAACCTGATTCGTAGAAGGTAATAGATACCTTAAACTGGGGACAATCCCAATAAACTGGGAATAAACCCAAAGACTTTGGAGATTTGATTGGATACTTGATCTTTTGTAAAAAAATACACCTATTTCTGCAAAACTCAGAACTTGATGAAAAATGATAAAGGATCCTGGATCTTTCTCCTTAAAATTAAATAAATTAAAGAATTAGAGAAATAATAATGAAATCATTACCATAATGAGGATCATATATCCTCTGAGGATCCTTAATATGTACTGGGTATGAGGATAACCAAGGATCCTGGATCCTTCTTACATGAAGTATTTCTTTTAATGGACAGTATTCCAAGCCCTTGGTAATAGATCACCTTCCATGGTTAATAAACGATATGCCCCCTTTCCTGCCTCAGCTTCAATTAGGTAGGGGCCTTCCCACTTTGGTGTTAACTTGCCATCAGCAGGATTTGTGGTATTTTGGAATGCTTTCCTCAACACCATGTCACGAACTTGAAATTTCCTGATCCTGACATTCTTGTTATAAGCCCCAGCCATCCTTTGTTGATAGCTAGTCAATCTTATCCTTGTTAAATCCCTAAGTTCTTCTATAGTATCCAAATCTTGAACCAAGTTTTCAGCATTCCCTTTAGGATCACGGATGCTTGTTCTTGCAGTAGGGACTACCATCTCTGTAGGGATCACAGATTCAGCTCCAAAAACCAAAGAAAATGGAGTTTGACCAATAGCATTCTTGGGAGTTGTTCTAACAGCCCATAACACATAAGGTAGCTCTTCTACCCATTTCCCCTTCTTGGATCTAAGCTTCTTTTTCAAGTTGTTGATGATGATCTTGTTGGATGATTCTGCTTGACCATTAGCTTGTGGGTGGACTGGTGTTGATGTTATCATCCTAATCCCCCAGCTGTCACAAAAGTTAGTAGTTCTACTCCCAATAAATTGGGATCCATTATCACAATCAATTTCAGAAGGTATGCCGAATCTAGTAATGATGTTTCTTTTAATAAAGGATATCACTTCCTTTTCTCTGACTTGTGAAAAGGCCTCAGCTTCTATCCATTTGGAAAAGTAATCAGTCATAGCAAGCATAAACACTTTTCCTCCTGGTGCTTTGGGAAGTTTGCCAACTATATCCATTCCCCATCTCATGAATGGCCAGGAAGAGGATATAGGATGCAGGAGCTTCGCTGGTTGATGAAGGATATTGTTATGTCTTTGACAAGCATCACATTTCTTCGCGTAATCCACAGCATCCTTCTTCATGGAAGGCCAATAATATCTTGTTCTAAGGATCCTTGAACAGTGCTCTGCCCCTAGTGTGGTTTCCACAATCTGCAAGAGATCGTTTATATAATATGTTATTTAGTATTGTAAATTGAGATATCTTGACTTTGAAAGCTCTAGGGATTTTCTCCAGTAGGAATCTCTCCATGTTGTATATATCTCAGGATTTAAAGGATCCATGATCCTGAATTTGATTGTGAGCCATCACTAGGTATGATTCCAGAATCCTCTACTATCTCCATGGCTGTGTGATCCTCAATAGTAGGAGCTAAGATGTGGATAATGGGACTCTTAATATCCTCTGGAATCTTCAGTGATGATCTAAGGTTGGCTAAGGCATCAGCTTCTGCATTTTCTTCCCTGGGTACCTGTGTTAAACTAAAAGAAGCAAAAGAGTCTGCCAATTTCTTGACTATCTCTAGATATTTGATTAGCCTTTCACCTTTAACAGCATAAGAACCATTAAAGTGGTTAGTAATTAGCAAAGAATCTACATGTACCTCAAGATACCTGATCCTCATGTGCTTTGCAATTTGCAAACCAGCTATTAAGGCCTCATATTCAGCCTCATTATTAGTAGTTTAAAACTCACAAGCAATTGAGTGGGGTATTATGTCCCCCTGTGGCGATTTTAGTAGTATGCATAGTCTAGTTCCTTTCACATTTGAAGCCCCATCTGTGAAGAGTATCCAAGGATCCTTAGTCTCTTCAAGTTGTTGAACTTCCAATTCAGCTTCCCTTTGTAGATCACTACTGAAATCAGCCACAAAGTCAGCTAAGGCTTGGGATTTGATGGCAGTTCTTGGTTCATATTTAATATCATATGCACTAAGCTTGACTGCCTACTTTTCCATCCTTCCTGACATTTCAGGTTTCTTGAGAACATTCTTGATAGGAAAGTTAGTCTTGACAATAATAGGATGAGTCTCAAAATAATGACGTAATTTAGTAGATGCCATGATTAAAACAAGAATAAGTTTCTCTGAATGAGAATACCTGGACTCAGCATCAAGTAGACTTTTACTTACATAGTATACTGGATGTTGAGTACCTTCATGGTCCTTAACAAGGACTACACTTACTGCCTTAGAAGAAACTGCTAAATATAAGGATAATATCTCCCCATTCTTTGGTTTCATTAAAGCTGGAGCTGAGGATAGGTAATCCTTAAGGGCTTTGAGGGCATTCTCATGCTTTTCAGTCCACTCAAATTTTTTGTTCTTTCTCAGTATGTCATAGAATTCTTTGCATTTCTCTGATGACTTTGAGATGAATCTGTTCAGGGTTGTGATCCTTCCTGTCAATCTTTGCACATCCTTGGCATTGGCAGGAGACTTGATATTCACAATGGCCTTGATTTGTTATGGATTTGCCTCTATCTCTCGTTTTGTCACCGTGTAACCTAAGAATTTGCCAGCTTTCACTCCAAAGTGGCATTTGGAAGGATTCAATTTCATGTTGAATCTATCAAGGATATCAAATGCTTCCTCCAAATCTCTAAGGTGATCCTCAGCTCTTTTGGACTTAACCACCATGTCATCAATATAGACTTCCATTGTGTGTCTGATTTGCTCTTTAAACATCATATTTACTAGCCTTTGGTATGTAGCACCTGCATTTCTTAGTCCAAAGGGCATAGCAATATAACAATAGATACCAGTAGGGGTCATAAAGGCTGTATCCTCTTGATCAGATGGTTCCATCTGAATTTGCTGGGATCCAGATGAAGCATCCATAGAAGTTAACAACTCATGACCCGCAGTAGCATCCACCATGGAGTCAATGTGGGGTAATGGGAAAGGATCCTTGGGGCATGCCTTATTTAAATCAGTAAAATCGACACATACCCTCCACTTTCCATTTTTCTTTTGAACAACAACCACATCGGCTAACCATCTTGGATACTTTACCTCTCTAATCATACCTGCTCTGAGCAGTTTATCTACCTCCTCTTGGATGATGGCATTCCTCTCAGGTGCAAACTTTCTCCTCTTCTGATGTATGGGTTTGAAGGACCTGTCAATGCCAAGTTTATGAGTAATAATATCTTTAGAAATACCTGTCATGTCCTCGTGCTTCCAAGAAAAGGTAGTTTTTCTCCTTTTTAAGAAGGATACTAAATCTTGTTCAATGTTATCCAGGATCCCAGATCCTATAAAGACCTTGGATTCGGGATCCTGAGGATCCATCATGATGTCTTTAACATCTTGTTCTCTCGCCTCTAGGACATCTCTTGAAGGATACTTTAATTGCTATGCCTCCTTAGGTCTTGAGGCTGGCTTCATTGATGAAGTGTAACAATTCTTGGCTTCTTGCTGATCACTTTCTATCTTCACCACACCCCATGGAGTATGGAGTTTAACACACTGATGATATGTAGATGGGACTGCTTTCATATCATGTATCCATGGCCTGCCAAGGATAACATTACAACAAGATAAGCAATCTATGACACAAAATTTTTGAAAAGAATTATCTCCCTCTATGTAAATAGGAAGTTTAATGTCCCCCAATGTATTCTTGGTTTCTCCACTAAATCCCACAAGAACTGATGATCTTGGGATAATTTCCGATTCAGGGATGTTCATTTTCTTGAGGACGTCGAGTTGGATAATGTTCACTGAGCTTTCCCCATCTATGAGAATCATGCGAACAAACTGGTTAGAAATAAACAATGTAATAACAAGACCATCATGATGAGGATCCTGAATATCCACACGGTCATCCTCATCAAAGGATATGACTTTATCCTATGTGAGGATGGAAGTTCTAATAGGCCTATCCCCATTCTCCATCTTTGTCTCTTTCGCATGCCTCTTAACTGCTGAAAAGGAGGTGCCACATATGTCTGATCCACCGGAGATGAAGTTGCTAATTTGGGCATCAGCTGGAGGAGCAGAAGCCCTTTCTGGAATTTTTTTCAGGATCCTGGATCCTTGATTTCTTTCTTCAAAATAGCTCCTTCAAGTATCCTTTGCTTAAGAGGTAACCAATCTCTTTCCTAAGTGCTATACATTCATCGGTTAGATGACCAAAATCTTCATGATAGGCACACCATTTGGATTTATCTTTTGTGGCAGCCGGCTTGTCACTCTTTCTAGGCCATCTAGCTTTATCACCTAGATTCTGCATAGCCAAGATTAGTTCAGTATTATCAATAGCAAAGCAATATTCAGAAATAGGAGGTTAATCCTCGTCATCTTCCTCTTGCTCCACAGCATGCACATTTTGATTGTCAGACTTGTTGTATGACTTAGATTTGTTGTTCCTGAAATAGGATCCTTGCTTTTCTTGCTTTGAGGATCCTGACAATCTTTCCTGGATCCTTTTATCATCCTCTAAACGGATGAATCAAAGGGCCCTGTTTCTTACTTCATCAAGATTCCTGCAAGGGGTCATAATAAGATCATCATAGAATTGTGAATCCTTAAGCTAACCCATTTTAAAAGCCTCTACAGCTGTGGCAATATCCAGATTGGGAATCTTTAAGGATTCTCTACTGAATTTAGTTATGTAATCCCTTAGTGATTCATTGTGACCTTGGGTTACCCTATATAAATCACTAGTTAAACGTTCAAATCTCCTACTACATGAAAATTGGCTATTGAATAAGTTAACTAGATTAGCAAATGAAGTAATAGAGTAAGGGGGAACACTTAGCAGCCATTTAAGAGCTGATCATGTTAGTGTGGATCCAAAACCCTTGCAAAGACATACTTCTTTTAACCTTTTAGGAAAGGGATTGATCTTCATTCTTTCCCCGTATTGAGCTACATGCTCTTCTGGATCAGTTGTACCATTGTAGAGCTTCATGTTTGGTGTTTGAAACCTCTTTGGTATCTCCGCATCACATATAGGTGGTGCAAAGTGTGACACACTGTGACTCCCATCTGGGATCTCAGGAATGGGTTTAACCACTCCCGGGACACTGGATATCATATCCTTGAGTTTTTGCAACTCTCTTGCCATAGCTTGGTTGATCCCTGGTTCCTGCACAAAGCCATGGTTGGTATTATAAGATGTGTTTAAAGTGTTACCTCCTGATTGGTTCGGGGTTGGGATTCCAGATGTGAATCCAAACTGATGTGATCCTGGAATGATCGTGGGACCAGATGAGGCAATAGTCTGCATGGGAATGAAGTCTCCCACATGAATCTCTGAACTTCTGGGTTGTTGACTCCTTAAGGATCCTTGATCCTGAAAGATGTTGGATCCAGTATGCATCGGAGCTGAAGGTCTTGGAGGATACTCCATGGATCCGTGAACCTGCGATGAGGATCCTTGAACCTGTGAAGAGGATCCTAGATACTGAAGATAGGACCCTTGAGCCAATAGAGTCCCCATGTATCCTCCTGAACTTGAGAAGGATCCTTGATGCTGGAAGGAGGATCCTTGAGGCTGTAGAGATGATCCTGAAGGCTGGAAGTAAGATCCTTGAGCCTGTGTCATTGCCGATTATCTATAGTGCATACTTGATGATCCTCTATGGTACTGGATACCTGATGCGGTGGAATGTTGGGCCGTTGTGGCTGGAGTACCAAAATCCAGTGATCTAGGCACCAATGGAGAGTGATCCTTCGTTGATCTCTTCAATTTCTTGATTTCATCAATCTCACGAAGGATTCTGTCATTAGTTTTGTCCTGCTACTGCATGTAATCCTTCATCTGCAAAATCAAAGAATAAAGATCATTGTTAGTAGAACAGAAGAAACAGCAATAGTTGCTTTTGTGAAAACGGGGGTTGTTTTCTTGGCAGCATTCTCAGCATTCTTCTGAGATCCAGAAGGAACAGGAGGCAAAGGTGGAATGCCCTGTGAAGAGGTGATCGCCAGCATGGAGCTTGAAGTGTTCTTCCTATGAGAAGCCATGTGGTTGAAGGTAATGAATAAAAATGAGTGAAATGAACAAGATTTTTGAACAATGAAGCACCGATTGCCCCACGGTGGGCGCCAAACTGTTTTGGTCAAAAATCACACAAGGATAATGTAACCAAATCTGATTTTTGTGAGGTTAGATGCTTGGTTAATTGAACAAATGTATGAACAACATATGAATGAAATGAATGATGAACACAAGGATTTATACGAGGAAAAAGCCCTTGATCAATGAATGATCTCCGGCATAAAAAAACCTCGGGTGATGGAAACTACCGATCACCATCTATATTAAACAAACAAAGTTTACAACTTCGGATGATAACAAACTTGATACAATGATTGCTATAGTGTTAGTGTGTGTAATCGCCAAGTTATTGCAGAGAGTTCGAGAGTTGTGTTCGTGTGTAACTTAGTTTCTAAATAAAGCTTGTCATCCCCTTTAAAATTAGAAAATATCTAACTAAAAAACTATCTGAAATTGGTGCTAGCTCTCCCACGATCACCACAACGGTCATGGAGCCATTGCACGTGCATAAATGTCAAGCATATTCCCCTGGAATCTCGATATGACCATGTCACACCCCAACTAATGGCGGAAACATCGGGGCATGGCACTGAGCGAAACAGATTGTGAAGAGGAATTCCATAACAACTAAATTACCGGATAGTTAATATTATGTCCCATACCATATTCTACCAAGCAATTAATTATTACAGACATAGATATCCTCAAAACAAAGCATGTTCCGACAACTCAGATTTAATTAAATAAATTGTCTTTGTTTCTAGACTCTCCTACTCGGTTCCATGAAAGCAAGCAACATCCTAGCATCTTAAACACCTGTCACATACGTTAAAATAAAGT
The DNA here is from genome assembly GCA_030545235.1 of Helianthus tuberosus. NCBI lineage: Eukaryota > Viridiplantae > Streptophyta > Magnoliopsida > Asterales > Asteraceae > Helianthus > Helianthus tuberosus. Next base: position 137,013,535 of record CM060355.1, on the reverse strand, counting down.
CAATACACATAGTGTAAAGGTGTGAGTACAAGTTTAATAGTATAGTAGAGTTCGAAATCGTTTACGCATAACCAGCATGTAACATGTAACAAAGTGAAGGCAAGTAGGTTATCGACAGAGAAATATGCAGAGACGTGACTGCGAGTTGTAGAATACGCAACACATATCCCCACTGGGACACGTGAAGTAAAGCCCTTAACAACCCCTGTCCACGACAGGTGCTGAGTCCAAACTATAGTACTATCTTTGCTAAGGTGTCAGGCAACAATCACTATGTTAACATAACATACAAGTGTTCATCGAATAACACGTAGCATGCAATAACGGTTAGCGTATAAATAGTGTTTACGTTGTGTGTCGATTGTGATTTGAATAAGTAACGTATGTAACACCCAATAGTGCGTAAAGTAAAAATGGATCGAGTATACTCACAGATAGCATTTAATTTAATAAACACAGTCTTGGATTGAAGGGAGTGTTGAGAGATTAGCCTGAACAGTTAACGATAGCATAAGCGATGAACAATACGTAAGACAGTGAAGAGTGACTAAGAGTCGGATGGTAACCCGATCAGATGGCTATCCGATCGGTTGACCATTCGATCGGATGTGAATCAATTCGGATGGTCATCCGATCAGATGGCCATTCGATTGGATTGACATTCGTTTGGTAAGGATGTGTTTGTGTATGATGGCTTTGAAGTTTTCGTTGTAGCAATTTGAAAACAGAGAAGTATCTCTACCCTTCAGGTCGTCGATCGGATAACGATCCGATTGGCAGGACACTTAGTGAGAACAAGTTCACCGCAGGATTGTCACATGATCGGATAGCAATCCGATCGGATGGCAATCCGTTAGTTACTGATGATCTTTGAAAATTATGAAAATGGTTAAGTGTCGAAGTTCCAAAATGTCACGTGGTCGGATGGTCGTTCGATCGGATGGCTATCCGATCGGACGGCAATCCGTTCAACGTTCAGAGCTTTTCAAGTCTGAAGTAAAAGTTTAAGTGTTGGAACCAAGTGCAATCCTGATCGGATAGTAGTTCGGTCGGATGGCAATCCAATCGGATGGCTATCCTATCGGGCAGCAATCCGTCCCAACGAACCAGATCGTCTTGAACTTGATTATTTTTAAAAGTCTTGCAGTTTGATCGAGACGGTATGATAACGCACTAAACAACGGAAAACTCCACCAGACCCAAGTCATCCGATCGAACAGGAATGACCCTAGTCCGATCAATTAACTGGTCATGACGGTTGTTCATGTTTAACCCGTAATCAGTTGTTGATGCGTGCGAAGTGTTACTTATATTAGGTGTATATTTTAAGCCCTTTTTAACACTTATTTTAGCCAAGTTTTAAATTTATAAAACACGATATTTCACTAACACTAAACACACATATGGGCAAGTGCACCCATCGTTGAGTGTAGTATAGCGTTGGTAAGATACCGAGGTCGTCCAAGGACACAAGAGCTTTTAGTACCGGTTTATCCTCAACGTCTAACCAAAATAAAAGTTTAGAAAAATGTTTTAAACTAAGAAAAATAAAACTAACTAAAATGCTGAAAATAAAAATAAAATAAAAACAGATAGACAAGATGAATCACTTGGTTCCGACTCGTATCTAGTATAACCTTTGATTATTTCCGCACTTTTGCACATAATTAAGAGATTATCTTAGTTATTGTAGTAGGCCCCTCTTTTGAAGGTGACGTTACCCTCACCCCAGTAGTTTGAGTCAGCAGGGATACAATCCTAAAAGGGTGGATTATTGGAAGATAATGAATTAAGTTATTAATGCAGTATTGTGGTAGGCCCCGCTTTTGGCGGTGACGTTACCCTCGGCTAAGTAGTCTGAGTCAGCAGGGATACAGTCCTAAATAGCCGGGTTATAGTATTAATAGTAGTTAACTTATGAGGGGATCAAAGAGTTTGGACCCCCGCCATCCAATACCGTGAAGTATTGAAGGAGGTCCTACTAAATTTGACCCAGGTCCATTGCAGGACCTCTAAACGCTGAACAATGGCAAGACCTTTACCAAACCGTTCCCTTAACCCCCTACCAGGTAGCCAACATACCTCCATATAGACCGTGGAGATATGAATGGTGAAAATCCTTTATTTTATATAGACAGTAAAATAATGCCAAGACACCACGGACAAACGATAAGGAAAGATCACCTTCAACATAAGTAACTAGTTATTAAAGTCATTAATACAAAACCAAATAAAAAGTGCAAAAGATTAGAAATAAAAAGTATTATACTAGACACTTTGTCTTCACCAAGTGATGTAAGAGACTTAGGCAAACATGGCCTTGATTGTCAAGAACTCTTACGATCAATCTTGGATCCCGAGACGACTCACACACTCTACGATGGACAATGGATGATGGTGGTGGATGATGGTGTTGTGATGGTGGTGGGTGGTGGATGAAGTGTGAGAGAGGTGGTGTGCCAAGGGATGAGATGAAATGAATCCAAGCACTCCTATTTATAGGCTGAACAGAGAGCTGGACACGGCCCCGTGTCCGTCTGACAATCTCTCTCCTCATTAATTATAATTCGCAATTACAATAAATGCGCCTGCTGTACTTTCGACACGCCCCCGTGTCCGCTGAGCACGGCCCCGTGGTGGGCAATAGAAGCTTCTATGGATTTGTCTTTTCTGCTGCTTCTTGGGCACGGCCCCGTGCTGGCTGAGCACGGGGCGTGTTCAGCCTTCTGTCTTCTCCTTTTTGCTTTGGAAGGTGCCGTTGAGGGGTCGGGCAGTCCACTAATGTTCCTTTCCATGTATTTATGTTGGATTTAGATGTCTTTTTGCTTCTTTTGCGTTTTTGAGCTCATTTAATCCTGAAAATACAAAAGGAAGACAAAAACACTCTTTTTCCAATATTAGTACTTAAAAAGGGTTAGTTTTACGCCTTATTTGATGTAATTTATATGTTGCATTTTACACACATCAAATACCCCCACACTTGAACTTTTGCTTGTCCTCAAGCAAAACTCTTTAATATGTGGCTTACACTCCCAAATGGAATAGGTAGAAGAGAAGGTTTTGGGCTCGTCGTAGAGTGTCGGGATTTCCAAGATCTTTTTGGTTTTATTTTTATTTATTTACACTCCTATTCGTAATGATTTATTTAGAACTTTTCATAAAAGGAATTACTTATTTGGGCATAACATGCCTTTTTAAAATTTTATTTATATACAAGTTCACATACCTCACGGGGAAATCACTCACACTCGGCCGAAGGTGTATTTTTAGTGAATCACTCGAGAGCGGCATGGAACTTATTCCTACCATAGGCTTGCCAAGAAATCAACCCTCCTCCTTTTTAACTTTTATACCTTTGTAGATATCAAGAGGACTTTGTGGGTTAAGGGTTAGGCTAGGGTTAAAGGTAGGTGGTTGGGTTAGTGGTTAGTAGAAAAAGGGCTAAAAGCGTAACAAGTGTCGGTTTTCGTATTTTTGCAACTTTTTATTTTGATGAAGCTTTTACTCAAACTAAGTTATTTTTTATTAACTTGTTTGTTTATTTTCTTTTTGCTTCATCATTTTTTTTTTCACGAACAACCGAACTTGTTACTAAAATAAAGGGTTAAAAATGAAAAAGGGTTTTGGTGGGTAAAAGGGTTTTTGTTTGGGTGATGAAACGAAAAGGTTTAGGCTCAAAGGAGCTAACTAGGGGGATTTTTTGGGTAGGTGGTAAAAGAAAAAGAAAAATAATGGTGTAGAAATAAAAAGGGTTAGTCCTAATGCCTCCATCATTTACTTACTTGGGTTTAAGTTGATAAGGACCGGGAATGTATTGTCATGGCAAGTTCTAGAGTCGTAAGAACCAGGCGGCTATTCACACAAGAAACGAAAAATGAGCATTTAGTCAATTGATATGTAATTGTGTGCTCAATAAAGGCTCAAAACTCACTTTTGTGGGAATGGGTTTTTATGTGATCAAGTATATATAATCAAATTTTAAATAAGTTTGCTATGCCTTTTCATAATTTTCTTATGTTGGTTCTTTTTATCACTACGCTATCGGTTGTAAATTTGTAAAAATATAACCTTTTTGAGAACTTGAATTTCCCGAGTTAAACCTAGACAAGTAAAAAAAACTGAAATTTTTGAAAAAAATTTGGGGTGATTAGCGGTTCCAATAGAGTTTTGTGTAAGGCTTGTATTTAGGACTTGCAAAATTCAAGGTTTTAGCATCTCCCCCACACTTAAATTACACATTGTCCTCAATGTGTCCCAAAAATAAATTTTTAGGTTGATTAGATGTGTAAAATAGTGTTTAAAAAGCAAAAATTTGTGTTACTGGGCACTGAACACGGCCCCGTGTTCAAGTGCCAGTAACAGAATTAAAATAAGAGAAACAGAAGTCTGGACACGGGGGCGTGTTGGGTGAACACGGCCCGTGTCCAGGTACCTGTACTGGGCGTTTTTCTGCAGGTGGTTCGGCACGGGGCCGTGTTGGTTGAGCACGGCCCGTGTTGAACTTTCTGGAATGGAGAGAATTGTCGGGTTGCCTTGTTCTTGTGCATGGGATCATTTTTCTCGTTCCCCTTTTCATCCTTTACCACCATGAGTGTGTTTTATTCATTACAAACCATCCAAACCTTAAAACCATCATTTCATTTCATCATAGAGAGAACTTACATAATCCTAAATTAAACTAGATAAAACAAGGAAATAACAAACCATGGAGTCCTAGCCTTTACTTTATTTTAGTTAGCAAAATTTCCAAGAAGCAATTAATCTTGGTTAACCAAGGCCTTTTTTGAACTCCATCTTCCGCGTGCGGTTCTCCTCAAATGTCGGCGAGCCATTCTTCCACCTCCTTTGGAAGGAGAAAGGAAGGTTCATTGGCATTAGTTTGAGGAGTTTCAACTTCCACCGGGATCTCTTGTAGGTGTTCCACAGGAGGTTCTGCTGGCAAGTCTTCCCACCCGGTAGGGTTGTTGATTCCGAGTGCTAGGTTCCAATCCTGTTGTGGAAGGACTGGTTCCATTGGAGGTGCTACAAGAATATTTAACCTCTGGTGTAAGAGGTTAATTTCTTGGAAGCTGCTTTCAAGTCCCATCGTAAGATCGTTAATACGGTCGATTAGGACCTCCTCTACTGAAGTCATTTCGTCGAGAGCCTCCCTTAATGCTATCACATAGTGCACAAGTGTAGCTTCAATGGAGGGTCTTCTTCCTCTTCGGCTGTTTGACGAATGCACAGAAGATGTATCGCTGTTTTCACTCGACATCCTACGAAAAATAAACTAAAAATAGTTTATTTAATGAAACAGTGACCGGACACGGCCCCGTGCTCACTGAGCACGGCCCCGTGTTCATCTTTCTGCAGAGTTTTGGAACAAGGAAATTTGGATTTTTAAGTTATTTTCTGAACTTGTGGGGCCTTTTTAGCTACTAATAACTTAAAACAATGTTTTATAACATGTTTTTACCAAGATTCCTTGAACAAAACTCATTTATCCCTACCATAGAGTTGGATGAATTCCAAACTTTCAATGGTAGCTCTTGGAGAAAGATGGAGAAGAAGGAAATAGCTAAAAGAGGAAAGGACAAGATGGGTTGTTGGAACCTTCTTTTAGACTTACCTAGGATAGTTTGAGAGAAGATTCCTGCAAATCTCTGTCCCAAGTTGGTCCAAATGTGCAGAATTCTTGGCTGCATTTATAGAAAATGACAGCATCCTGGACACGGCCCCGTGTTCAGTGGACACGGCCCTGTGTGCAGGTGGAGTTCTGACACAGTTTGTCCGTATTCTGACGTTTTAATCAGAATGGAATCTTTCGATGGACACGGGGGCGTGTTGGCTGGGCACGGCCCCGTGTCTAGGGACTGTTTTATGAAGTTGTCTAGTTTTTTAAGGAACTTGTTAGTATCGGGTGGCTCTTGACTGGTTGGAACAACCCCAAAGTGCCTAAGATACCTTAATTGTCCTAGACTAAGGCGAGAACGCAAGAGGTTGTCGGTGAGGGTAATTCCTATTTTCATTCTAGGTGGACAAGTCCAACCCTTTCCCGGGCTCTTGTTAAAGAAGGTGTATGCCGAATCGCTCAGGTCTATGTATGCACCGAACGAAGTCGATGGAGAGTCCTTCACGGCACAATCGACACAGGGACGACTATCATCCAAGTCTTTGCTAGGTACGAAGGTATTTTCGGGAGCAACGAGGTTGTCGGAATGCGGTTCCAACATTTCTTCATGGGTATCGTCTTGGGGTGGATTAATAAAATCCTTCCCAAGCTCTTCTAACCATTTCAGAATTAGCTCTTCTAGTTGAAATAACTCGTCAATGAGCATTTCCCCTATAATATCTGGCTGGGCGCATTCGAGGGAGAAATAGTGCTTATTTTTACTTTCGCCCCTCTTAAGGTTGTGAGAAGATGGTGGGTCGATGTAGTGGGGCCTATAATTTAGAAAGTAGCATTTTACTTCTTCATGTTCGCCACCACATAATTGACACCACGTACCATAAGAGTGCCGAAAGTAAAAATAATTACTATCACTCATGTTTATGTCAGAAATTACCAACCGCCGGGATCTAACGGTTCTGTTTTCAGTAACTGAAACTTGGGCACGGGGGCGTGTTGAGTGGGCACGGCCCCGTGTTCAGCTTACTGTCTGATGTAAAACAGGATTGCCAGTTCCAATGATTGAGCACGGGGGCGTGTTCAGCGGGCACGGCCCGTGCTGAGCTCTGCAGAAGCTGAAAAACTAAGAAAATCCTAAAAAAAATAAAAAGAAAAATAAAAGATGATTAGGCCGTTGAATCCTAACTTTCTTAAAATCCTTGTGTCCCCGGCAACGGCGCCAAAAACTTGATGCGTGCGAAGTGTTACTTATATTAGGTGTATATTTTAAGCCCTTTTTAACACTTATTTTAGCCAAGTTTTAAATTTATAAAACACGATATTTCACTAACACTAAACACACATATGGGCAAGTGCACCCATCGTTGAGTGTAGTATAGCGTTGGTAAGATACCGAGGTCGTCCAAGGACACAAGAGCTTTTAGTACCGGTTTATCCTCAACGTCTAACCAAAATAAAAGTTTAGAAAAATGTTTTAAACTAAGAAAAATAAAACTAACTAAAATGCTGAAAATAAAAATAAAATAAAAACAGATAGACAAGATGAATCACTTGGTTCCGACTCGTATCTAGTATAACCTTTGATTATTTCCGCACTTTTGCACTAATTAAGAGATTATCTTAGTTATTGTAGTAGGCCCCTCTTTTGAAGGTGACGTTACCCTCACCCCAGTAGTTTGAGTCAGCAGGGATACAATCCTAAAAGGGTGGATTATTGGAAGATAATGAATTAAGTTATTAATGCAGTATTGTGGTAGGCCCCGCTTTTGGCGGTGACGTTACCCTCGGCTAAGTAGTCTGAGTCAGCAGGGATACAGTCCTAAATAGCCGGGTTATAGTATTAATAGTAGTTAACTTATGAGGGGATCAAAGAGTTTGGACCCCCGCCATCCAATACCGTGAAGTATTGAAGGAGGTCCTACTAAATTTGACCCAGGTCCATTGCAGGACCTCTAAACGCTGAACAATGGCAAGACCTTTACCAAACCGTTCCCTTAACCCCCTACCAGGTAGCCAACATACCTCCATATAGACCGTGGAGATATGAATGGTGAAAATCCTTTATTTTATATAGACAGTAAAATAATGCCAAGACACCACGGACAAACGATAAGGAAAGATCACCTTCAACATAAGTAACTAGTTATTAAAGTCATTAATACAAAACCAAATAAAAAGTGCAAAAGATTAGAAATAAAAAGTATTATACTAGACACTTTGTCTTCACCAAGTGATGTAAGAGACTTAGGCAAACATGGCCTTGATTGTCAAGAACTCTTACGATCAATCTTGGATCCCGAGACGACTCACACACTCTACGATGGACAATGGATGATGGTGGTGGTGGATGATGGTGTTGTGATGGTGGTGGGTGGTGGATGAAGTGTGAGAGAGGTGGTGTGCCAAGGGATGAGATGAAATGAATCCAAGCACTCCTATTTATAGGCTGAACAGAGAGCTGGACACGGCCCCGTGTCTGTCTGACAATCTCTCTCCTCATTAATTGTAATTCGCAATTACAATAAATGCGCCTGCTGTACTTTCGACACGCCCCCGTGTCCGCTGAGCACGGCCCCGTGGTGGGCAATAGAAGCTTCTATGGATTTGTCTTTTCTGCTGCTTCTTGGGCACGGCCCCGTGCTGGCTGAGCACGGGGCGTGTTCAGCCTTCTGTCTTCTCCTTTTTGCTTTGGAAGGTGCCGTTGAGGGGTCGGGCAGTCCACTAATGTTCCTTTCCTTGTATTTATGTTGGATTTAGATGTCTTTTTGCTTCTTTTGCGTTTTTGAGCTCATTTAATCCTGAAAATACAAAAGGAAGACAAAAACACTCTTTTTCCAATATTAGTACTTAAAAGGGTTAGTTTTACGCCTTATTTGATGTAATTTATATGTTGCATTTTACACACATCAGTTGTCTCTTAGATAGAAATCGGATATTGAACCAACACATCACCAAGAAAGAGTAGAAGATCAGAACGAGCTCCGATTCTATCGGTTTTGAGTGCATTGAATGTAAAAGAGTTGAAAGAAAGTTGGAAAAGTTCCTTTCAATCCTTTTATCTTTGAAAATGTTTAGATCTATGCAAAATCGTTGTGAAATCATGTGGAAATCCTTCAGATCTGAGTTATTCTTGGTGGGATGAGGTCGAAACTTGAAGTTCATAAGAACTCCATGGTGACATCACCCTAGAACACCCCAAATCCGTTGATTTCACGGTTAAAAGTTAAGATTCAAAAGATAAAATTATGAAGAGGTGCGTGTAGATCATAGAAGTACAAGATTTGAGTTGAAAACTTACAAGAATCGCGAGAAATTGAGAGAAAAGAGGCCTTGAGCGTGCTGGTCGAGTGAGGGAGCTGTCACATCACAAATGATGTGACAGGTGGGTATTTATAGGTTGCCAAAAAGGGAAAGGAAGGGCAAGTGTCGAATAGGATGCATCTCGATCGGATGGCACTCCGATCGGATGGCCATCCGATCGAGTGGTCATTCAATCGAGTGGCTCCGACGATTTGCATTTTGGCATTTCGTTTCGCGTGTTGAGCATTGTGATGCATTTAAGCGAGCGTGCGATGTGATAGCATTAAACATTAATTACAAATAACTTAACTGACACTCGCTATATCTAACATACGATCATCCTAAATAACTTGCGTTTAGCGTTTGCGATTCAATTTGCGGTAGTGTTGCGATTGCGTTTCGATTAATCACCACAAACATAACGTAAACATGAACAGGTAACACATAAGTAGCACACATACGTAAAACAATATTAAGAATCTACCAATCAAGGTTCGAGCGCGATTGCGATGCGATGCGATTAGCGATAAAGCGAATAAGCGATAAAACATGCGATAAACATCGATTATTCACAGATACTCCATATAATATAACTAAAGTAAATAAAATGCAAGATTCAGTTACAAGTCAAAGAAGTCAAATCAGTAATTAATCAAGGAGTAACAGATCGCAATTAGCAATCTTTTCTTCCTTTGACTTCAATCTTGACTTTAACTTTGACTTTCGAACACGGGGTGTTACAGCCTCCCCTTCTTAAGGGAATTTCATCCCGAAATTAGGCTTTAGCCATAACAAACAACTGCGGGTACTTCGCCTTCATGTCACTTACGAGTTCCCAGGTGAACTCGGCGTCGTGTTTGCCTTCCCAGCGAACCTTCACAATGGGAATGCGTGAGCGCCTGAGCTTCTTGGTTTCTCGGTCCATGATCTCGACAGGCTTCTCCACGAAGTGTATTGTTTCGTCCACTTGTAGATCCTCTAGTGGAACTTGTAAATCCTGCTCGGCTAGGCACTTTCTGAGGTTCGATGCATGGAAAGTCGGGTGGACGTTGATAAGTTCCTCCAGCAGTTCGAGTCTGTAGGCCACTTTTCCGATCCTTTCTAGAATCTTAAAGGGTCCAACATATCGAGGCGCGAGCTTCCCTTTCTTGCCAAATCTGATCACACCCTTCTAAGGTGATACCTTTAGGAGTACGTGATCGCCAACGTCAAATTCAAAGGGCTTGCGTCGTATATCGGCGTAACTTTTCTGAAGACTCCGAGCTTTCAGCAGATTGTCTCGAATTTGGAGGATCTTGTCGGTCGTTTCTTGTAGTAGCCCGGGACCGGTTAGTTGCGCATCTCCGATCTCATGCCACACAATCGGCGATCGACATTTGCTTCCGTATAATGCCTCAAATGGTGCCATTTGTATGCTAGAATGATAACTTTTATTGTACGAGAATTCGACTAAAGGTAAGTATGCGTCCCAATTACCTCCAAAATCTATGACACACGAGCGAAGCATGTCTTCAAGAGTACGAATTGTTCTTTCAGTCTGACCGTCGGTTTGGGAATGGAGAGCGGTACTTAGATTAAGCGTAGTACCGAGAGCGGATTGAATCGTTTCCCAAAGACGCGAGGTAAACCAACCATCGCGGTCAGAGATGATGTCGTGAGGCATCCCATGTCGATAAATGATCTCATCGGTGTAGATTCGGGCTAACTTTTCTACCTTATAGTCTTCTCGTATTGGCAGAAAATGAGCGGATTTAGTCAAACGGTCAACGACAACCCAGATGTTGTCGTGACTTGATGGTGTGCGCGGAAGCTTCGTTATGAAGTCCATAGCTATACTCTCCCATTTCGAGCAAGTCAGACACTTTGAAACGTAGAGAGCGATATCTTTCTTCATGCCCGGCCACCAGTACTTGTAGCGAAGGTCCTGGTACATTTTATCGGCACCGTAATGAATAGAATACCGAGACTTGTGGGCTTCGTCCATCAGGATCTGTCGTAAATTGGTGCGCTTGGGAATCTAAATTCGGTCCAGATAATGGAATATCCCAAACGATTTATTCACTAACTGGGCTCTGTCGTTCAGAATCCTTTCCTTCTTCAAGGTGCGTTCGGTAAAACAAGCATGTTGGGCTTCGCGGATAAGAGTTTCGAGATTATGCTGGGCTTGGATATTATGAACGCTATGCAAATAGCTTCGTCTACTGAGGGCGTCGGTAACGACACTTGCTTTGCCAGGATGATAACGGATCTTACAGTCATAATCGTTGAGAAGTTCTACCCATCGGCGTTGGCGCATGTTCAGTTCTTTTTGGCTGAAGATGTGTTGTAGGCTCCTATGATCTGTGAAGATCGTACACTTGGTACCATAAAGGTAGTGTCGCCAAATTTTCAACGCAAAAATAACTGCGCCTAGCTCGAGGTCGTGGCTTGTACAGTTCTTCTCGTGGATCTTGAGCTAACGAGACGCGTAATCAATAACCTTGTCTTGTTGCATGAGAACACAACCAAGCCCAAGGTTCGAGGCATCATAATAGACAATGAAGTCATCGTTTCCATCGGGTAAAGCAAGGACGGGAGCATTGCAAAGTATATGCTTGAGAGTTTGAATAGACGTCTCTTGTTTAGTTCCCCAAACGAAAGGCTTATCTTTATGTGTCAAAGAAGTAAGCGGCACGGCGATTTTAGAGAATCCTTCGATAAATCGGTGATAATATCCCGCTAGTCCCAGAAAAGAACGGAATTCAGACGGGTTCTTAGGTGTAACCCAACTCTTAACAGCTTCGATCTTCGCGGGGTCGACGTGAATACCTTGACTATTGACAATGTGACCGAGGAATTGAACCTCCTCTAACCAGAATTCACACTTGGAGAACTTGGCTGTCATGACCCCCGACCCCACCCTGGACGGGAGCCGCGAGCAGTCAAGTGGTACCGGTGATTATTTTAAAAACATTGCAGCGGAAATGTTCATCAGGACCGTGAGTTAGGAAAAATATCAGAGTTCAGAAAACACCGGATTTTATTTATTAAATAGATAGGATAAAATCATGTTTTGAAAGGTAGCTTTAATATGGGATATGCCCGAATACGTAAAACAATGTTTAATTTAATTGATAAAATAAGCCACTTCTTTAAGCCTTTCGGTGTCGTCTCGCTACTCTTGTTCCAATCTACTGTAATTACCTGAAACGCGTTTTTAAAAATATTTTGGTCAGCAGGAAATACTGGTGAGTTCATTCATTTTGTATAAAAACACATTTGTTATAATTCACAGCATTAAGGATTTTTATATTTGCTCTTTCAAGATTGGCAAAGACTTAATCACTGCAATTATAACTTTGTTATAATTTACAGCATTAAGGGTTTTTATATTTGCCCCTATCTTATAATTAGTTGGTTCAGCTGTCACTCGACCGAATCTATGACTGTGGACATATCACTAATTAGGCTCGCCCACCTAAAGTGATAAATCGTTAGTAGTAATGTGCACAAAACCCCCACATACTGCCAGTAATTAAAGATTAGCAAAGACTTAATCACTGCAAAGTATAACTGGAAAACATTTAGGGTTTTGTAAAGAAATTTGATAAAAAGAGAATGACTCACCTTGTTAGCATATAGTCTTGATTAAACAAGCATCTTGATTCTAAGCATCTACTTTATGGCTCTGAATCTTCTGATGATTAAGCATCCATTTTGATTGTAAGAGTATGATGTAGAGTTTCGGGTAGTTAAACATTTAGTTTAACAGAGTGGAATACGTATTAGTGTAAAACCACATCAAACCTAACGATGGTCACGAGATCAGAACCTTAACGAAATTCACAAAGTATAGTCTTGTTTAGACAGCACTTTGGCATTCGTTTAATGAAATTCACAAAGTACAGCACTTTGGCAGTCGTTAGTTGGTTCCCGAATCGATCGGACAGAATATCGCATCGGTGATTAATGGTTAGAACACCAACGTATAGAGAGAAGAATAGAAGGAATGAGCAAAGAAAATGAATCCTAAGCTTCCTATTTATAGGTAGGAAATATGAAATTTCTAGGAAGTTTCATATGGCTTTTCTAGGAAGTTACCTATACATTTCTAGGAAGCTTCCTACCTACCTACATATATATCTTCTTACACCTTCCTAGCACCTTCCTTTGATATTATCTATCTCATATACATTTATTTTCATGTATATCTATCTAGGTGTTTAATTTATTTAATTAATTTTACTTAGCTTAATTAATCTTGCTTAGCTTAATTAATCTTAACGGTTTAATCAAGTAATTTACTTAGTTGATTAATTAAATAACATAACTAGCTGAATAATTAACTTACTTAGCTTACTTAACTGCTAAGTTTCCTCTCCTGTTAATTTTCCTTAGCTATTAAGTTTTCTTAACCACTAAGTTATCTTAATAGCTAAGTTTGATATACTAGTTTAACAGCTTCCTGATTATGAGTTCTAATGCTAGATACAATGGAACTCGTATTTGCGTATTAACCCAATTTAACTTTAACGATAATCACGAGATCAAAACTTACAACGAATGACAAAGTATAGCCGTATACAGGCAGCACTTAAACATCCGTTGGATCAGTTGCAATCAATCGGATATAGTACCGTGTCCGTAATTAGAGTTATTACCCAGATAACGAGCAGAGTTTTAGGGTTTAGGGGTGTTGTGAAAAGAAACGGAGATACGAGAGAGTAAGTTCGGCAAAATTCGATCGAACTGGTGCAGGAATTCAAGTCCCACTGCTGCCCTTATATACCTGAATTTTGGGTCCCCTCGCGCGTCACGCCAGACCCATATGGTCCCGGCGCGTGGCGCGACGATGGTCGACCTGGCTTTGGTCGCCACGTATCCCACGTAGGCCTGACACGTATCGAAGTGTCTTGACGCGTGTCCTTGGCCGCCCTTCTCGTCCAATCGTGCGTTTTCCTCGATTTTCGTGCCGATACTTATTGCGTATGTTTGGGTCTTGATCTTACATGATTCGTTTTTAATTGTGAATCTAATAAGACTATTTTTATGCGATTTGGTTCATCGAATGCCAAGATTCCTTAATCGCTAAATTTTCCAGCTTGAATATACAAGTTTTATCGCGTGCACTTCTGGTTTTGATTACGGTTTGTTGTCGAGAATATTTTTTATGAGGGTTGTTACATCGGCATAGAGTCGATTCCCTTGGAGTAACTCGAGAACCAAACGTAGATGTTGCGCGTGTTCGGTTTTCTACTTGGAATAGATTAGGATATCATCGATGAACACGATGACGAAGCAGTCGAGGAAAGGTTTACACACGCGATTCATCAGATCCATGAAAACCGCATGTGCGTTGGTTAAACTAAAAGGCATAACAACGAACTCATAGTGGCCGTAATGAGTTCGAAAAGCGATTTTGGGTATATCCTCCTCTTGAATGCGTAATTGGTGATAGCCTGAGCGTAGGTCGATCTTCGAGAAACACGTAGCACCTTGTAACTGATCAAACAAATCATCGATTCGGGGCAGAGGATAACGATTCTTGATAGTCAGCTTATTCAATTCCCCGTAGTCGATGCACATCTGAAACGACACGTCCTTCTTTTTAACGAAAAGGACTGGTGCGCCCCATGGAGAGGTGCTAGGGTGAATAAAGCCTTTGTCAAGCAATTCCTGGAGTTGACTCGAGAGTTCGCGCATCTCGGACGGAGCGAGGCGATAAGGAGATTTAGCAACAGGGTTGGCTCTAGGAATGAGGTCTATACGAAATTCGATATCACGACTCAGAGGTAAACCAGGTAACTCATCAGGAAATACAAGAGGAAAATCACGAACTACAAGCACCTTTTCTATTTCCTTCTATTTCTTTTCCTTCTCCGCTACTATATGTTAGCCAAGAAAGCTCTGTATTCCTTGCGGAGATACTTGCTTGCTTGGATACATGACATGAGTTGGAGATTCTTCGACGCGACTTCACCGTAGACACACAATTGATCACCATCAGCGAGCGAGAAACGAATCATCTTATCGAAGCAAACAACTTCAGCATGGTTTTCGCGAAGAAAGTCCATGCCTACTATGATGTCAAAACTTCCGAGCTGCATCGGAATAAGATCGATAGGGAAAATGTGATTGTTGAGTTCAAGAGTACAATTACGAAGAACAAAATTGGTGGCAATGGTTCTTCCGGTGGCAACTTCAACATCGAACGTCGAGGGGAGATGGGCGCGCTTACGATTAAGGAGCTTTTCGAATTCAAATGACACAAAACAGTAATCGGCTCCAGTATCAAATAAACACGAAGCATATATACCATTCACAAGGAACGTACCATTGACCATGTTGTTATCGGCTTGAGCCTGGCGTGCGTTGATGTTGAAGGCACGGCCACGGGCTGCTGGCTGCTGCTGCTGAGGCTGCTGTTGTTGTGGCTCTTGCTTCACCACTCGATTTGGGCACATGTTTGCGAAGTGGTTGGGATCACCACACGCAAAGCAAGCTATAGCATGGATCGCGGGTGCAGGAGCCGTTTGTTGGCCTTAAGGAACGAGAAGTAGAGCTTGTTGTGCAGGAGCTTGACCTTGTGCTGGAGCTGGAGCTTGGGGTGGACCTGTACGGCAGTTGGCGGTGAAGTAGCCGTATATGTTGCAGTGCACACAGTATCTGCAAGCGATTCCCACCGGATGATGATAGGTACAAGTAGGGCAAGCCGAGTGAGGACTAGTGTATGCACGCTTAGCCGGCGGTGCGTGGGTAACCGGTGCCGCTACTTGGCGGTGTTGAGGCTGCGGTTGAGCAGGAATTGATTGGAGCGGAGCGGCGGATGTAACAACACAATTCTTGCTACTGTTGTTGTTATTCTTCCTCTTGCGACGAGAGGACTTCGATGACTGCGGTGCGGCGGCGGTTTCAGCAGTTGAAGCAGCGGCAGCTTGATGCAGATTCTTGGAGGCTTTATCCCAGTAACCACCCTTGACTCGCTTTTCGTTTATCTCAGCAGCGAGTAAGAAAGTTTCTTCAATGGCTGACGTCTTTACAGCTTGAACGAAATCAGCCACGCAATTCGGAAGAGCACGGATATACTTCTTGATGGTGATTTCAGGCGTAGAGACTTGGCCTGGACAGATTATACTCAACTGCTTAAAGCGAGCAGTCAAACCAGCGTTGTCGCCATCATTTTGCTTGAGATGCCAAAACTCATCCTCCAAATTTTGAAGCTCGTGGGGAGGGCAGAAATCTTTCATCATCAAGTCCTTCAACTCGTCCCACGTTAGCCCGTAAGCTGCATCATTTCCACGCTTGTTTCTCTCGGCAGTCCACCAGTCCACTGCCCTAGACTGAAAAACGCCGGTGGCGTTAACAGTGGGGAGATTATCAGGACAGTTGCTTTGACGCAAGGTGACTTCAATAGAATCAAACCATTGAAACATGGCCGTAGGACCATCTTCTCCGGTGAATTCTTTTGGACCGCAAGCTTTGAACTGCTTGAAGCTAAAAGTAGTCTTGGGAGCATCAGTCCTGGACTCTTCAGAAGACTTGTTAGCGTTTTCATTTAGCTCGCTAACAATCTGGGGGATAACTTTCGCCATTTGCTTAGCGACGAGGGTGGCGATGCGTTTGTCATCATGATTGCGGTGAGCGGAACGGGAGTGAAACGATCCAAATGATGACATTGTCTGCAACAGACATCGCCATAGGACTCAGACACAATTCGATTAATTTCCTAGTATAGTCTAACGAATTCTCCAAAAGCCACTTTATAAAGCACAGGAACACGTCGAATCACGTAGTCACGTAAACACATAGGCACATAATCACATAAGCACATAAGCACGTAAGCACAGAAGCACATGAATCACAGAGACCACACTATATATTGCACGTATTCACCTACCCTGACCGCACATACTCACCTATCATTCAAAGTCTGCGAGTTCTCGAATAGCGATTGTGAGTAACGAGTACACATCGAGTAGCATAACATAAGGGAGTAACATAGCATACGATTATCCACAAGTAGCAGCGATTTGTTAGCGATTTGAGGTAGATGTGCAATGCGAGTAGTGTGTGTCGATCAATGCGAGAAGCGAAAAGCGTATAAATCACCCAAAAATTGAAACACATAGCAGGTAAAACCACATAAAATCCCACATAAAACGACAAATATCAGAGTCAGCAGTTGCGGCTCAGAATCGAAACACATAAAATCAGCGATTGCGAGCTTGAAATCGAGAGTAGATTGTCTAAGGCTTAATAGACGTCGACTACCCAAAGTGATTCGACTATTCACAAGGACTTTTGGTACTCACTTTTGGCTTTCTGGACTGTGCTCTCGCCTCGATTTAGGTGACCGGCACGCATCCTTCCAGTTGCAGTGTGACTTCAAATCGTTGGAGTCAGTCGAGACTTTGGTGAAAGTGTTGTAAAACCGAAATAAAGAACGTAACAAGTCATCGAGATTCGGGTCTCATCCCTAGCTTAACGTCTTCGTTCCAGTTTTAATGGGATAGAGAGGAAAACTTGTGTTAAAGTATGGATTTCACTCCTGATTCAACGCAAATTCTCCTGTTTATAGGTAAAAATGCAGGTTGAACAAGCGATCAAATCGAGAGTTTGCGGCTTTCACACCTAATCTCGACCTAATCGCTCGTTCATTTTCGAAAATAGTGTGCAGTGACAGTGTAAAGCGGGTGCGAGCGAGAATAGCAAATAAGCTCGTGCGGAACCCCTACTGTGTTCGCACAAGTCGGTCTGTTGGTACTTAGACTATAGACTAGGTCGTTTCTAAGACATCGACCCGGACTAGGTCGAGCCTTGCCTAATTCCCTATAGTTATGGCTCTGATACCAATCTGTCACACCCCAACCGATGGCGGAAACATCGGGGCATGGCACTGAGCGAAACAGATTGTCAAGAGGAATTCCATAACAACTAAATTACTGGATAGTTAATATTATGTCCCATACCATATCCTACCAAGCAATTAATTATTACAGACATAGATATCCTCAAAACAAAACATGTTCCGACAACTCAGATTTAATTAAATAAATTGTCTTTGTTTCTAGACTTTCCTACTCGGTTCCATGAAAGCAAGCAACATCCTAGCATCTCAAACACCTGTCACATACGTTAAAATAAAGTCAATACACATAGTGTAAAGGTGAGCATACAAGTTTAATAGTATAGTAGAGTTCGAAATCTTTTACGCATAACCAGCATGTAACATGTAACAAAGTGAAGGAAAGTAGGTTATCGACAGAGAAATATGCACAGACGTGACTGCGAGTTGTAGAATGCGCAACACATATCCCCACTGGGACACGTGAAGTAAAGCCCATAACAACCCCTGTCCAAGACATGTGCTGAGTCCAAACTATAGTACTATCGTTGCTAAGGTGTCAGGCAACAATCACTGTGTTAACATAACATACAAGCGTTCATCGAATAACACGTAGCATGCAATAACGGTTAGCGTATAAATAGTGTTTGCGTTGTGTGTCAATTGTGATTTGAATAAGTAACGTATGTAACACCCAATAGTGCGTAAAGTAAAAAAGGGATCGAGTATACTCACAGATAGCATTTAATTTAATAAACACTGTCTTGGATTGAAGGGAGCGCTGAGAGATTAGCCTGAACAGTTCACGATAGCATAAGCGATGAACAATGCGTAAAACGGTGAAGAGTGACTAAGAGTCGGATGGTAACCCGATCGGATGGCCATTCGATTGGATTGACATTCATTTGGTAAGGATGTATTTATGTATGATGGCTTTGAAGTTTTCGTTGTAGCATTTTGAAAACAAAGAAGTATCTCTACCCTTCAGGTCGTTGATCGAACCGTCGTTCGATCGGATAGCGATCCGATTGGCAGGACACTTAGTGAGAACAAGTTCACAGTAGGATTGTCACTTGATCGGATAGCAATCCGATCGGATGGCAATCCATTAGTTACTGATGATATTTGAAAATTATGAAAATGGTTAAGTGTCGAAGTTCCAAAATGTCACATGGTCGGATGGTCGTTCGATCGGATGGCTATCCGATTGGACGACAATCCGTTCAACGTTCAGAGCTTTGCAAGTTTGAATTAAAAGTTTAAGTGTTGGAACCAAGTGTAATCCTGATCGGATAGTAGTTCGGTCGGATGGTAATCCGATCGGATGGCTATCCTATCGGGTAGCAATCCGTCCCAACGAACCTGATCGTCTTGAACTTGATTATTTTTTAAAGTCTTGCAGTTTGATTGAGACGGTATGATAACGCACTAAACAACGGAAAACTCCACCAGACCTAAGTCATTCGATCGAACAGGAATCACCCTAGTCCGATCAGTTAACTGGTCGTGACAGTTGTTCATGTTTAACCCGTAATCAGTTGTCACTTAGATAGAAATCGGATATTGAACCAACACATCACCAAGAAAGAGTAGAAGATCAGAACGAGCTCCGATTCTATCGGTTTTGAGTGCATTGAGTGTAAAAGAGTTGAAAGAAAGTTGGAAAAGTTCCTTTCAATCCTTTTATCTTTGAAAATGTTTAGATCTATGCAAAATCGTTGTGAAATCATGTGGAAATCCTTCAAATCTGAGTTATTCTTGGTGGGATGAGGTCGAAACTTGAAGTTTATAAGAACTCCATGGTGACATCACTCTAGAACACCCCAAATCCGTTGATTTCACGGTTAAAAGTTAAGATTCAAAATAGAAAATGATGAAGAAGTGCGTGTAGATCATAGAAGTACAAGATTTGAGTTGAAAACTTACAAGAATCGCGGAGAATTAAGAGAAAAGAGGCCTTGAGCGTGCGAGGGAGCTGTCACATCACAAATGATGTGACAGGTGGGTATTTAAAGGTTGCCAAAAAGGGAAAGGAGGGGCAAGTGTCGAATAGGATGCACCTGGATCGGTTGGCACTCTGATCGGATGGCCATCCGATCGAGTGGTCACTCGATCGAGTGGCTCCGACGATTTACATTTTGGCGTTTTGTTTCGCGTGTTTAGCGTTGCGATGCGTTTAAGCGAGGGTGCGATGCGATAGCATTAAACATTAATTACAAATAACTTAATCGACACTCGCTATATCTAACATACGATCATCCTAAATAACTTGCGTGTAGCGTTTGCGATTCAATTTGCGGTAGTGTTGCGATTGCGTTTCGATTAATCACCACAAACATAACGTAAACATGCACAAGTAACACATAAGTAGCACACATACGTAAAACAATATTCAGAATCTACCAATCAAGGTTCAAGTGCAATTACGATGCGATGCGATTAGCGATAAAGCGAATAAGCGATAAAACATGCGATAAACATCGATTATTCACAGATACTCCACGTAATACAACTAAAGTAAATAAAATGCAAGATTCGATTACAAGTCAAAGAAGTCAAATCAGTAATTAATCAAGGAGTGACAGGTCGCAATTAGCAATTTTTTTCTTTCTTTGACTTCAATCTTGACTTTGACTTTCGAACACGGGGTGTTACAGACCAAGCCTCATTCGAATACACCTGCAAAACAAGTTTAAAAACAATGGAAACAATGGTTAGTTTAGAATAATAATGAGGATCCTGGATCCTTAGCCTTCCTGTATCATCTCCTGAGAATCCTCGATCCATACTAAACTGAGGATCCATGATCCAGGCTACACTTGAGGATCCGTGATCCACATGCTGTAAAATTCTATCCCTAACAGTATGGATGATGTGAGAATGGACCATTAAGATTTTCATAATCCACCCTCTCATATCCGTACCATCCAATGAGAGAGTCTTCCCAATCCTTGTATGCTTGAACCTTCTCATAGAACACAGAGCATTCCTTCAATAGATGTTATTGGCTCCCACAACACTCACATGGGTCATCATCTACCCAATTCATAATGAAAGACGGTGCCTGCAACACATGTACCAGCACAAACAAACTCGACTACCCAAAGTATAATCAAATAAATACAAGAAAGAAAACTAAATAAGTTAAAATATTTTTGGATTTTTTTAACTACTAAATATAAAACCCAAACAAGTATTGCAATACTATGCGCACTAGCTCCCCGGCAACGACGCCATTTTGACAGATTGTGTCGTCCCGATCAGTCAAAAACCCAATTAACCTAGGTAGCTAGAGTAAGTCGAGTATCATATCCACAGAGAGCATGTGGTCAGTATTGCGCGACTTGTTTGATTAGTTAAACTATTTACAAAAATGTACAAAGTGATTATGAAGCTTGCTAATTTTCTTTGTTTATTTGGTTGGTTGAAAAAGATATCAGAGTAAATTGACAAGTTACTATTAACTATAAAAGAATTGATTACTTAATTATTGCAAAAACTAGATTACTTGATTGAAAACAAGAAGTGGGATTACGGATCACACCCTGTTGGATAATTGTAAGACCTAGGGTTCCTACACGTTTTAACTTGATTCAGTTGCATATAGTGATTAACAAATTTAGTGTCACATGGCTTAGGTGCCAAAAGCTATCAACGTCATAGACAACGGGCCGCAATGCACTTCTTTACCAAGAACATGTAAATCCTAACCTAAGATAAGACATAATTGCACATAACCATTTCCCATAGTTAAATTTTATCATCACTCGACAATTTATGAATTCGAAACAAATGCAAGACATTATCAAAGGTTTCAAATACTAAACAACTTGTCACAAAATCAAACTAAGCACAAATGTATAAACCCTAGAAAATCTTACAACAATCTACACTAAGGTGAAACTGAGGAGACTAGCCGCTCATGGTTGAAAGAACGCAATCACCGGATGACGAACACGAACGCCAAGCCATGACCTTGAGTCTTGGAGGAATGATGAAGGTTAGGGTTTAGGGTTTGGATGGTGAGTGTGGATGGATGAAGATGATGGTGGAAAGATTGGTGGTGATGATGATGGTGGTTGTGGATTAGGGTTAGGAATGTGATTGATGATGAGTTAAGGGTTAGAGGTAGGTTAGAGGTGAAGGAGATGATGTTAGATGGCTCCAAGATGTGTTTTTTAACTTCAAAACTCGTAACCCCTCGAAATAGGACCCAAGAATGCGTTTTTATTCATCAAACAAGTGCAACACACAAGAAAACCCGTCAGCCACCATGTTTTAAGTGGTTTGTAACTCCCATTTTCTGCCGACGCGATAATTCGCTGCCTTCGTCCATTTCTGATGATGAGGTACATCGCCGACGGCCTCTGTAGGGTATAGTTTCCTGTTTTCTTGTATTTCGCGTTTCCGGTTGATCCCTTTCACTCCCGGTGCTCCGAATAGCTTCCAAATAGCTCCTTAAACTCCATTAGACCTGCAAAACACAATTCCGATCAAAATTAGGCTATTCAAAACGAAAAGCTATGTAAAAACATAAACTTAAACATATTAGAACACCAGTATTCGACCACGCATCAAGTTACTAGATTGAGGTCTTTGATTTGGATAGGTTATTAATGGTGCAGGATTGTTTGTTTGACTTCTACACTCCCTAGCAAAGTGACCTGATCTATTGCACTTAAAACATTTTATCTTTTATTTATCCAACCCCACCCTTGACCTACCATTAAGTCCTGGATACTTCCTTCCATATTTCTTATAGAAATTGTTTACTCTAATACTGAGTAGGGCCACCTGGTACAAAATGTCCATCTCCTTTAAGTCAATGGGATCAATATGTTGTAGATCATCAAGAATAAAAGATAGGTTATCAGAACTTTGACCATCACCATTTGCTGTAAAAGAAAAGTTTGAGAGTATTGATCAGAATTTATCCTAGTGGATATGCCAATAAAATGATCATAACCCTAATCATTAACTGTTCCAGATGATGATTCTTCTTGACTCAAAGTGATGTGTTGCCAAAGACATAGTCATCAGACACTTTTCCAGTTTCCTGGAGCTTCTTCTTTTGGATAAGCTCCCTTTCAAAGATTAAGAGCTGACCATGAAACTGAGTCAAGGTCATGTCCTTAAACCCTGGTGTGGTTCTCATCACAATAGCAGTTGTATCCCATATTTCAGGAAGTGGCCTAAGAAACCTATTGCTCAAAGTGGAATTGGAAAATTATTTGTTGACCAATTTTAATTCACTTATTTAACAGGTAAAACTTTCAAGTTGTTGAGTTAAGGTCTCTCCCTTAACATGACTAAAGGTCTCATACTATTGATTGAGAATTTCACGAGTGTTTTCAATCACATCCTCTATTCCATCGAATTGTTCTTTTAAAGCATCCCGCAACCCTTTTGCACTATTACAGTGTAATAGTCCAACATAGATTTTGTTTGGTAGAGCCATTGCAACACTACTGAATGCTTTAGCGTAACTCAAACTTTTAAAAATCCTGCTCGGGATAATTTTCTGGTTTCTTTGGCTCCTGAACGTTTGGATTTTCGGCAATTGGTACCATTTGAACATGGGGGCTGAATATAACGGACTTCTAACATCTTGTGTTCTGTTGAGCTAGCACATGAGTCATGCAACATTACCAGATATTGTATACCGATCTGATAAGCATCGGGGGCTTGTTGTTGAAACCAGTGTTATAGGGATCGTGATTGTTCTATGCCATTCCTTTTGATCTTTGCGCGTACAAAAACTATTAGAATTTGTTACTTTAAACTCTATAATTCGATATAACGAGCAGTTGGTTATCAATTATGTGAGCTGATCTTTTGTGTTAAACAGATTGTGAAATCAAGTTTAATATGAATGACCAAGCTCTGATACCAATTGTTAAGATCTGAGTTTTAACTTGTGTGTTTTAGTGTTTGAATAAATGACATGTTTGATGAAATAAATCAAGTATAGTTGAAAATGGAAAGAAATATATGAACACACAAGAATGGAAAGTTTATCAAAACTGTGTTTCTATTAATAATTCAAAGATTACAATTACAATAATGATTCTACAACTCCCCCTCAGCCTGATCACTCACTTAGACTGCTCATACAAAAGGAATGTGTGTGATGTGATGAAATAGATCTTTAACATGTGAGATCTATTTATAAAAAGTACAAACATCTGTTGGCAATCAGGGCTAATATCACCCTGATAGCGACATCTAACATTCCTAATATTCCACAGATGGTAGAAACATCTGATAGAATGTAACAACTGTTCTAAGACAATTAACAAATGTTTGGACATACACTATTACATTAAAAAGACTGTTATTTAAACCATTGTTTGCTTTATCCAAACATCTGTTCTGGCTAAAATAGATGTTTGGTCTTCCTCATCAGTGCTTTGTCTTCAATAGGGCTTTGACCATGGACAGACTTTTCTTCTACTATAACAGTGGTTTCATGTCTTCAATAGATCTTTTAAGTCTTCAAACAGATGCTATGTTAGTGTTCAAGATTCACTATCTTTGGGAGGAGATGCAAATCATAACTTGTTTATTTCTTGATCAAAATAGCATGTTTTGGCTTTCGCAATTATCTGTTCTTTTGTAGGTCCAACACCTTTTTTCAATATTTACACTTTGGAGTGACACACGTGTTCAAGTTCGGATTAGCATCGTTGTTGTAATGCTCAATCATATCTTCTTTTAACAAACACCCCTGGTCCAATCTCAACTTTACACAAATTGATTAGTGGAATCATCAATTCGAACAAAAAGACCCTAACCTAATAAATTCAATTTTTGCAGGTTTGAACACATACGCAACGCATTCCAAATCGACAAATATCTCTAAACATGATCTGTTGCCTGTGTCAAACTCAAAACATGATAGTGTGGAGATGTTATGATGGTGAACTGTGATTGTCGTTCTAGACAAGGAGAGAGTGAAAAGGAATGAGGGGGTGGGGGTGGGTGGGAAAAAGGTGGGGGCCACATGTATTTTTTTAATCTTTTAATGTTTTATTTATTAGGTTTTGTAATATAAAAGGTAATTTTGTCATTTCACACCCACGTAAATTAGAAAATTAACCCCCATCCACGTTAGAGACTATCCAAGAAACGAGTGGGCAAAAGTTGGTGATTATAACCATAATTTTAAAAATGTGAGAACTATAGGTGAAATTTCACCAATGTAAATGGACTATCCGGACATTTTTCTGTTACAGCAAAAAAAAAGTTCTTAACTTTAGTATCTTAAAATACCCTTGCCTTATGCAATATATATAATATGGACTATAAATTTTATATATAACAAAAAAGATACATATTACTTGGTGTTATAATACCACAAATTTAACACTAGATTTTGTGTTATATCTTCAAGAAACAAAGATGAAATTTTATAAATCTTGTCTGTAATCTCTATTCTATGCAATCTCAAGTAACATTTATTTATAGTGGGAATTGCCATCTATTTTTGACAATTATGACACCATCCAGAATATATAAAATTTGTCATCCTTCTTTTGACTTTTTGTCATCCATTTTCATAACACTCCCCCTTGGATGACACTTTGTAAACTCCTGGGTCTTTAAGTACTGCCTCGTTAAAAACCTTGCTAGGAAAACCCAGTGGGACAAAACCATAGCTAAGGGAAAAAGAGTGCAGCTTGCATTATACACAGTGGATCAGATATGTTGCCTCATTAAAAACCTTGCTAGGAAAACCCAGTGGGACAAAACCATAGCTAAGGGAAAAAGAGTGCAACGTGTATAATGCTCCCCCTCAAGTTGCAATTTGTAAGGCATCACATTCTCCGTACGTGACGCATGCCAATGTCATGAACGTGTTTCCTGAAAGTTGCTGTAGGTAGTGCTTTTGTGAAAAGATCGGCTGAATTGTTACTGGATTGGACATATCTCATCTCGACTTGATTGTCTTTAATAAGGTCCCGAGTATATGCAAAGAATCTTGGTGGTATATGTTTTGTTCTGTCACTTTTGATATACCCTTCTTTCATCTGAGAGACACAGGCGGCATTATCTTCATGGATAGGAGTTGGATTTCGATCTTTCTCTAGCCCACAAGAAGTCACTATGTGTTGTGACATAGATCTTAGCCATACACATTCTCTTGAAGCTTCATGTAGTGCAATGACTTCAGCATGATTTGAGGATGTTGCGACAAGTGTTTGTTTCTGAGAACGCCATGAAATCGCAGTTCCTCCGTTCATAAATACATATCCAGATTGAGATTTTGCTTTATGAGGATCAGATAAATAACCTGCATCTGCATAACCAACTAACCCTTCTTTTGAATCGTTAGGATAAAACAAGCCTAAATCAACGGTACCTCGAAGATATCGAAAAATGTGTTTAATTCCATTCCAGTGTCTTCAAGTGGGAGCTGAACTAAATCTTGCTAACAAGTTCACTGCAAAAGAAATGTCAGGTCTCGTACAATTCGTAAGATACATAAGTGCTCCAATTGCGCTGAGGTATGGTACTTCTGGACCAAGAACTTCTTCGTTGTCCTCACAAGGACGAAATGGATCATTTTCGACATTAAGTGACCTAACGACCATTGGAGTGCTTAAAGGATTTGACTTATCCATATTGAAACGTTTCAACAGCTTTTCAGTATAATTCGTTTGATGCACAAGTATTCCATTGCACATATGTTCAATTTGTAAACCAAGACAATATTTGGTTTTACCAAGGTCTTTCATTTCAAATTCTTTCTTTAAAAGAATCATTGCTTCAAGAATTTCTTTTTTCGTCCCAATTATATTTAGGTCATCAACATATACAGCTATGATCACATATCCTGATGTTGTCTTCTTAATAAAGACACATGGACAAATAAGATTATTTATATAACCTTTACTTGTCAAATAGTCACTCAAACGATTGTACCACATCCTTCCAGATTGTTTCAACCCATATAAAGATCTTTGTAATTTGATCGAATACATTTCTTTGGGTTTTGAACTTAACGCTTCAGGAAGTTTAAATCCTTCAGGAACTTTCATATAGATGTCACTATCAAGTGATCCATACAAGTAAGCTGTAACGACATCCATAAGACGCATTTCTAACTTTTTAGAAACTGCTAAGCTGATTAAGTATCTAAAGGTTATTGCATCCATAACGGGAGAATATGTTTTTTCATAGTCAATCCCTGGCCTTTGTGAAAAACCTTGAGCTACAAGTCTCGCTTTATATCTTGTAACCTCATTTTTCTCATTTCGTTTTCGTACAAAAACCCATTTATATCCTACAGGCTTTACAGCCTTAGGTGTAACAACAATAGACCCAAAAACCTTTCGTTTGTTGAGTGAATCTAATTCAGCTTGCATAGCGCCTTTCCATTTATCCCAATCATGTCTATTTTGACAATCATTGACAGATTTTGGTTCAGGATCATCATCTCCACCCATGATGTCACTTGCTATAGAATAAGAAAATATCTCATCAATATTTTCCATTTCATATCGGTTCCATATGATATGTGTATGACCATAGTTGATTGATATCTCTTTGTTAGTATCATCAACATCTTCCTCATGAGAGGTTTCGGTATTTACCGCTTGATCAAGATTTTTATCCTTTTGGTCAATTTCATTTATAAGCGCTTTTCTTTTTCGAGGATTTTTATCCTTCGAACCAATTGGCCTTCCACGTTTTAAACGTTTCTGAGATTCATGAGTCATATTATTATCTATTGCCTTATTAGGGATCTCAACTCGAGCTGGAGCATTAGCAGCTGGTATATGAGATATAGTAACCCTATTTATATTAGCAAATGCATCAGGCAATTGATTTGCAATTTCTTGCAAATGTATTATCTTTTGAACCTCTGTCTCACATTGTTTAGTTCTTGGATTCAGATATAACAATGAAGGTTCACACCATGTGACATCCTTTTCCTTATTTTTATCTTTATTCTCTCCCCCTAATACAGGGAAAGTTGTTTCATTAAATTTACAATCAGCCAACTGTGCTGTAAAGACATCACCTGTTAAAGGTTCAAGATATCTTATTATAGAAGGTGAATCATATCCAACATATATTCCCAACCTTCTTTGAGGTCCCATTTTTGTGCGTTGTGGTGGTGCAATTGGGACATAAACTGCACATCCAAAAATTCTAATATGGGAAATATTTGGCTGTTGGCCAGATGCAATTTGTTGGGGAGAGAATTCATGATTTGCACTTGGTCTTATGCGAATTAATGATTCAGCATGTAATATTGCATGACCCCAAATGGATACAGGAAGTTTTGTCCTCATTATTAATGGTCGAGCTATTAGTTGTAGACGTTTAATTAGGTGGTGTTTGTTTTTTCTGTAGGAAAAGGTCTGCAGTCTGCGGACCACATCTGCAGGCATCTGCAGAAGAAGAGGTGGACCAAAGGTCTGCAGTCTGCAAGGGGAAGAGGGTTTGTTTTTTTACTCCTCTCTCTCTCTCTCATTGTCTGCATCTTATCTACAACCAAACCCTCACACACACAAATGAAACACATACATTATCTTCTCCACTCTCTCTCTCTCTCGATTACCTAGAACAAACACAGAAAAATCACCATTTTCACAAACAAAACCCAACCCTTAGCCACACCCCCATCTCCCCTCGAGCTACTGGACGGCCGACCACCACCACTGTCTGGTGGCGGCGGCGATGGTATAACGAGGAGGAGAGAGAGGGAGAATGCAGGAGAGAGAGGAGAAATCGTGGAGAGAGAGAGAGAGAGACTGAAGACGAAGATGGAGCCGGCGTCGGAGGGCGGCAGCGGTGGTCTCAGGAAGGCTCGGTGATGTTGATGGTGTCTCCGAGGACGGTAAACCCCTCCCTCCTGTTTATGTCTTTTATTTGCTAAAGATGATGTCGTTTTGTTTCCCGAAATGTTGAAGATGATGATGTTTTGGTTTGGGTTTTCAGTTCTTAGAAGTTTCGATTTGGGGGTTTTGTTTGCAGATGAAGATGATGGTTAGTTGGTGGGTTTCGGAGGAGATGGGTGTCGGAGGAGGTGGTGTGTCGGAGGAGGTGGTGTGTCGGAGGTGGAGGTGGTGGCGGAGTGGAGGTGGGCGGAGGTGGAGGTGGTGGCGGAGATGGAGGTTTTGGCAGAGGACGTGGTGTCAGCTGGTGGGAGAAGAGGAGAAGATGTTTGAAGAGGTTTGCAGACTTGGGTTCATGTCTGCTTGGGGAAGAGGTGGGGAAGATGTTTTTGGTGAGAAACTCTTCAAGAAAACAAACAAGCTGCAGGATCTGAAGGTCTGCGCGCGTCTGCGCGACGCAGACATAAGTGCTCAGAAGAGCTTCTAACCAAAAAACAAACAGCACCTTAATGATTCAGCTAAACCATTTTGTGTATGCACATGAGCAACAGGGTGTTCAACAATAATTCCTCCAGACATGCAATAATCATTAAAAGCATGTGATGTAAATTCACCAGCATTGTCGAGTCTCACCCTTTTAATACTATGATCTGGGAAATGTGTTCGCAATTTAATAATTTGTGCAAGAAATTTTGCAAAAGCCATATTGCGAGTTGATAACAAAGACACATGAGACCATCTACTTGATGCATCTATTAGAACCATGAAGTATCTAAATGGTCCACATGGTGGATGGATTGGTCCACATATATCTCCTTGAATTCTTTCAAGGAACATTGGAATTTCCTTTTCAACTTTTATAAACGAAGGTCTTGTAATTAATTTTCCCAGAGAACAAGATACACATAAAGGAATTTTATCAGATTTTGGGATCTTTTTATACTTCAATGGATGTCCATGAGTATTTTCAATTACTCTTTTCATCATTGTTGAACCTGGATGGCCTAATCTGTCATGCCATAAATTAAATGTTTCAGGATCACAAAAATTTTCTTTTACTGCCATATGTGCTTGAGGCACATCAATATATGTATAATGCAAACCAGATTGAAACATTGGCAGTTTTTCCAATATCTGACCTTTGCTCATGATATACAAATATTTTTCATTATCAACAGTCTTTGACTGAGTATCATATCCATTATGATATATGCTTTTGAAACTTAACAAG
This sequence comes from Helianthus tuberosus, assembly GCA_030545235.1. Classification (NCBI taxonomy): domain Eukaryota; kingdom Viridiplantae; phylum Streptophyta; class Magnoliopsida; order Asterales; family Asteraceae; genus Helianthus; species Helianthus tuberosus. The sequence continues at coordinate 136,983,722 of CM060355.1, read as the reverse complement.
TTTCTTGATGACCTTGGGGAAAATAAAGCATTCTCTATTAAAAGCTTTGTACCATTTGGTAATATTAAATTTGCTTTACCCACTTCTTCTATTAATTTTGTAGGACCTGATATTGTATCAACGGTTCCTTTTGTTGGTTTCAACTCATAAAAATATTTTTCGGATTTAAGTATAGTATGTGTAGCTCCACTGTCAGCTATACATATATCAGCATCATTCATTCGATCTTGAGCTCTAATGATATCCATTTTAATATTGAGTATGATAATAACTCCTTTGCCTTTGTTGATATGCTTGGTAAAGAACCCTCGTGCTGATAACGTGTTATAATACCACAAATTTAACACTAGATTTTGTGTTATATCTTCAAGAAACAAAGATGAAATTTTATAAATCTTGTCTGTAATCTCTATTCTATGCAATCTCAAGTAACATTTATTTATAGTGAGAATTGCCATCTATTTTTGACAATTATGACACCATCCAGAATATATAAAATCTGTTATCCTTCTTTTGACTTTTTGTTATCCATTTTCATAACACTTGGTTGCTTTTCGTAACTTCTTATATATAGTAATACTCGATTAGAAACATGGGTCTTACACGGATTAATTCTATAATATCTTGGTGTGTTAAATGATGCCCGAGCTCCCAAGTCACCCAACTCAAGAGTAGAATAGAGATAGGTTCCAAATGCACAAGAAACAAATCATGGTCCACGAATTGCACCTTTTTTGTGGCCTAGAATGAGGATTAACAAACTAACCTCCAACCTCTCATCATCCCCCTTCAAAATCCCACATATTTTCATAGCGGCATTTCGTCGAACACTCCAAGTGCACAACCCCAGTTTCTCGCCGGAGGATAATCATGGCCGGCGTTCTCAATTTCACGCCTTTACCCTCGATTTCCAGACCCATTTTGCGTCACAACAGATCAAAACCATCAACCAGTAACAGGGTTTTCGTTATAAAATCATCAACAGAAGTTTCCGATACATCTTCCACTTCAGTTTCTGCAATCACCCCTCCGCCCAACTTCAAGGCTCCTGAGCCGAAGGTTTTTACTCCTAGATCGGATCAAGTTGGGGACGTCATCACTGCTAGTTTGAATCTGTTGTTCCGGTTGGGTACTGGTGTTTTTGTTAATGGGTATGTTGTTTTATTGTTTTTTCTAATATTAACATTCTAATTAATAATAATAATTCTTTGGTTAACAATAGTGATTAGAATTATTCTTTTATGGGTTACTGAATACATTGGAGAATAGAATAAGATGATTAGATGAACCCTGCACAAGTTTAGTCACAATATTAATAATTTAAGAAGAATATATTTGGTTTTAAATATTTTGAATCTGACAGTAATGTTTAATTTCTGATGAAAGAACAGTTTTTTAACCATAGAATTTTATTTTTGAAGTTGTTTATGTTCAGGGTGAGGTTCATTGCACAAGCTAAGTTATTGCGCGAACAGAAAGAACAAAGATAAATTTTTTAAATGTTTATCAATGGTTCATGTTTTAGAAATTTTATACTTCTTACATGTAAATTTTTTAAATTTACACGTGTAGGCATAGTTGTCGATAGCGAATAGTGACAAATAGCGACAAGGCACCTATAGGCTACGTAGCGAATAGCGACAAATAGCGACAAGGCACCTATAGGCTATGTAGCGAATAGCGACAAATTGCGACGGCTATTTAATAAATAGCGATTACACTAGAAAAAGAATTTTGAAAATTTTTTATGTGTATATTACATCAAAATACCCTTGTATATATGCTATTTTACATGTATATTTAACAAAAACCTATAAATCCAGCTATTTTATAGCTATATCTAATTGCTATTTACATAAAAAAAAAACCTAACTGTCGCTAAATATGCTATTGGTCGCTATGACCCATATAGCGACACTTGGTCGCATGGCTACATAGAGCGCTATAGCGGTCGCTATAGCCGCTATTGACAACTATGCGTGTAGGTTCTATAAATAAACAAAGTTTGTTCACACACACACACACACATATATATATATATATATATATTTGTTGTATCTTAGGAGAGATGAATAAACATTGCGTTTCAACCATTTTTTTATATTTTGAAAGTTATGAAAACTGAAAAAAATAATGATTTGTTTTGTTATGTTATTCATGTTCTTGCAAACAACTGTGTTCAGTCTGGAACCCAACCCTTAGATACAATACCGCATAAATCTGAATACGTTCATATATAGTGATGCTGTAATTGGTTTATGATGTGTGATCTATTAGGTACTCTGTTTCTTTTGTTCCCAAGAATGAGATTCCTGCCGGCCAATATGGTCTTAGTGTTGGAGGTAATGATATGATTATCTCTTATCATGTTTGAGTAATTAAAAGATCACTTCATATAATATTGTTTATTTAAATGGTAATGTTAATCACTAAGATACATGCCATGCTTTGCTTGCAGGCTTTATTGCAAAAGAGAGCTCAAAACTAGGCCCCAGACCCGCGAAACCTATCGAAATATATGAGTTTGAAGGGTACTTATAAAATAAAGTGTTGTCATATTTTGATATCTTCATAATTCAGACCAGCAAATAAGCTTGCGAATAATTTATTATGTTTTTCTCATTTTTAAAGTTTTGATTCTTACTAATTGTGCATTCTCATGGAATATGTGGAAACTTCAGCTGCCCTTTCTGCCGTAAGGTATGAACCGCATGTTCGTTTATAGTTTCTTATTCTTGGTGGATTTAAAATAATTATGTTAATTGTTAAGTAGCGACTTGTTAAAGACTAGTATTATTTTATTTCGAGTAAAATGCCAATTTCGACCCATGAGGTTTGGCTGGTTTTGCAACTTTCGTCCAAAAGTTTGTTTTTCCGCATCTGGATCCAAAAGGTTTGAAATCTTGTCATTTTCATCCAACTGACTAACTCCATCCATTTTTACCGTTAAATCGGAGCCATTTTTGTCCTTTCTATACATTTTAACTTTTTTTTTATTCTGGCGAGTCCATTACCGACGACTCCAAAGAGGTAGATTTGCATAAAAGGGCTCTTGTTCAATGGTTAAAAATGGATGGAGTTAGTCAGTTGGATGAAAATGGCAAGATTTCAAACCTTTTGGGTTCAGATGCGGAAAAACAAACCTTTGGACGAAAGTCGCAAAACCGGCCAAACCTCATGGACGAAATGGCATTTTAATCTTGAATTACGCGGAAATGTAATTAGACTAATGCATCACATTAATTTTTCTTTATTATTTACAGGTGAGGGAAATTGTTGCAGTGTTGGATCTTGATGTGTTATATTATCCTTGCCCGAGAAATGGTCCAACGTTTCGTCCCAAAGTTGGCCAAATGGGTGGGAAACAGATGTTTCCTTACATGGTATGCCGGTTAATACTCGGTTTATGTATCGTTTATTTTCTGAATGTTGTCTGATAAGTTATCCTTAAGTTTTAGATTTTATAAAGGGTGTTTCTGTGAGTTAATAATCAAATAAAAATCGTGTTCTTTTTTATTTGTTTTTGCTTCAGGTAGATCCAAATACAGGAGTTTCGATGTATGAATCAGATGACATTATAAAATATCTTGTTGAGAAATATGGTTAGCATTCTTTTTTCACATCCTTCTTGTTTTCGTGTAGTTTTTATCGTTATTGTGTTAGGTGTCAAAATGGGTGGTTCAGGCATGTTAGGGGTAATGGGTCATCGGGTCAAAATGGTTTTATATGCGGGTCGGGTTGGATTGGCACAAAAAAACTTGTTCAAATCTTGTTATAAATAATTAGTGTATGGAACATGAATACAAAAACTATAGTATCCCAACAATAGTCTAATTGTTTGAATAAATTCATTTTTAGGGTTTTCGGTTACGGTACGAGTTGGTTTCGGTATTTTTGCACAACCCGAACCGCCATAATCAGTACGGTATTCGGGGTATATATATATACTCGTATTCGGTATCGGTACATTTCAGTACGGTACCGGTTCAGTTTGGTACCATACCAAACCGATACTGACCAAACAAAATTTAGGGTTTTCGGTTTCAGTACTAGTCGGTTTCCATATTTTTTCGGTATGTTCCTGTACCGCCATAATCAGTATGGTATTCCGTTTATATTTTTACTCGTTTACGGTATCGATACTGGTTCAGTACTGGTACGGTACCGATCTCATCCCTACTCTATGAGTGGGATTTTTACTGGGTAGGTTTGTTTGTTAGTTTTGGTAATTTATAACAATGATCTTATACATCTTTTATAATTGCTTTTTCAGGAGATGGAAATGTGCCATTATCTTTATCACTTGGCCTGCTGACAGTAAGTAAATATAAATATAATTTCCATATTTTGATCTTTCATACTAAACAACTATATATAGTTGTACACATCATAGTTTTATCAAAACAATCTTTTTAACCAACTTTTTTACAGACTTTGAGTGCGGGTTTTGCCATGATAGGTCGTATGGGAAAGGTACAGTTTTCTTAAACATCTTAGTAACCATGGCATTCCATTATTCGAACTTCTTTTAACTTTTATGGATACCCGTTTTCAAATAATTCTATCTTTGCAGGGGAGCATGTATACGAAAGCAAAAATGCCACCACAACCTCTTGAAGTATGGGCGTATGAGGTAAGATTAAATACGGGTAACTTTTGGTATGTGTCAACTTGACCGTAAACACTTTTGGTCCCAAATATATATTATTACAAGTATTATATGAACAATTTGATTCAGTAGGTTGCATGCATTTTAAGTACATGCAACTTTTTTTCCATCATCTAATATCGCCTATATCATTTTCAGGCATCACCTTTTTGCAAACTTGTGCGTGAAGTGCTTGTAGAATTGGAGCTGCCACATCTTCTTCACAGGTAAAGTCCTGTGCTTTTGAGACTATCCGTTAATGGTGCCTTTTTGTGATACATTTAAAGACATTGTACAACGTTAAATTCCAATATAAACGTCAACAAATCAGTAATCATCGTACAACTTTCTTTCTTTCAGTTGTGCTCGTGGCAGCCCAAAACGACAGGAATTCTATGAGAAGATTGGGCACTTCCAGGTCTTTTTTTCTTCCAATTTTAAATTCCAATATTCGGTTTTTTATTAAGGAGTGGTCGTTGTCAACTCATTCATAAGTAAAATTGGTAGAAATAATACACGTTCATATTATCTGAATTTTATCAATTTTAATGACAGGCACCTTATCTAGAGGATCCAAACACGGGGGTGAAAATGTTTGAGAGTGCTGCAATAATCGATTATTTGCGAGCTACATATGCTCTTTGATAAGGAAAAGCGATTTTAACGATTTATTAAAATTGTTCTTGAACCCTTTTTATGTATATTAATTTGATGGACATTAGAGAATACCTTCTTACAAAGGTGTATTGCAATAGAAATATATGTAAAAGTGTACTGGTATATATACATTTTGTACAAATGATGTTGACAGTAAGTTCAAAACTCAGGAATCCTATGTTTGGTTAGCATAAAAGGGAAGTTTTCAATTACATGGCATGACTCGTGATAATCGTGGTGGGTTCGCAGGTTGAATTGATGAATCAGAGCATGACCCTTTTACTCGTGTGAAAGATATCAACCCTAACCGGGACAGGGGAGACGCTTACATGTAAACCATTCATCTAGACTGGTCAAATGGGTTGGTGGGTTGTTATCAAGTTCTAAATAGGTTAAACGGGTCGTTATAAACGTGTTGAACTTATAATGTATCTTATTGATGGTTATAGAAAAAACTATACATGCAATTAAAAAGTTGATTGGAATAATGAAAAGTCATATTGGAAAGCAGAGAGTAATGCAATTAAAAAGAACCACGAGTCATATTGGAGGCACTTTCCTCCCTAAACCCACCCAAAAAGAGAAAGAAAGCAGAGAGTCATGGTGCTTTACATGTAAAGCCAGAAATTAGGCTAATTCCAAAGGGAAAAAATCAGTCAAAATTGTGGAACTACAGGCAATCTTTTGACCAAAGTTGGTAAGACTGTAAAAAGCACATTGTCATTTAAATATTCTTGAAAGAAAGAAAAGAATGTCACATTTGTTTGGCTTGAGGTTTGAAAAATGATGAAATGAAGATACATTGACAAGTATTTGTTTTAACTTTTAAGGCACGGAAAATTGAAACCGTTTCATTAAAAAGTGAAAAAGTTGGTGTCACGCCAGTGTCATGTAAGCGTAAGTGGTTTCACTAAAGTGTGTAATGACTTCACATGGAAATTAAATAAAAGAAAAAGAATGGATGTGAAGTGTTTGCATGTGATTGGTAAGAATGGGTGTGAAGTGTGTGCATGTGATTGGTCAAAAATGAGTCAAGATTTTTGATTCTTCCTACCCTCCGCCCCACTTGTGATTTACCCCCTTCTCTGCTCCTCATGCCCTGGGGGCGGTGTTCCACACCCACTTTGGATAAGAGGTAGCAAAGGGCGTGAGCCCATATTTATGTATGGTCTAATGGGTTGAGAATTTGGTTAATTTTGTTTTGGCAAATATGGTAGTGGTTGTTACATCTGATGGAGTTGACAATTTGGTTGTATTAGCCGATGAGGTTTTTGTCCAAATAAACCTTGTAGTACGCAAGTAATAAATATCCTATGACGTGTGTTCAATGGTTGATATGAATACAAACGAACAAAAGGTCATCATTCCAGTGGCGAAGCTTGAGGTTTCCGACCGAGGGGTCGAAACCTTATATGCCTAAAAATTTCTATAAGACCAGGGGGTCGAAAACGTATATACCCAAAAATTTCTATACGAAAACTACATACTTTCCACAACTGAGCGAAAAGTTCGGGAGGTCGACCGCCCCCTCCCGCCATATAGAAGCTGCGCCAATGCATCATTCATCCATCTAGATATATAGAATACAATGCACATCTCTAACAAGAGATGTCTGTTTAAAGACGTTGTCTTGGTAAGAAGCCATGCCTTAAGATAGAGTAAAATCAGCCCCATAACATTGCGATATTATGTGATCGGGGAAGATTAGAGTCAAATCATGAGCGACAACTACCCCGAAAATCCTCTTAATTTTCCACATCTGAGTGTCCTCATTCAAACGAAAGAGAGTCAAACAAGACTCTATAGTCAACGGATACGGCATGCCTATGAAATTTCCATTAAGAGAGGCATTACATTCACTACTCATGAGAGGAGTGGGTGATGCACCATCCATCCCATCCTCACCATGACTTTCTCCCATATCCCCACCAAATAAATAACTATATAAGGAAGGAGTCACTAAGGCACGTTATGCCTAATTTTAACCAACAAACAAACATGATATTGATACCATAGTTTATATCAGGATACTATAAATTTTACAACTTTTAACTATCTTTTGATAATTATTCGTATGCCAGTTAATTATGGTGAATTTATTTTTTATGTCTACTTATTTTTTCTTTTAAGAAATCTTGTAATTTGTATGTTATTATTAGCTGTCAAGACGTGTTTAACGTGACAAAAACTTTTTCTTAGTGGAAATGTTTGGCAACCTGATACTTCAAAATCGGATCGGACTTTTCTTATCTTAATATTTTAATTTTTAAATCTACCCAATAAAATATCTTACACGCACTAAACCTAACCCTTAGCTTATTCCTAAAGTAAGCTAATTCCAAAATCTTGTATACGTATTGCCAGTTGTATGAGAAAAACTTATTTTATTAAACTTTTTAAACATATAATACATTTTATGTTATTGTAATCATTTTTTTTTTAATATTTCGAACGAGTTTTAGAAGACTCTAGACTCAAAACCAGGGGCGTAGCTTTCAAGGGGCCGGGGGCACCCGACCCCCCGAACTTTTCGCTCAGTAATGTTATGTATGTACGTTTCGTATAGAATTTTTTAGGTATATACGTTTTTGACCCCCGGTTTTATAAAAAAAAAAATTACTTATATAGGATTTTTAGGTCCGGTGACTTCCGGCCCCCCGGTGGAAATTTTCAAGCTTTGCCACTGCTCAAAACATTGGTTAACACGGAATTTCTAATAACAATTTCTCACGTTAAAAAACGCATTTGTTGCTCAAAGCTTATACGGTATTGTTAATAATTTACAATCACACAACCCAAAAGAAACAAAAAAGCACACAATCAAACATCATTTTCTTGAGACTAACCAATTTTCCAGAGTAAAGAATTTTCAAATTTGAATAAGGTTGTTATCATATATAGTAAGAAACAATATAACACAAACAAAAACATTAATATAATTATATAACCTAATTACTCATTAAAACAAAAAAAGTTATTTTCATATACTTATAGTTGTTAAATTGAGTAAAATTATATGACGTAATGTAATTTACAAGTATATGATTTATAAACTTTTGTTTATAAAACAAGTAAAGATTTTTAAATATATTAAGTTTTTTTTATCTTTTATGTAATTTAAAAAAAAAAGATATATATATTTGGAAAACCTTATAAAAAATTTGCAAATCTTTTACTTCTGGAAAAAAGGTTTATCCCAAAAAATCAAACCTAACTGAAATTAAAAAAAAAAAAAAAACACACCGTAAAAAATAACCGCTATACCAGAACACACAGAATAATTTTTCTACGATCCACGTCAGCTCAACAATCTTCACTTTAGTCAACGTTCACATCTTCCACGTCACCACCAAACCGGTCAATGAGTAGACCGGCGACAGGCTACATCAATCTCATCGGTCCAGTTTACCGACCGGCGACCGGAAGCAAACCGGTTCATACCTCCTAAAACCGGCGGATCCGGAGGCGACGCCGGTTCACTGTTCACCGGCTTCACCGTCACGCTATTCTTCCTCGAGTAAGAATTTTCCGTTTGTTCCGTTACTTTCATCAACGATTTGTTGCCTTTTCTCCGGCGTTGACCGTCAGACCGGAATAACGCCGTTATTTTCGAGATAATTCCGGTTTTCTGACTTTTCTCCGTTTGATTTACCGGTTTCGTTACCGGTTTAGCCGATTGAGCAGCTCTACGGCGGCTAGCGCATCGTTTCGATCTAACTCTTCCGATACACGAAACCTTCGGTGACGACGGCTCCGTTACCGCCGTACGTCCGCCGGAGCCTGAACGCTTAGGAAACATCCGTACGGTCGCCAGTTTACACTGCCGGCGATTCGAGTCAACGTGAGTATTTCGTTGCGTTTTCGGCAAACCGATAATCGCCGGTTTGGATTTCAAATTGACAGAAAACTTCTGCGAGTTAGATCTGGAGTAGCTTGCGGTTTTGGAGTTACCTTTGGTTGATTCCTTGCGCTCTAAGAAAGCGTTACGGTCGAACCAGTCGAATTCAGAGTCTTTTGAGAGCCAGAATGAGTCCGGTGGAACGAATTCGGAGCAGTACGGTATGTCGTGATCTGCCGGTGCGGTGTTGTGGTTGTTTTCCGTCGTGTTGAGTGGAATATTCCGGTCGCCGTTGTCATCTTCCGAAATCATTGTGTCAGAGTGTGTGAGAAAATTGGGGTTTCAGAGCGTGTGTGTGAGGGTGGGAATCCCGAGGAAGAAATGTTTAGAGGGTTTTAGACTTTTATGAACCCGACCTCTGTATTAATCTGTTCTTTTCTAACTGTTTCCTTTCGCACAAGTTTTAATGCGTGAAGAATAAGTAAACGAAAAGATATTTTATCTAGCTATCTTTTTACCGGTATAAAACCATTAAAGTGTGTATCTTTTTTTTTTAACGACGGCTAACTAATATATCTATAACTAGTTTGGTGCCCGCGCGATGAGGCGGGGGCGACACTTTGCATTGCGACACTCGTTTCTGATAGTTTTCTTATTCGTATAATATTTATTGTAGCATCATTGTGATTAGATAGACGTAATAAGCATTACACATGTCTAATAACTAATAAATTTAGCATTTAACCTGGCAATGTTTTAAGAAACCATTGATACAATACAGTAACACACGGATAAGGAATTTGTGCTTCTCTCATCCAAGCTCTCTCCCACTTTTTCTTTCTTTATATTGTCTTTGTGTAACTAACTATGAGAGGGATAATAAGTAGTAGGTCATGGAGATGGATAGTATTGTTAGTTTATTTTGAAATTTGAATAATCTTTTAAATTGAATTTTTGTTAGTTTCTGTTGACATTTCACATTTGAATAATCCTTAAAATTACGAAGTTTTGTTAAAATTTGACTAAAGTATAAATAAATTATTTAATCAATTATTTGACAATAGTTTTAGTTTTAAAAATTTTAGAATGAAAATGTTATAGAACCTATTATTTAACTCATAAATTAAATGATTATATAGTATAGATTAGTTGTTATATTTTTTTTAATCACTTGTACATTAAAGCATTATCGACTTCTACCTTTTAATCCGTGCGTCGATATTGAACAGGACAGCTACCGAAACGTCGACAAAAATGTGTAGGTCATCATGCTATCTTTGGAATTTTTTTTAAACAATATAGTTTATAAGATATGTCAAGAATACATAAAAAAATTATAAGTTTGTTATGGAGGAGTGAATTGTAACTAATTATCTATAATTTTGTTAAAACCTCAGGGATTTAAGTGTAATAAGTTTAGGGGCTAAAAAATAAATAGTGTTTAAACGACCAAACTACCCTCATTTTAGGGGTCTTTCTATAAATAAAGGGGGGAGAAAGTTCTTATTTTTTGGGTATCTTAAAATACCCCTCACTCATGCATTATAATATAATATAGATATATTATATTATATTGTATGAGAAGGACATTTTAAAATTCTTCTATTTGGTATGACGTAATGAAATAGATTAGGGAATGGAATGAACGAGATAATTGAATGAACAAAGGCATGAAATGGATCAATACATTTCATAGTCTTGTTTGGTTACCATGCAGGAAAGGAATAAATCATTACCTTGTATTGTTTGGTAGGTAAGAAAAGAGTAATGAACTAAAGCGATGGGTGGTGGCGGTGATCGGTGGCGGCTAGTGGTGGTGGCAGCGATGGGTGGCGGTGGTCGGTGGGTGACGGTTGTTAGCAGTGGGGCCGATGATGGTCGGGGTTGGCGGTGGTCTGCGGTGGCAGGTGGCGGCAATGGTGGTCGATGGTGGTGGCGACGACGACGATGGGTAGTGGTGGTCAACGGTAGCGGGAGGTGGCCGTGGAGCATGACGGTAGTGGTCGGGGTAGTGGTGGTCGGTGGTGGCAGGTGGCGGCGATGGTGGTCGATGATGGTGGTGACAGGTGGTGGCGACGACGACGACGGTGGGTGGTGGTGGTTGACGGTAGCGAGAGGTGGCAGAGGAGGATGGTGGTGGTGGTCGGGGTGGCGGTGGTTTACGATGGCGGGTGGCAGCGATGGTAATCGATGGCGGTGGCGGCGGGCGGCGGTGGACAGTGGTGGTGGTGGTGGTCGGCGGAGGTTGGTGGCGGGTGGTGACGAGGACAGGTGGTGTTGGTGGCAAATGGTGGAGGTGATGGACGGTGTTTGTGACGTAAGCTGAGAGAGGGAATGGAATGAAAAAAAACAGGGGGAGTGAATGGAATGAATTTGAGAGAATGGAATGACTTATGTAATGGGTGATCCCATGACGTTGACCAACCAAACACACTTTTTTCATTCCCTCGCAATAGTTCATTTCATTCCTGCATACCAAACACTACCTAAAAAATAAGATTTTTTTCCTTCTTAGTTTATAAACACACCTTTAAAATGAGGGTTTACTAAAAAATAAGATTTTTTTTCCTTCTTCATTTATAAACGCATCTTTAAAATGAGGGTTTTCTTCTTAATTTATAAACACACCTCTAAAATGAGGGTAAATTAGTCTTTTAAATAATAATTATATTTTAGTCTCTATTTTATTACACTTAAATCTCTGAGTTTTAACAAAATTATTGGTAATTAGTTACACTTTTCCCACTTCACAACAAACTTATAACTCTTTTAGTATTCTTATCATATCTTATAAAATATAATGTTTTAAAAAATCAAAAAGTACCGTGACAATCTATTCATTTTTGTCGACGTTTCAATAGTCGTCATGTTCAGTATTAACGTGTGGATTAAAGGGTACAAGTAAATGATGCCTTAGTGTACAAGTGATTAAAGCTCAACGTAGTGTTAATAACTACAGAATGTCAAGTGATTAAATATCGTCAATTTCATTCCCTTATCTAGCTTACACTTTAATTCCTCGTATTTAACAAAATTATAAATAATTAGTTAGTAGTTACACTTTATCCCCTTAGGCTAGATGATGTGGTATAAAGCCCCTAGGAGCTTTATCATGCCACCTCAGCGCCACATCAATGTCACGTCACATAGGGGGCTTTAATGCCCCTTCCCTTAACTTGCCGGGTGTGGTATAAAGCCCCCGTCATCATTACTAATTATTTTTTTATTTATATATGATATTTTTTTTTAAATTAAATGTCAATTTTAATAACTAGAAAAAAAAACATAATTTCATTAAAAAAAAGAACATAACAAAGTCCTAAAAAATGCAAAGTTAAAAAATAAGGTACTAGAAAATAAAAACTACATATATTTCGTCCGGATGCGTGCCTTACGAGCCTCCAAAATGACTCGGTCCTCCTCCGCTAGATGTGAAAAGTCTTTCGCGAGAAATTCCATGTCTTTCTGGATTTGTTTCTCCATTTTTAGTTCTTGCTATTTTTCCTTCATCGAGATTATTTTGTTGAGACTTGCCTCGAACTCGTTCAACTTTGACTGGCCATCCGATGGCGTTGAAGAAGACTTGTCTTGTGCTCATGTTGCTGCCTTATTTTTATCTCTACCCTTTGGTCGTGGCAGCTCTTGCGGTTGTTCAAATTCGTCGAAAGCGTTGTTTAGATTAATTGTTGTACGAGCATCGGACTCGGATGGTTCGGGTGTGGATGTTGATTTGGACCGTTTTGACCTAAGGGCGGTTGGGTCGAACGGCGGTACAAGATGCCACTTGGGAGATTTGCGAAGAAGCTCCCACGAATTTACCATCGTAAACGTATGCCCATGATACGTTCTATAGTCGGCGAGGGCTTGGGTCATAACGTCCACGTCGCTTGAACCACTTCTTCTTCGATGATTGTTGACGAGATTAGTATGTATATTGTTGAAATTGCTAACCTTCATCCTCATAGCGGTCCACTTTCTCGAAAAAGAGTCGGTCGTACGATATTCGCCACGACCCATTGCGGCGAAAAATTTCTCACGTATACGACCCCAAAATACCTTTACATCTTGGTCGTTTCCTATAAAAATGTTTAATTATAAAAATATATTTACAAAAGTATATGTTTATAAAAGTATGTAAACAAAGTTTATGGAGATAAAATTTACCAACACGAAACGCCTATCTTTGTCAAACGATCAAAACGACACAACATGATAACGTTCGTTACTAACATTGGTATTTTTACAAAAATACCCTTACCAAAAAATCGAAACGAATTTAAAGACTTTTAAAACATTCATTTAACGGTTCGATAGTCATAAACTTCACAACTAACTTACATCAATTTATCATACTAACAAAATACCATAAAAGCTAAATTTACAAGGTTTCAAAAGTTAACATTAAGTTTTGACCCGTTTGACAAATCTTGCATTCGGAAGCGCGTATAGGCCTTGTAGAGTGTTCGTTCCGAGCCGCCAAGTTCAAGCATGCGATTTACCTACATCCATAACAACAAATTACATGTTAGTTCATTTAAATTACATTACTAATGCAACTTTCCTTACTTCTTTATTTAATCAGTTACCAAGTTAAATTACCCTTTCATTCATCCTTCACAAATGACAACTCCAAATAAATGGATATTGCACATTTCCATCTCTAACATCATGAATACTTAACGTTTCGTCCGACCCGCTCATACGGGTCATTTGCTTAGACTCGCATCCATCTTTTACATACTTTGCTAGTTTGACTTTTTAAAAGTCAACACATAGCCATTACAATCGCCTTGTGTTTCCATCTTATTTGACACGTTTAACTACGGGTCCTTACATCATCAACATAATTTACTTTTCATATTTTCGACTCGTTCATACGGGTCATTGAATATACCTTCCATTTAATCAAATACTTCACCAATTTCCTCGTTATAACATTAACCATAAATCTCAACATGGACTTCAATCAAATTTACATTATAAGAACTAACATAAAAATCTACATTCTAACAAAACGAAGTTCATAAGAACTTACCTTGACCTTGTTTTTCCTTTGCTTGTGATCGACTTGAACTTTCTTCCTTTCTTGTTCCTAAACATGGCATCATACCGTTTAGAATTTACATAAACTTTCATTTCACATTTTTACCCCTTTTGAGCCATTATAACAACAACTTAAAATAATCACATTCTCTTTGATTATCATTACATATTGACAACAAGTGTCTAAATTAAACTTATCAAATTCAGCCCAAGGCATTTCATCGAGCACCTAGTGTGCGTACAACTTAACAAATATAATGTACAAGCATTATAAGCATATTCCTACCAAGTCTTTTCCAAATCATGGCAATCATCATTAACACATAATTTCTTCAAATTCTCAGGTTTATTTAACATTAATAAGCATAATTCAATTTCACATATCATATTACAACTAACATTACTCAAGATTATCATCATTTTCATAGAGTTTTCATACATAAATGGGTCTACATAAAATTCATCAATCTAATCCAAATTTCATACTTTAGTCAAGTCTTATGGACTAATTATAACTCCCTATCATCAAATTTTCACATGCACATACGTATTATTAAAAGACCCAATTGCATCATACATCAAATTTTCCAAAATTACTACATACCTTAGATCAATAGTACTTAATTAAGCTTAGATAAAGCTTCATGCATAAAATTCCAGCTTCTAACATCAACAATTGGGGTAGATTTGTGTTAGGATTGATTTTTAGGGAAGAACCCCTTTGCCCTCTCCCAAACCCACGACCAAACCCACACATTCTTCTCAATTTTCTGTCTTTTTATTTGTTTATCCAAACATTAATCTCATTTAACAAGTTTGGTCCCTCCTTCTTTATAACATTTCATGTACTACCCCAAATGACTAACTTGGTTAGTTATTTTTACTTATTTACTAGCTCATAATTTAGCTTTCCTTTAACAAAAATTTACATTTGCATTATTCTTTTTTTTTTACACATCAAGATTAAAATATCATATTATGACTTCTAAAATTTTGGGATGTTACACAACAATCTCATCTTCCGATACGTCGAGCCATGCTTGTGCCAACACAAATTCTTCCTTAGGCGTCCACAATTCGACCTTCTTAGGAGCACGTTTTTCGGTCTCATCCTTCTTTCGATGCCTTCTCGTTTTTTGAGGAAGTGGGTTCGGCTTGGGTTTCAGGTACGGATTCGGTTTGGGTTGTGTTTTGGGTTTGGGGTATGTTTTGGGGAAAAAATGGAGGTTGGGAATAATATTCGTGAAAACCGGGAATCGGTGGAGTGGTCGGATGAGGAGAGGTTGGGGTGCTAGGTGGCATCGGATAATATCCAAGCTCACCCATCCACGGATCTCTTCAATAACGGTCTTCTTGCTCGTTGTTTGGCGCACTTTGCCAAAACGGATGGGTCGGATCCCATGGGTTTTGGTTGTTGGGAAACATTGTGTGATTATATAAAAAAGTGTAGAGATTTTGTATAAATATTGAGGTAAAAGGGATGCAAATTATGGAAAAAAGTGGGGTATTTATAGGTGAAATTTATAAAATTTGAATTTTTTTAAAATTAGATGTTACCGTTCAACGGTAACTTTTGACAAACCCACCTCGATCAAACCAATTTCTTCTCGTTACCATGCTGGCGAGACTACCATGGCGCCCCCTTTAACTGGTTCGGTATGGGTGGTGGCGCCCCGGGGGAGCTATCGGTGCTGAAGTGGCAGGGTGGCGCCATGCCATACCCTCCGGCCTTATATAAAACTAACTCCCACCCCCTCCTCGATTTTTAAACGATCATAACTTTTTGATACGTTAATATTTTTTTTTAAATTACACCATATAAATGAATATTTTTATTCTATTTAATTTGAGTATAGTATTACCATATGTTTTTAATTAAAATTTTGATATGTTACTTGATTAATAATGTCTAAGGGTCAGTAATAACTGAAGTGTTGACCGAAACCGAACCGAATCAATCAAAAACTGATTATATGAAACCCGAATTAACCAAAAATGGTTATTGAATTTTTTGTACCCTCATTTAACCAAAATTAACTGAACGGAACCATTCATATTTTCATATATTTCTAGCTTTTATACCTTTAGATCATGTATTTCATATTTATACTCCCATTTCATGTATTTATACCTAAATTTCATGTATTTCTAATCAAAAGTTTTAGTCCAAGTTTGGTTTTGGCTATTAACCGAAATTAAATTAATAAAAAAACCCGTCAATCTAACTGAATAAACCAAATCGATTAACTAAAAACAGATTGGCTGATAAATAAGAGAAATCGATGACCTCGATTTCGGTTGAGGTAATAATCTAACCAACTGTACAATGCACGCCGTGGCAATGTGTGTGTTTCTCCGCTGCATCGCTTGTTAGTATTGGTTATTAACCAAAACCGGTTATTGATGAGCAATAACTAAATCGTTAACCTAAACCAAATAAAAAACAGACTAAACCAAACTTAAATCAAGCAAAAACTGAAAACTGAAATCCGAGGTAACCAAAAATTGGTTATCAATTTTTTTGTACTCACGTTTAACCTAAATTAGCCGAACTGAACCGAATCATTCATATTTTCATATATTTCTTGCTTTTATACATTCAATTCATATATTTCATATTTTATATCTCCATTTTATATATTTATACATTCATTTCATGTATTTATACCTAAATTTCATATATTTTAAGCAAAAGTTTTATCCCAAGTTTGGTTTTTATTATTAACTGAAATGATGCTATCACAAGCTTGTAATATGTAACTGAAATTAAATGAACCAAACCAAAAACCGTCAATCTAACCAAATAAAGCGAAGTGATTAACCGAAAACCGATTGGTTAATAAAATAGACTAACCAATGACTTCGGTTTCGACTTTGGTCGAGGATAATAACCGAACCGGCCGAACCATGCACAACACAATGAAATGGATTACCCGATTACTTCGATTTTGATGTATATCTATCACAATGATGATACAATAAATATTATATGAATAAAAGAACTACCAAAAAATGAGTATCGTAACGTGATGTGTCGCTCCTGCCGCATTGCACAGACATCTTGCTAGTTCTTAAATATTATTATTATGCTCGCATCTTGTAGGATTTAAATATTCCGTTATTTGATAGAGTAGAAATATTTTACTATGTACCATGTCACTTATGGACGGTATTAAGGTGTCTAGTAAGTGTGTTTCTTTTCAAATTAGTTGAGGATTATAGTCTTAAAGGGCACTATCGGGATGGGATTTTGGTTCATTTGCTATCAAATGGGACACCAGCCCAAAGGAAAACTAGAAAAGGTTGGAACTGAAATCAAGTTCATCTTGATCGGATAACTCACATCCACACTTGATTTTGGATGGGTTTTGGTAGTTTAGGTTTGAAATCAGGTGTCATTTAACCAAACCATTAGCAAACTGTGGTGGAAAAGTTCAACAGGAAGCTTTCTTCAAATAAATGAAAACCTTGTCTTTTGCAGGGAGCCTAACTTTAACGAAATATGTGCTTGGGAGTCTTCCTTCCTATTTCTTGTCTCTTTTCAAAGCGCCTGACAAGGTTATCAAGATCATGGAGGGGATTAGGAGAACCTTTTCATGGAGCAAATTTGGGTCAAGTAACAAGATCGAATGGTTAAAATGGGAGAAGATCACGAAGCCAAAGAAATTGGGTGGGTTAAGAATCGAGGAATAAGGGATTTTAACTTAGCTATGCTAACCAAATGGCGATGGAAGAAATTGGGCACGTTAAGAGTTTGGAGGCTTTAGAAGGCGAGTAATGAGATGGAATTCAATGGCAAAAATATTTCGATTAATAGATTGGTAGAGATTATTAAGGAAGAGTTGTTTGTTTAGATTATAAATAGATCTAAACTTGTCTCCTTGGAGTGGGAGCGTTGAGTAGATTTTAACATTCGTGACTTGTTGTAATTTTGTTTTCCCTAGCTCTTTACTGGTTTGTTCTATTTTTTATAGCTCATTCATTCTTATAGTGGACATTAATGTAGATTTAGATGTTTTATGAGTTATGCATTAAAAAAAATTCAATCATACCGGTATAAATAATAAGAAATTTTGAATTAGTTTATGGTTTACTACGTTATTGCTCAAATAAGATTTCTTTAACTACCACAATTATATTGGTAGTTTGATGCTCTTGTATTTAAAACTAGTACGATTTGAGATCATTGTTAACTTCTTATTAAGTAGCCGTAAACACCGCATACAAAATTTTCAAAAAAAATGTGTCGACCAGCCAAACCATTGGGTTGAATGCAAAACAAATAGGAGGTTATGTTTCAACTTGGGTTGAAGATTATGTTTTTTTTTTTACTTTTTTTTTTGGAAGGAGTGGATCAACCGGTTACTTTGGCCGCCTCTAGGCGTACCTGCTCAGGTTTGAATCCGCCGGCCTGCAATGCGGTACCTCCCGGTCGGTCTGGCCTGAGCCCCGTGCAGAAACCCCACTGGCCCGGGATCGAACCTGTAACCTGTGGGTAAATCTTCACACCTCTTACCAGCCGAGCTGATAGTCATTCCTGATTTGTCTAGAATGTGTAAGAGCGCTAGAAATTATTAGATTACCTCACATGTTGAACAACCTACAATTATTAATGCATATTAATTAATATATGATTTTATGTAAGAGCGCTAGAAATTATTAGATTACCTCACTTGTTGAACAACCTACAATTATTAATGCATATTAATATATGATTTTATTTATTATCATTGAACATTTATGGTATTAAACAACCTTTTAGAAACAATTTGAAATTGTTTTTAGGTGATTAGTTGGAGGGAGGTTTTCAAGTACTTTGAATTGTATTCATATAAAATTTAAGTTATGGTTTAATTTAAAAACAATGGAGCAACATATCAAAATACAATATATAGTTATGATATTTTATACTATGCTTTATTTTTAATTGCTTATTGTTAGGTTGTTAACCAGTCACATACCATTTATATTTTGGGTATCATTTTAAGTGATCTATCAATTACCATCATAAGATGTGAGAGATGTAAATTGGATGGCTCATTCTATTTACCCCCCCCCCCCCCCCCCCCTTTTTACTAATTACACCCCCTATAAAAACATCACATCCATCAATCACTTGCTTTTGTTTTTAGTCTTTTTTGTCTTTTTGTTGTCTTTTTTTTATTCTTTTATTTAATTATTAGTTATTTATTAGTTGTTTATTATTTGTTTATTATTTATTTAGTTATTATTATTATTGGTGGTGGTGGTGGTGGTGGTGGTGGTATTTATTATATAGTGGTGGTGGTGGTGGTGGTTGTATTTATTATTAGTTTTTATTGTTATAATTTATCAAATTATATAGCAGCAGCAGCAGGAGCAGGAGCAGTAGCAGTAGTAGTATATTATTTATTATTAGTTTTTATTGTTATAATTTATCAAATTATATTTATAGCTGTAACAAAAGCTATATAAAAATAAGTACTTTTTTTACAAAATTATTATCATTTAATAATTTACATACCGAGATTTAATCTATACACCCCCCAAATGTAGCAGGTTGGGCTATCCAAGAATTATACATATTTTGACGTGATTCAAATATATTCTCCCAGCCAGCTGCATCATTTTCTCTCGATAATTTCCATAGGTTGGTTGTGCCGGCAATTGGATGCTCTCCTTGCAATTCTACCATTATAAAATGGTTACCATTCATGTGTGCAATTGTAATTATTATTTTTTTCTGGGAACCGGTGAGGGCCTCTCCAAAGCGAAAAACAAGTCGAACTGTTTCTTTTTTCTTGAGATAAAAAATGAACGATTACATTAAATTTGTTCGCAATCAAGAATCCTGTCTCTGGCATAATCATCCAGTGTTTTTCTGGTGCAACCCCCGATCCTGACCAATCCAAGGACGTTAACACATCTTCAAATGAGCCTAAGAAAGCCTTAGTGTACTTATTTCTAAACTCGAGTAGCTCTTCCATCAGTGACCTCCGGATAAATAACCATTCATCTTCACCGTACCCGAGAGCAGAAGCTGTCGCCCGAAACCCACAATTTCCATCACCTAACACGTTATGTATGCATGTAACATACGCATGGAAGATTTTTGGAATTAGATGAATATAGTTGTGTATCACCTGTGATGCTTGATCTTGGTTTAACCCCATGAAGTCATAGCCTGGCGCACTTGTAGAGTTGGCGAAAGAACTTTGTCCGACAATATCTTGGTTCAACCCCATGAAATCATATCCCGGTGTGTTTAAAAGGTTGGCAAAAAAAACCTTGTCCGTCTGTATCTTGTGTCATGAACGGACTTGGTTCACTAGGAACTTGGCAGTTTACAAATGGACTGGTGTAGTAGCCCATATTATCATCATAGTCCTTGAATGGTTTTTTTCCGTAAATATCTTGATTTATGAACGGACTTGTTTCACCAGGCACTTGATAGTTCACGTCTGGACTGATGTAACCAACATAATCATTATGGTCCCTTAATGAACTTTCTGTAGCAGCCTCTAGATACCCGAATGAACCATGTCTCCAAGGCTCTTGAGTGTAATCATGATCTTGGGAGTTCACAAATGAACTATGCCTTGCAGGTTCTTGAGTGTAATCCTGCTCTTGATAGTTCGTAAATGAACTGTGCCTTGCAGGCTCTTGAGTGTAATCATGATCTTGGGAGTTCCCAAACGGACTGTGCCTTGGAGGCTTCTGAGAGTAGCTTCGTTGAAGGGGCGGTTTAGCAATTGCAGGGTTCGGTATTTTTTGTTGTTTGGAATTGTAATTTTTTTTTGAAAGATTAACTTCATTAAAAAAACGGCCTAACTCATTGTTTGTGCCGGCAATTGGATGCTCTCCTTTTTACCTAAAAATGTAAAAAAAATAAAAAGATGTCTAGCATAAAAAAACTAAAAAGGTAAAAAAAAAAAGTTTAAGGCTTAAGTAATAAACTTAATAATAATAATAATAATAATAATAATAATAATAATAATAACAAAAAGACAAAAAAGACAATAAAATATAATAAAAAAAGATAACAAAAAGACAAAAAAAACTAAAAACAAAAAGCAAATAATTGATGGATGTGATGTTTTTGATAGAGGGGTGCAATTAGTAAATAGGGGGGGGGGGGGAGGGGGTGTAAATAGTATCACCCATTGGATAAATGATTTGAAAATAAATGTTAAGAAATAGTTTAATCAATGCCTTTGGCTATATGCTACATGGCATTGCAATTATTTAATGAAAATATACATTATTTAAATACAGTTTAAGAAATATTAGTAGAGAAGATGGGCCATTCCTATAACTACTCTATTAATAGTGTGACACCAAAATAGAGTATTAGAGTGTGGTCACCAACTTGTGCGTGACTTCATGACAAGTCATAGTACATCCAAAAAAAATGTCTTCTATCAAGAGTAATCATTTTTACATAAAAGTTCATCACAATTATAGGAGCTCACTATTTCCACACCCATGAAATCTTATTTTCACACCCCTACATATATATACGGCTTGTATAGAGTTATACAGCCCGTATAACTTATTATTGCACAAAAAAAAAATGTCAGAGAACGTTTTTTTGTCCATGTATACGGGTCATATAACATTATACGACCCGTATAGAATGTTATACGACTCATAGTCTCATATAATGTTATACGACCCATATAATGTTATAGGACCCGTATAGAATGTTATATGGCCTAATATGTTCTATATGTATACGAGCCGTATAACATTATACGGCCCAATATTTGTTATGTCAAATTATTCTATACGGGCCGTATAACGTTATAAGGCTCGTATAAAGGGTGTGAAACTAAGATTTTAGGGTGTGGGATTATTAGAGCATTCTCATTTAATCCATCAAAACTTGTGAGGGTGAGTTTTTATATTGTAAAGGGTAAAAAAAAAGTGGTTGTGAGTGGAAGAGAGAGAAAATGTTACTGTTTATCTGTATATTTAGGGGGACACTGTTCACCCAGTATAATTTTTTTTAATATATATTGAAAGTGGTTGTGAGTGAAGGAAAGAGAAAAATGTGATGATAATATTATTTAATTGAAAAGGAGAGAGAAAAAGTATTTGTTTTTAGTGGAAATATATTGATATAGGAGTTGTTTTTTAGTGGAATGTATGTATAATTTGATGGATTGGATGAGAATGCTCTTAGGACCCCAATTATAGCATGTGTGCATATGGATCCTTAATCTAACAACACAAAAATAAAAATGATCAAGTTTTACGCCAACTATAACATTTACGAGTATGGCATGTATCAATTTGTTTCCTAGGGGTTAGCAGCAAACCAAAACAATTGAACCGTAACTGAAATAATCGAAAAAATCAAACCGAAAGTTCAGTTTTCGGATTTTAATAACTGAAAATTTTTGTTCAGTTTTGGATAACCATTAAAGAACTCATTGACAAGAGGAGAGAAGGGGAAGGTGAAACCTATCAAGAAAGGGTAGAATGTGAAACAAACCCATTCTTCGGAACTGAAATCGGCTTTGTTTGTGGGATCGAAAGGATGGACGACGGTATTTTCCAGAAGGATTTCAGAGGTAACCAAATGCCTGATGCATTGTTCGTCAACGGTGCAGAGTTCCTCTGTAGAAGGTGCAAGGATCTTTTGGTCGATGAACTTCGGGACGTCCGATGATCGAATATACATATATTTTTTTTTGATACAAAATTCGCCGGAGAAGGTGAAGATAAAATTAAAGAGGAAAAGAGAGAAAACCGACCTTAACTCCTTTAACTTCTGTGATTATAATGACTGAGGAGTAAATGTAGGCATGGAGGTTATAAAGGGGATTGACAGCGGCCAACTCATAAGGGTAAAAGGGTTTAGGTTCTTATCTCTATTCTCAGCCATAAGATAACTTCGAAATTTGAATTTTCACTGTAATCCACATATGTAAAATTGGGGGCAATTGTTTGGGGTAGAATTTTTATGATTAGAATCTTGAGTTCTGTAAGTCTCAGGTAGGATCCTGACATCTGGAACATGAAATAGGATCCTGACGGAACTGAGGATCCTGAGCGCTATTTTTACTAATCGATTGCTTGTCCCGAATATTTTGCAGGAATATTCTAAAGTTAACGGCTAGTAGATAGCTTGTTCCTGAATTATCGCAAAGGTAGCTCAACAAAACGCGTGGAAATAAAGTTGGGAGCTGCCAACGGTCACTGACTTGTTCTCTTCAGGATCATGGATTTCTCGGAATTTTAGTTAGGATTTATTTTCGACTTGTACTATAAAAAAGGCTTGATCGGATTATTTTAAACACACAATTCACACACTTCATACACTCTACACTTGTTCACAGGCACGATTATCAGTTGTAACACGTAGTTTAATCGATCTAGCCTCATCATTGTAACCAATTTTGATATTAATAGAATTGGGACCGAGTAGTTTCCAGCTCCTGGGGTTTTTTGTGTCGGAGATCATCTTCAAGGAGAGGATCAAGAGCTTTTTCCCCGTGATAAATTCATTGTATTCATCGCATTCATCTTACATTCGTCACATTTTACCTTACAAATTGTTCTACTAACTGGGGATCCTGACTGTTCACCTAGGATCCTTAATATCAAACCCGCCGTTTTAACAAGCACCTTACCTCACTATCTTATTTTCGTTGTTAAATCTACTTTGTTAATTTTTCACCAAAACCATCTGTTGCTGGGTTTGGAATATTTTTAGGAGACATATTGGTCTTTTGGAAAAGTAAAAAGCAAAGTATAGTGTCAACATCTACTGTTGAGGCTGAATACATGACAATGTGCTCAACCACCTGTGAGATTATATGGATTTTAAATGTGTTACAAGAGTTAAACATAAAATACAGTTTGCTAGTTAAGCTACTTTATGATAGGAAGTCTGCAATCTCTATTTCTTTGAACCCTGTTTTTCATGAAAGAACAAAACACTTTGAAAGTATTTGCATTTTTGAGGGAAAAAATGCAAATGGTATAATTGAACCTGAGAAAGTTGCAACTGAAACTCAGGTTGTAGAGGTGTTTACAACGTGTTGAATACATCTCAACATTGGGTTTGTTTGATATGTTTGCCACACGAATTACGGGGACATGTTAAAAATGCTAAAAGTCACAAGGTTTAATTCATGTTGCATAGTGTTGTTGTAAAGTTGTTATAACAACTTTATAGTTGTTATATTTGGTTTCATTTGTTGGGATCATCACCTCACAATTTAATCTGTATTATCTCTTGTTCATATCTTGTTAGATCTGTTGAGATCTTGGATTCTTGTTCTTCTTTGTTGTATGATCAACTGATAAACTTTTATCGGTTGATCCTGTATTGTGATTTGTACATTCAGATCTTACATAGTGTAAGATCTAGGGTTTAGTAGTGTTTTTTGGTTTGGATTAAACTAATAAGATTTTGATCACTTGTTTTGTCGCTATTTTCGTTGTTTAGTGTTGGTATCATCATTTTCTACAGATTTGCTAGATGATGAAAGTTTTATATGCAAGTACAAATTTGAATTAAGAGAAAAATTCTATGAGATGGTCATTTGGTTATTACATACATATTCGATAATACCCGATAGAAGACCGATTCCACTGAAAGTAGATGAGGGTCGTTTCATTGATTTACTTGATCTCTACTTAGTGGTTAAACGTGAAGGTGGTCAGGAAAATGTCATCGAACAAAACACTGGGGCATTGATTGCAAAAGATTTAGGTTTTAATTGGGATGAAGTGCATGTCATGAGGGTCATATATGTTGAGTACATTGACGTTTTGGAATATAACTATGTCAAGGCCAAGTCTACTTCAGCAGTTTCAAATGATGATACAAACTCGGTAGCCATGAATGGAGAAGATGACCACATTGATCCTAAACTAGATATGAAAGACTATGCTGGGTTCTGATTGGTGCGGCATAAAGAAAGTGATGAAAAGAACCTTCGATTTCAAAAGGGTAGCAAAAGCAGTTGAGAAAGCTAACCTATTGGTGTTGAATCGCATCAAGAAACGACACACTCTACCTAATTAAGTTTAGGGAAGTGTATCGGATTATAAACTTGCACACGTAACACATAAGTAGCACACACTCGTAAAACAATATACAGAATCTATAAATCAAGTTGCAAACGCGATTGCGATGCGATTAGCGAATAAGCGATAAAGCATGCGATAAACATCGATTAAACCTCGATTTTTATAGATACTCCACATAATACAACTAAAGCAAATAAAACACAGAATTCGACTACATGTCAAGGTAGTCAAATCAATAGTTAAGCAAGGAGTGACAGATTGCAATTAGCAATCTTTTCTTCCTTTGACTTTGACTTTGACTTTGACTTGTACCTTGACTTTCCAAAACACAGGTTGTTACAGCCTCCCCTACTTTAGGGAATTTCGTCTCAAAATTAGGCCTTAGGCGTAACAAACAACTGCAGGTACTTCGCCTTCATGTCACTTTTGAGTTCCCAGGTGAACTCTGCGCCTCGTTTGCCTTCCCAGTGAACTTTCACAATGGGAATGCGTGAGCGTCTGAGTTTCTTGGTTTCTCGGTCCATGATCTCGACAGGCTTCTCCACGAAGTGTAATGTTTCGTCCACTTGTAGATGCTCAAGTGGAACTTCTAAATCCTGCTCGGCTAGACACCTTCTGAGGTTCGATACATGGAAAGTCGGGTGGACGTTGCTAAGTTCCTCCGGTAGTTCGAGTCTGTAGGCCACTTTGTCGATCCTTTCCAGAATCTTAAAGGGTTCAACATATCGAGACGCGAGCTTTCCTTTCTTGCTGAATCTGATCACACCCTCCCAAGGTGATACCTTTAGGAGTACGTGATCAACAACGTCAAATTCAAGGGGCTTGCGTCATCTATCGGCGTAACTTTTCTGACGACTCCGAGCTTTCAGCAGATTGTCTCGAATTTGGAGGATCTTGTCAGTCGTTTCTTGCAGCAGCTTAGGACCGGTTATTTGCGCATCTCCGATCTCATGCCACACAATCGGCGATCGACATTTTCTTCCGTATAATGCCTCAAATGGTGCCATTTGTATGCTAGAATGATAACTGTTATTATATGAGAATTCGACCAAAGGTAAGTGCGAGTCCCAATTACCACCGAAATCTATGACACACGAGCGAAGCATGTCTTCAAGGGTACGAATCGTTCTTTCAGTCGACCGTTGGTTTGGGGATGGAAAGCGGTACTTAGATTAAGAGTAGTACCAAGGGTGGATTGAAACGTTTCCCAAAGACGCGAGGTAAACCTACCATCGCGGTCAGAGATGATGTCGCGAGGCGTCACATGTCGACAAATGATCTCATCGGTGTAGATTCGGGCTAATTTCTCTACCTTAAAGTCTTCTTGTATTGGCAGAAAATGAGCGGATTTACAAACGGTCAACGACAAGCCAGATGCTGTCGTGACCTGATGGCGTACGCGGGAGTTTCATGTTAAAGTCCATGGCTATGCTCTCCCATTTCCACATAGGGATCTCGGGTTGGACAAGCAAGCCAATGGGTCTTTGTTGCTCGACCTTGACTTTCGAGCAAGTCAGGCACTTCGAAACATAGATAGCGATATCTTTCTTCATCCCTGGCCACCAGTACTTGTAGCGAAGGTCCTGGTACATCTTATCGGCACCAGGATGAATAGAATATCGAGACTTATGGGCTTCGTCCAGCAGTATTTGTCGTAAATTGGTACGCTTGGGGATCCAAATTCGGTCTAGATAATGGAATATACCATTCTATTTATTCTCAAGCTGGACGCCATCGTTAAAAATCCCTTCCTTCTTAGAGCATCGGTGAAACAAGCATGCTGAGTGTCGCGGATAAGAGTTTCGAGATGATGCTGGGCTTGGATATTACGAACGCTATGCAAATAGCTTCGTCTGCTTAGAGCATCGGCAACGATATTTGCTTTGCCAGGATGATAACGAATTTCACAGTCATAATTGTTGAGAAGTTCAACCCATCGGCGTTGGCGCATATTTAGTTCTTTTTGGCTGAAGATGTGTTGCGGGCTCTTATGATCTGTGAAGATCGTACACTTGGTACCATAAAGGTAGTGTCGCCAAATCTTCAACGCAAAAACAACTGCACCAAGCTCGAGATCGTGGGTTGTATAGTTCTTCTCGTGGATCTTGAGCTGACGAGACGCGTAGCTGATAACCTTGTCTCGTTGCATGAGAACACAACCAAGACCAAGGTTCGAGGCATCACAATAAACAACGAAGTCATTGTTTCTGTCAGGTAAAGCGAGAACGGGAGCATTGCAGAGCATCTGCTTCAAAGTCTGAAAGGCAGTCTCTTGTTTGGTTCCCCAAACAAAAGGCTTGTCTTTATGCGTCAAGGAAGTAAGCGGGACAGCGATTTTCGAGAAGTCAACGATGAATCGACGGTAATAGCCCGCCAATCTGAGGAACGAACGTACATCAGATGGTGATTTTGGAGTAACCCAGCTCTTAACAGCTTCAATCTTTGCGGGGTCGACGTGAATACCTTGACTATTGACAATGTGACCGAGGAATTGAACCTCCTCCAGCCAAAATTCACACTTGGAGAACTTGGCATAGAGTTGATTCCCCTGGAGTAGTTCGAGAACCAAACGTAGATGCTGCGCGTGTTCGGTTTTCAACTTTGAATAGATAAGGATGTCGTCGATGAATACGATGACGAAGCGGCCAAGAAACGGTTTGCACACACGGTTCATCAAATCCATGAAACCCGCAGGAGCATTGGTTAAACCAAAGGGCATTACGACGAATTCATAATGGCCATAGCGGGTTCGAAAAGCGGTTTTCGGTATGTCTTCCTCCTGAATGCATAACTGGTGATAGCCAGAGCATAAATCGATCTTCGAGAAACATGTAGCACCTTGTAATTGATCAAACAAATCATCGATTTAGGGCAGGGGATAACGATTCTTGATAGTCAGCTTATTCAACTCCCTAAAGTCGATGCACATCCGGAACGACCCATCCTTCTTTTTGACGAAAAGGACTGGTGCGCCCCAAGGAGAGGTGTTAGGGCGTATAAAGCCTTTGTCAAGTAATTCCTGGAGTTGACTCGAGAGTTCACGCATTTCGGACGGAGCGAGGCGACAAGGAGATTTAGCAACAGGGTTGGCTCCAGGAATGAGGTCAATACGAAAATCAATTTCACGACTTGGGGGTAAACCAGGTAAATCATCAGGAAAGACTTTAGGAAAATCACGAACCACAGGCACCTTGTCTATGGCCTTAACTTCCTTTTTCTCCGCTACTACAATGTGTGCTAAGAAAGCTTGGTATTCCTTGCGGAGATACTTGCTCGCTTGAACACACGACATGAGTTGGAGCTTCTTTGATGCGAGTTCACCATAAACACACAGCTGATCACCATTAGCGAGGGAGAAACGAATCATCTTATCAAAACAAACAACTTCAGCATGATTCTCGCGCAGAAAATCCATGCCTACTATGACATCAAAACTACCAAGCTGCATTAGATGAGATTGATAGGAAAGATGTTATTGTTGAGTTCGAGAGTACAATCACGAAGAACAGAACTGACAGTGACGGTTCTTCCAGTGGCAACTTCAACATCAAACGTCAAGGGAAGATGGGCGCGCTTACGATTAAGGAGCTTTTCGAATTCAAACGATACAAAACAGTTATCGGCTCCAGTATCAAATAAACACGAAGCATATATACCATTCACAAGGAACGTACCATTAACCACGTTGTTATCTGCTTGATCCTAGCGAACGTTGATGTTGAAAGTACGTCCGCGGGCTGCTGCTGCTGCTGAGGCTGCTGTTGCTGGAGCTGCTGCTGTTGTGGCTCTTGCTTCACCACTCGGTTGGGGTACATGTTCGCGAAGTGGTTGGGATTACCACACGCAAAGCAAGCTCTAGCATGGATCGCGGGTGCAGGAGCCGCTTGTTGGCCTTGAGGAGCAGGAAGTAGAGCTTGTTGAGCAGGAGCTTGACCTTGCGCTGGAGCTGGAGCTTGACGTGGACCAGCACGACAGTTGGCGGTGAAGTGGCCGTACAAGTTGCAGTGCACACAGTATCTGCAAGCAATCCCCACGGGATGATGATAAGTACAAGTAGGGCAAGCTGGGTGAGGACCAGTGTATGCACGCTTAGCCAGTGGTGCATGGGTAACCGGTGCCACTACTTGGTGGTGTTGGGGTTGCGGTTGAGCAGGTACCGCTTAGAGCGGAGCGGCAGCTGTGACAACGCAATTCTTGCTACTGTTGTTGTTGTTCTTTCTCTTGCGGTGGGAGGACTTTGAAGACTGTGGAGCAGCGGTGGCGGTTTCAGCGGTGGGAGTAGCGGTAACTTGATGGAGATTCTTCGAGGCCTTATCAAAGTAACCAGCCTTAACTCGCTTGTCGTTGATCTCAGCAGCGAGTAAGAAGGTTTCCTCAATAGTTGTCGTCTTCGCAGCTTGAATGAAATTAGCCACGCAATCCAGTAGAGCATGGATATACTTCTTGATGGTGATTTCGGGAGTAGTAACTTGACCTGGACAGATTATGCTTAGCTGGTTAAAGCGAGCAGTTAAACCAGCGTTGTCGCCATCCTTCTGTTTGATGTGCCAAAACTCATCCTCCAACTTTTGAAGCTCGTGGGGAGGGTAGAACTCTTTCATCATGATGTCCTTCAACTCGCTCCACGTTAGCCCGCAAGCTGCATCATTTCCACGCTTGTTTCTCTCGACAGTCCACCAGTCCAGAGCCCTGGACTTGAAAACGCCGGTAGCGTTAACAGTGCGGAGATAATCAGGACAGTTGCTCTGACGCAGGGTGACTTCGATAGAATCAAACCTTTGAAACATGGCAGTAGGTCCATCTTCTCCGGTGAATTCTTTGGGACCGCAAGCTTTGAACTGCTTGAAGCTAAAAGTAGACTTAGGAGAATCAGTCCTGGACTCGTCAGAGGACTTGCTACCGTTTTCATTTAACTCACTAACGATTTGCGGGATAACCTTCGCAATTTGCTTGGCGACGAGGGCAGCAATGCATTTGTCTTCATGATTGCGTCGAGCGGAGCAGGAGTGAAATGATCCAAATGACGACATTGTCTGCAACAGACATCGCCATAGGACTCAGACACTATATAATCGATTCTCTCCTTACAACACACTTAATACTAAAGCTCAGGAACACAATCAAGCATATAAACACGTATTCACGTAAGCACATAAACTATAGAAACACATAAGCACATAAGGCACAGAAACACGTAAGCCACAGAAACTACCCCATATTTTGCACGTATTCATATATTGCGCGTATGCACCTATCATTCAAAGTCCGCGAGTTCCAGAGTAGCGATTGCGATCATTGAGTACACAACGAGTAGCATAGTGAGAAGTATAGCATAAGCGAGCTAACATAGTATGCGATTTGTTAGCGTTTTGAGATAGATGTGCAGTGCGAGTTGTGTGTGTCGATCAAAATGAAATGCGAAAAGCGTATAAATCACCAGAATCAAAACACATAAACATACAAAATTGATGTGCGTAGTGCGTGATAGGTTTTTAACTATATTTTTAGCCCTTTTTAACACTTTAGTCAAGTTTTAAATTTATAAAACACGATATTCTACTAACACTAAACACACATATGGGCAAGTGCACCCATCGTGAGCGTAGTATAGTGTTGGTAAGATACCGAGGTCATCCAAGGACACAAGAGCTTTTAGTACCGGTTTATCCTCAACGTCTAATCAAATCAAAAGTTTAGAAAAAGGTTTAAACACGAAAATAAAAACTAAAAATGCTGAAAATAAAAATAAAATAAAAACAGATAGACAAGATGAATCACTTGGCTCCGACTGGCCTTTAGTGTAACCTTTGATTATTTCCGCACTTTTGCACTTCTTAAGAGATTATCTTAGTTATAGTAGTACGCCCCTCTTTTGAAGGTGACGTTACCCTCAACCCAATAGTTTGAGTCAGCAAGGATACAATCCTAAAGGGTTGGATTATTGAAAGATAATTAATTAAGTTATTAATGCGAAATGTGGTAGGCCCCTCTTTTGAAGGTGACGTTACCCTCGGCTAAGTAGTTTGAGTCAGCAAGGATACAATTCTAAGTAGCCGGGTTAATGTATTAATAGTAGTTTACATATGAGGGGATCAAGCCATTCGCACCCCCGCCATCCAATACCGGTGGGCATTGAAGGAGGTCCTAGTAAGCTTGACCCAGGTCCTTGTAGGATCTATACACTGAACAAGGTAAGAACCTTACCAAACCATTCCCTTAACCCCCGACCAGGTAGCCAACATATCTCTATATAGACCGTAGAGATATGAATGGTGTAAATCTTTTATTTTATATAGACAGTAAAATAACGCCAAGACACCACGGACAAATGATAAGAAAGTTTCACCTTCAACATAAGAAACTAGTTATTAAAGTCATTAATACATAATCAAATAAAAGGTGCGAAGATTAAAAATAAAAAGTATTACACTAAATGCTTGTCTTCACCAAGTGATGTAAGAGACTTATGCAAACATGGCCTTTGATTGTCAAGAACTCTTACTATCAATCTTGGATTCCGAGACTACTACACACACTCTATGACGGATGATGGATGATGGTGGTGGATGTGGGTTGTGATGGTGGTGGTGGAGGGTGGGTGAAGTGTGAGAGAGGTGGTTTCCCAAGGGATGCCTTTGAAGTGAACCAAGCACCTCTATTTATAGCATGCACAGAAGCCCGGACACGGCCCCGTGTCCATTGGGTACGGTCCCGTGTTCATCCACTTTCTCTTTCTTCATTAATTGCAGTTTGTCTGCATTAGTTGACCACACCCCCGTGTGCAGAAGCGTATCTGTACTATCAAGATTTGCTTGGATTCTGCGAATCTTAGCGTTGACCACGGCCCCATGTCCGCTGGGCACGCCCCCGTGTCCGATGGGCACGGGGCGTGTTCAGCCTTCTGATGTCTTGTTTTTGCTTGGGAAGATGCTGTCGAGGGGTAGGGCATGCCACGTTTATTCCTTTTCTTGTATTATTGTTAGATTTGGCTGCATTTTTGCTTCTTTTGATAAGGAATGTCACATGATGTCACACCCCGACCGCGTAAAACAACAAACCGCGGCGGAAACGTCGGGGAGTCGAGCAACAAAATTATTGTTTCACAACCATGGTATTTAAAGTTTTGTTTTATTTATTAACAAAAGGGGTTACATAGTCTTAGAACAAGAAAACAAAGAGTACATAACATAATTAAACTAATCTTGCTTCATTTTATGTCACTAAGGCCCAAGTCCGCCTAAGTTTATTCTTGATCATTCCTATGCATTAGCTCCTGAAAACACATGTGAAAATAGGTACGTCAGCATAAAAATGCCTGTGAGATACATAAGTTTATTGATTTAGGATTCATGACTTGTAGTTGAAAGAAATGTTTAACAAAGTTAGTCATGAATCTTATTAAAAGTGTTTTCTTTTGTAAAACATATGAAAGTCAATAAGAAATTTGATGATATAAAAGAAAGATGTGTGGTTAAATAAATAACCAAGTGAAAATGAATTTGTATAAGATATGTTATTTGTAAAACAATGTTTTGTGAAGTTATGTTCCTTGTATAAAATGTAATATGTCTAAATTGAAATGGTTTAAATAACGCTACGATATGTAATATCATAAAAACACTTATATATAGGAAGTACCAGCGGCGTATCCACCATGCTTTTATCATATTACACATGCCTCATTATTTAAATCACTTACCCAAACAAACCACCAAATTGTCTTGTTTAAACTAATTTCAAAATGTTTATGTGTAAACAATGTCAAATGCCAAATGTAAATCATGTTCATGTATAATCAAACGTTATGTATGGCAAATAAAAGTGTCTACTCAAACCATATGTAAAATGTACAAAACAATGTATTTGAATAAATCATAGTTTAAATCAAAGGTTATGTTTTGTAAAACTATGCTTTATTGATACAAACATCAATGCGGTAATGTTAAAACGCATACATTCAAGCCTTGCGACTGTGGAGACAAACCCTTAAACAAATTAAAGGTTTATCAAAATTTATGAATATCGGATTCAGTCATTTCCTACTTCCAAACAAACCTAGGAAGCCAGAAATGGGAGTTGTCAATTCCTGTGGTACCACTACCTACT
This sequence comes from Helianthus tuberosus, assembly GCA_030545235.1. Lineage (NCBI taxonomy): Eukaryota > Viridiplantae > Streptophyta > Magnoliopsida > Asterales > Asteraceae > Helianthus > Helianthus tuberosus. The sequence goes on along the minus strand of CM060355.1, from coordinate 136,950,405 downwards.
ACCGGGCGGCATGGCCAATGTTAATGAACATACTTTTGTCCCGTTAAACAAACCAAATGTCATACCAAATGTAAGCATGTTATGTGAAAACAATGTACTAAGTATGCAAAAATGAACATACATAGCATGAATATGATGTAAATCAATGTGTACATATGCTGAAATGAACATATGAAACAAATGTGTTTATGAAATCAATGTACTAGCATGGTAATAAAACATACATAGCAAAAACATGGATGAAATCATGTACTATACATGTACTATATGAACATAGCAAGTATATGTTATAAAAGCATGAAAAACAAGAAAGTAAACAAGTAGGCACATGTGTTTCACCCCAAAATGTTTGAAAACAGTAAAAGAGGGGAATATGTACTCACTTGAGATTTCTCAATAGTCTTTGAATAACAACCAAGCAATGCTAGAGAGATCATGGAATCAATCGGCACCTAATATAGGTAACTACGTTAATAAACCGGACCTAAATCGGAAGATCGGATAAAATGAGATTTCATAAACCAAATGAGTATTGGAACTCATGTAATAAGGTTTAACAAAGCCTACATTCTAAATCGGAACCTATCCTAAGTGCTTACGACCCATTTTGACTTGTTTAGGTAGCTTACGCTACTTTAACGCGTCGTTTGCGTAGAACGCGTTTGGACCGCCTAACTAGTCATATGACAAGTATTATATGCCTTAACATGTCTAATAATGTTTCCTAAATAGTTTAGATGTCAAAATTTAAGTTACATATGCTTAAAATGAAATTATGCGCAAAAAGGGCATTTTGGTCATTTTCCTAAGGCATATAAATTACCTATCATACAACTAACTAAACCTAGTGACCATAAGGTATAACCTCGAAAGGTTATTCCCTATACAACTATGGTCACAAAATGTGTTTGGTTGGATCCTAATGATCGACCAAACGGGTCGGGTTTGAAAGTCTAAGCGGTTGTTAAACATGTTAAAAGATGTTTAACGAAGTTAGAAAACAAGTTTGATATCAAAACAAAGGGTTTTGATATCCAACAATAGTTTGGTTGCAAAATACGCATGAACACGTATTTTGATCGAAACTATGACTCGTCACTATGCCTAAATAACGTGGTAATCAGTAGGTATAGTCACAAAGGACTATGACCATCGTGATTACGCTCACGTTGCGAAGTTCAAATGAACTTCGTGTTGACCATTGACTGGTCAAAGCAAAAAGTCAAACACTATTTGACTTTCACACTTGAAAAGAAATAACAAGCATGAAAGAAACTTACAAGAGGTCCAAGCAAGGAATGTTTGAACTCAAAAATTCTCAGGTATGAAGCTTCACAAGGAGAGCTTCAACTTAGAGAATAATTTGAGATCAATTGTGGGGAATGCAAGAATTCAATGTGGGTTTATATAGGATTTCCAAAACCATTAGGATCGTTTCTTGGATTACGAGCTTCGATCTTGGCCCTCCATGTGTGCCCACTGATTTAGAAAACTATGGGTGTTTAAAACCAGTCCATAGGATGAAAGAAACCATGTGCAAAACCCAGAAACCAGCTGTTGTTTGAGAAAATGAAATCTGCTGACTTGGTGAAGGCTTACGGATTGTAAGCATACCCATACGATCCGTATGCTCTTTGTTGCTGGCAGTAACTTTCAGAAATTGGCAGAACAGGCCCCTGTGACTCCAAACATGATTTTTGATTCGTTTTGGCACTTCCAACACCCGTCAAACCCATTTTTAAGCTCCATAAGGATGTTAAAACATAGGGAACTTGAAATGTGCTCAGAAATGTCACGGATGTTGGTTCGTTTGGCTGTACGGTTACGTTGTTCGGTTAATTACGACGGAAATCGTAACGGACGCGAAAACGATCCAAATTGCGAAACGAATGAAGTTTTAGCATTCTAATCACTAAAATAAAATATTTTAATGATTACAAAAAATTTTGGATGTCCGGATATGTTCAGAACGTAAGATATGCGTGAAAATGCAAACTTATGCACTTTTTGACGCTTTTAGTCCCTGATTGACCAAAAAGTTTATTTTTGCACACCGAACCCCTCAAAGCCTATTTCTAAGCTATGTAAAGGATATTTATGGTATGTTTAACTTATGATCAAGTTCTGGAATGTTCGTTACTATACGAATTGGTATACTTTCTCAGTTTGTCGAAAATTGTCCCTGTAAGCGAATAAACTAGATTTTGCCATACCAAACCCTCCAAAACTTATTTCTAAGTTATGCAAAGGTTATTAAGGTATGTTAAGCATATATTGATGTTACAGAGTGTTTGTCGCGTTAAACTGATTACGTTTACGCATCGGTTTGCGTATAACTCTCCAGAATGCGATATAGAGTTTGAAATTGAACAAAAATCGAAACATGCAAAATGTCAAACATAAATAAACAAATATTGGGAACAAATCACATTGTTTTATTGATAACTGAATTGATTAGAGTTTATACAATGATTACAAGCACAGATGTCACAGTCTCCCCTACTTGTGGAAATTTCGTCCCGAAATTTATTTAGAGGAAACTTGTGAGAATAGATGTGGATATTTTGCCTTCATTTGATCTTCACATTCCCAAGTAAATTCTGGTCCACGTTTAGATTCCCAGCGAACTTTGACAAATGGAATGCGCTTGCGTTTGAGCCATTTGATTTCACGTTCCATGATTTCCACAGGTTTCTCGACTAAATGCATCGTGTCATCAACACGAATTTCATCAAGCGGTATGTGGAGGTTCTCATCAGCTAAACACTTCTTGAGATTGGACACGTGAAAGGTTGGATGAACATTTCCAAGTTCAGGAGGTAACTCAAGTCTGTAGGCTACCTTTCCGATTCTTTCAACGATCTTGAATGGTCCAACGTATCTAGGTGCAAGTTTTCCTGTCTTTCCAAATCTGATCACACCTTTCCAAGGTGAAACCTTGAGTAGAACGCGATCACCTACTTGAAATTCCATGGGCTTGCGTCGTCGATCCGCGTAACTCTTTTGACGGCTTCGAGCTGTCTGAAGGTTATCGCGAACTTTCTTAACCTTATCTGTAGTCTCCAGAATGAGGTCAAGTCCAGTAAGCTGAGCTTCACCGATCTCATTCCAGCAGACTGGTGAATGACATTTTCGACCATAGAGAGCTTTGAAAGGAGCCATGTTGATGCTGGAGTGATAACTATTGTTGTAGGAGAATTCAATCAACGGAAGATACGAATCCCAACTACCACCAAAATCGATCACACAAGCTCTAAGCATATCCTCCAAAGTTTAGATTGTTCTTTCAGATTAACCATCTGGTTGCGGATGATAAGCTATGCTCAAATTAAGTTGGGTTCTCATAGCAGATTGCATGGTTCTCCAAAAACGAGACGAGAATCGAGCATCCCTGTTAGATATAATGTTCAAAGGAACACCATGTCAGGATACAATCTCATCCACATAGATTTTAGCCAGCTTGTCGGCAGATAGATCCTCACGGATTGGCAAGAAATGCGCTGAGTTTGTAAGACGATCAACAACTACCCAAATAGCATCATGACCTTTCTTAGTGCGCGGAAGTTTGGTAATAAGATCCATAGCAATGTTTTCCCATTTCCAAAATGGAATCTCTGGTTGCTCCAATAATCCAGAGGGATGTTGATGTTCAGCCTTAACCTTAAGACAAGTAAGGCATTTGGATACGTACAAGGCAATGTCTTTCTTCATACCAGGCCACCAATAATGGGTATGAAGATCTTTATACATTTTATCTGCACCAGGATGAACAGAATAACGAGACTTATGAGCTTCATCCATAAGCAAGGTGCGAAGATTGTCTTGACTTGGGACCCACAAACGGTCCATGAAATAATACAATCCATTGTCTTTTGGCTCAAGATCAGGCTTAATATGAAATGGTAATTCCTTACCCATCAAATCTTGTGAAACACAAGTATGTTGAGCCTGAGAAATGCGGGTTTGAATATCAGATCGAACTTTGACACAGTGAAGCTTGACACGTTCCTTACGACTCAATGTGTCAGCCACGACATTCGCCTTACCGGGATGGTAGCGAATTTCGTAATCGTAGTCGTTTAGAAGTTCAACCCAACGTCGTTGCCTCATGTTGAGTTCTTTCTGACTGAAGATGTGCTGAAGACTTTTGTGGTCAGTGAAAACCACACATTTAGTACCATACAAATAGTGTCTCCAGATTTTGAGAGCGAATATAACTACACCTAACTCAAGATCATGAGTAGTGTAGTTCTTCTCATGTATCTTCAACTGCCTTGATGCGTAAGCTATGACTTTGTTCCTTTGCATGAGAACACAGCCAAGACCCAAGTTTGATGCATCACAATACACGACGAAATCATCGTTGCCCTCAGGTAAAGATAGAATAGGCGCATCACAAAGTTTCTGTTTCAAGGTCTGAAAAGCTTCTTCCTGTTTAGATCCCCATTCGAAGGGTTTATTCTTCTGAGTTAGAGCACTGAGATGAACTGAAATCTTGGAGAAGTTTTCGATGAAGCGGCGGTAATAACCCGCGAAACCAAGAAAAGAACGAACTTCAGTTGGAGTAGTAGGTGTATCCCAATCCTTAATCGCACTGATCTTGGAGGGATCTACATGAATACCTTGTTCGTTGACAATGTGACCCAAAAATTGAACTTCCTTAATCCAAAATTCACACTTGGAGAATTTGGCAAAAAGTTGCTCTTTCTTCAGGAGTTCCAGAGTAAGACGAAGATGTTGCTCATGATTGGATCGAGTCTTAGAATAAATCAAGATGTCATCAATGAAAACGATGATGAACTTGTCCAAATAAGGTTTACAAACCCTATTCATTAAGTCCATGAAAACAGTAGGAGCATTAGTCAAACCGAATGGCATAACAGTGAACTCATAATGCCCATATCGAGTGCGAAAATCAGTTTTGGGAATATCTTCCTCGAGCACTCGAAGTTGATGATACCCAGAACGTAGATCAATCTTTGAAAAACAAGTAGCACCCTGTAACTGATCAAAGAGATCATCAATGAGAGGTAGGGGATATTGATTTTTGATGGTAAGCTTGTTAAGCTCACGATAATCGATGCACATCCTGAAAGATCCATCCTTCTTCTTGACAAAAAGAACGGGAGCACCCCAAGGTGAAAAGCTTAGACGGATAAAATCTTTGTCAGAAAGCTCTTGAAGCTGCTTAGAGAACTCTTGCATCTCAGACGGTGCAAGACGATACGGAGACCTAGCGATAGGATTAGCACCAGGTACAAGATCAATACGAAACTCGACTTGGCACGCTGGGGTAAACAAGGTAATTCTTCAGGAAACACTTCTGGATAATCCCGAACAACAGGGATATCTTGGATAGACTTACCTTTGCCTTTATCTGCTACAACATGTGCCAAAAAGGCCACATAGTTCTTTTGCAGATACTTCTGAGCTTGAGTACAAGATATGAGTTTGAGACTACTAGCAGGTTTCTCACCACGAACCTCTAGGATCTTACCAGTCGAAAGCGGTACACGAACAATCTTCTCAAAACAAACTACTTCTGCGTGATACTTAGCTAACCAATCCATTCCTACTATAACGTCAAAGCTTCCAAGTTGCATAGGCGTGAGGTCGATAGGGAAAAGACGGTTATTAAGGTTCAACTGGCAATTTCGAAGAACAGAATCGAGAACAATGGGTTCACCACTAGCTACCTCTACTGTCAAGGGCTTTCCTAGTTTTGTTCTAGACATGCAAAGCAAAGGCTCGAAAGATAAAGACTACTGTCAAGGGATTTCCTAGTTTTGTTCTAGACATGCAAAGCAAAGGCTCGAAAGATAAAGACACAAAACTCTTATTGGCACCCGAATAAAAAAGAACAGATGCAGGCTGATTGTTAACAAAGAACGTACCGTTCACACCTTGTTGTCTGCTCGCGCCTCGTTAGCATTCATGTTAAAGACTAGTCCACGAGCCTGAGCTGGATTTGCATTGGCTAACCTCGGACACTCGTTTCGATAGTGGGTCAAATCCCCACAATTGTAGCACGAACCAGGCGGATAGTGAGGTCGTGCAGCCTGAGCCTGTTGTTGAGCAGGTGGTTGAGTAGCTTGCTGGGCTGGGTTATGTGCGGCTTGATTTGGAGCAAAACGACAAACATCGATAAGATGACCCGATTTTCCACAGTTAGCACAGAAACGACACTGAACTTGCGGTTGATGGTGACTATTGCATCTGTTGCACAATGGTGCTTTGCCAGCGTACTGTTTCTTGGCAGGTGGTTGTATGGGCTGGTTAGGAGCTGCCTGGTTGACTTGTGCAGTAACATTGAAGTTCTGGGAAGCCTTGCGCTTCCTTGACCTTTTCGAAGAACCAGATTTCTTACCCTTCTTGTTCTCACCCTTATCAGACGATTGTTTCTTATCCCTGTCACCTTTCCTGTGAAGCTTACCCTTTCTGACTTGTGACTCAGTCAAAGTCGCAGCTAACTCGATTGCCTGACGTACTGTGGTAGGGTTGCTACCAGTGACGATGTCTTGCACGGGGTCAGGTAAACAATCGACATACCTCTCGATAGCTTTCTCGAGTGGGGTAACCATTGTAGGACAAAGCAAACTCAACTCCTCATACCTGTCGGTATAAGCCCTGTGTTCACCACTATACTGTTTCAAGTCATCAAACTCCCTTTCTAACGCCCTCTGTTCAGGACGGGGACAGAATTCCCTCATCATAAGAGCCCTAAGCTCTTCCCATGTCTGACCCAAAGCGACATTAGCACCACGATCCCTCATGACTCCATTCCACCAAGTAAGAGCCCTCTTTTGAAACACACTAGAAGCGAACTCGACCTTGTGATTATCAGGACACTGAACATGACGAAAGGTACTCTCAATGCTCTCAAACCAATGTAGGAGCCATGTTGCTCCCTCAGAACCACTGAACTTGAGCGGTTTAGCCGAATTGAAACTTTTAAAGTTGCATGGAGCATTTTGGTTATTGTTGGCTTGGTTTAATTGAGCAATAATGTTTGGGAGTGCAGCAGCCATTTGCTGCGAAATGATTGCTGCCAGTTCGGCATTAGGTATCTGATTGTCGCATCGAGGAGGCATTCTAAAAGAGGAAACATGAGAGAAAAGGAGTGAGATGATTAGATGGGAAATGAAATGATACAAAAATCGACAAGAAGCATGGATGGTGGTCATTCGTTCGTACCACAAAGCAAACAAATGACACACAGTGACTAATCAAAGTAAATGGGTCAAAAATAATGTATCGCGAAGACATGCTTTAGCCTATAAGTGGACACTCACCCCAAGAGTTCCCAGGTAAGAGTGACTGGTCCGATTATGTGGATTTGTACGAACACTCTAGCCTAGACAGAAAACCCGAGATATAGGTATCCACCCTTCCAGATTGCACGTGTTCACATTATTTAGACCCAAAACTTTGACCATATTTTGAAAACTTAGAAGGCATTAAGCCAAAAGAATCATTCAAGAACGGATGATTGAATTTTCAAAATCGATTTGGAAAATTGGAGGGTTCAAAACCTTATAACAAATCATCTAGGAATAGATGATTGATTTTCAAAATTGTTTTAGAAAATTTGTGTTCTTGTTGTGGTAATCACCTAAAGATAGGTGACGGTAGTGTTTTAAGATCTAAACACAAGATAACTTGTGTTGGGGTCCTAGAAAAGTTATAGTCTAGGTCAAAGCATCACTAATAACCTAATTCCCTATAACCATTGGCTCTGATACCAACTCTTCTATCACACCCCAACCGCGTAAAACAACAAACCGCGGCGGAAACGTCGGGGAGTCGAGCAACAGAATTATTGTTTCACAACCATGGTATTTAAAGTTTTCTTTTATTTATTAACAAAAGGGGTTCCATTGTCTTAGAACAAGAAAACAAAGAGTACATAACATAATTAAACTAATCTTACTTCATTTTATGTCACTAAGGCCCAAGTCCGCCTAAGTTTATTCTTGATCATTCCTATGCATCAGCTCCTGAAAACACATGTGAAAATAGGTACGTCAGCATAAAAATGCCTGTGAGATACATAAGTTTATTGATTTAGGATTCATGACTTGTAGTTGAAAGAAATGTTTAACAAAGTTAGTCATGAATCTTATTAAAAGTGTTTTCTTTTGTAAAACATATGAAAGTCAATAAGAAATTTGATGATATAAAAGAAAGATGTGTAGTTAAATAAATAACCAAGTGAAAATGAATTTGTATAAGATATGTTATTTGTAAAACAATGTTTTGTGAAGTTATGTTCCTTGTATAAAATGTAATATATCTAAATTGAAATGGTTTAAATAACGCTGCGATATGTAATATCATAAAAGCACTTATATATAGGAAGTACCAGCGGCGTATCCACCATGCTTTTATCATATTACACATGCCTCGTTATTTAAATCACTTACCCAAACAAACCACCAAATTGTCTTGTTTAAACTAATTTCAAAATGTTTATGTGTAAACAATGTCAAATGCCAAATGTAAATCATGTTCATGTATAATCAAACGTTATGTATGGCAAATAAAAGTGTCTACTCAAACCATATGTAAAATGTACAAAACAATGTATTCGAATAAATCATAGTTTAAATCAAAGGTTATGTTTTGTAAAATCTATGCTTTATTGATACAAACATCTATGCGGTAATGTTAAAATGCATACATTCAAGCCTTGCGAGTGTGGAGACAAACCCTTAAACAAATTAATGGTTTATCAAAATTTATGAATATCGGATTCAGTCATTTCCTACTTCCAAACAAACCTAGGAAGCCAGAAATGGGAGTTGTCAATTCCTATGGTACCACTACCTACTACCGGGCGGCATGGCCAATGTTAATGAACATACTTTTGTCCCGTTAAACAAACCAAATGTCATACCGTGAAAACAATGTACTAAGTATGCAAAAATGAACATACATAGCATGAATATGATGTAAATCAATGTGTACATATGCTGAAATGAACATATGAAACAAATGTGTTTATGAAATCAATGTACTAGCATGGTAATAAAACATACATAGCAAAAACATGGATGAAATCATGTACGATACATGTACTATATGAACATAGCAAGTATATGTTATAAAAGCATGAAAAACATGAAAGTAAACAACTAGGCACATGTGTTTCACCCCAAATGTTTGAAAACAGTAAAAGAGGGGACTATGTACTCACTTGAGATTGCTCAATAGTCTTTGAATAACAACCAAGCAATGCTAGAGAGATCACGAAATCAATCGGCACCTAATATTGGTAACTACGTTAATAAACCGGACCTAAATCAGAAGATCGGATAAAATGAGGTTTCGTAAATCAAATGAGTATGGGAACTCATGTAATAAGGTTTAACAAAGCCTACATTCTAAATCGGAACCTATCCTAAGTGCTTACGACCCATTTCGACTTGTTTAGGTAGCTTACGCTACTTTAACGCGTCGTTTGCGTAGAACGCGTTCGGACCGCCTAACTAGTCCTATGACAACTATTATATGCCTTAACATGTCTAATAATGTTGCCTAAACAGTTTAGATGTCAAAATTTAAGTTACATATGCTTAAAATGAAATTATGCGCAAAAAGGGCATTTTGGTCATTTTCCTAAGGCATATAAATTACCTATCATACAACTAACTAAACGTAGTGACCATAAGGTATAACCTCGGAAGGTTATTCCCTATACAACTATGGTCACAAAATGTGTTTGGTCGGATCCTAATGATAGACCAAACGGGTTGGGTTCGAAAGTCTAAGCGGTTGTTTAGACCGCTTATCTTACGACCCTATATAAGCACTAAACTAAAAGTGACGAGTTAAACATGTTTAACGAAGTTAGAAAACAAGTTTGATATCAAAACAAAGGGTTTTGATATGCAACAATAGTTTGGTTGCAAAATACGCATGAACACGTATTTTGACCGAAACTATGACTCGTCATTATGCCTAAATAACGTGGTAATCAGTAGGTATAGTCACAAAGGACTATGACCATCGTGATTACGCTCACGTTGCGAAGTTAAAACGAACTTCGTATTGACCATTGAATGGTCAAAGCAGTACGTAAAACACTGTTTGACTTTCACACTTGAAAAGAAATAACAAGCATGAAAGAAACTTACAAGAGGTCCAGGCAAGGAAGGTTTGAACTCAAAAATTCTCAGGTATGAAGCTTCACAAGGAGAGCTTCAACTTAGAGAATAAATTTGAGATCAATTGTGGGGAATGCAAGAATTCAAGGTGGGTTTATATAGGATTTCCAAAACCGTTAGGATCGTTTCTTCGATTACGAGCTTCGATCTTGGCCCTCCATGTGTGCCCACTGATTTAGAAAACTATGGGTGTCCAAAACCAGTCCATAGGATGAAAGAAACCATGTGCAAAACCCAGAAACCAGCTGTTGTTTGAGAAAATGAAATTTTCTGACCTGGTGAAGGCTTACGGACTGTAAGCATACCCATACGGTCCGTATGCTCTTTGTTGCTGGCAGTAACTTTCAGAAATTGGCAGAATAGGCCCCTGTGACTCCAAACTTGATTTTTGATGCGTTTTGGCACTTCTAACACCCGTCAAACCCATTTTTAAGCTCCATAAGGATGTTAAAACATAGAGAACTTGAAATGTGCTCAGAAATGTCACAGATGTCAGTTTGTTTGGCTGTACGGTTACGTTGTTCCGTTAATTACGACGGAAATCGTAACGGACGCGAAAACGATCCAAATTGCGAAACGAATGAAGTTTTAGCATTCTAATCACTAAAATAAAATATTTTAATGATTACAAAAATTTTTGGATGTCCAGATATGTTCAGAATGTAAGATATGCGAGAAAATGCAAACTTATGCACTTTTTGACGCTTTTAGTCCCTGATTGACCAAAAAGTTTATTTTTGCACACCGAACCCCTCAAAGCCTATTTCTAAGCTATGTAAAGGATATTTATGGTATGTTTAACTTATGATCAAGTTCCGGAATGTTCGTTACTATACGAATTGGTATACTTTCTCAGTTTGTCGAAAATAGTCCCTGTAAGCGAATAAACTTGATTTTGCCATACCAAACCCTCCAAAACTTATTTCTAAGTTATGTAAAGGTTATTTAAGGTATGTTAAGCATATATTGATGTTCCGAAGTGTTTGTCGTGTTAAACTGATTACGTTTACGCATCAGTTTGCGTATAACTCTCTAGAATGCGATATAGAGTTTGAAATTGAACAAAAATCGAAACATGCAAAATGTCAAACATAAATAAACAAATATTGGGAACAAATCACATTGTTTTATTGATAACTGAATTGATTAGATTTTTAACAATGATTACAAGCACAGATGTCACAGTCTCCCCTACTTGTGGAAATTTCGTCCCGAAATTTATTTAGAGGAAACTTGTGAGAATAGATGTGGATATTTCGCCTTCATTTGATCTTCACATTCCCAAGTAAATTTTGGTCCACGTTTAGATTCCCAGCGAACTTTGATAAGTGGAATGCGCTTGCATTTGAGCCATTTGATTTCACGTTCCATGATTTCCACAGGTTTCTCAACGAAATGCATCGTGTCATCAACACGAATTTCATCAAGCGGTATGTGGAGGTTCTCATCAGCTAAACACTTCTTGAGATTGGACATGTGAAAGGTTGGATGAACATTTCCAAGTTCAGGAGGTAACTCAAGTCTGTAGGCTACCTTTCCGATTCTTTCAACGATCTTGAATGGTCCAACAAACAGCAGGCTAAAAAGGGCGATGGGTACGGGGGCGTGTCCGTTGGGCACGACCCCGTGTGGACAAACTGCAAAAATGTAAAACAGGTTTCTTCCTTCGGTTTTGTTGTCCCGGCTTTAGTAGCACTAATGTTTAGTGCCTTAAGCCTCGTATGTACCTGTTTTACTAATAAATACCACACCAAACAATGACAAACATCCTAAATTACCAAAGTTTAATCATCCACACCACAAGTTAAAAAGAAAAGAAACGCAGAAAATTAAAAAGTGTTAAGGGAAGTAAATTGTTGAACAAATGGCACTCTGGCCATGCAATTGTTCATGAGATAAAGGGGTTAACCTGTGAAACCTCCAACCGTGTGATACTACCACCAACTCCTCCCGCTTAATCCATATCCTCCCTCGTCTTCATCATCATCACCTCCTCCGTGGCCGCCATATATTCCCGGATGTTTCCAATGTCATCCTGCATGTCGGAGATATTTCTCTCTATCACTCCGACCCGGGCGTATGTGTTGCTGGCCATGTTGTAGGTGTTCCTGGTGCAAATAAGGTTTTCCTGCAATAAATCATGTAAGCTTTGAAAGTTAGGAAAACCGCCTCCTTGTGAGGAGGATTGACCCGGCTCACCATGGGGCTGGTAGTGGTACTGGGGAGGAGGACGGATGTGTGGAGCGTGTAGGACTAGAGCTTCTTGAGGGTTCCATGCATGCCCTTGAACCGTTTGAAATCTGATCGCCCCGTCATCCGCTTCATAAATCAAGTTCATGGAGCGGCAAATGACCATGTCCACTTTTCCCGACCATGGGCTCTTTTGAAAAGACCTCGGCATCCTAGCAACAAAGTGTTTGAAAAGGAAGTAAATCCACCCTCCAAAGAAGATAGGAGTCGGGGGAGTAGCAAGTTGGTTCAAGTGCATGTTACGGAGTAGCAGGTATGGAACATCAAGGTTGACACGGTTGTGGATGCAATGGAGCACTAGCAGATCCCGTAACCCTACAACACCGCTGCTGTCGTGTCTCTGGCTAAGAGAGTAGGTGAGGACCCTGTGGATGTAGCGGTAAAGAGGGTCTCTCAACTGTGTGCTCTTAGTTCGGCTCGGGTTATAGTTGCCTTCCCCGATTTGAGCCCAAGCAGCTTGGCGTTGATTTTCTGGAATCTCGCGGAGATCGCTGGTGTTCTCTTCATCTCCAGCATCCTCATCCGCGTATAATCCAACTATTGCCCCAAATTGTGCGATTGAGATCGAGTACACGGTCCCTCCACAACGGAACTCTACCCCATCATTGTCAAACGGATCAGCTCTTGTCTTGAAGACGAACGTGCTGTAAAATTCCATGTTGTATTCATGCTCAGAGTGAAGTCGAGTGCAAAGGGCAGCTCGTAGTGGATCGGTGACAACGTTGTTGAAGCGGTCTATCTGGTTCACTGTTTCTAGAAGATCCATGCATACTTGTCGCGGATACTCCTCGGGCCTAGTTCTTAGCACATCATATCTTTCCTGAGCAGCCAACTCACTTGCATTGAATCTGGTAAATTTCTTGGCCATCTGAAAGAAAACACCAAACAATTAGCAAGAAACAGTGAAATTTTCGAAGAAAACTGAAAACAGTCGGCTGAACACGGCCCCGTGTTCAGCGGACACGCCCCATGTTGGCCTGAGTTTAGCTGGACACGCCCCCGTGCTCGCCGAGCACGACCCCGTGTCCAGGCTTCTGTTTCCCAAAAATCCCATTTTTCGACCCGGTCCCGAAAACTTCAAAATTTTTGGTCCAGTAGGGGTGGTTTTCCCTGAAAATGAAACCCTAAGTGTCGTTTTTCCCAAAACAAACCGTTTACCCCTTCAATTTCATCTTTTACGGTTCAAAAACAAGGGTTTGGGGGTTTTTGTGAGAAATCGGGTGAATCTACAAACAATACAAGCTGATTTACTTCCTATAACATGTATCTATACTAATGCTAACAGATTTATGCAAAAATTTGAGGTTTGATCCGGTTCAAGTTGAAGAACCCTAGATTTTTCCCCAAATTTTGATGTTAAACTACATGAAAGTACTTAATCTAACTAATTATAAGGGTAGAATCATACCTTGACGTCGTTAGAAGAAGGGGAAACTTAGAAATCTGCAGAAATTTTCGAAGAAACCAGAGAGTTCTTGGGGAAACGGGGCGTATGAAATGAAGAAAGTGAAGGAAAAGGGGGTTTTTATCCCGACAATTGCGCGGACACGGCCCCGTGCTCGCTGAGCACGGCCCCGTGGGCGGGCAATTTTAAAATTTTTTAAGTGCTCGTGTGAATGCCCTGTTTCCCGAAACTTGGTTTTAGAAATCTTACCGATTTAGATGTTTTCCTGATGTTCATAACTTGCAAGGTATGATGTTGACGCTTGAACCTTCGTTTTATTCTTCGGCGGCCGAAGTGAGATTTCTTCCTCCTCATCCTCAATAAATCCTTGATAGAGCTTTAGCCGTTGGCCATTGACTTTGAATGGAATTCCATTCTGAGATTTAATTTCGACTGCACCGTGTGGGAAAATATGGGAGATGGAAAAAGGACCCGACCACCTAGACTTTAGTTTACCAGGAAATAATCGAAGTCGTGAATTAAATAATAGAACTTGATCTCCTACCCGAAATTCATTAGGTTTAATGTGTTTATCATGCAAATTTTTCATTCTTTCCTTATAAATTTCGGAGTTAGAGTATGCATAATTCCTTAATTCGTCTAATTCATTTAATTGGCAAAATCAATTTTTACCGGCAATTTCTAAGTCTAAGTTTACGTTTTTAATTGCCCAGTAGGCTTTGTGTGCTATTTCTACCGGCAAGTATCAACTTTTTCCATAGACGAGCTTATATGGGGTTGTACCTATTGTTGTTTTGTACGCTGTTCGAAAAGCCCATAAAGCATCGTCTAATTTATCGGCCCATTCTTTCTTATTTAACCCTACGGTGTTTTCAAGTATTCTTTTTAAACCTCTATTAGTCACTTCGGCTTGTCCGTTTGTCTGAGGGTGATATGCTGTTGAGACCCGGTGATAGACCCCATACCTTATTAAAAAAAATTCAAGTTGATGGTTACAAAAATGGGTACCTCTATCACTTATTAATGCTTTTGGTGTTCCAAAATGAGAGAATAATCTTTTCAGAAATCTTACCACGACTCTTCCATCGTTTGTTGAAAGTGCCTCAGCCTCGGCCCATTTAGACAAGTAATCTACCGCCACAAGTATATATTTGTTTCCTTTTGACGGTGGGAAATGTCACATAAAGTCGAGTCCCCACACATCAAAAATTTCATAAACAAGAATGCCATTTTGTGGCATTTCATTTTTGGAAGAAATATTACCTGATCGTTGGCAAGCGTCACATGTCTTGACAAGACTTTCGGCGTGTTTGTAAATGGTTGGCCAATAAAATCCTAAATCAAATACCTTTCGTGCGGTACTTGCGGCACCATGATGTCCTGCGTATGGACCTTCATGACAATGGCGGAGAATTCTTCTTGCTTCACTACCATGTACGCATCGGCGGATGAGTTGATCGGCACACATTTTGAAAAGATAAGGATCTTCCCAAAAATAATGCTTTACATCAGCAAAGAATTTCTTTCTTTGATGATGTGGCCATCCCTTGGTGACTATACCGCTAGCTAGGTAGTTAGCATAGTCGGCGTACCATGGCTCTTCTCGGTATTCCACCATTTCCAGGGACTCCGTTGGGAATTTTTCATTGATTTGCTCATCCATGGTTGCCTCCAAAGCTGGGTCTTCCAAGCGTGAAAGATGACCCACAGCGGTGTTTTCAGCTCCTCTTTTGTCTTTTATTTCAATGTCGAATTCTTGGAGGAGTAGAATCCACCAAATCAAACGTGGTTTAGCATCCTGTTTCTTGAAGAGATATCGAATGGCTGCATGATCTGTATAGACTATTGTTTTAGAAAGAACAAGATAAGAACGAAATTTATCAAAAGAAAATACCACAGCTAGTAACTCCTATCTGTTGTTGTATAATTTTCTTGTGCATCGTTAAGTGTTTTACTAGCATAATAAATTGGGAGAAAATGATTTCCTTTTCTTTGTCCCAAGACGGCTCCAACTGCAAAGTCACTTGCATCACACATGATTTCGAAAGGTAATTTCCAATCGGGTGCTATCATGATAGGTGCATTGACTAGCATTTCCTTTAGTGTTAGAAATGCTTGATTGCAATCATTGTCAAAGATGAAAAAGGCATCTTTTTCAAGTAATTTTGTTAGAGGCGTTGAGATTTTTGAAAAGTCTTTGATAAATAGTCTATAAAATCAGGCATGCCCTAGCAAACTTCTGATAGCTCTAACGGAGGATGGGGGTGGTAATCGAGAAATAATGTCTATTTTTGCTCGATCAACCTCCATTCATTCGCTTGAGATTTTGTGACCGAGTACTATTCCCTCCGTTACCATGAAATGGCATTTTTCCCAGTTAAGGGCGAGGTTAGTTTCCTCACATCGGGATAGCATTCGTTCAAGGTTATCGAGGCATTGGTTGTATGAATCTCCAAAGATAGAAAAGTCGTCCATGAAGACTTCCATTGTCTTTTCTATCATATCATGGAAGATGGCCACCATGCAATGTTGGAAGGTTGCGGGGGCATTGCATAGACCAAATGGCATGCGTCGATAAGAAAAAGTTCCATAGGGACATGTAAATGTTGTCTTTTCTTGGTCTTCGGGTGCTATCGGTATTTGAAAGTAACCTGAAAAACCATCCAAGAAACAATAAAATTTATGACCGGATAATCTTTCTAACATTTGATCAATGAAGGGTAAAGGGAAGTGATCTTTCCTTGTTGCTTCATTTAATCGACGATAGTTTATACACACTCTCCATCCTGTGACGGTTCTTGTTGGTATTAATTCATTTTTCTCATTAGTTATTACTGTCATACCTCCTTTCTTAGGAACTACTTGGACGGGACTTACCCAAGGACTATCGGAGATTGGGTAAATGAGTCCGGCGTCAAGTAATTTGATGACCTTGTTTTTAACCACTTCTTGGACATTTGGATTTACTCTACGTTGTGGTTCTATTACTGATTTACAGTCATCATTCATCAAAATTTTGTGCGTACACATGGAAGGATTTATTCCTTTAATATCTACAAGCTTCCAAGCGATCGCATTTTTGTGTTTTTTCAAAAGCGTGATTAATTTTTCTTTTTCTAAACTGGATAATTTAGACGAAATAATTACAGGTGATTTACCATCTTTGTCTAGAAAAGCGTATTCCAAACCTTTTGGGAGTTCTTTGAGCTTAAGAGGTGGGTCTTTTGGAGACTCCTTATTTGGTTGCTCATTTTGATCAAGAACCATAAAGGTTTGTTCTATGGCGACCTCTTCTTCAACAAAGTGGTCAATTTCTTCTCTTGTATCGGGTGGTTCATCTTCATCTTCAATTAGGGGGTCATTATTGCCGAATGGATATTTCATTAAACGCTCAAGATCGACACTCTTTTTAAATGCCCCTAAGTGAATAGATAGATTGTTGTGCTTTCGATTTTTCAAAGCTTCGTGGGTCTTTACAAAAGGTCGTCCCAACACTAGAGGAGCGTCATCAAGGATGACAAAGTCGGTTGGGATTACCATTTGATTGGTTTGGATCAAAACATCCTCAACTACCCCTATTGATTTTATTATTTTCCGATTAGATAGAAAAATGGGTATTTGAAGTGGAGAAAAATCACCAATACTTAATTTTTCGAAAATGTAATTGGGCATTATATTAACACAAAGATCTTTATCAATTGTAATATTACTAATAAAGGAGTTTTGAAAAAAACATGGAACCGGTGTAATGTTAATTTCAAATGGATCTTCTTTTATTAGCGTAGTTTGATCATTTGTTAACCTAATGCTTACCGTTTCGTCAATTTTAGTGTTAGTGTTTAAGTCTTTTAAAAACTTAGCATGAGTGGGTACTAAACAATGATTTTCGAAAGAAGGTGACAAGAGATTAATTTCTTTAAAATTAGACTCTTCTTGAATTTTAACGTTGTCGGACTCACCTTTTTCGTTGTTTAACTCATGTGTCGGCTTTTCACTTATTTGTTCTTCCATTTTCACATTTTCAACTATCTCTTCTTTATTACAAGTTAATTCTTCCCTTGCGCGGGACTCCTCTTCCCTTGCACGGGATTCTTTTATGCAACGTTCGATAGTTTTAATGTGTTCTATTATCTTATCGGCTATGTGGGTGATAGAATAAGGATCTGGATCCTAAAAGCTTGAATTCGGAGGTTCGATCCTTGGTTCCTCATAATACTCATATGAGGTAGATGATTCACACCATTGTTCCTCATTGTAAGTATATGATGAATAAGGGTCGTAACTTTGTTCTTCATAATACTCATATGAGGTGGGTTGTTCACGCCATGGTTCCTCATAGTAAGCATATGAAGGTGGAGGCTCATATCTTGGTTCCTCAAAGTATGAGTATGAATGCTCATACCTTGGTTCATCAAAATATGAGTATGAGGGAGAAGGTTCATACCTTGTGTCTTCATAGGGTGTATATGAAGTAGACGGCTCGTACTTGGGCTCCTCATAATAGGTGTATGAAGTGGATGGCTCGAAAAGGTCACAATATTGTACCGAATGAGGGTTACCATAAATGGTGCAATAGTCTTCCCTATAATCATCCTGCTGTAACACCTCGAAAATTCATGTCCAATAATGTATTGACACGTGTCATAAGCTTTGAATATGTGAAAGATTACTAAAGTTGACAAACAAGAAAAGTATGTGAATAAAAGGGTTCAAAGTGTCAACAATGGATAAATATATCTTTCAATAACCCTACATGATGTTTATACCCTTAAACGAATGAATCATGGATCATACGGAGCTAATTGTGAAAGAAAGTGAGGAATTACAAACTACAGGGGTTAAATGTGCCAACATGTTTAAAGTGTACCTCTGAGTGACCTTTTAGCAAACCCGAAGCTTTGTAATGATTAATTATACTCATGAGAATAAGTGATAAAAATTTCACAAGGTTTTGATTAAGTATGAGAAAGTTATGATAAAATTCGTATACGAGGGGTTAAAAGCGTCAACGTTGAAATTTATGACTTTTCGGGTGATCAAAAGTTAACCAAGGACTTAACAAAGTTTGTATATGTCTTAAGGCCCTTAAAAGTCAAGTTAGAGGGCTCAAAATGCAAGAAATAAAGGTAAAACAACTTTTAGAAGGACCGGGGACCAAAACTGCAAATAATTGAAACTTGTTTGACCTGATCCCAGGCCTCACACGGGCCGCGTAAGCCCAGGCAGAGCCTTACGCAGGCTGCCTGGCACGCCCAGCATCAGAAAACATGGACAGGTGTCTGTCCAGCCCGTTTAACCGACTTATATGGCTTGTTTTCAATACCATGGGCTGCACAAACTTGTTTTTAGGCACTAGGGACACTTGTGATGATCAAGGAACAATCCTAGGCTTGTTTGGCATCATCTTGATCAATCAAGATCACTATATAAAGGTCCACATTGTTGCAATTTGTGATCATTCATTCTAGCTTCAATTGTGGAACTTCCTGGAGCACAAGGGCATACCCTAAGCATCATTAGTCGTGCATAGGACCTTGGTAAGCTTCCTTAACCTTCCTTAATCGTGTTTTACTTAGTTAATTGGCTTAAAGTCAAACTGTCGTAATTAAGGTTTGACTTAACGATTAATCACTAATGATCCAGTGATTAGTCAAATTGAAAGTATTTATAAGTTGGTAATTATGTGGGCATTTAACCCTTAAAAGGGCACCCTCTGATTCCCGCTCTAACTAAGTCAATTGTCGGGTCAAAGTTTGTTATAAAAAGTCAACAGAAACTTAATTTTTGAATTAACACATAATTAGCAATGTAGAAGATGTGTAACCTGTTTTACCACTCATATAACTTGGTAATCAATGCAAGAACATGTCTAAGCATGTCCGACCCGACAATTTTCAGTTTAGGACCGGTTCGGAACCGAAAGTCGCATAATTTGACCATTGCTTTGACTTTCAGTTCTGACCCATATTAGCATGATTTAGAAATGCCTTAGAGCTTCATTAGGACCAGCTTGTATGATAGTATATCCCTCTGCGATTATACTACTTGACTCGTTGATTGTCCGATGTTTCCGTTAATTGCTTAATGTTGACCATAATGCCCTTTTGACCATAAAACGAGATTTTTGGAAATGTGAGAGGAAAATAATATTTGATACTGATTTATAAACATGTCCCTAAAATTTCACATCAGTTGGAGGTCTAGATTAGGAGTTATGCTCAATAGCGTAATTAGAAAGCTTTTTATTAATTAAACGGCGTAATTAGCGTAAAGCCTATCTAAACCAAATTTTTGACACCAAACCTATTACCCACTGATGTAATATAATATTTTGGGATTTTTGAAGATTTTTAGTTATTTCTAAACTGATCATAACATGGGGTTATTACCTTGATTCGGTAATTACCGATTATACCCTTTTCGTTTATAAAATGAGTTTTACACGAAATTTTTATACCAAATCTTTTGCTACTGATTTTATATAATAAATGAAGTAATTTGAACTTTATAAACTGATTAGGAAATTCAGATTTCCTATTTTAACCCGGAAATCGCTTAAAACGACTTTTTACGTGTTTTAAACGTATAGTATAGGTTAAAACCATTCTTGTCATATAAGACTTATCACCAACTGATATAACCTATTAAATTAAGTACTTTTACTAATTATTTCAGACCCGAATCTCAGAATTTTATTTAATCTCTTTTATAATCTTTAAAATGACCAAAATACCCCTACGGGGCTTAAATTGAGATTAAACTCGTTTTGGGCATAATGGAAGGTATCCTACTGATATCACAACATATTTAAAGCATATTAACTTAGGAAACCTGTATATGACTCATTTGGTTACCCGTTACGCACTCTTCGCGTTCGGATCGGCTTATGTAACTAGTTTGCATATATTAGCCGAAACGGGTCAAACCATATCATTTTTGTCTCAAAATCCAGAATGTGTTTAAGTTACCCATATTAAACAAGCATACAAGCTTGTCATGTCAAAACCACATTCTAAACAGGTCTTCGCTTTATCATGCGTTTGAACCGTGTCTTCCTTTTGAAAACTAACCAGTCTAAGTCTAAGCTTAATTAAAGACCCGTTAGGATTCTAATAGGTTATTAAAAACCTTCGTTCCAGATTAGGAGCCCAGTAAAAGCTACGTGCACTTGCTGTATTTGATTTATACTTTGCTCAGGTAAATACTCTTAACTTATTTTCCCTATACGGGCTTGGGATACGGTACTATAAAAGTACCGCTTGGTCGGGTGTGTAGTCATTTATATCGGATTGTGATTTATGTATTTACATGACCCGTTTAATATGTATTATTTGGTGTATGGCCTTTGGGGGTTAAATGACCATGTCCCGGATATCCTTGGCATCATTCAAAGAAATGGCCACGACCTAAGCACGGGGTGTAGGCGTACACCTGACAGCTGCATATGTAAAAACTGGTAGCCCACTTAAAGGAATAACCATGTGGGTATTATACCTGTGGCGTGTCAGTTAATCTAGACCGGCCCTATAAACCGGCCCTGATGGACGAAAAATAAGTAAAACTGTATACAAGATTATTTTTAATAATTGTCCCAAGTTATAAAAGATATTTTTGCCGAAGTGCATTCAAATCAATTTTCAAACTCTTTTCAAAATGAGTCAGTTAAGTTGTATTTACCAGTGTAAACTGACGTATTTTCCAAAAAGGCTAAGTGCAGGTACTATACGAAATAGGCTGGCTACTCCAGGCATCAATAATCAAGTCTCGCAAGCTCTAGATGTCAAAGTCTGTTGAACAGTTTCCTTTTTTATTTAATCCGCCTGTGGATCTGTTTCAACTATTATGTGATACTTAATATTAAAATTTATTCAGTTGAAATGAATCTATATTTTGCTTCCGCTGTGCATTTATATTTTGTGTTGTTTGACTATGATGATATCAACTACGTCACGATACTCCCCACCGGGCCCACCGGTAATACGTGGAAATGTCGGGGTGTGACAGGTTGGTATCAGAGCCAACACTGAGTGAATTAAACACTAACCTTTTGTGTTTAATCTCAGTTACACAATTGCACATTCTTTGATTCTCGAGTCTAGACAAAGAACATAGGACTAATCCTAATTCGTTTTATTTTGTCTTTTAATTGTTTCCTTTGTTATTTTCTGATTAGCCCCTACATGGGCAAGTCATTTTTAGAAGTCCCGTTTTAGGCAACCATGTACTTGTTTAAATTTTAAAGGAACGGTTAGATTTAAAATAACATTCCTATTATAAGATCTACCATTATAATAAAATGGCAAAATCTAAAAAGGACAAGACCTAGCTCGTGTGTCATCTTAAGACAGGGCCAAGATGGTAGTTCCTCAATTAGATTCAGATCCTTGTTAACATCTCAATTTAGGATTGTTCTGCGTTAAATATTAAAAAGAATCTTAAAGGTAAAACCTAGCCTAAATGTCGTTGCAGACATGGCCAAGATGGTAAAACCTATTCAAAAGATTCAAATCCTTGTTAACATCTGAAGACATGTTAACATTGGTGGCAAAAATGTGATTCGATAAAATCGCATAAGTCATCCTTAAATTGGATTACTCCAATTTTCCTTAGTAAAATAATCATCCCTTAAGGATGAAGTGCCCACGGGCTATAATTAACGTCCTCTGAGACTAAAGACAGTGGTAGCCTACAACTCCCTGTCAAGAAAAAGGTAATGAACAATGTTCAAACCTTAATGCCTTGATTCTCTGAAATCATGGCTTATGATTTAGAATGTCCCTGTGACTAGGCCTTTTGTGCCACTAATAATACTGTTATTGTTTTATAATTAGGATAAATTATAATAAAAATCCTAAATAAATATGATTAACAAATTAACCAAATATGGTCTGTGTTTACCATGGTTATTGAATTGCCATAAAAGACAATTCCATAATAAACTCCCAAATAAATTATTGTCAATATCTTATGTAACAGTTTAAACTACATGGCTGACTCGGATGAGATCAACAGTCACCCAAGGGAGAATCGTGATAATACCCGAATTAACATAGCGGGTGCAGAACTGTAAGCATTAATAGACAATGCTGTTACAAAAGTTATAGAGCGGCAGTATAATGAATATAGCGGGACTCGAAGTAGGACCCTATCCGCACCACATTCCAAGCCTAAGACTCATTCAGAGGCTCACAGCAAGCCGCCCTCTAAGAAAGATGAGCCAAAGAAAGATGATGATCAACATTCCTCAAACCAAAACAGTGTTCCATCCAAGAGGATAGTATTTGATGATAAACCACGTACCAAGTCCTGTACTTATAAGTACTTTGTTTCCTGCAAACCCCGGGATTTCACTGGGGAGAAGGGGGCAATTGACTGTATGACTTGGTTAGATGAAATGGACACCGTGGTCGATATCATCGGAAGTGCTAAAAAGGATGTAGTGAAGTATGTATCCCAATCATTCAAGGGAGAGGCATTAGCATGGTGGAAGTCTCTCATTCAAGCAGCTGGAAAGATCCCACTCTACAATCTGACACGGGATCAGTTTGTTGCTCTCATTAAGGAGAATTACTGCCCTCAGCATGAGGTAGAAAGGATTGAGTCAGATTTCTTATCATTGGTAATGAAGAATCTAGATTGTCAAGCTTACCTCACCAGTTTCAATACCCTGTCTAGGCTAGTTCCGTATCTGATAACACCGGAACCCAAGCGAATTGCTCGCTTCATTGGGGGTTTGGCCCCAGAAATCAAAGCCAGTGTTAAGGCTTCAAGACCTGCTACTTTTAGATCAGCAACTGATCTATCTTTGTCTCTTACCTTAGATGCGGTCAGGTTGAGATCGCTAAAGAATTCTGAAGAAGGTAAGAGAAAGTGTGAGGATGATAACTCACGAGGGTCGGAAAAGAAGCACAAAGGAAACACTGATTCCAAGAAGTTTGGGTCTGGAAAGAATAGCCAACAAGCTGAGGAAAAGCCAAAGTGCAAGACTTGCCAAAAACGCCACTTTGGAAAATGCAGGCTTGAGACCAAGTCTCAATCAGGATCACCTGCATGTGGGTTATGCAAGTCTAAAGAGCACAAGACGATAGAGTGCAAGAAGATAAAAGACGCAACATGCTACAATTGCAATGAGAAAGGGCATATCAAGACCAACTGCCCTAAATACGCCAAGAAGCCTGAAGAGGTCAAGAAGACTAATGCAAGGGTCTTCCAGATGAATGCAAAGGAAGCCGTTCAGGACGACAATGTGATCACGGGTACCTTCCTCATAAATGATGTCTATGCAAGAGTATTGTTTGATTCGGGAGCTGATAAGTCGTTTATAGATAATAAGTTTTGTAAGTTGCTGAACTTACCTGTTAAAACCCTAAGTGTGAAATATGAGGTGGAATTAGCTGATGGTACCTTAGAAACCGCGTCAACCGTGTTAGATGGATGTTTCATATCCATTAGGAACCACTCTTTTCCATTGTCCCTACTTCCTTTGAAGTTAGACGGTTTCGATATAGTTATAGGCATGGATTGGTTATCGCATAACCAAGCCCGGATTGGTTATCGCATAACCAAGCCCAGATCGTTTGCAATATGAAGCAAGTGGTGATCAAGACTCCGTCTGGTGAGTCACTTACCATTCAGGGAGATACCCAGTATGGACTGCCGGAGCAAGTGTCTATGCTCAAGGCATCTAGGTGTTTGAAGAAGGGTTATGTCATTTATATGGCACAGGTAACTATTGATGAGCAGAAGCCTAAGGTTGAAGACATTCCAGTCATTTCTGAGTACCCTGAATTTTTCCCTAAGGAACTACCTGGTTTGCCACCAGATAGGCAAGTAGAATTCAGAATTGACATCATCCCTGGAGCGGCACCTGTCGCAAGAGCGCCTTATAGGTTGGAACCAACAGAGATGAAGGAGTTGAGAACCCAACTAAATGATTTATTAGCTAAAGGTTTTATTAGACCTAGTTCGTCTCCATGGGGAGCACCTATCCTGTTTGTAAAGAAGAAGGATGGATCGATGCGTCTATGCATCGATTATCGCGAGCTTAATAAGGTCACTATCAAGAATAGATATCCTTTGCCCAGGATCGACGATCTGTTCGATCAATTACAAGGGGCAATCTACTTCTCTAAGATTGATTTGAGGTCAGGCTATCATCAATTGAAGGATAAAAATGAAGATGTACACAAAACTGCATTTAGGACTCGCTATGGTCATTATGAGTTCTTAGTGATGCCTTTTGGACTCACTAATGCACCTGCCGCATTCATGGATCTCATGAATCGCGTCTGCAAGCCATACTTTGACAAATTTGTTATCGTCTTTATTGACGACATTCTGATTTATTCAAAGAATCAAGCTGACCATGAGAAGCATCTTCGATGTATCCTGAAACTGCTTCAACAAGAAAAGCTCTATGCCAATTTTCAAAGTGTGAATTTTGGCTTCGTGAAGTCCAGTTCCTTGGACATGTGGTTAGTGAGCGTGGTATCCAAGTCGATCCCGCTAAGGTTGAAGCTGTCATGAATTGGCGAGAGCCAAAGACGCCTACAGAGATTCATAGCTGTGACAACTGTGCTCTGTAATCGATGAACAATGCAAAAAAATGTTAATTATCAATAAAACAATGTGTTTTGATGTTATTATATGTGTATTTGTGTTTAATGATTTTATAATTCGATTCGATTCCGATTTCAAGCTTCAAATCGCTTTCTGGAAGGTTATACGCAAACTAGTGCGTAAACGTAGTTAGTTTAACGCGAAAAACACTCTGGAATAGTGACATAGGCTTAACATACCCAAAATAACCTTTACATAACTTAGAAATAAGTTCTGGATGGTTTGGTGTGTTGAAAACAAGTCTATTCGATCGCAGGGACTGTTTGTGTCAAACTGCGAAACTATACCGATTCGTATGGTATCGAAGAGTCCAGAACTTGATCATAAGCTAAACATACCATAAATAACCTAAACATAGCTTAGAAATGAGCTTTGAGGGGTTCGGTATGCGAAAATATGCTTATTTGATCCTTCAGGGACTAAAAGTGTCAAAAACGATGTAAGTTTGCATTTTCGAGCATATCTTACGTACTGACCACATCTGGAAACTCAAAATTTTTGTAGACACTAAAATATTTTTTATTTTAGTGATCGGCATGCAAAAAATACCATTCGTCGCTTAATTTGGTTCGTTTTCGCGTCCGTTTGAGTTTCGTCGTAATTTAACGAACAACGCAGCCGTACGACCAAAGGAGCCGACATCCAAGAGTGTTCCAAGCACATTTTGAGTCCTCTAAACTTTATTGACCTTATAGAGCCTTGAAAATGGCTTAACGGGGGTCAAAAGGACCTGAAATGAGCTTAAACCAAGTGCAGGGACCTGAACTGTCAATTATCAAACTTATGCTAAACTGGGGAGCCCAGGCGGGCCGCGTGACCCCCTCCCCATAACTTACGCAGGCCGTGTGAAGTGCCCAGCGAACAGATTTCAGTTTTCAGCATTCTGTTTGATCTTCGGGGGCTGTTATGGTAAATTCTTTCTGTGATGGGCAAGTTTAAGTGTTCTCCAAGGTCTCTAATCAGTTCCTAACACATGTATGGATATGATTTAATCCTTGATGGCCACACAAACACATGGAATGATTTTGTGAAGTTGCAACAACTATAAATAGCCAAGCAATTTCACTTGTTCATTGCTCATTTCCTTCATATCTTCTCTACAATCTGGTTTGGGAGCTCTCTCAACTGATTGGAACTTTATTCTTTGTAGAAAAGATAGCTAGGACCTATTGTAAGTCTTCTTTCATGCTTATTCTTTATGTTTAAGCAGAAAGTCAAACAGTTTGGCCAACAGTTTGACGTTCGGTTTTGACCATCAATTGGTCAAGTCAAAGTTCAATTGAACTTTGCAACGTGATTGTAATCACGATGGTTATAATCCTTAGTGATTATACCTACTGATTACCACGTTAACTAGGCATAGTGACGAGTCAAAGTTTTGGTCAAAATGCGTTTTAGCACGCATTTTGCAACGAAACTATTTTCAGGTATCAAAACCCATTGTTTTGATACCAAATCAGTTTTCTAAGTAGGTTAAACATGTTTTGACATGGTTAACTCGTCACTATTAGTTAGTGCTTGTTTAGGGTCGTAAGTTAAGAGGTCTAAATAACCGCTTAGACTTTCGAACCCGACCCGTTTGGTCGATCATTAGGATCTGACTAAGCTTGATTAGTGATCATAGTTGCATAGGGAATAACCACTGAGGTTATACCTTATGATCACATAGGATTGGTTAGTTATTTGTTAAGTAGCTTGTATGCCCATAAGAAATTACCAAAACACCCTTTTGAAGCTTAAATCCGTATTTTACATATGTGAATATGTTTTTGACATATAATCTGATTTAGTAACATGTTTAGGTATTATTGGGCATATAAGACTTGACATAATACATAGTTAACCATCCGAACATAATTTTGGGCGAACGACGCATTAAAGTAGCATAAGATACCTTAATGGGTCGTAACGGGTCGAAAGCACTTAGGCTAAGTTCCGATTTAGAATGTAGGCATTGTTAAACCATATCACATGAGTTCCAACACTCATTTGGTTTACAAGACCTCATTCTATCCGATCTTCCGATTTAGGTGTCGATTTATTTACTAGTGATCCGATTACTAGGTACTACTTGAATTTCCTTGGTTTGTCTGAGCTTCGCTAAGTTCGTTAGATCAAGGATACCCTTTCATTCAATGTGAGTACATAGTTCCCCTATTTTACTGTTTTCAATTGTTTTGGGGTGATTCATATGTATTAAAACGATTTCGATATTTTAAACGATGATTTCAAAAAAACGATTGAGATGGTTTATATTAAACTAATAACGATTTCGATAATGTGAACGAACTTGTTGGTTGAAATTACATAACGAATGACATTCATTAGCATTGATCAAGCCGACCAGTATTAGGTTATGGTACCATAGGATCTGACAAATCCCGTTATCAGACTACACCCATGGTTATGTGTGGGGGGTTATGTAGGTAACGACCGAATCTGATGATTGTTAACTTACCCTTTGGTGGTTTGTTAATACGAGGAACGAGGTAGTCGAGTCACGAAGGTTTGAATGTTATTAGCGAGACGACCAAAAGTAGTTTCACAATTAAAACGAATACGATTTTGGGACGAATTAAACGATTTGGAACGACCTAAACGAAATAAACGATTTGAACGAACGATTGGTTTTGGGTAGTGATTAGATAATGGGACGGGTGTAGCATGATAGAATCATGGTAGATACGCCGCTGGTACATCTTATATATAAGTGCTTCTATCATATTACATTGCGTATCATTATTTAGTTCACTTGGGAAACGATTTGAAACGATGTCACACAACGAGGTTTTCGAAATGATATAAACCATACGAGTTTTATTAACGATTTTTTAACGAGATGTTTTACGAACTGGTTTACTAAAACAAATGTTTTGGGGTTAAGAATCATGGCTACGAGATTTTATAAATTATAACCATCTTGATTTGAGTTGGTTAATCATGTTGCAATATTATATACTTTTCAAAACAAGGTTTTCGAGGTATTGCAATATATATAAACGAGCCATAATTCCGATACTCTTATAAAACCTATGTGCTCGCCAGCATTTCTTTGCTGACTTTGTTTTTACATATGTTTCAGGTGATGTTGCGTGATGATTGCTAGGGAGCATGTTCACTTAGGATCTGGACGTGGCCTTAGTGACATAAAAACGATAGTAGACGATGTTTAATTTGTTTGTTTGGTTTTTAAGACAATGCACATTATTTGATAATTCAATAAAACGAAACTTTTAATTACCATGGTTGTTGAAACGATGATTCTGTTACAACACTCCCCGATGTTTCCGCCACGGTTTGTTGTTTTAACGTGGTCGGGGTGTGACAGAAGAGTTGGTATCAGAGCCAATGGTTATAGGGAATTAGGTTATTAGCATTGCTTTGACCTAGACTATAACTTTCTAGGACCCTAACGCGAGTTATCTTGCGTTTAGATTTTAAAACAATACCGTCACCTATCCTTAGGTGATAACCACAACGAGAACACAATAACAATTCCGCTTCGAAAATTAATCATCTATCCTTGGATGATTGATTGTAAGGTTTTGAACCCTTCCAGTTTGGTTCATTTTCGGCTTTATACCCTCTGAATTTTCAAAATCTCGTCAAAGTTTGGGTCTAAATAATGTGAACACGTGCAAACTGGAAGAGTGAATGCCTGTACCCTGAGTTTTCTGTCTAAGGCTAGAGTGTTCGTACAAATCCGCAGTATCGGACCAGTCACTCTTACCTGGGAACTCTTGGGGTGAGTGTTCACTTATAGGCGAGCATGTCTTCAGCGATACATTATATTGACCCATTTACTTTGATTAGTCACTGCGTGTCGTTTGTTTGTTCGAAGTAACAAACGAATGATCGCTTTCCTTGTGTTTTGTTGTAACATCTGTGCTTGTAATCATTGTGAACAGTTCAATTATCAATAAAACAATGTGATTTGATCCCAATGTTTGTTTGGTTATGTTTTACATTTTTCATATTTTGACTTTTATTCAATTTCAAACTCTATATCACTTTCTTGAGAGTTATACGCAAACTGGTGCGTAAACGTAATCAGTTTAATGCGACAAATACTCCGAAACATCAACATATACTTAACATACCTTAAATAACCCTTACATAACTTAGAAATAAGTTTTGAAGGCTTTGGTATGGCAAAAACAAGTAAATTAGCTTACAGGGACTAAACTTGACAAACTGCGAAAGTATGCCAATTTGAACAGTAACGAACATTCCAGAACATGACCATAAGTTAAACATGCCATAAATATCCTCTACATAGCTTAGAAATAGGCTTTGAGGTGTTCGGTGTGCTAAAATAAACTTTTGGGACATTCAGGGACTAAAAGCGTCAAAAAGTGCACAAGTTTACACTTTCGCGCATAACTTACGTTCTGAATACATCCGGACATCCAAAAATTTATGTAAGCACTAAAATATTTTATTTTAGTGTTTAGGCTTGAGAAAAATCCATTCGTCGCGTCATTTGGATCGTTTTTCGCGCTTATGCGCATTCCGTCGTAATTAAGCGAACATCGCGATCGTACGGACAAACGAACCGACATATGAGATATTTTTGAGCACATTTTAAGTTCCCTATAGTTTAACTTCATTTTAGAGCTTTGAAATGGGGTTAACGGGGCTTAAACGTGTCAAAAAACGCATCGAAAACCAAGTTTTGAGGTTGTAGGGACTGAAACTGTAAATCTGCCAAACTAGGTCCGTAAGCAGGGGCCAGATGCGGCAAAACGTTTTTTTTCAGCTGTTAACAGCCCTTAACACTCTCCAAAGGCCAAGTGCCAAGTGTCAAACTCTTATGGTGGATGGCAAATGAGTTACTACAGCTTTCCAACAAGTGTACGGCTTAGATCGTGCCCCCTTTTCCAAGAAATGATCCTAACGGTGAACCGAAAACTATAAATACCCACCTCCACCCTTCACTTTTCCTCACAAGAATCTGATCTAATGTGCTCTGAGTTTAAACCTTTGTTTCATACCTGAGCTATTTTGATCTAGATTAGCATTCGGGGACCCTTCGTAAGTGTTCCTTCGTTCTTTTATTTGTTTTCGAGTCCGAAAGTCAAACTTTGTTTGACTTTCTGCATTGACCAGTTTATGGTCAATGCGAAGTTCATTTGAACTTTGCAATGTGATTGTAATCACGATGGTTATAGTCCCTTGTGACTATGCCTACTGATTACCACGTTGTCTAGGGTCGTAAGGGTAAGCGATCTGATAAATCGCTTATACCTTCGAACCCGACCCATTTGGTCGATCATTAGGATCCGACCAAACACATTAGGTGACCATAGTATATAGGGAATAACCTTCCGAGGTTATACCTTATGGTCGCTTCGTTTAAGTAGTTGTATGATAGGTAGTTTATATGCCTTAGGTAAATTACCAAAATGCCCTTTTGACGCCAAAATTCATTTAAGCATATGTAACATAAATTTTGGTATCTAAACTGTTTTGGTAACAATATTAGATATGTTAAGGCATATTTTACTTGTCATAGGACTAGTTAGGCGGTCCGAACGCGTTTCACGCGAGCGACGCGTTAAAGTAGCATAAGCTACCTAAACGGGTCGTAATGGGTCGTAAGCACTTATGTTAGGTTTCATTTAGTATGTAGGCTTTGTTAAACCATATTACACGAGTCTCCATACTCGTTTGGTTTACGAACCCGCATTCTATCCGATCTTCCGATTTAGGTCCGGTATATTAACATAGTTACCTATATTAGGTGCCGTTTGATTTCGTGATCTCTAGCATTGCTTGGTGGTTATCTTAGGACTTCTGAGCAATCTCAAGTGAGTACATAGACCCCTCTTTTACTGTTTTCCAAACTGTTTTGGGGTGGAACACATGTGCCTACTTGTTACTTTCATGCTTTCCATGTTTTCACATCATATACCTGCTATGTTCGTTAGTACATTATAGTACATTGTTTTACATTACATTTCATGCTATGTATGCCCATTGTGTGCGTACTTAGTACATTGCTTTACATTACATTTCATGCTATGTATTCCTATTGTGTGTGTACTTAGTACATTGCTTTACATTACATTTTATGCTATGTATGCCCATTGTGTGCGTACTTAGTACATTGTTTCACATTACATTTCATGCTATGTATGCCCATTGTGTGCATACTTAGTACATTTGTTTCACGTCACATGCTATGTATGTCCATTTGTTACATACTTAGTACAGTTGTTTTCATCACATGCTTACATTTTGGTATGACATTTGGTTTGTTTCAATGGAACAATACATTCATTAACATTAGCTACGCCGTTCGTTAGTAGGTAGTGGTACCATAGGAATTGACAACTCCCGTTCCTGAAATCCTGGGTTTGTTTGGATTGGAAGGAATGACCGAATTCGATATACATAACTTAGATAAACCTTTAATTTGTTTAAGGGTTTATCGCCACAGTCTCAAGGCTTGGATGTATGCATTTTCACAATACCGCATAGTTGTTTATATCAGTATAGCATGCATTTGTTCCACAAAACATAACTTTGATTTAAACCATGTTTTACTTCAATACCTTGTTTTTGTGCATTTTACATATGGTTAGTTGATATATTTCACATACCATACATGACATTTTTGGATACACATCACATGATTTACATTAGACATAAACATTTTGACACTGATATACACAATTCATGATTAACATTAATCACAGATATTTGATATGGTTTACACAATAACATTTTGACATTTGATTATACATAAACAATTTACATTGGTGGTTTGGTTTGAGTAAGTGATTTAAGTAACGAGGCGTGTGTAATATGATACAAGCATGGTGGATACGCCGCTGGTACTTCCTATATATAAGTTTTTGTATGGTGTTACATATCGTAGCGTTATTTAAATCATTTCAATTTATGACACATGACATTTTATACAAATAACATACTTTTTACAAGACATTGCTTACAAGCAACTTATCTTACACAAACTCACTTTTACATGGTTATTCATTTAACCTTACATTTATTTATACATATCATCTGATCTTATCGTTTTTCAAATAATTTATAAGACAAAGCAAATTACAAGGTTCATGACTAAACATTTTCTTAAACACAAGTCATGAATCATATTTTTACAAAACCTATGTATCTCACAGGCATTTTTATGCTGACATACCTATTTTCACATGTGTTTTCAGGAGCTTTTCCATAGGATGATGATCGTGACACTAGGGCGGACCTGTGCCTTAGAGACTAAAAATGAAGACAAACAAGTTTAATTATGTTATGAACACTTTGTTTCCTGTTTAAGACAATATAATACTCTTGTTGAATAAATAAAATATAACTTTGTATGCCATGGTTGTGAAACAATAATTCTGTTACAACACTCCCCGACGTTTTCCGCCACGTTTTGTATGTTATACGTGGTCGGGGTGTGACAGAAGAGTTGGTATCAGAGCCAATGGTTATAGGAAATTAGGTTATTAGTAGTTCTTTGACCTAGACTATAACCTTTCTAGGACCCTAACACAAGTTATCTTGTGTTTAGATCTTAAAACGTGCACGTCACCTATCCTTAGGTGATTATCAAAACAAAAAAACCAAATTTTTCCGAAACGTTTTTTTTGAAAAACAATCATCTGTTTTTGAACGATTTATTACAAGGTTTTGAACCCTCTGTTATATGGTTTTGAACCCTTCCAGTTTGGTTTTTGGCCTTGTGCCTTCAAATTTTCAAAATCTCGTCAAGGTTTTGGGTTTTAAATAATGTGAACACGTGCAAACTGGAAGAGTGAATGCCTGTATTCTGGGTTTTCTGTCTAGGCAAGCACTTCGTATATATCTCATCAGACGCGAGACCAGTTGTGCTTACCTGGGAATTCTTGGGATGAGTGTTCACTTATAGGCGAGCATGTCTTCACGATACATTATTTTTGATCCATTTACTTTGATTAGTCACTGTGTGTCGTTTGTTTGCTTGGTAATGTGGACAAATGACCACAATCTTTTCTTTTGTTAATTTTGTTTCATCTCATTCTCTTCATCCAATCATCTCACTCGTTTCCTTTCATGTTTTCCTCTTTTAGAATGCCTCCTCGACGCGAAAACCAGATAGCGACTGCCGAACTGGCAGAAATCATTGCGCAGCAGATGGCTGCTCAATTTCCAAACCTCTTTGCTCAATGGAACCAAGCCAACAACAACAAGAATGCTCCATGCAAATACAAGGATTTTAACTCGGCTAAACCACTCAAGTTTAGTGGTTCTGAAGGAGCGACTGGGCTTCTTCAATGGTTCGAGAGCATTGAGAATACTTTCCGTCATGTTCAGTGTCCTGACAATCGCAAGGTCGAGTTTTCTTCGAGTGTGTTTCAGAAGAGGGCTCTCACATGGTGGAACGGGGTTATGAGAGATCGTGGTGCAGAAGTTGCTCTAGCACAGACATGGGCTGAACTTAGAGCTCTTATGATGAGGGAATTTTGTCCTCGTCATGAACAGCGAGCTTTGGAGAGAGATTTCGATGATTTGAAGCAAGATAGTGGTGAGCACAGGGCGTATACTGATAGATTTGAGGGGTTGAGTCTGCTTTGCTCGACTATGGTTACCCCACTTGACAAGGCTATCGAAAGGTACATCGACGGCCTACCTGACTCGGTACAAGACATCATTACTGGTAGTAACCCTACCACACTCCGTCAGGCTATTGAGTTAGCAGCGACATTGAATGAGTCGCAGATTCGGAAGAATAAGTTACACAGGAAGGGTGACAAGGGCAAGAAACAGTCGGCTGACAAGGAAGATAGCAAGAAAGGTCAAAACAAGAATGGAAAGAATTCGGGTTCTTCGAGAGGGTCAAGGAAGCGTAAGGCTTCCCAAAATTTTGTTGTCACTGCCCAAGCTAACCAGGCAGCTCCCAACCAACCCGCACAGCCTCCAGCGAAGAAACCCTATTCAGGGAATGCACCTTTGTGCAATAGATGCAACAGTCACCATCAGTCTCAACATCAGTGTCGTTTCTGTACTAACTGTGGGAAGTCAGGTCACCTTGCTGATGTTTGTCGATTTGCTCAGAATTGGGCAATTTAGAACCCGGCTCAACAAGTTGCTCAGCCTCCTGCTCAACAACAGGGCCAAGCTGCACGACCACACTACCCACCGGGTGCTTGTTATAACTGTGGGGATCTGACCCACTACCGTAACCAGTGCCCAAGATTGGTGAATGCAAACCAGAATCAGGCTCAGGCTCGAGGGCAAGCTTTTAACTTGAATGCCCAAGAGGCGCAGGCGGACGATAATGTGGTGAACGGTACGTTCTTTATTAATAATCAGCCTGCATCTGTTCTTTTTGATACGGGTGCCGATAAGAGTTTTGTGTCATTGTCTTTTGAGCCAATGCTTCGCGTGTCTAGAACGAAACTAGGAAAACCCTTGACAGTAGAAGTTGCTAATGGTGAACCCATTGTTCTTGATTCTGTTCTTCGCAACTGCCAGTTGAACCTTAACGACCATCTTTTTCCTATTGACCTCACGCCTATGCAACTTGGAAGCTTCGACGTTATTGTGGGTATGGATTGGTTAGCCAAGCATCACGCAGAGGTGGTTTGCTTCGAGAAGATCGTTCGTATGCCGCTTTCGACAGGCGAGATCCTACAGGTTCAAGGTGAGAAACCATCTGGTGGTCTCAAGCTCATGTCTTGTTTTAAAGCTCGGAAATATCTGTGGAAGAATTATGTGGCCTTCTTAGCACATGTTACAACAGATAAAGGCAAGGGTAAGTCTATTTCAGATATTCCTGTCGTTCGGGATTATTCTGAAGTTTTCCCTGAAGAGTTACCTGGTCTACCCCCAGCACGCCAAGTAGAGTTCCGCATTGATCTCGTACCTGGTGCAAATCCCATTGCCAGAGCTCCATATCGTCTTGCACCATCTGAGATGCAAGAGTTGTCTAAGCAGCTTCAGGAGCTCTCTGACAAAGGTTTTATACGTCCTAGCTTTTCACCTTGGGGTGCTCCCGTTCTTTTTGTCAAGAAAAAGGATGAATCCTTTAGGATGTGTATCGATTATCGTGAGCTTAACAAGCTTACCATCAAGAATCGATATCCCCTACCGCGCATAGACGACCTCTTTGATCTGTTACAGGGTGCTTCTTATTTTTCGAAGATTGATCTACGTTCTGGGTATCATCAACTTCGGGTGCATGAAGAAGATATTCCCAAGACAGCGTTCTGTACTCGTTATGGGCATTATGAATTCACAGTCATGCCATTTGGTCTGACTAATGCTCCTGCTGTTTTCATGGACTTAATGAATAGGGTCTGCAAACCTTATTTGGATCAGTTCGTCATTGTTTTTATTGACGACATCTTGATTTATTCTAAGACGCGAGCTGATCACGAGCAACGTCTTCGTCTTACTCTGGAACTCCTAAAGAAAGAGCAACTTTTCGCCAAATTCTCCAAGTGTGAATTCTGGCTTAAAGAAGTTTAATTCTTAGGACATATTGTCAACGAACGAGGTATTCATGTAGATCCCTCCAAGATCAGTGCGATTAAGGATTGGGATACGCCTACTACTCCTACTGAAGTTCGTTCTTTTCTTGGTCTAGCGGGTTATTACCGCTGCTTCATTGAGAACTTCTCAAAGATTGCAGTTCCTCTAACTGCTCCAACTCAGAAGAACAAACCCTTTGATTGGGGATTCAAGCAAGAGGAAGCTTTTCAACACTTGAAGCAGAAACTTTGTGACGCGCCTGTTCTGACTTTGCCTGGGGGCAATGATGATTTCGTCGTTTATTGCGATGCATCTAAATTGGGTCTTGGCTGTGTTCTGATGCAAAGGAACAAAGTCATAGCATATGCATCGAGGCAGTTGAAGATACATGAGAAGAACTACACCACTCATGATCTTGAGTTGGGTGCAGTTGTTTTCGCTCTAAAGATCTGGAGACACTATTTGTACGGTACAAAATGTGTGGTTTTCACGGACCACAAAAGTCTTCAGCATATCTTCAACCAGAAAGAACTCAACATGAGGCAACGACGTTGGGTCGAGCTTCTAAACGACTATGACTGCGAAATTCGCTACCATCCTGGTAAGGCGAATGTCGTAGCCGATGCATTGAGTCATAAGGAACGTAGTAAGCTTCATTGTGTTCGTGTTCAATCGGTTATTCAAGCTCGATCCGATATCCAGGCACGCATTTCTCAGGCTCAACAATCTTGTGTTTCACAAGGTTTGATGGATAAGGAATTTCCCTATCACATAACACCTGATCTGGAACTGAAGGACAATGGATCATATTACTTCATGGACCGTTTGTGGGTCCCAAGCCAAGATAACCTTCGCACCTTGCTTATGAATGAAGCCCATAAGTCACGTTATTCTGTTCATCCTGGCTCAGATAAGATGTATAAGGATCTTCGTATTCACTATTGGTGGCCTGGTATGAAGAAAGACATTGCCTTATACGTATCAAAATGCCTTACTTGTCTTAAGGTTAAGGCTGAACATCAACGTCCTTCGGGTTTATTCGTGCAACCAGAGATCCCAGTTTGGAAATGGGAAAACATTACTATGGATCTTGTTACCAAACTTCCACGCACAAAGAAAGGTCATGATGCTATCTGGGTAGTCGTTGATCGTCTTACTAAGTCAGCACATTTCTTGCCAATCCGTGAGGATTTTTCTGCTGACAAACTTGCTAAAATCTATGTGGATGAAATTGTAGCTCGACATGGTGTTCCTTTGAACATCATTTCTGACAGAAATGCTCGTTTCACTTCTCATTTTTGGAGAACCATGCAATCTGCTATGGGGACCCAACTTAACCTGAGCACAGCTTATCATCCGCAAACGGATGGTCAATCTGAGAGAACAATCCAGACTCTGGAGGATATGCTTAGAGCTTGTGTGATCGATTTTGGTGGTAGTTGGGATTCACATCTTCAGTTAATTGAATTCTCCTACAACAACAGTTATCACACCAGCATCAAAATGGCTCCTTTCGAGGCTCTCTATGGTCGAAAATGTCGTTCACCAGTCTGCTGGAATGAGATCGGCGAGGCTCAGCTTACTGGACCTGCCCTCATTTTAGAGACAACTGACAAGATTAAGAAAGTTCGTGATAACCTTCAGACAGCTAGAAGCCGTCAAAAGAGTTACGCGGACCCGAAACGCAAGCCTTTGGAATTTCAAGTCGGTGATCGAGTATTACTTAAGGTCTCACCTTGGAAAGGTGTGATCAGATTTGGAAAGAAAGGAAAACTTGCACCTAGATACGTTGGACCATTCAAGATCGTCGAAAGAATCGAAAAGGTAGCCTACAGACTTGAGTTACCTCCTGAACTTGGAAATGTTCATCCAACCTTTCACGTGTCCAATCTCAAGAGGTGTTTAGCTGATGAGAACCTCCACATACCACTTGACGAAATTTGTGTTGGTAAAACACTGAAATTTGTTGAGAAACCTGTGGAAATCATGGAACGTGAAGTCAAGTGGCTCAAACGCAAGCGCATTCCTTTGGTCAAAGTTCGCTGGGAAGCTAAACGTGGACCCGAGTTTACTTGGGAATGCGAAGATCAAATGAAGGCGAAGTATCCGCATCTTTTCCCACGAGTTTCCTCTAAATAAATTTCGGGACGAAATTTCCACAAGTAGGGGAGACTGTAACATCTGTGCTTGTAATCATTGTGAACAGTTCAATTATCAATAAAACAATGTTATTTGATCCCAATGTTTGTTTGGTTATGTTTTACATTTTTCATGTTTTGACTTTTATTCAATTTCAAACTCTATATCACTTTCTGGAGAGTTATACGCAAACTGGTGCGTAAACGTAATCAGTTTAATGCGACAAATACTCCGGAACATCAACATATACTTAAAATACCTTAAATAACCCTTACATAACTTAGAAATAAGTTTTGAAGGCTTTGGTATGGCAAAAACAAGTTAATTCACTTACAGGGACTAAACTTGACAAACTGCGAAAGTTTGCCAATTTGAACAGTAACGAACATTCCGGAACATGACCATAAGTTAAACATGCCATAAATAGCATCTACATAGCTTAGAAATAGGCTTTGAGGTGTTCGGTGTGCTAAAATAAACTTTTGGGACATTCAGGGACTAAAAGCGTCAAAAAGTGCACAAGTTTACACTTTCGCGCATAACTTACGTTCTGAATACATCCGGACATCCAAAAATTTATGTAAGTACTAAAATATTTTATTTTAGTGTTTAGGCTTGAGAAAAATCCATTCGTCGCGTCATTTGGATCGTTATTCGCGCTTATGCGCATTCCGTCGTAATTAAGCGAACATCGCGATCGTACGGCCAAACGAACCGACATCTGAGATATTTTTGAGCACATTTTAAGTTCCCTATACTTTAACTTCATTTTAGAGCTTTGAAATGGGGTTAACGGGGCTTAAACGTGTCAAAAAACGCATCGAAAACCAAGTTTTGAGGTTGCAGGGACTGAAACTGTAAATCTGCCAAACTAGGTCCGTAAGCAGGGGCCAGATGCAGCAAAACATTTTTTTTCAGCTGTTAACAGCCCTTAACACTCTCCAAAGGCCAAGTTCCAAGTGTCAAACTCTTATGGTGGATGGCAAATGAGTTACCACAACTTTCCAACAAGTGTACGGCTTAGATCGTGCCCCCTTTTCCAAGAAATGATCCTAACGGTGAACCGAAAACTATAAATACCCACCTCCACCCTTCACTTTTCCTCACAAGAATCTGATCTAATGTGCTCTAAGTTGAAACCTTTGTTTCATACCTGAGCTATTTTGATCTAGATTAGCATTCGGGGACCCTTCGTAAGTGTTCCTTCGTTCTTTTATTTCTTTTCGAGTCCGAAAGTCAAACTTTGTTTGACTTTCTGCATTGACCAGTTTATGGTCAATGCGAAGTTCATTTGAACATCGCAACGTGATTGTAATCACGATGGTTATAGTCCCTTGTGACTATGCCTACTGATTACCACGTTGTCTAGGGTCGTAAGGGTAAGCGATCTGATAAATCGCTTATACCTTCGAACCCGACCCATTTGGTCGATCATTAGGATCCGACCAAACACATTAGGTGACCATAGTATATAGGGAATAACCTTCCGAGGTTATACCTTATGGTCGCTTCGTTTAAGTAGTTGTATGATAGGTAGTTTATATGCCTTAGGTAAATTACCAAAATGCCCTTTTGACGCCAAAATTCATTTTAAGCATATGTAACATAAATTTTGGTATCTAAACTGTTTTGGTAACAATATTAGATATGTTAAGGCATATTTTACTTGTCATAGGACTAGTTAGGCGGTCCGAACGCGTTTCACGCGAGCGACGCGTTAAAGTAGCATAAGCTACCTAAACGGGTCGTAATGGGTCGTAAGCACTTATGTTAGGTTTCATTTAGTATGTAGGCTTTGTTAAACCATATTACACGAGTCTCCATACTCGTTTGGTTTACGAACCCGCATTCTATCCGATCTTCCGATTTAGGTCCGGTATATTAACATAGTTACCTATATTAGGTGCCGTTTGATTCCGTGATCTCTAGCATTGCTTGGTGGTTATCTTAGGACTTCTGAGCAATCTCAAGTGAGTACATAGACCCCTCTTTTACTATTTTCCAAACTGTTTTGGGGTGGAACACATGTGCCTACTTGTTACTTTCATGCTTTCCATGTTTTCACATCATATACCTGCTATGTTCGTTAGTACATTATAGTACATTGTTTTACATTACATTTCATGCTATGTATGCCCATTGTGTGCGTACTTAGTACATTGCTTTACATTACATTTCATGCTATGTATGCCCATTGTGTGTGTACTTAGTACATTGCTTTACATTACATTTTATGCTATGTATGCCCATTGTGTGCGTACTTAGTACATTGTTTCACATTACATTTCATGCTATGTATGCCCATTGTGTGCATACTTAGTACATTTGTTTCACGTCACATGCTATGTATGTCCATTTGTTACATACTTAGTACAGTTGTTTTCATCACATGCTTACATTTTGGTATGACATTTGGTTTGTTTCAATGGAACAATACATTCATTAACATTAGCTACGTCGTTCGTTAGTAGGTAGTGGTACCATAGGAATTGACAACTCCCGTTCCTGAAATCCTGGGTTTGTTTGGATTGGAAGGAATGACCGAATTCGATATACATAACTTAGATAAACCTTTAATTTGTTTAAGGGTTTATCGCCACAGTCTCAAGGCTTGGATGTATGCATTTTCACAATACCGCATAGTTGTTTATATCAGTATAGCATGCATTTGTTCCACAAAACATAACTTTGATTTAAACCATGTTTTACTTCAATACCTTGTTTTTGTGCATTTTACATATGGTTAGTTGATATATTTCACATACCATACATGACATTTTTGGATACACATCACATGATTTACATTAGACATAAACATTTTGACATTGATATACATAATTCATGATTAACATTAATCACAGATATTTGATATGGTTTACACAATAACATTTTGACATTTGATTATACATAAACAATTTACATTGGTGGTTTGGTTTGAGTAAGTGATTTAAGTAACGAGGCGTGTGTAATATGATACAAGCATGGTGGATACGCCGCTGGTACTTCCTATATATAAGTGTTTGTATGGTGTTACATATCGTAGCGTTATTTAAATCATTTCAATTTATGACACATGACATTTTATACAAATAACATACTTTTTACAAGACATTGCTTACAAGCAACTTATCTTACACAAACTCACTTTTACATGGTTATTCATTTAACCTTACATTTATTTATACATATCATCTGATCTTATCATTTTTCAAATAATTTATAAGACAAAGCAAATTACAAGGTTCATGACTAAACATTTTCTTAAACACAAGTCATGAATCATATTTTTACAAAACCTATGTATCTCACAGGCATTTTTATGCTGACGTACCTATTTTCACATGTGTTTTCAGGAGCTTTTCCATAGGATGATGATCGTGACACTAGGGTGGACCTGTGCCTTAGAGACTAAAAATGAAGAGAAACTAGTTTAATTATGTTATGAACACTTTGTTTCCTGTTTAAGGCAATATAACACTCTTGTTGAATAAATAAAATATAACTTTGTATGCCATGGTTGTGAAACAATAATTCTGTTACAACACTCCCCGATGTTTTCCGCCACGTTTTGTATGTTATACGTGGTCGGGGTGTGACATTTGTCGATATTTTCAATACCTCTTTTGTTTCTCCAACTATCGATCTCACTCGTTTCTCATGTTTCCTTTCTAGACAATGCCTCCTCGACGCGATGCTCAAACTTTTACTGCTGAAGAAGTCGCAGCTCTTGTCTCTCAGCAAATTATCGGATATTTATCACTGACCGGTGTTAATCCTACTACCGTTCGTCACGCGATCGAATTGTCTGCTACCCTGACTGAGTCCCAAGTCAGGAAGGGTAAACTCACCCGCAAGGGTGATAAAAAGAAGTCGACCGATTCTGACAAGGAAAAGGGTAAGGCAAAGAAGCAGGGCGAGTCTTCTAAAGAGTCGAGGAAGCGCAAGGCTTCCCAGAACTTTGCTGTTATAGCACAGGCTGCTCAGAACCCACCGACTCAACCTCCTGCAAAGAAAGCATATGCTGGTACCGCACCTCACTGTGCTCGATGTAATGGTCACCATGTTGCCCAACAGGCCTGTAAACAGTGTGCTACGTGTGGTAGACTTGGGCATTTGGCCAACATTTGTCATTTTGGTCAAAATCAAGCTACTCAGGTTCCAGCACAAGCTCAAGGGAATGCTGCAAGATTCCCACCTGGTTCGTGTTTTAATTGTGGAGAAATGGGTCATTTCCGCAACAACTGCCCGAGGTTGGTAAATGCGAATGCAAATCCGAACGCAATCGCGAATGTAAATCCGCTCGTGGACGAGCATTTAATCTGAACGCGAACGAGGCGAGGGCAGACAACGAGGTTGTTAACGGTACGTTTCTTGTTAACAATCAACTTGCATCTGTTCTTTTCGATTCTGGTGACGATAGGAGTTTTGTTTCGTTATCTTTTGAGCCTTTACTTGCGATACCTAGAACTAAACTGAGGAAACCCTTATCTATTGAAGTTGCTTCTGGTAAACCTCTCGTACTCGATTCTGTTATTCGTGGTTGTCAATTGAACCTCGATAACCATCTTTTTCCCATCGATCTCGTACCGATGCAACTTGGGAGTTTCGACATTATCGTGGGGATGGATTGGCTAACCAAACACCATGCTGAGGTGGTTTGTTTCGATAAGATCATTCGCATTCCTCTTTCATCTGGCGATGTTCTGGAAGTTCGTGGCGAGAAACCATCTGGTGGATTGAAACTCATGTCGTGCACGAAAGCCCAAAGTTACCTACGAAAGGGATATGTTGCCTTTCTGGCACATGTCACCGAGGAGAAAGGCAAGAGAAAGAGTATTCAGGGTATTCCGATTGTTCGGGATTATCCAGAGGTGTTTCCTGATGAACTGCCTGGTTTGCCTCCAGTTCGTCAAGTCGAGTTTCATATTGACCTTGTACCTAATGCTAACCCGATTGCGAAAGCACCTTATCGTCTTGCACCGTCTGAGATGCAAGAATTATCGAAACAACTTCAAGAGTTATCTGATAAAGGATTTATCCGTCCGAGTTATTCACCTTGGGGCGCTCCTGACCTCTTTGTGAAAAGGAAAGATGGATCTTTTAGGATGTGTATCGATTATCGTGAGCTGAATAAGCTTACCATCAAGAATCGATATCCTCTACCCCGAATCGATGATCTCTTTGATCAGCTGCAAGGTGCTACATGTTTCTCCAAGATCGATCTGCGTTCTGGGTATCATCAGCTTTGTGTATTCGAAGAAGATATTCCCAAAACTGCTTTCCGCACGAGATATGGGCATTACGAGTTCACTGTCATGCCTTTTGGTTTGACAAATGCCCTAGCTATCTTTATGGAC
This sequence comes from Helianthus tuberosus, assembly GCA_030545235.1. Taxonomy (NCBI): domain Eukaryota; kingdom Viridiplantae; phylum Streptophyta; class Magnoliopsida; order Asterales; family Asteraceae; genus Helianthus; species Helianthus tuberosus. The sequence continues at coordinate 136,906,981 of CM060355.1, read as the reverse complement.
TTAATGAATAGGGTCTGTAAACCTTATTTGGACAAGTTCATCATTGTGTTCATCGACGATATTCTCATTTATTCAAAGTCTCGAACCGAGCACGAGCAACACCTTCGTTTGACTCTGGAACTCCTAAAGAAGGAACAACTTTTTGCTAAATTCTCCAAGTGTGAATTTTGGCTTAAAGAAGTTCAGTTTTTGGGACATATTGTCAATGAGCAAGGTATTCATGTGGATCCATCCAAGATTGCAGCAATCAAGGATTGGAATACACCAACGACACCTACAGAAATTCATTCTTTCCTTGGTCTCACTGGTTATTATCGTCGTTTCATTTCTAATTTCTCGAAGATTGCGGTTCCACTCACTGCTTTGACTCAAAAGAATAAGCCTTTTAAGTGGGGACCCAAGCAAGAAGAAGCGTTCCAAATGCTGAAACGAAAGCTCTGTGATGCTCCTGTTTTATCTTTGCCCGAGGGAAACGATGATTTCGTTGTCTACTGTGATGCATCCAACTTAGGCCTTGGTTGTGTTCTTATGCAACAAGGTAAAGTTATAGCATACGCATCTAGACAATTGAAAGTTCACGAAAAGAACTACACAACTCATGATCTTGAGTTGGGAGCTGTGGTTTTCATTCTCAAAATCTGGAGACACTATCTTTATGGCACGAAGTGTGTGGTTTTCACAGACCACAAAAGTCTCCAGCATATTCTTAATCAGAAAGAGCTCAACATGAGGCAACGTCGTTGGGTTGAACTCTTAAACGACTATGATTGCGAGATTCGCTACCATCCTGGTAAGGCGAATGTCATAGCCGATGCGCTTAGTCAAAAGGAGCGAGTCAAGCTTCATTCTGTTCGAACTCTATCTGATCTTCAAACTCGTGTTCTTCAAGCTCAGCAATTTTGTGTTTCACAAGATTTGATAGGTAAGGAATTACCACATCAGCTTGAGCTTAAGCTCGAAGCGAAGGACGATGGTTTACTCTATTTCAAGGATCGTTTGTGGATTCCGAAACAAGACGATCTTCGCACTTTAGTGATGGACGAATCTCATAAGTGTCGATATTCTATCCATCCTGGTGCTGATAAAATGTACAAGGATCTTCGTACTAAGTTCTGGTGGCCTGGTATGAAGAAAGATGTTGCCTTGTATGTGTCGAAATGCCTAACTTGTCTCAAAGTCAAGGCTGAACATCAACGACCTTCTGGTTTGCTTGTACAACCAGAGATACCGGTTTGGAAGTGGGAGAACATTGCGATGGATCTCATCACTAAATTACCGCGTACATCTAAAGGTCATGATGCTATATGGGTTGTTATCGATCGATTAACGAAGTCAGCTCATTTTATTCCGATTTGTGAGGATCTATCTGCTGATAAACTTGCAAAGATTTATGTTGATGAGATTGTATCTCGACATGGTGTTCCTTTGGACATCATATCTGATCGTGATGCTCAATTTTCATCTCATTTTTGGAAGACCATGGAATCTGCAATGGGAACCCAACTAAATCTAAGCACTGCTTATCATCCCCAAACAGATGGACAATCTGAGAGAATGATTCAAACTTTGGAGGATATGCTTAGAGCATGCGTGATAGACTTTGGTGGTAACTGGGATTCTCATCTTCCATTGATCGAGTTCTCTTACAACAATAGTTATCATGCTAGCATTAATATGGCACCATTCGAAGCTCTCTACGGTCGAAAATGTCGTTCACCTGTTTGTTGGAACGAGACCGGTGAAGCTCAGCTTACTGGACCAGAGCTTGTTCTGGAAACAACAGACAAAATTAAGAAAATTCGCGATAATCTTGTGACAGCTAGATGCCGTCAAAAGAGTTATGCGGATTTACGACGCAAGCCCTTAGAATTTCAAGTCGGAGACCATGTCCTACTCAAGGTGTCACCTTGGAAGGGAGTGGTGAGATTTGGAAAGAAAGGAAAACTTGCACCACGATATGTTGGACCATTTAAGATTGTGGAAAGAATTGGGAAGGTTGCCTATCGACTAGAGCTACCTCCAGAGCTTGGAAATATTCATCCGACTTTTCACGTGTCCAATCTGCGAAAGTGTTTAGCTGACGCTGATCTTCACATTCCTCTCGACGAGATCCAAATCATGAAACGATGCACTTTGTAGAGAAACCTATGGAGATAGTGGACCGTACATACAAACAGTTGAAGAACAAACGAATTCATTTGGTCAAGGTTCGCTGCGAATCCAAACGTGGCCCAGAGTTTACTTGGGAACATAAGGACCAAATGAAGGCGAAATATCCACAATTGTTCTCACAAGTTTCCTCTAGTTAAAATTTCGGGACGAAATTTCCTAAAGTAGGGGAGACTGTGACAACTGTGCTCTGTAATCGATGAACAATGTAAAACAATGTTAATTATCAATAAAACAATGTGTTTTGATGTTATTATATGTGTATTTGTGTTTGATGATTTTACAATTCGATTCGATTCCGATTTCAAGCTTCAAATCGCTTTCTGGAAGGTTATACGCAAACTAGTGCGTAAACGCAGTCAGTTTAACGCGAGAAACACTCCGGAATAGTGACATAGGCTTAACATACCCAAAATAACCTTTACATAACTTAGAAATAAGTTCTGGATGGTTTGGTGTGTTGAAAACAAGTCTATTCGATCGCAGGGACTGTTTGTGTCAAACTACGAAACTATACCGATTCGTATGGTATCGAAGAGTCCGGAACTTGATCATAAGCTAAACATACCATAAATAACCTAACATAGCTTAGAAATGAGCTTTGAGGGGTTCGGTATGCGAAAATATGCTTATTTCATCCTTCAGGGACTAAAAGTGTCAAAAACGACGTAAGTTTGCATTTTCGCGCATATCTTACGTACTGAACACATCTGGACACTCAAAATTTTTGTAGACACTAAAATATTTTTTATTTTAGTGATCGGCATGCAAAAAATACCATTCGTCGCTTAATTTGGTTCGTTTTCGCGTCCGTTTGAGTTTCGTCGTAATTTAACGATCAACGCAACCGTACGACCAAACGAGCCGACATCCGAGAGTGTTCCAAGCACATTTTGAGTCCTCTAAACTTTATTGACCTTATAGAGCCTTAAAAATGGCTTAACGGGGGTCAAAAGGACCTGAAATGAGCTTAAACCAAGTGCAGGGACCTGAACTGTCAATTATCAAACTTATGCTGAACTGGGGAGCCCAGGCGGGCCGCGTGTCCCCCTCCCCATAACTTACGCAGGCCGTGTGAAGTGCCCAGTGACCAGATTTCAGTTTTCAGCATTCTGTTTGATCTTCGGGGGCTGTTATGGTAAATTCTTTCTGTGATGGGCAAGTTTAAGTGTTCTCCAAGGTCTCTAATCAGTTCCTAACACATGTATGGATATGATTTAATCCTTGATGGCCACACAAACTCATGGAATGATCTTGTGAAGTTGCAAAAACTATAAATAGCCAAGCAATTTCACTTGTTCATTGCTCATTTCCTTCATATCTTCTCTACAATTTGGTTTGGGAGCTCTCTCAATTGATTGGAACTTTATTCTTTGTAGAAAAGATAGCTAGGACCTATTCTAAGTCTTCTTTCATGCTTATTCTTTATGTTTAAGCAGAAAGTCAAACAGTTTGGCCAACAGTTTGACTTTCGGTTTTGACCATCAATTGGTCAAGTCAAAGTTCAATTGAACTTTGCAACGTGATTGTAATCACGATGGTTATAATCCTTAGTGATTATACCTACTGATTACCACGTTAACTAGGCATAGTGACGAGTCAAAGTTTCGGTCAAAATGCGTTTTAGCACGCATTTTGCAACGAAACTATTTTCAGGTATCAAAACCCATTGTTTTGATACCAAATCAGTTTTCTAAGTAGGTTAAACATGTTTTGACATGTTTAACTCGTCACTATTAGTTAGTGCTTGTTCAGGGTCGTAAGTTAAGCGGTCTAAACAACCGCTTAGACTTTCGAACCCAACCCGTTTGGTCGATCATTAGGATCCGACTAAGCTTGATTAGTGATCATAGTTGCATAGGGAATAACCACTGAGGTTATACCTTATGATCACATAGGATTGGTTAGTTATTTGTTAAGTAGCTTGTATGCCCATAAGAAATGACCAAAACACCCTTTTGAAGCTTAAATTCGTATTTTACATATGTGAACATGTTTTTGACATATAATCTGATTTAGTAACATGTTTAGGTATTATTGGGCATATAAGACTTGACATAATACATAGTTAACCATCCAAACATAATTTTGCGCGAACGACGCATTAAAGTAGCATAAGCTACCTTAATGGGTCGTAACGGGTCGAAAGCACTTAGGCTAAGTTCCGATTTAGAATGTAGGCTTTGTTAAACCATATCACATGAGTTCCAACACTCATTTGGTTTACAAGACCTCATTCTATCCGATCTTTCGATTTAGGTGTCGATTTATTTACTAGTGATCCGATTACTAGGTACTACTTGAATTTCCTTGGTTTGTCTGAGCTTCGCTAAGTTCTTTAGATCAAGGATACCCTTTCATTCAATGTGAGTACATAGTTCCCCTATTTTACTGTTTTCAATTGTTTTGGGGTGATTCATATGTATTAAAACGATTTCGATATTTTAAACGATGATTTCAAAAAAACGATTGAGATGGTTTATATTAAACTAATAACGATTTCGATAATGTGAACGAACTTGTTGGTTGAAATTACATAACGAATGACATTCATTAGCATTGATCAAGCAGACCAGTATTAGGTTATGGTACCATAGGATCTGACAAATCCCGTTATCAGACTACACCCATGGTTATGTGTGGGGGGTTATGTAGGTAACGACCGAATCTGATGATTGTTAACTTACCCTTTGGTGGTTTGTTAATACGAGGAACGAGGTAGTCGAGTCACGAAGGTTTGAATGTTATTAGCGAGACGACCAAAAGTAGTTTCACAATTAAAACGAATACGATTTTGGGACGAATTAAACGATTTGGAACGACCTAAACGAAATAAACGATTTGAACGAACGATTGGTTTTGGGTAATGATTAGATAATGGGACGGGTGTAGCATGATAGTATCATGGTAGATACACCGCTGGTACATCTTATATATAAGTGCTTCTATCATATTACATTGCGTATCATTACTTAGTTCACTTGGGAAACGATTTGAAACGATGTCACACAACGAGGTTTTCGAAATGATATAAACCATACGAGTTTTATTAACGAGTTTTTAACGAGATGTTTTACGAATTGGTTTACTAAAACAAATGTTTTGGGGTTAAGAATCATGGCTACGAGATTTTATAAATTATATCCATCTTGATTTGAGTTGGTTAATCATGTTGCAATATTATATACTTTTCAAAACAAGGTTTTCGAGGTATTGCAATATATATAAACGAGCCATAATTCCGATACTCTTATAAAACCTATGTGCTCGCCAGCATTTCTTTGCTGACTTTGTTTTTACATATGTTTCAGGTGATGTTGCGTGATGATTGCTAGGGAGCATGTTCACTTAGGATCTGGATGTGGCCTTAGTGACATAAAAACGATAGTAGACGATGTTTAATTTGTTTGTTTGGTTTTTAAGACAATGCACATTATTTGATAATTCAATAAAATGAAACTTTTAATTACCATGGTTGTTGAAACGATGATTCTGTTACAACACTCCCCGACGTTTCCGCCACGGTTTGTTGTTTTAACGTGGTCGGGGTGTGACAGAAGAGTTGGTATCAAAGCCAATGGTTATAGGGAATTAGGTTATTAGCATTGCTTTGACCTAGACTATAACTTTCTAGGACCCTAACGCGAGTTATCTTGCGTTTAGATTTTAAAACAATACCGTCACCTATCCTTAGGTGATAACCACAACGAGAACACAATAACAATTCCGCTTCGAAAATTAATCATCTATCCTTGGATGATTGATTGTAAGGTTTTGAACCCTTCCAGTTTGGTTCATTTTCGGCTTTATGCCCTCTGAATTTTCAAAATCTCGTCAAAGTTTGGGTCTAAATAATGCGAACACGTGCAAACTGGAAGAGTGAATGCCTGTACCCTGAGTTTTCTGTCTAAGGCTAGAGTGTTCGTACAAATCCGCAGTATCGGACCAGTCACTCTTACCTGGGAACTCTTGGGTGAGTGTTCACTTATAGGCGAGCATGTCTTCAGCGATACATTATATTGACCCATTTACTTTGATTAGTTACTGCGTGTCGTTTGTTTGTTCGAAGTAACAAACGAATGATCGCTTTCCTTGTGTTTTGTCGATATTTTCAATACCTCTTTTGTTTCTCCAACTATCGATCTCACTCGTTTCTCATGTTTCCTCTCTAGACAATGCCTCCTCGACGCGATGCTCAAACTTTTACTGCTGAAGAAGTCGCAGCTCTTGTCTCTCAGCAAATGGCTGCTCTTGTCTCTCAGCAAATTACCAGATATTTATCATTATGTCTATTGGTGCATGTTATGTGACAACAACGTTGGTTTGGTCTTTGGATATTGAACACGTGTTTGGGCCGCGAAGACTTATGGGTTTACTGCACATGGATTTATTCGGTCCAGTGAACGTGAGGAGCATAGGTGGAAAGTACTACTGTCTGGTTGTCACTGATGATTACTCACGTTATTCATGGGTTTTCTTTTTAGGTACAAAAGATGAGACAGCTGAGATGCTGATAGATCTTTTTACGAAATTGGAAAACGTCCATGATGCAAGGATCAAGAGGATAAGGAGTGATAATGGCACGGAGTTCAAGAATCGGATTCTGGATCTCTATTGTCTTCGAAAGGGAATAGAACATCAATATTCTGCTCCTTATACTCCTCAACAGAATGGAGTTGCTGAAAGGAAAAACAGGACGTTGATTGAAGCCGCTAGGACTATGTTTTCAGATTCAAAGCTACCAGTTCTTTTCTGGGGAGAAGCTGTGAATACAGCTTGCTACATCCTAAACAAAGTTTTGACCGTTAAACGTTTTAACAAAACTTGTCATGAACTTATGTTTAACGAGAAACCTAACTTAACAGGCTTTGAACCATTTGGATTACCCTGCACCATTGTGCGAAACAAAGATAAACAAAAATTCGGTGAGGTGGCTGACGAAGGCTACTTTCTAGGTTACGTGCCTGGCACACCGAATAAAAGGGTTTTTAATCTCAAAACTGGTAAAATTGAGGTTGTTTTTAATGTGGAAATTACTTCCTACAAACCTCAACAATCAACGAGTGGTCCTGCTATATTATATGATTATGAAGGTGTTTTTAAATCATTTAATATTCCTGAGGTTTCTGATGCAGATGATTCTCAGCTGATTCAAACAGTGGTATGTGAAGACGATAGTGATTTGAGGTTCGTTGCTTACACTGATTCAGACTTTGGAGGATGCAAATCAAACAAAAAGACTACAACAGGTGGTTGGCAGTTCTTAGGAGGCAGGATTGTGTCTTGGCAATGCAAGAAGCAATCTTGTGTGTCTACATCTACTTGTGAAGCCGAATATATTGCTGCGGGTAGCTGCTGCTCTTAGGTTCTCTGGATTCAACAGCAGATGCGCGATTACGGTTTGGATTTCACTCGTACTCCTATTATGATAGATAATAATGCCACTATATCAATCACAAACAATCCCGTAAAGCACAGTAGAACTAAACATATTGACATACGTCATCACTTTATACGGGATTGTGCTGAAAAGAGGCTCATTGAATTACACCGAGTCGACACACTAGATAACCTTGCTGATCTTTACACAAAAGCTTTTGATCGAGCTCGCTTTGAACACTTAGTCGAACTCAACGGGATGAGGAATCCTGAATAACTGGTTTTTCATAAGAATTTTGTAAATAGTTTACTGTTTTCTTAAAAATAAAAAATACAAAAAAACATTGAAAAATCAAAAACATAAAAAAAAATTGGAAAATCAAAAATGAGTTATCACTGTGTGAAAAAGGAAGAAATGATAGTACATCAGCATGTTAGACTGTCACACTCAAAATGAATTAAATTGCTTAAGTGTGATAGCAGCTTCATCATATGATGTACCAGTAGGCAAAAGCATGAAATAATCAACTTACCAATGTGATATAAACCTAAATGCACTGAGTATGAGTGGGGAACACATCAGTGGTGTATGGTTTAATGACCTTAAATCTTGTGTTGATAGATTGCCAAAATCTGAAGTTTTGGGTCTTTATACTGTTATTTCATCTGGGGATATCAGGGGTGTCCTTCTGCTGCATCCAGATACATGCTGACCTAGGCACACCCAGGATATCTTAAAAGAGCTAAATATGCCAAAACCCTGAAAATTAAGAAGCTCTCATAGAGAGTTATTCAAATGTGCAAAATGCATAAATCGTACCAAAAATGGTATTTGTCTTAGCCCTCGTTAGATATTTTGGTCTCTTTGCTGTACGGAAGTACTGACCTGATCACCAATTATCTAACGTTGAAAAACAAAACGGATGAATTCAGAATACTCACCTACTACGATGAATCTTTGTGCATACTTTGATCGCGGGGGTATATCCTGAAGTGGGACACACTAATATATCAGATTTAATATTACCTTAACGTATCATACGGTAATGGTACTTGAAATGTTCATGCATTTGTTTAGGTGGACAAACATACTGGTAATCATCTTGGACTGCTTTTCACGAAAATTAAATAAAGAATTATCTAATAGTGTGAAAACAGTTTGATTGTGCTGATATGATCTTCTTACCGGTGATTCTCACAAAAATAGAGTGTTTATTGCTTTTCGTATTTATTTGCTTTCAGAAAATACAAAAATACAAAAATACAAAAATAGTGTCTTTTTCTGTTAAAATTCTTAATGTACGGAAAACTGTTATTCTTGGAGGCGTTGTTACCGATAGGGGGAGACTGTGTTAGAAAGTGGGTTCAAAATTTTAAATCATGCAGGTTATAAGGTGTTTGATTAAAAATTGTTGCGTGTTGGTGCTAAATTTGAAAATGCTTAATCTGATACAGTTTAACTATCTCTTTAATAATAATAATTCTTTAACTATGTTGAAAAATTCTTATGGTTTCTCGAGATGTTTGTTTTATAGTATACAGATTGAAGCTGTTTTTTTTATGAGAAGTTGCTGTGAAGAGATGAGGAGTTTGTTGCTGCTTGGTAGAATCCTCCTTCTACAATGCAGAATGGATGCTGTGAAGACTTACTTAGAATGCTGAATCAAAACTTGGAAGATTTGGTGTTTGGATACATCAGCTTAGGGGGAGTCTGTTGCTGACAGAATTCATGTAGAAGCTGACGCTATCCAAAGACCAAAGACTGTGAGATTCTGAAGACTAAAGTTTCCTTTGCAAGTTATTGTCAAGTGGGAGTTTGTTGGTGCATGTTATGTGACAACAGCGTTGGTTTGGTCTTTGGATATTGAACACGTGTTTGGGCCGCGAAGACTTTTGAAGACTGAATGGAATTCGAGTTTGTTGAAGCCCAATCTAGTCCAAGTTTGTAACAAGTTTAAGTCTATCTAGTTTGGCCCGATTTGTAAACAGAATTCGTATGGGCTGAGTCCAATTCGAATTGTATAGGTTGTGCTATATAAACAACCTTTACCTAGAGTTTTAGGGTTAGACTTTTGGTGACTTCGAGGCAATAGAGAGAGAGTTCGAATACACAGAACATTGGCTGTGAGTTCGTGGAGATCTTTAGTGATTGTAAACGTTTTCGTTGGATAATCATAGAAGATCAGTTGGTAAACCGTCTTGTGTTCTTGTTTCTGTTTGCTAGGTTTATCAAGGGGATTCCGCACCCTTGGTAGATTGTCAGTTTTGTTAAGATCCATACGGGATAGGGACCTACAATTGGTATCAGAGCATTTGCTCTTGTGTACGGTTCAAAACTGATTACAGATTCAAGGTTTTATTCGCTTGAAGTTTTTCGGATTTTGTGTGAAGAACAGTGAAGAACAACGAAGAACAGTAAAATTTTTGAGTGTTTGATTCGTTTTGGTTATTGATCTGACTTGTTTGCTTGTTTTTTGGAGTTTCAGTTGGAAAGTTATCAATCAGAAGATTCTGCGGTGTAAAAAGTGTTGATTTTTTGGGATTTATTATTGGAAGATTGCTAGAAGATTGTTGGTCTCGACTGGAGGTCTCGACTAGTCCCTTCTTCACTCGAAACAAGTGGTCTCGACTGGGTACTGTTCACTCGAAACCAGAGGTCTCGACTCGAAACAGTGGTCTCGAGTTGTGCGTATTTGACTTGAAACGGAGGTCTCGACTCGGAACATTAGTCTCGACTCGAAACAGTAGTCTCGACTGGACTGTGTGGTCTCGACTGGACTGAGTGGTTGCGAGTTTGAAAGTGGTGGAATTTTTCTAGACAATCGTAAGAAAAATTTAACTGTTTTGTGATTAGAAAATTATCCGTAACTCATCTGGACAAACCGTTTGGACCATTGTGCTCGTTGGATTTTTAGGACAAAAAAAAAGGCATTCAACATTATATATCATTAGAATCGTATTTTCAAGACGAATCTAACGATATAAGTTTGTAAAAACAGTTTTCAAAAAATTTTTGTACGGTTTTACCAGTCTGCAACGTTAAAATGTCAAACATGTCTAGTTTGAATGAGCTGTTGAGAATGGAGCATGAGGTTGGCACTACCAACAAACCGCCTAAGATGATGAAGGTGGAAAATTATCTGACATGGAAGGATCGTTTTCAATCGTTCATTGAATATCAGGATACTCGCATGTGGATATGCATTGAAAAAGGGTACATAGACCCAACACATGACTTTGAAGGCAGACCACGTAAAACTGCCTATGTGAACATGGCAGATGCTGATAAAAAGATGTATGAGGCTGAAAAGAGAGCCTTGGCGGCAATCAAAATGTCCTTACCTAATAGCATCAAGCATACTTTTAAGAGGTACACAAATTCCAAGGATATGTGGGATGCATTGGAAAAGAGATATGCGGGAAATGCAGATGTCAAGAAAAACAAAGTTGATCTACTGAAGAAGCAGTTTGCTGTTTTCAAGTTCATGAAACATGAGTCACTTGAGGACATCATCACTCGCTACTATCATCTGATGTCAGAAATGGAAAATTATGAGATCGATTGCTATACTGACATAGAGAAGAATGACAAGCTGCTCGATGCTTTACCTACTATGTGGGATATCTACACTCTCTTGATTAAGGGAGAGGCAGATTATGAGACAAAGGAGCTGGAAGAAGTAGTTGGCAAGCTGAGAGCTTATGAGCTCAGTATGAAGAAGAAAGATACTGGATATGATCAGGTTCAAGATCCAACGATTTACAATGGGCTTACGTCTTCTTCATCTCACAATGCTTCTAGCGACTCTGCTACTGCGTTTCTATCGTGTGAAAATGAGCAGGTCACAGTGAATGAGGATGGTGATGTGTGTTTTGTAGCTGCTTCAGGGGGGTCAACAGGAGCCAAGAAAACCTCAGCTTCTAAGTAGAGTAGTGGTGTTAAGTCGATGCCTATGAGTGTGAACTCTGCTGAAGAACATCTTGCTCTACTTGCTTCATTCGTTGCTTCCTATGAGAACTACATTCAGGGGAAGATATCTGATCCTGCCACGTTGGATGAAGATTATGATCAGATTGACCCTGATGATCTAGAAGAGATGGATTTGCAATGGCAAATGGCCATGATCTCCAGACGAGTGAAGAGATTTATGAACCGGACAGGAAGGAAGTTCGTAGGGAAGAGTGTTGGTTTCGACAAGACCAAAGTGAGATGCTTTAACTGTCAAAGTTACGGTCATTTTGCTAGGGAATGTCAGAAACAGAAGCATGAGACTTCGAGTCAGAGTTCAAACGATAGGAATGCATCAAACAACTCTAACTCAAGGGTGTTGATCTCTACTGCAAGAGAAGGCTCATATGACTGGAGTATTCACTTGGAAAATGATGAAAATGTCACTCAAGCTTTCATGGCAGAAATCGTGCCAGTTGATGATGCTGATGCTAAAGTGAATGATACAAATGTTGAGAAGAAAACTGAAGCTGAGGTAGATAAGGCCGAGCAGACAACAGATGCTGAAAAAGAAAAGCAGGAATCTGAGCATGAAAGGGAAGATGAAGCGAAGGATGAAATCATCAAAAGAATGGAAGATCAACTTGCTGCTCTTATGGCCAACTCAGATAAAACGACAGGAGAGGTAAGTAACTCTGCTACTTCTGTTTGTTTAAAGTGTCGTGAATTATAGGGTGAAGTTGACAGGTTGTCAACTCAAAACAAAAGTCTGGTGAGCGAAATATCTAACGTAAAGGAATCAAATTTCTTTGCTAAAAGAAATGAGACATCATATTTAAAAAAGGTAAAAGGCTATGAAGCTGAAATTGAAGTTTTAACCTGCAAACTAAATGAAAAACTTCAAGTCATAGACTTAGCTCATGACATGATGGCTGAGAAAACAAAAGAAATTTCTGAAAAATGCAAAGAGTTGTCAGATGCACAACTCAAAATTGTTGAATTCGAAAAGAAATTAGGTCAGTTCAGGGATTCTACTTTTGTTATGAAACACATGATGGGTGGGTTAAAGAAAAGTAATGACAAGACCAGTGTGGGATTCAAGGGCTTTAATGAAGTCCCACCTCCTCTTAGCCATGACTATTCTTTCTTACCTGATGAAGATGAGTTCACAGACTTTCTATCAATGTCACCAAGCAGTTTCATATCCAGTCAAGGTGATGTGTCTGAAAATAATGATGCTAAGAAGGAGAATAACAGCAAACCTGTTTTAAAACAGAAAAAATTCAAATCCTAAGAATAAACATTCAACTTTTGTTAAAAAGATTAATTTTGTTCAAGGAAGTGACATGAAAAATGAAACAGCTGTTATTGAAAATGAATCAAATGTAGAGTTTGCTAAAAACAAAAACATAGGAAATCTTGAAACTAAGCAAACTGAACCAAATCCTTCTAAGGCATCATCATCAAAACCAGAATCTAGTTCAAAGGCTTCAGTTGAGAAGTCTTCGAAAAAGAGATCGTGCTTCAAATGTCACACAAAGGGACATGTAGCTAGCTGCTGTCCTAACAAAAAAGTTGAAGCACAAGTTAGTGAGAAACAAATGGGAAAATCACCAGAGAAGAAAGGTGATAATGAGGAGAAAGTCTCAAATTCTCCAAAGAAATCTGCTCCAAAGCAACAACAGGGTGTTGCTGGTGGTGTAGATAAGGCTGAAAAAGGAACTCCGCAAGTTCCTCATTTTCAAAGAAATCAACCAAGATTTCAGCCTGAATCTACATCAGGCAGATATGAAAGACCTAGAAGTAGTTCACCAAGAATGAACAATAAAAATTCAAATAATTTCAGAAGCCAAGGTCAATATCAAAATCGATACCAAAATAATGGTGGTCGAACTTTATATAACAATGGCTTTAGAAATTACAACAATCAAGGTTCTTGGAATCAAAATCAAAATTTTCAAAGGTCACATAGTCCAAACACAAATAGGTACCCTCAGGACCAGAGACCTTATGGAAATCAAAACTCATTTCCATCAACAGGTCCAAGATCCAAGACTCCAGTTAGGAGTGATGGATATTGGATGGATGTTCCTGTAGTTGATGAATCTGGAAGACCCAAGACCATTAAGGCTTGGGTCCCCCAATCTAACTAATCTTTTGGTTGGTGGGTGCAGGAGCTGCTAAGGAGGATTATCAACTTATGGTATGTTGATAGTGGCTGCTCTAGGCACATGATGGGGGATGCGAGGTTGTTTTCTAAATTTGAAGAATATGATGGTGGACATGTAAATTTTGCTGGTGCTAAAGGTGGTAGGATTACTGGACGAGGAAAAGTGACGAATGGGAAGATCACTTTGGACAAAGTGAACTATGTTGAGCAGCTTAAACACAATCTGATGAGCGTGTCACAAGTCTGCGACAAGGGTCACTCGGTCCATTTTACAAAGTCTGAGGCATTGGTGTTAAAACCGGGTTTGGTCATTCCGGACGATTGGATAGTAATGCGTGCACCAAGGAAAAATGATACTTATGTCATGGACATGGGTGCCAAGGATCCAACTGCTGCGGTGGCGTGTTTACTGTCGAAAGCATCTGAAGCTGAATCTATGTTATGGCACAGACGCATGGCCCATATTCACTACCGCAAAATGAATTATATCATTAAAAATGAGCTAGTGAAAGGGGTTCCATTGCTGAGGTTTCAAGTGGAAGATAAATGTATTCCATGTCAAAAGGGAAAACAACACAAGAAACCTCATAAGTCTAAAACAGTAAATTCCATTAATGCCCCTTATGAATTACTGCACATGGATTTATTCGGTCCAGTGAACGTGAGGAGCATAGGTGGAAAGTACTACTGTCTGGTTGTCACTGATGATTACTCACGTTATTCATGGGTTTTCTTTTTAGGTACAAAAGATGAGACAGCTGAGATGCTGATAGATCTTTTTACGAAATTGGAAAACGTCCATGATGCAAGGATCAAGAGGATAAGGAGTGATAATGGCACGGAGTTCAAGAATCGGATTCTGGATCTCTATTGTCTTCGAAAGGGAATAGAACATCAATATTCTGCTCCTTATACTCCTCAACAGAATGGAGTTGCTGAAAGGAAAAACAGGACGTTGATTGAAGCCGCTAGGACTATGCTTTCAGATTCAAAGCTATCAGTTCTTTTCTGGGGAGAAGCTGTGAATACAGCTTGCTACGTCCTAAACAAAGTTTTGACCGTTAAACGTTTTAACAAAACTTGTCATGAACTTATGTTTAACGAGAAACCTAACTTAACAGGCTTTGAACCATTTGGATTACCCTGCACCATTGTGCGAAACAAAGATAAACAAAAATTCGGTGAGGTGGCTGACGAAGGCTACTTTCTAGGTTACGTGCCTGGCACACCGAATAAAAGGGTTTTTAATCTCAAAACTGGTAAAATTGAGGTTGTTTTTAATGTGGAAATTACTTCCTACAAACCTCAACAATCAACGAGTGGTCCTGCTATATTATATGATTATGAAGGTGTTTTTAAATCATTTAATATTCCTGAGGTTTCTGATGCAGATGATTCTCAGCTGATTCAAACAGTGGTATGTGAAGACGATGAAGGCGAGTTCATGCCTAGATCGAATGTTGATATGTCAGATGCTGCAGAAACTTCCCATGGTGCTGCTGATCCTGATTCAAGCGATAGTGAACCTGAACCCAATCAGGAGGAGGATTTCATTAATCCGTTTGCAAATCAGAATATTCAGGGGGAGGTTGGATCAAACCTGGGTGATAATCTAGAAGTTGATGCGGTTGTTACTACACGAGCAAATAGAGATCATCCAGTTGACATGATACTTGGAGATCCTACTGCAGGTGTCCAGACGAGAAGAAGCATAGCAGCGAACTCTGGGTTATTTGTTTCGATTGAGAAGAATGGGATAGTGAATGAATGCTTGTATAGTTGCTTTATTTCCCAAGAGGAGCCGAAGAACATTCATATGGCTCTTAAAGATAATTCATGGGTTGAAGCAATGCAAGAGGAATTGGCCCAGTTTGCGAAGTTGAAGGTTTGGGAGGTAGTGGACCTTCCTAAAGGTGAAAGAGAGATTGGCACTAAATGGGTATTTAGATGCAAGAAAGATGAAAGAGGAATTGTCACGCGCAACAAGGCTCGGTTGGTTGTCAAAGGGTTCAATCAGCAAGAAGGAATAGATTACAATGAGGTGTTTGCACCAGTGGCAAGGTTGGAGGCAATTCGTTTGTTTCTGGCTTTTGCTTCATTCAAGGGCTTTAAAGTTTTTCAACTAGACGTGAAGAGTGCATTTCTTTACGGGAAAGTCCAGGAAGTGGTGTATGTCTCACAACCAGATGGGTTCGTTGATCCAGACTATCCAGATCGAGTTTACAAACTTGATAAGGCTTTGTATGGGTTACATCAAGCTCCCAGGGCGTGGTACGAGACACTGTCTACACATCTGATAAAGAATGGTTTTGAAAGAGGTCAGATTGACAGTACATTGTTCATAAAGAGAAAGAAGGAAGATTTTCTGCTGGTACAGGTATACGTGGATGACATCATCTTTGGGTCATCTGATGAGAACATGTGTAAGGAATTTGAACAGGTGATGAAGAGCAAGTTTGAAATGAGCGCTATGGGTGAGTTGTCCTACTTTCTGGGATTACAAGTTGAACAGAAGGAGGATGGGATGTTTATTCATCAAACGAAGTATGTGTATGACATTTTGGATCGGTTCAAAATGAATGATTGCTCTACTTTCAACACACCCATTTGTGAAAATCACAATCTAGGCCCATATCATGAAAGCACTGAAGATGTAGATCCTACTCAATACAGGGCGATGATTGGTTCTCTAATGCACTTGACTGCTTCAAGACCTGACATCATGTTTGCCGTATGCTTGTGTGCCAGATATCAGGCGAATCCAAAAGAGTCACACATGAAAGCAGTGAAGCGTATTCTTCGTTACTTGAAGGGGAAACCTAAACTTGGGTTGTGGTATCCAGCTGATAGTGATTTGAGTTTCGTTGCTTACACTGATTCAGACTTTGGAGGATGCAAATCAAACAGAAAGACTACAACAGGTGGTTGTCAGTTCTTAGGAGGCAGGATTGTGTCTTGGCAATGCAAGAAGCAATCTTGTGTGTCTACATCTACTTGTGAAGCCGAATATATTGCTGCGGGTAGCTGCTGCTCTCAGGTTCTCTGGATTCAACAGCAGATGCGCGATTACGGTTTGGATTTCACTCGTACTCCTATTATGATAGATAATAATGCCACTATATCAATCACAAACAATCCCGTAAAGCACAGTAGAACTAAACATATTGACATACGTCATCACTTTATACGGGATTGTGCTGAAAAGAGGCTCATTGAATTACACCGAGTCGACACACTAGATAACCTTGCTGATCTTTACACAAAAGCTTTTGATCGAGCTCGCTTTGAACACTTAGTCGAACTCAACGGGATGAGGAATCCTGAATAACTGGTTTTTCATAAGAATTTTGTAAATAGTTTACTGTTTTCTTAAAAATAAAAAATACAAAAAAACATTGAAAAATCAAAAACATAAAAAAAAAATTGGAAAATCAAAAATGAGTTATCACTGTGTGAAAAAGGAAGAAATGATAGTACATCAGCATGTTAGACTGTCACACTCAAAATGAATTAAATTGCTTAAGTGTGATAGCAGCTTCATCATATGATGTACCAGTAGGCAAAAGCATGAAATAATCAACTTACCAATGTGATATAAACCTAAATGCACTGAGTATGAGTGGGGAACACATCAGTGGTGTATGGTTTAATGACCTTAAATCTTGTGTTGATAGATTGCCAAAATCTGAAGTTTTGGGTCTTTATACTATTATTTCATCTGGGGATATCAGGGGTGTCCTTCTGCTGCATCCAGATACATGCTGACCTAGGCACACCCAGGATATCTTAAAAGAGCTAAATATGCCAAAACCCTGAAAATTAAGAAGCTCTCATAGAGAGTTATTCAAATGTGCAAAATGCATAAATCGTACCAAAAATGGTATTTGTCTTAGCCCTCGTTAGATATTTTGGTCTCTTTGCTGTACGGAAGTACTGACCTGATCACCAATTATCTAACGTTGAAAAACAAAACGGATGAATTCAGTATACTCACCTACTACGATGAATCTTTGTGCATACTTTGATCGCGGGGGTATATCCTGAAGTGGGACACACTAATATATCAGATTTAATATTACCTTAACGTATCATACGGTAATGGTACTTGAAATGTTCATGCATTAGTTTAGGTGGACAAACATACTGGTAATCATCTTGGACTGCTTTTCACGAAAATTAAATAAAGAATTATCTAATAGTGTGAAAACAGTTTGATTGTGCTGATATGATCTTCTTACCGGTGATTCTCACAAAAATAGAGTGTTTATTGCTTTTCGTATTTATTTGCTTTCAGAAAATACAAAAATACAAAAATAGTGTCTTTTTCTGTTAAAATTCTTAATGTACGGAAAACTGTTATTCTTGGAGGCGTTGTTACCGATAGGGGGAGACTGTGTTAGAAAGTGGGTTCAAAATTTTAAATCATGCAGGTTATAAGGTGTTTGATTAAAAATTGTTGCGTGTTGGTGCTAAATTTGAAAATGTTTAATCTGATACAGTTTAACTATCTCTTGAATAATAATAATTCTTTAACTATGTTGAAAAATTCTTATGGTTTCTCGAGATGTTTGTTTTATAGTATACAGATTGAAGCTGTTTTTTTTATGAGAAGTTGCTGTGAAGAGATGAGGAGTTTGTTGCTGCTTGGTAGAATCCTCCTTCTACAATGCAGAATGGATGCTGTGAAGACTTACTTAGAATGCTGAATCAAAACTTGGAAGATTTGGTGATTGGATACATCAGCTTAGGGGGAGTCTGTTGCTGACAGAATTCATGTAGAAGCTGACGCTATCCAAAGACCAAAGACTGTGAGATTCTGAAGACTAAAGTTTCCTTTGCAAGTTATTGTCAAGTGGGAGTTTGTTGGTGCATGTTATGTGACAACAGCGTTGGTTTGGTCTTTGGATATTGAACACGTGTTTGGGCCGCGAAGACTTATGAAGACTGAATGGAATTCGAGTTTGTTGAAGCCCAATCTAGTCCAAGTTTGTATCAAGTTTATGTAACATCTCGAAAATACAAATTCTTAAATTCGTAATTTAGTTGCAAATAAATTGTGAGATAATCTAGTTAGTAAAGACACTAACCTAGTTAGTTTATCACTTAATAGTAGCTTGAGACATAGAAATAAAATAAAACAAACAAGAGGGGCCAAAAGTGTTAAAATTGAAAATAGTTTTAATAAAAACCATTTTATTAAAACACAAACTAAAATCTGGAAGTGGGGATCGACCAGAACAAGGGGAGGGGCGACCTGAACTCATTCAAAACCCTGGTTCATGCTAAATCCTACAAATTGAAGATCCAATTGGCTCCCAAATCGAAATCTGAGTTAAGATTAGTAATCCCCATCACAAGGGGGTTGTAAGGTATGTAAAATTCTATGAAAATTCTCTGTTTGAAATTCTTATGAATTTGGGAGATTCAAAATTTGATGATGCATGTATGTAACTTGATTTGTTACATTTGAGTAAATTTTTGTTGTTTAGTATATATGTAATTGATTGGTGAATAAAAGTCGAGTTGGAACTAAGCGATGGTGTTCGCTAGTTCGAATCATAGGCCAAGAAATTGGTTAGACCTCATTGGTTGTCATCAAAATTGGAGGATTCCTTAGATGAGCTAAACGGGTCAAATAACCAATTAAGGCATGGAATGTATTGTAGCATGGTTATTCGGTCTTTGTTAACAATTATAAAAGACCTATTTGATCATGTAAAATTAGTGTATTGGTTGGTTAGAATGAGGAATTTGAGAAAAGGGTTTGAGCAAAACAAACAAGAAATCAAAACATGAAGTTGCAGGGAATACCGTAAGTTACGGTATCACCGTAACTTACGGTAGAGATCAAAGTCTTACGGTGGTTCACCCCTGTTTTACGGTGGACCAGAAGATTTCAGGACCTACCGTAACTTACGGTGACACCGTAAGTTACGGTGGAACCAGAAAACTTATACTTTATTATTTATAATTTGATGTTGGATCTAGTGTTTATATAATATATAAAAATGTCAAAACTAATGTTTTAACGGTTTTGACCATAGGTGATGAGGTGGATTTTACGGATGGCGATCAAGCATTTGATGAAGAACCGAACACTACTTTTGAAACTTCCGCAATGTTTTTAAATCTTTACTAGATTTGGTTATGGGTTGTAAACAATTGTTAAGTAACTTTTGAAACGTTTTAACTTAGTGTAGTGGACTATGGTCATGCTACATATGAACTTTTTGTATGAAATTTATGTTAAGTAAGGAACTTTTATTTACAAACGGTATAAATCTATTATTAAAATCAAGTGAAAATTTAAGGGTGTTACAAGTTGGTAATCTGAGCTTAAGGTTGTCAACAAAGTGTTCGGTTCAAGCTTGATCGATCGTCCGGTAAGAATTAACTCATTATGTTAATAAATTATGTATTATGTAAGGAATGAGAAATGAATTGATATGCATGGGAAGAGCGTGTTAACACACTCAAACCCGGAAAGTGCATTAAATGTGAACGGTTAAAGCAAGTTAGGAACTTGGCTAAACCGAAACAAACAAAGCAATGTCATGAATGAAATATTTAACGTTTGATGTAAACATTTTAGTTTCAAAATGTCGAAAGGGAGCAATAATGATCCGGTGCCGACAAGCACCGAACAAATGAAAGAAATAATTGCCGAGGAAGTAGGAAAGGCAATTGAAGGCAGTCCATCCGGGTTTATAGACAAGATTCAAAGTACGGTGTTGACACTCATAGAAGAACGAGTTAAAAGGTTGGAGGATACGGTCAACCTTATGAAAGACAAAACTGGTGAACGTAAAGGGTGCTCGTATAAGGAATTCATGGCGTGTAAACCGCCAATCTATAACGGGGAAGTCGATCCAATAATTTGCCAAAGATGGTTGGGCGACATAGAAGGGGTGTTTGAAAGGACCCATTGCGACGAAAGCGATTTCATTGCTTACGGAACGGGTCAGTTAAGAGGACAAGCCAAGGATTGGTGGGATAACAAAAAGAATGAAATAGGGGCCGAAGCGGCAAGGGCCATGACGTGGGAAGAGTTTAAGACACCATTTCTTAAACATCATAGTCCCAAAGCGGTCATTAACAAAATCAAGGAAGAGTTCATGCAACTTAGGCACAAGGGTGAAACCATAGACAAGATCACGGCGATGTTTATGGATAAAATGAAGTTTAGTAGTGAATTGGTGACAAACGAAGAACAGAAAATATACTACTACTACTACAATATGTTGAGCGTTGAATATAGGGAGTTTATGACTCCTTCAAAATACGAGACCCTTACCGAAATCATTAACGTTGCTCGGGAACGGGAAATTGAGTTGAAGAAACAAGTCGAAAGAGGTGAGCGAAGGGCACATGATGTGAATCCAAGCCCTATAAAGAAAGCCCGAACTGGAGAATCGGGAAAGAAGGTGGATGCTAAAGGTGGGTCGCCAAGTTGTAAAGTGTGCGGGAAGGGACACAAAGGGGAATGTCGGTTCAAGGACAAGCCATTCCCCATATGTAATAAGACGGGGCACACGGCCTCGCTATGCCCGGGAAAAGTCTCTATTTGCTACAACTGTTATCAACCCGGCCACAAAAAGTCCGAATGTCCGGACTTAGTTGGAAAGAGAGATGTTAAAGAATCTTCAACAGAAGCTCCCAAAGCGAAGGCTAGGTCCTTCCAACTTACCGCGGCTGAAGCGAAGACAGAACCCGACGTGGTTTCAGGTATATTCACAATTAACTCAATTCCAGCACGTATATTGTTTGATACGGGTGCGAATAAATCCTTCATTTCGCATGGATTTATTCGACATCCTTCATTTGTATTAACGAAATTACCTGTGCCCTTAGAAGTTGAAATAGGGGACAACAAAAGTTTTATAGTTTGTGATGTTTGTCGAGGCTGCAAATTAAGCATCGACGATGAGGAATACTTGATAGACCTAATCCCGATGTCAATGGGGGAATTTCAAGTAGTCGTTGGGATGGATTGGCTAGCCCAACACCATGCAAAAGTCGTGTGTTTTCGTAAAGAGATAAAACTAACATCTCCGAGCGGGAAACACGTTACCATTTATGGCAAAAAAGGAGGTAACCCCATAGTGTGCTCAATGTTGAAAGCTCACAAGCTTACGAAGCGAGGATGCAAGGCGTTTATGATATACGCAAATGAGCCCGGGAAAGAATCACGGAAGATTGAAGATGTACCGATAGTATGAGATTATGGAGATGTGTTTCCGGAAGATTTACCGGGGGTACCGCCTGAACGGGAAGTAGAGTTCGGGATCGAATTGATTCCGGGCGCAAAACCCGTAGCAAAAGCCCCGTACCGACTTGCACCGTCGGAATTACAAGAGTTGATGTCCCAAATTCAAGACCTGCTTGACAAGGGATTCATAAGGCCGAGTGTGTCTCCTTGGGGCGCACCGGTATTGTTCGTGAGAAAGAAGGACGGAAGCATGCGCATGTGTATCGATTACCGGGAGTTAAACAAACTCACGATAAAGAACCGATACCCGCTTCCGAGAATAGATGATTTATTCGACCAATTACAAGGTGCGAACTGGTTTTCAAAAATTGACCTTAGATCTGGGTATCACCAACTAAAGGTCAAGGAAGAAGATGTGCCGAAGACGGCTTTCCGCACGAGATACGGACATTACGAATTCCTTGTGATGTCATTTGGGCTAACAAATGCACCCGCGGCCTTCATGGACCTCATGAATCGGGTTTGCAAGCCAATGTTGGATAAGTCGGTCATCGTGTTTATCGATGATATTTTGGTATATTCAAAAAGTGAAGCTGAACACGCACACCACTTGCAAGAAGTGTTAGAGACACTTAGGCGAGAAAGGCTGTATGCGAAATTCTCTAAGTGTGCCTTTTGGTTACGAGAGGTACAATTTCTTGGCCACGTCATAAGTGCCGACGGAGTATTGGTGGATCCTTCGAAGATCGAGGCTGTGTCAAAATGGAATCCCCTGAAGAACCCTTCGGAAATTAGAAGCTTTTTGGGGCTTGCGGGATATTATAGGAGATTCATTCAAGATTTCTCCAAGATTGCGTCACCGCTAACAAAGCTAACCCGAAAGAAAGAAAAGTTCATTTGGGGTGTCGATCAAGAAAGAGCGTTTCAAACGCTAAAAGAAAAGTTAACTCAAGCTCCGGTACTGACATTGCCGGACGGAGTCGAAGACATGGTGGTTTATTCGGATGCTTCACTATTTGGGCTCGGATGCGTGTTGATGCAACGGGGCAAGGTAATAGCCTATGCCTCGAGGCAATTGAAGATACACGAGAAGAAATATCCCACGCACGATCTCGAGTTGGCTGCAGTGGTATTTGCATTAAAAATATGGAGGCACTACTTGTATGGGTAAAGTGCACCATATTCACCGACCACAAGAGCTTGAAATACTTCTTCGATCAGAAGGAGTTAAATATGCGACAAAGGCGATGGCTAGAAATAGTGAAAGATTTTGACTGTGAAATACACTACCACCCCGGAAGGGCAAATGTGGTGGCGGATGCTTTGAGCTTCCCAATAAGAGTAAGGTCGATGCAGCTCGTGGTGACCTCGGGTATACTTGAACGTATTCGAGAGGCACAGTTAGAAGCAGTAAAAGAAGAGAATTGGAAGAAAGAAAGAATAATCGGTCAGTTGAAAGATTTATCGGATGGGAATCACGGGTTAAAGACTCGATCTGGAAGGATATGGGTTCCAAATACTTGTGGGGTGAAGGCGCTTCTACTTGATGAAGCTCATAAATCCCGATATTCAATTCATCCGGGTGCGACCAAGATGTACAATGATTTGAAACAAAATTATTGGTGGCCTGGAATAAAGAGGGATGTGGCAAAGTATGTGGAAAAATGCTTGACATGTTTACAAGTCAAGGCGGAGCACCAGAAACCATACGGCAAACTCCAACCGTTAGAAATTCCGGTTTAGAAATGGGAACTTATTACAATGGACCTACTAACCAAGTTGCCTAAGACAAATCGTGGTTTCGATGCCATATGGGTAGTGGTGGATAGATTGATGAAAAGTGCTCACTTCATTCCGATCCGTGAGACTTATACGTCAGAAAAGATGTCAGAAGTTTACACTAATGAAATAATAGCACGTCATGGGGTGCCGGTATCCATCGTGTCTGATAGGGATACCCGGTTTACTTCAAATTTCTGGCGAGATTTCCAAGAGCAAATGGGAACCAAATTGTTCATTAGCACTGCGTACCATCCTCAAACGGATGGACAGAGTGAAAGAACAATACAAACATTGGAGGACATGCTACGGGCGTGTATAATCGACTTTGGAGGAAGTTGGGATGTTCACCTACCGTTAGTCCAGTTTTCGTATAATAACAGCTACCAATCTAGTATTAAGATGGCACCGTACGAAATGCTCTATGGTAGGAAGTGCCGAACCCCGGTATGTTGGGGTGAAGTGGGTCCACGTGAACTCGCCCACCAAGATATAGTACAAGCCACAAATGAAAAGATTGATAAGGTTCGGGCACACTTGAAAGCGGCTCAAGACAGGCTAAAGGCGTATGCGGATAAAAGGAATAGGCCAATTGAATTTCAGGTTGGCGACAAGGTTATGCTAAAAGTTTCCCCATGGAAGGGCATTATTAGATTCAGAAAAAGGGGGAAGCTAAGCCCGAGATTTATTGGGCCATTCAGAATCACTGAACGGGTTGGTAAAGTAGCTTATCGTCTCGAATTACCCGAAGAGTTGAGTGGGATTCATAGCACATTCCACGTGTCACATACTGGTAATCATCTTGGACTGCTTTTCACGAAAATTAAATAAAGAATTATCTAATAATGTGAAAACAGTTTGATTGTGCTGATATGATCTTCTTACCGGTGATTCTCACAAAAATAGAGTGTTTATTGCTTTTCGTATTTATTTGCTTTCAGAAAATACAAAAATAGTGTCTTTTTCTGTTAAAATTCTTATTGTACGGAAAACTGTTATTCTTGGAGGCGTTGTTACCGATAGGGGGAGACTGTGTTAGAAAGTGGGTTCAAAATTTTAAATCATGCAGGTTATAAGGTGTTTGATTAAAAATTGTTGCGTGTTGGTGCTAAATTTGAAAATGCTTAATCTGATACAGTTTAACTATCTCTTGAATAATAATAATTCTTTAACTATGATGAAAAATTCTTTTGGTTTCTCGAGATGTTTGTTTTATAGTATACAGATTGAAGCTGTTTTTTTTTATGAGAAGTTGCTGTGAAGAGATGAGGAGTTTGTTGCTGCTTGGTAGAATCCTCCTTCTACAATGCAGAATGGATGCTGTGAAGACTTACTTAGAATGCTGAATCAAAACTTGGAAGATTTGGTGATTGGATACATCAGCTTAGGGGGAGTCTGTTGCTGACAGAATTCATGTAGAAGCTGACGCTATCCAAAGACCAAAGACTGTGAGATTCTGAAGACTAAAGTTTCCTTTGCAAGTTATTGTCAAGTGGGAGTTTGTTGGTGCATGTTATGTGACAACAGCGTTGGTTTGGTCTTTGGATATTGAACACGTGTTTGGGCCGCGAAGACTTATGAAGACTGAATGGAATTCGAGTTTGTTGAAGCCCAATCTAGTCCAAGTTTGTATCAAGTTTATGTAACATCTCGAAAATACAAATTCTTAAATTCGTAATTTAGTTGCAAATAAATTGTGAGATAATCTAGTTAGTAAAGACACTAACCTAGTTAGTTTATCACTTAATAGTAGCTTGAGACATAGAAATAAAATAAAACAAACAAGAGGGGCCAAAAGTGTTAAAATTGAAAATAGTTTTAATAAAAACCATTTTATTAAAACACAAACTAAAATCTGGAAGTGGGGATCGACCAGAACAAGGGGAGGGGCGACCTGAACTCATTCAAAACCCTGGTTCATGCTAAATCCTACAAATTGAAGATCCAATTGGCTCCCAAATCGAAATCTGAGTTAAGATTAGTAATCCCCATCACAAGGGGGTTGTAAGGTATGTAAAATTCTATGAAAATTCTCTGTTTGAAATTCTTATGAATTTGGGAGATTCAAAATTTGATGATGCATGTATGTAACTTGATTTGTTACATTTGAGTAAATTTTTGTTGTTTAGTATATATGTAATTGATTGGTGAATAAAAGTCGAGTTGGAACTAAGCGATGGTGTTCGCTAGTTTGAATCATAGGCCAAGAAATTGGTTAGACCTCATTGGTTGTCATCAAAATTGGAGGATTCCTTAGATGAGCTAAACGGGTCAAATAACCAATTAAGGCATGGAATGTATTGTAGCATGGTTATTCGGTCTTTGTTAACAATTATAAAAGACCTATTTGATCATGTAAAATCAGTGTATTGGTTGGTTAGAATGAGGAATTTGAGAAAAGGGTTTGAGCAAAACAAACAAGAAATCAAAACATGAAGTTGCAGGGAATACCGTAAGTTACGGTATCACCGTAACTTACGGTAGAGATCAAAGTCTTACGGTGGTTCACCCCTGTTTTACGGTGGACCAGAAGATTTCAGGACCTACCGTAACTTACGGTGACACCGTAAGTTACGGTGGAACCAGAAAACTTATACTTTATTATTTATAATTTGATGTTGGATCTAGTGTTTATATAATATATAAAAATGTCAAAACTAATGTTTTAACGGTTTTGACCATAGGTGATGAGGTGGATTTTACCGATGGCGATCAAGCATTTGATGAAGAACCGAACACTACTTTTGAAGCTTCCGCAATGTTTTTAAATCTTTACTAGATTTGGTTATGGGTTGTAAACAATTGTTAAGTAATTTTGAAACGTTTTAACTTAGTGTGGTGGACTATGGTCATGCTACATATGAACTTTTTGTATGAAATTTATGTTAAGTAAGGAACTTTTATTTACAAACGGTATAAATCTATTATTAAAATCAAGTGAAAATTTAAGGGTGTTACAGTTTAAGTCTATCTAGTTTGGCCCGATTTGTAAACAGAATTCGTATGGGCTGAGCCCAATTCGAATTGTATAGGTTGTGCTATATAAACAACCTTTACCTAGAGTTTTAGGGTTAGACTTTTGGTGACTTTGAGGCAATAGAGAGAGAGTTCGAATACACAGAACATTGGCTGTGAGTTCGTGGAGATCTTTAGTGATTGTAAACGTTTTCGTTGGATAATCATAGGAGATCAGTTGGTAAACCGTCTTGTGTTCTTGTTTCTGTTTGTTAGGTTTATCAAGGGGATTCCGCACCCTTGGTAGATTGTCAGTTTTGTTAAGATCCATACGGGATAGGGACCTACAAGGGGATTCCGCACCCTTGGTAGATTGTCAGTTTTGTTAAGATCCATACGGGATAGGGACCTACAATGTCCCATACCATAATATATCAAATAAAAACAGTTATTACAGACATTGTTTTCTCAAAGACAGATCAAATGTTTCGCCAACTCAGATTTTATTTAATTTGTTTCTAGACTCCATCCTAGCTTGATTCCAGCAAATAACAAGCAAGCATCTTAAGCACCTGTCACATACGTTAAAATAGAGGTCAATACACATAGTGTAAAGGTGAGCATACAAGTTTGATACTATAATAAAGTTCAAAATAGTTTACGCATAACCAACATGTAACATGTAGCAAGGTGAAGGCTAGTAGGTTATCGACAATGAAATATGCAAGACGTGACTGCGAGTTGTAGAATGCGCAACACATATCCCCACTGGGACACATGAAGTAAAGCCCTTAATAACCCCTGTCCACGACAGGTGCTGAGTCCAAACTATAGTATTATCGTTGCTAAGGTGTCAGGCAACAATCACTGTGTTAACATAACATACAAGCATTCATCGAATAACACATAACATGCAATAACGGTCAGCGTATATATAGTGTTTGCGTTGTGTGTCTATTGTGATTTGAATAAAGTAACATATGTAACACCCAAAAGTGCGTAAAGCAAAAAGGGTTCTAGTATACTCACATATTGTGTTTAAGTAAACAAACACTCTCTTGGATTGAAGGGAGCGCTGAGATATTTAGCCTGAACAGTTAACGATAGCATAAGCGAAGAACGGTGTGTTAAACGGTAAAAAGAATCAAATGTCGGATGGCAATCCGATCGGATGGTCATTCGATCGGATGTCAATCCATTCGGATGGTCATCCGATCGGATGGCCATTTGGTCGGATTGACATTCGTTTGGGAAGGATGTGTTTGTGTATGATGGTATTGAAGTTTTTGTTGTAGCATTTTGAAAACAGAGAAGGATCTCTACCCTTCAGGTCGATCGATCGAACGATCGTTCGATCGGATAGCAATCCGATTGGCGAGACTTTTCAGTTGAGAACAAGTTCACAGCAGGACGGTCACTCGATCGGATGGTCTTCCGATCGAATGGCAATCCGTTAGAAACTGTTGATCTTTGAAAATTGAAAATGATGAAGTGTTGAAGTCCGAATGTCACCCGAACGATCGGACGGCACTCTGTCCCGACGATCTGGTCGTTTTGAACTTGATGATTTTGAAAAGTTTTGCGGTTTGCTTGAGACGGTATGACAACGTACTAAACAACGGAACCTCGTCAAGTCCCAAGTCGTCCGATCGAACAGGAATCACCCTAATCCGATCAGCTAACTGTTCTTGACGGTTGTTCATGTTCAATCAGAAATCGTTTATCTCTTTGATAGAAATCAGATCTCGGACCGACACTTCACTAAGAAATGAGTAGAAGACCTGAACGAGCTCCGATTCTATCGGATTTTTGAATGCATTGAGTGTAAAAGAGTTGAAAAAGTATCTTTCAATCCTTTTAACTTTGAAAATTTTTAGTTCTATGCGAAAACAATGTTTAATCATATGGAAATCCTTCAAATCTGAGTTATTCTTGGTGGAATGAGGCCAAATCTTGAAGTTCATAAGAACTCCATGATGACATCATCCTAGAACACCTCGAATCCGCTGATTTCACGGTTAGAAGTGAAGATTCAAAGGAGAAAATGATGAAGAAGTGTGTGTAGATCATAGAAGTTCAAGATTTGAGTGGAAAACTTACAAGAATCGCGAGAAATCGAGAGAAAGAAGGCCTTGAGCATGCTGGTCGAACGAGAGAGCTGTCACATCACTGTTGTGATGTGACGGGGGTATTTATAGGTTGCCAAAAGAGGAAAGAGGGGTGCAGGTGTCGGATGGCACATCAATCGGATGGCCATCCGATCGGATGGCCATTCGATCGAATGGTTATTCGATCGAGTGGCTCCGATGAGTTGCATTTCGACGTTTCGTTTTGCGTTTTGAGCGTTGCGATTCGCTTAAGCGAGGGTGCGATGCGATAGATTAATAATAATCACACAAAACTATATCTAACATACAATCATCCTAAATAACTTGCGTTTAACGTTTGCGATTAAGTTGCGTTGCGATAGATTTGCGATTGCGTTTCGATTAATCACTACCAAACAATAAAGTAAACATGCACACGTAACACATAAGTAGCACACACACGTAAAACAATATACAGAATCTATAAATCAAGTTGCGAACACGATTGCGATGCGATTAGCGAATAAGCGATAAAACATGCGATAAACATCGATTAAACCTCGATTGTTATAGATACTCCACATAATACAACTAAAGCAAATAAAACACAGAATTCGACTACAAGTCAAGGTAGTCAAATCAATAGTTAAGCCAGGAGTGACAGATCGCAATTAGCAATCTTTTATTCCTTTGACTTTGACTTGTACCTTGACTTTCCAAAACACGGGTTGTTACATGAACGGTGACGACGGTTAGTCGCCATTGGCAATTATTCCCGCCAAAATCCCAACTGTCTTCTTAAAATGTATGTATATTGAATCTCCTGCAACAATAGAGATCACCAAGATATTAGTTCTAATATCCAATTTCGTTCGTATCAATTGTGGTTCATTGTGTTTGTGAGTTCGAGTGTTTCTTTGATATCCAACAAAAATAACCTTGATTAAGAAATTGGTTTGTGTCACATGTTAACACATTTATTCGTTCCAACTGTTTTACACAAATTGGGTTTAATGTTGCAATATTAACTTGACTCGATTTTGCCCATGACTTTATAGCCTAGTGGCATCTTTGGGGTGGGATAAGGCTTTGGGACCAATAGGTCCTGGGTTCGATTCCCACAAGGGGGGTTTTTCCCATATTTATTGGGTTTCCTCCTGAATTGGTGTATAGTGGAGATGGATATGATCGGGTGGTTCCACTGGTGGCACGATGATACTCCAGTGGTACGTCAGTGATCCAAATTTGCCGTTCAAAAAAAAACTTGACTCGATTTTATTAAGTATTAAGATTATCTGATTGTCATAAATTTATATGTTTTGTGTCGCTATTAATTTGTTGATAAATATTAGAAAGTCAATATTAACGTTATAATAATATAAAAATTTTGGATTCGGTGAGAAATTCTGATTCAACTAGTTGAGAATTTCAAGTTTGGTTGGAGATCTTGTCTTACAGATGGGAAAGAAAAATTCAAAAGGTTTCAAAATTTTAATGCCGAAGTCTTTTTGCTTTTGGAATAAGCATGGTTTTGAAATGGTGAGGATCTAATACAAAGTATATTGATCACGGAAATTAATTAAAGGTAGTTTTGCCATTTGTTATTTGTGCTAAAAAAATAGTTAAAGAGAGTAGTGAAATATTAGTTTTACACCTTATTTATAACACCTACTTGTGTTATGATAACTATGATTTATGATTTATTAGAACAATTACATCAATCTATGAAAGATTTTTATTCATTTTGTATTATATTAAACAATAGTCTTGAAGTATAAAGATATAGGATGTTCGGTTTTTTTCATTAGTTATATTTTAAATTTGTGTAGTTTGATACATCGTTAAAATTGATTAAGCCAACTCTTAGGCCATGTGTAATGCGTGGGTGAGCGTGAGGGAGACTTGACCGCGTAGGCACCACGCTCTTGAAACATTGCTCCCATGGTTCGTGACCGGGGCATGGTGGGCATAAATTGGTTACGCTCACGGGTGTTGGGGCTTTGGGCGAGTTTCTTTTCATCCATATTAATTTATTTAACCAATCTATGAGCTTCACTTGTCCATTTTTTTTTTTTCAATTTTGTAAGTAAAAATATTAATTGAAGAGCAAATTTATTTTTTCTTAAATAAGTTAGACGAAATACCCAACCTCGTTTAATTTCTTTTCCAAACTCTTCGATATAAACTTCGATGAAAACGAAGTTGTTTTCGAAAAAAATATTTTCGGTCTTGTAAGTGATTTTGACACAACCCATACCTGATATTGTTCCTGGACCACAACCAGATTCCAAACCCGTTAATGTTTCCAAAACATAACCCGAACCCGACATTGTTTTGAAATAAATAATTGTCTACTTATAGTAATCATGGTTGTAAAACAAGGTCTCTAAGTCCGAGTACTCCCCGAGTAGTCGCTACAAGGTAGGCTGCCGAGTCGACTTTCTTCAACTCCGCCTAATTACTCGGAATCGATCAAACATGGTCAACGCCGGGCCGTGTTTAACTTAAAAAAATAAAACATATTATCTATGCCTATAATATTAAAAAAATGAATATCATTTTCACTTATTTTGTAATAAATATTAGTAAATTTATGTTATTTAACATATATTTAATTTCTGAAAACTAATTTCTTTATAATTTAACATGTCCGAGTACTCCCCAAGTACTCTCCACCTAGGCCGGGTACTCTCAACTCCCCAATCGACCGACTACAGAGCGCCTAATGAGTTTTGCAATTATAATAGTAATTACTGAAAATGATTATCTAATAATTACAAAATTGGGTGAGACTCACGTGACCACTCCAACTTAAATAACACCAAGACTTAGACAACACTTTATTACACGTTTTATATAAGCATTACACATACTTTTGTATATGCACTCATCAAAATTCACTAAAAAGAAAAGAAAAAAAAAACAAATAAACAAACAAACAAAAATTTTACCACAATAAATAAACCAAACCTCAAAAGGTAAATGCACCATTGCACTAAAACCCACAGAAAATTATTATCAAGAAAGTTTAAATCATGACTTTTTTTTATGTGACATAGGTTTGGTGAGAATATGAATGAGTTTTTTTTATGTGACATAGGTTTGGTAAGAAGTTTGTATCATCTGAAAAGTTGTAATATTGTAGAAACTAGTAATAAGACCCGCGGGCGTTGCGCCGCGGACCCGTTGCAAACATCGAGTAGATTAGTCCGAGCATTATGTGATGCAATAATTATATGAAAACGGGTGTTTCGACGTATCAAAAAGTAAAGTACATCGAATATATATTGTACAAAAGAAACTGAATCGAATCCGAGTTGGTTTATTTAGTGGGGTTTCACCTAAGAACTACACCACCCTTACCTTTGTATCAAGACTTGGCAACGTAAAAATATAGAGTAATTCGAAATTATACCATTAAATGAAAACGTATTATATTTTACCTGACTCATTTCCGAATAAAATTAACGTCAAAATGTAGGTCAACTGAAAACGTACACAAAAATAAACATAAAAACATATTATATTTGGCTCGACTCGTTTCCAAACAAAATTGACGTCAAATCGTAGACTAACTCGAATTTATAAAAACGCACACATAAGAATGAAAAAAATAGTTTTTTAGTAAACGAACAAAAGTTATTAAGGGAAATCAGATTATATATTCTCGACTCCCGAGTGTGTTTAAGTGACATTTTATAAAATGCATAGAAAGTTAAAAGGAGATGAAAATGATATTTTCTTAACATAAAGGGCTATCAGGGGTTAAAACTGAGATTTTTACAAAAGTTTTGAGGTAGTATAAAAGTACAGAAATAAACATGTAAATGAAAATTAAAATATTCACAAAAGAAAAGAAAAAACAATGGTGGAGTATTTTGAAATGAGATTTAGGTGGTGTTTGTTTTTTAGAAAAAGTACTTCACAACCTCTTTTGTCTTCTCCACGCAGACCACGCGCAGACGTAGAGGTCTGCAGCTTGTTTGTTTTTTGGAAGAGGTTTCATTAAAAAACCTCTTCCCCACCACTTCCTCGTGCAGACAAAGCCCAACATCTTTATTCCTCTTCTCCAATCCTCCCTCTTTCAAAACAGAACCCTAGCACCCAAAACCCTCTCCAGTGCACCTCACCTCCTCCGCCACCCCTTCCAACTCCGCCGCCCTGCACCTCCGCCACCCCCTCCACCTTCGTCGCCCTCCTCCTCCAGCCGACACCCACCTCCATCGCCCTCCTCCTCCAGCCGACACCCACCTCCGCCGCCCCTCCACTCCAGCCGACACATGTATGTTTATACAACTTGATTTTTCTCCTGATTCCGTTGTTAACAGACCTGATGTATACAATTGTTAACAGAACTGATTTATACAACTGATGTATACAATTGTTCAAATTGATGAATCGATTGATTAAAGATTGTGTGATGCTTTCAGCGTATCCTCGTCCTCAATTTCATCGCCTGTGCGGTAATATCTAAGTTTTCTTTTGTTTTTTGATGAAATGCTAGTTTTCAGCGTCCTCCTATGTAATTTTCTAGGTTTTGAATTTGATTGAGATCTCATGTGTAGAGATTTTCAAGTTCAGTACTGTTAAGTTGCTACTTTGTGCTTAGGGTATTGCATATTTGATGTTAGTTAAGTTAACCATGGATGTCAGAAAGAAGTATGATCTCTTAAGTTTAAAGATGAGCTGCATTTTAATTTACAAAGAAATGATATGAATTTACAGGAAAATAGTAATGATTGTTAATACAGCTCTGTTTGTGAACGATGGGAAACTACTTTATTGCATAGTGTTAAAAGGCATCGCCTCTTGCGCCTAGGCCCATCTTCCGTCACGGTGTGGGACGCAATCGAATCTCAACATCCTTCTTCTCCGCCACCGCACATCTCGGCACTCACATCTCTCCACAGCTTTGCTCTCGTAAGTCCACTCTTCATTCTCGTTTTGTATTGATTTAGAATGAATGATTCAATATGCGATAGTGTTATTCTTGATATGTCATTGTTAATTTGAAGATTTCATGATTTAATTGGACTTTTGAGATAGTGTTATTCTTGATGATGTTCTGAAGTCTTTAATTTTGTGGATTTTGGTATAAAATATGTTAACTCTATGGTGTTGTTTGTGTTGAAAAAATTCCTGTTGCTTATCCATGTTTGTGTTGAAAAAATTCATGTTACATTATGGTGTCGTAATGTAAGAAAGGTTGTTGGCTGCTCATGCCTTGTTGTGAAGGTATTTTTGAATGAAAATTTTGTAAAAACGATGGTTTAGTTTAGTTTGCGTTTTCTTAAATCTGAGTTTTGTTGAACATTTTGCAGGATTATGGAGAGGAAAGTGAAGGTCTACACATTGTCCAGGAGTATGTCAAGTCTCACTAGATATGTAACAAGTGATCAAAGTATTTCATGTGTTATTGTTTATCAACTCTTTTTACATCGATGAACATTTCTTGTAGCAATTTTTGGATCATTAAAACGGGTTCTCTCTTTATATTTTATTTTGTCAAGTATTCTGTCATCATCTCTTTTTGACCATATATATGGAACAAATTGTGTCGTATGCATTACCTAGAACATCTGGTGATAGGTGTGAAGTGAGTGTGTAGAAACAAATGATTTAAAAAAATGTTATTGTCTTTTTATGAATATTATTTCAGTATTGTATAACTATTATTTATGTTTGGATGTTAAAAAACTCTTTTAAGTTAAAGAAAATCAGTTTATTTATATTTCAGTTTGTTTCAGCAGCTTGCAAAAGTTAAAAAACAAACAGTCTTCTTCTTGCAGACTGCAGAGGTTTGGTCCACCTCTTCAGCTGCAGATGTTTGCAGATGTGGTCCGCAGACTGCAGATGTTTTATCTCTGAAAAAACAAATAGCACCTTAGTAAAGAAACGTGGAGCCTTTAAACATAGACAAATCAGTATAATGGATACGTGGAGTAAATGGTTTAAACTTAAAACTACTACGTGTTTTATTTAGAGAATCTTGAGATTATCGAAGTCTTGCTGATCTTCTTTTGATTATGCATCATCTTTAGTCAGTATAACTACAACAGTCACCATTGTAGACGAAATTTGAGAGGATTTGGTGGCGGTAGCGAAATTTTGCCAGTGGCTTTCAGCGAGGATTTCGATGGTCAAACGGTGGTTAACCATGGTGACAATGGACGGTAAACAATGGATTAGTTGTTAAAGTTTGGCGGCCAATAGTGAAACCGTTGTTATCAAAAGGGTTTAAACCAGAGACCGTGGACAAACTTCGGTGGCAGATTCAGTCATAATCGAGGGTGATCCGTGACTGATATAATGAGAAATTCAAAATTCAGTTGTTCCTATATTATCTGGTCATTAAAAGTGTGATTTCTGACTCTCAATCGTTAGGGGTTCTTAAAATCGATTATCTGACGGTTGTTTGGAATCAGTAGCTACTTACCTTGTGATCGATTTCAAGGATTTTGTGCTAACGGAACAACAAATGGGTGTTGTCACCGAAGGTGCCTGAGATGAAAAAGAGAAACCGAAACATCAATCGGGTTTACGGTAGTGTGGATATATTAAACAAAGAAACGACCGATGAGATAATTACAAAACTCAGAATTCACTCGGTTCTGATTTGCGTTGCAGAGATGAAAGATAGAGGAGAGCGCGTGTTTGTATATGACACATGGAGAAAAGGCACCAAAAATCTTAAAACGAAAAGTTATCCCAGCCCTCCATCACTTCATGGTGGTGGTTGTGTTGGTTGTATAATCGGAAGTCTAGCCAATTTGGGAGGAGGGCATTTATGTAATTATGTCGCTGCAATTATGTAATTTGGGATAGGACATTTTTGTAATTATGTCGGTGAACTATTGCACCGACTTTCTCTTTTAAGATTATATAGAATAGAATAAGCTTTCATTTATAGAAAGTTTTTGTTAATTAAAGAGCTTAAACTTCTATATATAAAAAGTAAGCTCTTAAAAACTAATAAGGCTATAGGGTGTGGTCATGATCCTCACGATCACCATGACCATCCACGTTAGTGCCATGTCACCACCTCTAATCCACTATCTAAAACCACTACTCTAAGGGTGTGGTTATGACTCAAACCACTATTCTCTTATTTATTTTAATTTATCTTTGTCAAAAGAAATAGGAAAAGATTTCTTGAAAAATGGAAAGTAGGACCATGGTTGTCATGGTTTAATCATGCAAACCATGGTGGATTAAGGAAGGGAGTGATGTAGTCTTCTATTCATGTTCCTAGGTGGCAAATCATGTCCCAACCATGACCTCCACCATTTAGCCTAAGCAAATACTATTACTACTTTTTTTAGAAGAGAGTTGAGTTTTTATAAAACCAAATTACATAAATCTATTATATATAATAAATGAAAGTTATTTGGGCCACGTGTCACTTAATTAGGGCATCATTTTTCCTATTTTCCCGCCCAACAGTACCACTGACCTCTTCTATTTATATCCTCCCTCATTTACTCATTTAGGGCTTCTTGCTTTCTCTCTCCCTCTACTCTGCTCTATTCCGATCGATGTTCATATCTTCTTTCTCTCTGATGTTCATCCTTCTTCTTGTTCTCATATTCATCTCCTCAACAACGTACGGCAGAGGTTACTTCTATTGGATACATCTGCGTTTGAAACCCTAAATCATGTACCGTCGAGTGGTTGAAGAAGAGAATAATCATGTAAGATCTATTTTTTCATTCAGAAATTTTATTTCGTTTTATCTATTTTCTCATACTCAGCACGATGAACCCTTTTGTACCCTCAGAAGAAGAAGCAGATCTCCTAGGGTTTCTTATCGTACTCGATGAACGCTTTTGTACAAGCTCCTCTTAATCGGTGACTCTGGTATGTTCTAATAATCTTTTTATTATTGTATATATCTGAAATTTATAAATAACTCTGTTTGTAGCTTTTGATTTTGTCTTTCCTTTGTTATTGTTTATTCAGATGCTTGCTTTGTTGTATCATGTGATTATGAGTAGATTTATTTTGATATGTTTTGTAGTTTATGTCTTTCCCAAGCTTTTTTGTTCATTTATAGAGTTTGTTGATTAGAAGCTACCTCTGCCGGACGGTTGTTGAGGAGATGGAAATGTGAAAGGTGATACCAGGTCTATTGATAAGTGATACCAGCGCAAAAGTTTAGGTTTCATCCATTTTTGTTATTTTGGTATGGTACTCCTTTACATTCCCACTTTCAATGAGGTTGTCTTAGTCATGTATTTGATTTTGGTATGGTACTCCTTTACATTCCCACTTTTAAGAAGGTGCTTTTGTCATGGACATCAAAGTGATTGCACAACACCAAGGTAACTTCAATTGGTGTGATTTATTTTTTGGTATTTGTAACGTTTTGATTTACCGTTTATTGGTGCATTGATTCATTTGTAATCCCTTGCAGATCTCCCGTCATCTCAATTTGAGCAATTAAACGTAGTTTTCTTACTCACCATCAGTGTTTTAATTACTAGCAGTGCTTAAAAGTTTTCCATCAGCTGTTTGACTTAACAGTAGTTTGCGTTATTCATTCTAAATTCATCAGTTGTTGTAGTTAAACTGAAGTTTTTCCTACAATAAGCACTGCCCAGCTAAGTTTCCTACAATGACAGTGGTTATAACAAGTTAATATGGCAAAACCCTGATCTGCCTAACAACTGTTGGATATAACGATGGTTGTACATAAAGTCTGATGAACATCATCCACTGTTCAATTACGAAACCACTGATCAAGACCAAAGTCCTGTTGAAGACAAGCACTGATCAACTAAATGTGAAACACTGTCTAACAACAAAAGTGGTTCAGCATCAACATTAGTTATTCTATGTTTGTTTATGTTAACAGTGTTTATATGTAACAGTGTTTTTCACATCAGTGTTTTATAGTCTGTTAGGTTGTTAGATGTCATCACCTCAGTGTTTTGTATGTAACAAATTTTATGACATCAGTGTTTATATATAACAATGTTTATCACAACAGTGTTTACATGTGACAGTATTTATCCCATCACTTTAGTGGTTTGATCTGTACTATAAATTGAACAGTTGTTTCATATTTATACTAATAAATAAAATTCCTATACACTTGGATGATTATTAAGCTCCTCATCTTGATTGTTTGGGTATAGTATTCTTGAAATTGGTTCAAACATTTGATTGTTCAAAGTTATCCACTGTCTCACCAAACATCAGTATTTCGAATACTGGTGGGTATCCACTGATAGGAAAAAATAGCCACTGCTCACTTTTACATTGTTGACATCCCCTGATATTGACCATCAGCGGTTTCCCTAAAAAATAGTCACTGCTCACATTTTTATTATTGATGTTGTTAATTATTGATATATTGAAATTATCAAATAAAAACTAGAATTACAATTAAATTACCATTTTACCTAATCTTTACATTCCAATGACATAAGAGTTCCTCCAACATTATTTTCATGATAAAATTTAAAGTTAAATTAAAAAATAAAAAATATTCTTGATGTCTATTTGTTCCCAATCAAATCAGTAATTAATGCTAATTTCTTGAGCTTTGGACATTTAATTAAGCAAAATTTGAATTTCAAATTGACGGTTATTATATCTTAATTAAAGTTAAAATAAAATTTAAAAAAGTCATTATGACATTTGCTTTCAAATCAAGTCAGTAGTTACTGATAATATCAGTAATTTTGAAATTCAAAATATGCAAAATGGTAATTTAAAATTGTCGTTCTCTCTCTCTTTTTTTTTCCTACTTTGCATATCATTTCTAATATTTAATTACTTTAATAAAGCAGTATATAAGAATATCCACTACTTACCTTTGAAATTAAATATGAAATTTATGACGTCCAACAACAGTGTCAAACAACAACAGTGGTTCTGCATCAACTTTAGTTATTCTATGTTTGTTTATGTTAACAGTGTTTTATAGTCTGTTAGGTTGTTAGATGTCATCACCTCAGTGTTTTATATGTAACCATTTTTATGGCATCAGTCTTTATATGTAACAGTGTTTATCACAACAGTTGTTTATATGTAACAGTATTTATCACATCACTTCAGTGGTTTGATCTGTACTATTAATTGAACAGTTGTTTCATCTTTATACTAATAAATAAAAATCAAAATACACTTGGATGATTATTAAGCTCCTCATCTTGATTGTTTGGGTATAGTGTTCTTGAAAGTGGTTCAAACATTTGATTGTTAAAAGTTATCCACTGCTGAAATAGAACCTCTGTTTCTTCAAACTCCGTGTTGAGTGTTGACCACTGACTGGCCAAACATCAGTGTTTCAAAAACTTTTGGGTATCCACTGATAGGAAAAAATAGCCACTGCTCACTTTTTTATTGTTGACATCCACTTATATAGACCATCAGCGGTTTCCCTAAAAAACAATCACTGCTCACATTTGATTTATTCATGTTGTTAATTAGTGATAGGTTGAAATTATCAAATGAAAACTAGAATTACAATCAAATTACCATTTTGCCTAATATTTACATTCCAATGACATAAGAGTTCCTCCAACATTATTTTCATGATAAAATTTAAAGTTAAATTAAAAAATAAAAAATATTCTTGATGTCTATTTGTTCCCAATCAAATCAGTAATTAATGCTAATTTCTTGAGCTTTGGACATTTAATTAAGTAAAATTTGAATTTCAAATTGACGGTTATTATATCTTAATTAAAGTTAATATAAAATTTAAAAAAGTCATTATGACATTTGCTTTCAAATCAAGTCAGTGGTTACTGATAATATCAGTAATTTTGAAATTCAAAATATGCAAAATGGTAATTTAAAATTGTCGTTCTCTCTCTTTTTTTTCCTACTTTACATATCATTTCTAATATTTAATTACTTTAATAAAGCAGCATATAAGAATATCCACTACTTACCTTTGAAATTAAATCTGAAATTTATGACGTCCAACAACAGTGTCAAACAACAACAGTGGTTCAGCATCAACTTTAGTTATTCTATGTTTGTTTATGTTAACAGTGTTTTATAGTCTGTTAGGTTGTTAGATGTCAGCACCTCAGTGTTTTATATGTAACCATTTTTATGGCATCAGCTTTATATGTAACAGTGTTTATCACCACAGTTGTTTATATGTAACAGTATTTATCACATCACTTTAGTGGTTTGATCTGTACTATTAATTGAACAGTTATTTCATCTTTATACTAATAAATAAAAATCAAAATACACTTGGATGATTATTAAGCTCCTCATCTTGATTGTTTGGGTATAGTATTCTTGAAAGTGGTTCAAACATTTGATTGTTAAAAGTTATCCACTGCTGAATGTAATAACCTAACACGTTTAACCTTAAAACGACGCAGCGGAATTTCGAGTCTTAAAATTTCTTTCATGACATACATCTTGACATTCTAAAAATTCATTTTATAATATAAGAACATAACTTATCAACACTAAATTACATATTTAAACATTCCCGTACAATCTGTCTTGTGACTCGATCTCCGATCTCTATTCCTTAGTAATCCACATGGCTTGTACTACCTGCGCTCACCACATAAAATTCATAACGTTAGTACGTATCATAAGCATACAAGATTTGTTAACGTTTTCTTTTCATTTCATTAACTCTTTACATCCCGGCTTTCCCTCTGATCATACGATCCGTAGTGAGACTTCCTTGGTATTCCTGCGTTACACTTCATCACCAGGCACACTGTTATTGTCGTTAGTACTCAATTTCATTGAATGCATGCGTACATACTTTCATACAACTTATACATACACTTACGATCACACATAGCAACATACATACCTATGTACCTACATACATACGTACGTACCTACGTACGCGCATACCTAAATACATCCATTCATACATACATACATACATACTTACATACCTACATACATACATACATACCTACATACATACATACATACATACTCACATACATATGTACATACTTATTACATACCTTCTCACAACTTACATACGTGCATACCTTCGTACATACTCACTTGACTACATATACATACTATCTTCATACACCCTTACATACATACACTTATACTTATACTTCATACATACGTATATACCTACATACATACCTACATTTATATTTTCAATCACTCATTGCAATATACCCGACTCATACTTGCCTACTCATATACGTCTTCATATATCCTTATGTACTCGCTTACACACTATAATCTTACATACATTCGCGCATACACGCTTACATACACTTCTACATACGTGTATAGAAATATACAACATCCATACATACCTATCCACACGTACGCTTACCCTAATGGTCACTAAACATGAGTT
This sequence comes from Helianthus tuberosus, assembly GCA_030545235.1. Classification (NCBI taxonomy): domain Eukaryota; kingdom Viridiplantae; phylum Streptophyta; class Magnoliopsida; order Asterales; family Asteraceae; genus Helianthus; species Helianthus tuberosus. The sequence continues at coordinate 136,865,962 of CM060355.1, read as the reverse complement.
AAATTAGTCAAACGCAACTTAAAACGCGTTTAAACGAGTTCCCAAGCCAAAACTGAGCAAACGAGCAACTTTCGACAACCAGGGGGGCTCGCGTGACGCCTAGGGCCTTGGCGTCACGCTAGGCCCTTGTTTTGGTAGAACAGGTGCAGCAACTTGCTGCACATTCCCAGCACGATCCCGTTTCACGGAAACGAGCATAACTCTCTCATTTTTGATCCGTTTTACCCGATTCTTTTTCCTACGCGTCCGTAATTTAATCCTCCACCTTGTGGAGTTAAAAACCAACATCCAACATAATAAAATTTCAGACTTCTAAATCTTCGGCTTATTACCCTTTTTCCAAACTTTGACCCATTCATGCATTCATCAACATAACTTGGTTATTTTACCATAGCATCTTATAAATCTAACAATATCCATGACGTCTATCATAACCTACTAAATTCTTGGATGTCTTGCATCCTCTTAACACATTATCGTTCATTTGCATAATTTGACCCGTTAAGGGTATTCGCGCATTAATTGGTCTATGACTAACCAAACCATCATCCCCACTTCCATACTTGTCCAAAACATTACTCTAATCGAATAACTTGCTTCTAAACTACTTTTAAGATCGTTTACCCCAAAATACCCATCAAGGGCATTTTGGTCAACTTTAATCCCATCATTTACGACGAAGGACTTTAACACATTTTTTACCTCAAACATCATGTATGATTAATTAAAACACCTTATTACTTAACCGTACTAAGAAGTGATTACGGAAATCACTTACCTTATGCGTCCGTGCTCGTATCCGATTCCTCGCCTTTTCTTGACCCGTTATCCTTTCAGGCGTGAGTCCGTCTTGACATGCTTCCTATACTCTCTTTTCATCAAGATCACTCTCCTATTAGCATAAGCATTCGTACATGTTAACAATCATATCAATCGCATATTTCACCCTTAACTTTCATTAGTCATTTCTAGCATACATAACTCATATGATTATATTCATATCCGTTTAACTCTTGTAATTCATCATGTAATCACAAATAACGCATATTGACATAACATGTACCATACGACTTCCTATAATCCTGCCTTTACGACAACGTGTCAATTCATGTTTCTTACACTTAGTTGGCTTTCGAAAGTCAACTATTAACCATATTTAACTATCGACTTATCAACATATACCCGTAACATCGTAATCGACCATACGGACGACACTATATTCATTTTTATCATACACTTGATGTAAGTACTACCTTTTAAGCATAACTTACAACTAATCCAAGCATGAATCTTCTAAACTCATACATAACTCATCAAATCCTTCTACTAATCATCATATATCATTCCAAATGAACATTAAACATAACATCATCATATTCCTATACTTTCATCTAACAATAATTCATCATACCCACATAATACATCAATCATTCAACAAGACTTGAACATAGGAGGTGATTCTAGTCATCATCTTCACCCTAACTAACGGGTGTCACCTCTAATCATCAAATTAACGCAAACCATTCATAACCCATGTTCTACACGAGGATTCTAACCCTTGTACATGATCAATTTCATATTAACTCACGGATTAGAACATAACCCACTTCACCCATGATCACCAATCTTAGATTTAAGACATACCTTATGATCCCCTCGTGTTGGTGATCATTAATCCATGCTCGGTTATGGATTTAAGCTTCATCTTGCCTTCCGATTTGAGCTTAAAGACGATTTAGGGTTTGAGGCTCCATGGGAGCCTCCTGATCTTTCTCGAACACACACGTATGTGTGTGTTTGTGTGTGTTTAGTTATTTTATAACTTAACTTTCATTTATTCCACTTTAGCCCCTCGGGTTTACCTTAAAACATAACTGACACTACCCTCATCATTTAATACTTTTGACCATACCTTTAACTAGGTTAAATAGCCTAGTTATTTATTTCATGACGTGTCACATAAGAATTTACGACAAATATTAACATTCAGATTTTGGGGCGTTACACTGAAATAGAACCTCTGTTTCTTCAAACTCCGTGTTGAGTGTTGACCACTGACTGACCAAACATCAGTGTTTCAAAAACTTTTGGGTATCCTCTGATAGGAAAAAATAGCCACTGCTCACTTTTTTATTCTTGACATCCACTGATATTGATCATCAGTGGTTTCCCTAAAAAACAGTCACTGCTCACATTTGATTTATTCATGTTGTTAATTAGTGATAGGTTGAAATTATCAAATGAAAACTAGAATTACAATCAAATTACCATTTTACCTAATCGTTACATTCCAATGACATAAGAGTTCCTCCAACATTGTTTTCTTGATAAAATTTAAAGTTAAATTAAAAAATAAAAAAAATCTTGATGACTATTTGTTGCAAATCAAATCAGTAATTAATGTTAATTTCTTGAGCTTTGGACATTTGAATTAAGCAAAATGTGAATTTCAAATTGACGGTTATTATCTCTTAATTAAATTTAAAATAAAATTTAGAAAAGTGATTATGACAATTGCTTTGAAATCAAGTCAGTAATTACTGATTAGATCAGTAATTTTGAAATTCAAAATATACAAAATGGTAATTTAAAATTGACGTTCTTTCTCTTTTTTTTCCTACTTTGCATATCATTTCTAATATTTAATTACTTTAATAAAGCAACATATAAGGATGGATATACACTCCTTACCTTTGAAATTACATTTGGCACTGCATTCAATTAAAATTTTTATTGGAGAATCGGTAAGCTTGAATTCCAATCTTGATATTTTTTTTAAGAACATCCATGCTTATTGTATTATCATATTACGTTTAGCAATAGTTATATTTTGTTTATTCTTTTTTTATATACAGTCTTCAAATGGAGGTTGCAAAGGTTAGCATGCTTAACGATCTTAATACATTCTCAAACAACTATTCTATTAGAGTGAAGATTGTTAGCATTTCGAAGAAGATCATGAATGATAACAAAAATGAAATATACCGTCTTGATATGATCTTCGTGGATGAGATGGTACCGTATATATTTGTCTTATAATTTTTTTGGACATATGAATATCCAAATGTTATATAACACGTTTTTTATTTAATCGGATGTTTCATATTCTTAGGGAACTATGATACAAGCCAGTTGTTTGCATAAGATGCTATGAAAATTCAAAGACTTCCTTCAGTTGGATGAATGTCTTCTTATCACCAAACCGTCTCTTGCTACTAATAAGTCCTCTGCTAAGTATACCAAGAGAAATGACAAAATATCACTGTATTTCTATACTTCTGTTGAGAAATGCCTTGACTGGTCTGGACCGAAATACCGTTTTAATTTCGTTAACCTCAAGGATGTTGTTAAAAATAAAATTGAAGTTAATACAGTTATTGGTATGTAAATCACTACATGATATATATCTATTGTTTTGTCTTATTGTTTTTTTTTTTTTTTTTTGTTATCTCTTCTTAATGCTGTTTTACGTTAACAATATATTTTTGTTTATAGATTGGATTGGTTATGTGGATGTATGTTTCAATCTAGAGGATACATCAAAGAAGGATGGGAGTAAGGGCAAGAGACTTAATCTTAGACTTGAAGACCTTGAGTGAGTTCTTTTTATTAAGTTGTTGCATTTTGACGTTTAAAGCATTACAAGGTTGCTTGATGTTATTATGTTTTATGTTAATATTTTAGAGGCCAAAAGTGTCCGGTTACTTTGTGGGATGGTTTTGCGATTGACATGTTTGCTTACATGAATGATAAGAAACGAGAGAAATATGTTGTTATCCTTTGTCATTTTGGTATGGTCAACCTTTACAAAGGTACAATTTAAACTTAATTAGTTTAATTTTTTTTATTTTTAGTAATTTATCTTTATATTTATTTATATATTTTAAATTTGACACTGTTTATATTGATCTACATTTGTTTTTATTTTTAAATTCAGGCAAGCGTGGAGTTGCAAATGGGTTTGAGCTGAGCAGACTTTTTATTGACACTGACATTGAAGAGATATGCTCTTTTAGGAAGAGGTATAGTTAGTAATATGCATATAAACATTGAACCACTAAGATTTTGTACTTACATTTACTTTTTACGTTTTAATTTGATCACATGAATCTGTTTAGGTATGTACAGAAAATTTCTGCTTCATCTTCATCAAATGAGCATGTTGGTTCAAATGTTATCTCAAGTGTTGAAGATGAGTTTCTTAATAACCCTGATTTCATGCTTACTGGTTTCCTTGGAACGATATCAACGGTGTGTATTTTCTTATAAGTACTTTACATGCTGAGTTTTTTTATACTCTTTTCTAAGTGTTATTATTTTTGTTTGATATTGATAGACAAAGAAGGTTTTGGTTCTTGGCACAATCACAGCTATATGCACTGATAAACTTTGGTATTACAATGGTTGTAACCACTGTAAGTCAGGTGTGGAGGAAAGATTTGTAACGAAAGAAAATGCGGATGGTTCATTTGATGTTGATCATGCAAAATCGTTGGTGTGTGCAAATGATAAATGTGAAGGAGTCGACATCTATTCTATTCCGCGGTTTGAGATTACAGTTTTGTTTCCTTATACTAAATACTAATATGAACCACCCTTTTGTTATTAGTAATACTAATGTTTTCATTTGTTTTTAACTTTGATAGGTTCAAGATACCTATTAGGGTGCAAGACTCTTCCGATACTGTGTCTTTGACACTATTTGATTTCGAAGCTTACAAGATTCTTAAGAAAACTGCCAAAGAGTTACTTTTAATCCAAGATCAGGTAACAAATACATGCATTCAGTTATTTGGCCATGTAGTTAATATAATTTAAAATTAATTTTTATAAAATTCTATGTTCTCAATTATGGAATCATTCTGCTCATTGTAATTTATATTAATTTTGATAAAATCATAGGTTGTTAATTCTGGAGAGATACCGAACCCATATCCTGAGATCTTTGACACATTGATTGGAAAGAGGTATGCGTTCATCATAAGTGTTAAAGACTATAACATTGAGCATCAGGTTGAAAACTATGGTATTTCAATGGCCACTAACGATGATGAGATCCTTGTCGCGCTTTCCGCCAAATTCAGTCTTAACCAGGTTTAAATCTTCATTATGTCATTCTTTTAATTTCATAGTCATATCGTTTTGAAATAGATATATACCATTGTGTGTATTTTATGTTATTGTGTATTTTGTACTTAAAGCATGAGCAGTCCGAATCGTTGGATGTTCCAGATTCCTGCAGTTTGTCTACTCCTGTTGACCTTATGAAGGTAATACGAGAATTTGGTTATTTGTACTAAATTTTTTGAAACGTTAGTACTTATTGTCTTTTTATATCAGGATGAGATGTCATGCTGTGGTGACAATGTTACCCCTGCATCCCAAGCACTTGTAGGCACTAAGAATCCCTCTTCAGATGAAACAAAACGTAATATTCGTGAAGTGTTCGATGTGGATGATGCATTAGGTTGCTCCTCGACAAAGCGCCGCATCAGTGATGAACTGTGTCAGGATGAAGATGCTGGTGTTTCGACGCTTTTGATTCCAAAGATTGAGAAATAGTTTTTTCAGTATTTTCAAATACATTTACGTGTTGATTTCATATGTTGTTGCCATGTTGAACTTATGGTTTTCGTTTTGTTGCTTTTGGGTGTTTGGTGGGTTATGTTTTGGACTGATTGTGTGGTTTTGAATTCCTGAAAACTTATCTGCTTATTATACTGTTATGTTCTAATATTATAATGACTATGACCTTTCTTTGCATATTATAATGTATATTGTTAAATAAATATTGAGATGTTCAATAGTCAATATTTAAGTTTAAAATTTATGTGTATGAATAGGAGCAACAATTTATAATATATATTGTATAAACCCAAATAACAACTTTTTTATTTACAAACATTTGTAATCTTTAAGCAATTTTAATCTTATTATCCTATCTCATAATTTATATAGGATTATCAGTGGATGTGGTTGTTCTTTATTGGTTTTTACCGTTATCTCTGATGGCTAAGATTTAATAAGTATCCGTCATATGTTACAGTTTATAAAAAATATTTAATTTGTGCCTGTTTCTCCCATTAACTTATTTAAGTAATCTCATTCAATAGCTTTTTTATATACTTCAAATTTTGTCTAAGTCATTCAAAGTATGTTGTTCAGAAAAATCGTAACCAAGTATGAAGCGTAAATTCAAACCCATTTTATTTGGTTTTTTGTTCGGTTTATCGATCCACGTTTTATTTTATTTGTTTTGTTTGGTTTATTTGGATAACTGAAAAAAATACAGTTTAACTTAATTATTTATTAAATAAAGATAATAATATTTTATTTTAAAAATCATATACAAATAAACCATAAACCTAACCGATGAACATCCGATTTACATCCCACAAAGATTACAAAATTTGTTGTTAAGTTTTTTATCAATGTAACTAGGTTTTTACCCGGGATTGCTTCCCGGGCTCGGGAAACTTAGTTATATTAATTACTATTTGTTACTAATACGACCATATCACATCAACCATCTCATTCGATTCAACTAAAATTGTCTTCAAATCACTGGATTAGATCATGAACGCAAATTAGAGGTCAAACAAAAGCACAACAGGACCACATGAATAATATCATTTCCACTTTTACTTCAATGCATTTACATGATAGGGTGATTTGGGATTTTGTAAAAATGTTTGTTTTTGTACTTCTTTACAAAATAAGATGTTGACCAAAATTCAAACAAATGTTGACCAAAAGTAAATCAGATGTTAAAAATAAACACAGAATCTATAACAACAGACACTGATTATATTCAAACTACTGATACATAAACACTGATTCTTCATTCCACTGTTGTAATCTAAGCACTGATGTTGAGCATCAGTGCTATCTTCAAAGGGTGATCAGACCTTGAATGACAATGCTTTGATCTTCAACAATGCTTGGATCCCATCAGTAGTTTGAGCTTCAATTTTTATGCTTCATCAGTGCTTGGATTCAAATTTTATTTTAAAAATCATATACAAATAAACCATAAACCTAACCGATGAACATCTGATTTACATTCCACAAAGATTACAAAATTTGTTGTTAAGTTTTTTATCAATGTAATAGATTGCTTGGAATAATTTATTCAATAATTTGAAACAATTCTATTTTGCTTTTCATGAAATGATTTTTAATTACAAAATGATAAAATGGAATATTATAATTTATTGAGGTTACGTTAATCCCTAGGTATGACATATTGTAATTCAAAATTTAAAAACCACTGTTTTCTTCTATTTTTTTAATGTTCCTGATCTTTTACTCTTTCTTCTTTTGAAAGCATCTCCTTCTTTCATGTATGCAATGTCAAAGAATTCACGTTCATCTTCTACAGCTGCTAATTCATCTCAACGAAATTTACATAGTAAGTGAAATTATAACTTCTTAACTCATCATTTCCCAAATCAAAATCAGCTTTTAGATTAAAATCATAATTCTACTTGGTTTTTTTGTAGATCCTCTTATGAGAACTCCTGTTGCAGATATCTCTAACAGATCTCCTCTTTCAGATATCACAAATGGTAATAGCTCTTGAATTTGATTATAAGTATATTTTTTTCCGTTTTATGTTTCTAAGTGGACTGATTCTTGTGTTTCGTACATATTATACTTTCTCTGTTATTTAGTTACTTCACCGAATGAAAGGCGTAAGCTTCGAAAATTAATACTTGATAATAAGAAATTAAAGAATGCATCGTCATCATCAACGAATGTTCGTAACATCTTTTCTGATAATGCAAATTTGGTCGAATGTTCTGATACTACGGATCAACATATGTACTCCATTGCGTGTCGAGCAGTTAGAAATGCTACTGGTTCTTTAATTTCAACTACACCAGGTTTGTATTTTGTTTCTTTATTATGTATTTTAATAATACTCCTGTACCTATGCTCTTGAATTTGATTATAAGTATACTTTTTTCCGTTTGATGTTTCTAAGTGGACTGATTCTTGTGTTTCCTACATATTATACTTTCTCTGTTATTTAGTTACTTCACCGAATGAAAGGCGTAAGCTTCAAAAATTAATACTTGATAATAAGAAATTAAAGAATGCATCGTCATCATCAACGAATGTTCGTAACATCTTTTCTGACAATGCAAATTTGGTCGAATGTTCTGATACTACGGATCAACATATGTACTCCATTGCGTGTCGAGCAGTTAGAAATGCTACTGGTTCTTTAATTTCAACTACACCAGGTTTGTATTTTGTTTCTTTATTATTTATTTTGATAAATACATTACTAAACCACATACCAGTACTAACATGAATGTTTTAATATTGGATGTTCATATAACGGCATTAACATAGATACACCTCTAGATAGCAACCGTCGATATTTCATTACTTCTAGCATTATTAGCAGTAACAATCAGCCAATATTGGGTAGTAACTCTATGCTTACACGTCTGTCTTCTGGTAAACGTAACCTCGAGCGCAAGAAGCATGATAATACTCCTGTACCTATGCTCTCTTTGGATTCAGATCAAGACAATGTGTTCTTGTGCACTGATGAAGATCCTTATAAAGGGATATCTAAAGGTTTTAATCTATTTTATTGTTTAGGACAATTGTTGTGTTCCACCTGTAATATAACTCTTAATCATTTGTGAACAGATTATTTGGACCATGGTGACCAAGTGCTTACATGTCAGCTTTGTAGAGCAAACTTATGGACATCAGAAGGTGGAAAAGGTCGTTTAACTTTAAATAAGCTATGTTATAGTATGTGTTGTGGGTATGGTAAAGTTCAGCTACCGTCTTTAAAGGATGCACATCCGTCTTATCAAAATTTGTTTTCTTCCTTAAATGCAAAAAGCAAGTTCTTCCTGAAGAATATAAGACGATACAACTCTATGTTCTCTTTTACATCTATGGGTGGAAAGCTTGATTCTAATATCAACAAGGGCAATGCTTCATTTATATATCGTATCAGTGGCCAAAACTATCATTGCATGGGGAGTCTCAAACCTCCAGCTGGAAATGAAGCTAAGTTTTGTCAGCTATACATACATGATACTGAAAATGAAATAACAAACAGCCAGGAATTATTCAGGTACGAGTGATTTCTAAGTTCCATTTTTATTCTATTAAAGAACAACTAGAAATTTAACCATTTGTAGTTCAATATCAGTTGTTAAGTACCATCACTTAATCCTTAATCACTGATTCTCTATCCACTGATTACTACAACAGCAGTTGTTAACCATTAGTAGTTCACTATCAGTTGTTAAGTACCCTTAGTGTTTTAATAACTAGCAGTGCTTACAAGTTTTTCATCAGCTGTTTCACTTAACAGTAGTTTGCTTTATTCATTTTAGATTCATTTTAAATTCATGATTACAATTAAAGCCAACACAAATGCACACTTGCATTATGTTAAACATACAATACGGACACAAAACGTCATACCAAGAAAGATAGAAGGATATCCAACTTGGTAGACTTGACGGAACTTACAGACTCGATAACAAAAGACCGTAACATACAATGAGTTTTCGAATTTCTTCGTGATGAAAACTCAAGGAGTGAGTGGTGCACTTCGGAATGTAGCTGATAACCCCCTTTAGTGTAGCTCTTCGATTTTCCTTGAAATTCCCAAGCTCGCTAATTACATATCTGCCACTGGGGTTATATTCATTCATATGCACCAATCAGCTTATCTTTTAGCAATTGATCGTTCTGATCAATCACTTCCTTATGTGCACCGCACTAACTTCTAGGAGGTTGTCAAGTATTCTCGCCAATGTTTTCGTAGTTGGTGTTTTGCGTATCTTTACATCCGCAGCCATTCTGTACAATAAAAACATCCATAGTAAGACGGCTGATACAGTACTTTCATAATGCATATACGTATACATATATGATGAACCCAATATGAGGAACCCAAAACACAGTTGATCTCATATGAAGAAAACACATTCAAATGACCAATAAGAGGAACCCAAAACATATAGTCTTTAACCAACTTTATATGAGAAACAAAACAACAACCATACCCAGATTTCAACATGAACTGCAGAGACTTAAGAAACCCAGATTTCAACATTAACAGCAGATACTTAAGAAACCTGGCCCTGTTTTAATCGATTGTATATTTTAAACATTTCAAACAAACTATAACACAAAAACAATCTTAGATTAACGCCAAAAACCAAAAACCCAGTATTAATAAACAGAGAAAACCAAAAAATCACAAACAAACCTTTATAATAACCAAAACCCAAACCTCTGTTTTGATACCCGAGCCAAAAACCCACAATAATCAAACAATATTTTCTCACAAAACCTGTTACATTCTAGCATATAAAAAACATATACAGATAAGAAATGTAAAAACATCAGTGGTGAAAATGAGATATCATCAAACATCATTAAACATCAACTTACATAGGGTTACACAAGCATCTAACAAGAACAGAGGGCAAACCATAGTGTCGATCATGTTTTAGGTATGTGATTTTACCTTGGATTGTTATAACAACAAATGGTCGGTGAGGAGATTCAATGAAGATGAAGATGACGAAGATGAAGATGATGATCGGTGTTGGGAGAAGATATTTTCAGATATTTTTGAGAAGTGTGATCGGTGTTAGGGAATTATGGATTATATGTGTTTATCATTAAGGATATAAAGGATATTTCACAATTGTCAAACAGTCAACAGAGGGAAGTGTGACGGAGGGACTCAAACTGTTATGAATTTATAAGATCAGGGGCTCAAAAAACCAAAAAATGAATTTAGTGGCTCAAGTTGATGTTTCACACATACCACAGGGACGCAAATTGCATTTTTCTCTAAACTTAAATGTTACTTTTTCTCAACATATTTTATAAGTTTTGGGCTGATATCAGCAGATGTTAACCACTGCTCTTCCTTAACACTTAATCCTTAATCCCTGCTTCTGTATCCACTGTTTACTGCAGCAGCAGTTGTTAACAATCTGTAGTTCACTATCAGTTGTTAAGTACCATCAGTGTTTTAATCACTAGCAGTGCTTAAAAGTTTTCCATCAGCTGTTAGACTTAACAGTAGTTTCCTACAATAAACTGAAGTTTAATCACTAGCAGTGCTTAAAAGTTTTCCATCACTGTTTTAATCACTAGCTGAGTTTTCCATCAGCTGTTGTACGTAAACTGAAGTTTCCTACAATAAGCTCTGCCCAGCTAAGTTTCCTACAATGACATTGGTTATAACAAGTTAATAAGGCAAAATATTGATCTGCCTAACAACTGTTGGATATAATGACGGTTGTACACAAAGTCTAATTAACCCCATCCAATGTTCAAGACTAAACCACTGAAGAAGACAAACCACTGTTCAAGACTAAACCACTGAAATGTTACTTTTTCTCAACATACTCTAAAAGTTTTGAGCTGGTATCAACAGTTGTTTACAAGGTTTTCATCAGCTGTTTGACTTAGTACTAAACTGTTTTTCCTTAGCACTTAATTATTAATCACTGATTCTCAATCCACTGCTTATTACAATAGTTATGTTATGTTAATGTTTTGTTGTTTTTTTTTTCTTTTAACAGCAAAAGAACCAAACCTTCATTGCCTGCTGATAAAGAACTTGATGTTGAAATGATAGAGTATTTGAGGGCTTTATTAGATTCACAAAATATGTTGGTTAAGACATATAGGATGGTCAGAAACCATTTTCACCAATCTCCAGATGCCAACCTTAGTCTGCGACTAATTTATAGAAGAGAAAAAGACGGCAGGACATATAACTTACCCACCACATCTGAAGTTGCTGCTTTGGTTGTCGGAGACATAGATAATGCTATAGACCATCGTGATATTGTTGTCGAGACTCAGTCGGGAATGCTGCAGCGTATTAGCGAATTACACATATCGTATCTTGCTCTGCAATATCCGTTACTTTTTCCATATGGTGATGATGGTTATAGAGTTGATATTCCTCATAGAGATTTTATGTCCACACAAAAGAAAATAAAACCAAAGTGCACAATGAGAGAATTTTTTTCATATAGGATCCAAGATAGAACTTATGGCTTTTCCTTAATTTTAAATAGGTGAAGGTTGTTACAACAGTTTTTGGTTGATGCGTACACAATGATTGAGAGCGAAAGATTAAAGTACATCCGTAGGCAACAAGCGAACCTTCGCTCTGAAACATTTGAGAATCTTCAAAAGTATAAATCTAAAGGTAAGGAAGTTTTAACAGATACTGGAAAGCCTGTTATACTTCCTTCTTCATTTACTGGTGGTGCAAGATTCATGCAACAAAATTACCTTGATGCAATGGCCTTATGTAAGTGGTATGGGTACCCTGATTTCTTCATAACTATAACATGTAATCCTAAGTGGCCTGAAGTAAAAAGATTTCTAAAAGATTCAACCATCAAAGCCGAAGACAGGCCTGACATATTGTGTCGATTGTTTAAAATGAAGCTTGATTCCTTACTCAAAGATTTTAAGGATTCCAAGTATTTTGGTGAGATTAATGCTGGTATGTTATTTTGTTTTCACATCTTATCCTCTGATGTATATTTTGTAATCAAGGTTATTAACTAATAAATCTATTTATTTTTCCTTTTTATTTAGTTGTTTATACAGTAGAATTTCAAAAGCGTGGTCTACCTCATGCACATATATGCTTATTCATGAAGGTCGATCACAAACTTCCAACCACAGATCACATAGATCCATTTATTTCTGCTGAGATTCCCGATAAAAAAGAAGATCCTGAACTTTATTCTCTTGTGACTGATTATATGATTCATGGTCCGTGTGGGAATGCTAATTTGAATTGTCCTTGCATGGTTGATAAAAGATGTTCAAAAAACTTTCCGAAGAAATTCACACCACGTACAACTATTGATTCAAGTGGTTTTCCTGTATACAGAAGAAGAGATTCAGGTCATACAGTTATAAAATCTGATGTTAGATTAGACAACAGAAATATTGTTCCTTATAACAAAGGCTTTTGAAAAGATATCAAGCACACATTAATGTTGAATGGTGTAATCAAGCCGGTTCAGTGAAATGTTTGTTCAAGTACATTAACAAAGGTCCTAATATGGCTACTGCGGTAGTTTCTGGTGATACAAGTTCAACCATCAAAGAAAAGCCAAAAGACGAGATCAAGGAGTATTATGATTGTAGATATATTTCAGCTTGTGAGGCATCCTGGAGAATATTCTCTAATGAGGTTCATTATAGGTATCCTGCTGTTATGAGGCTTCCCTTTCATTTGCTCGGCCAACAGAATGTTGTGTATGGTGCGGATGACGATATTGATAATGTTTTAAGCAAGCCTTCTGTTGCTTCTTTAATATTTGTGCAATGGATGAAGTTGAACGAGACAAATGAAGATGCTAGAAAGCTGACTTATGTTGAGTTTCCTTCCAAATTTGTTTGGATACTTAAAGATAGATGTTGGCAGATACGTAAGTTGTACCAGTGTGTTGGCCGTATTCATTCTGTATCTCCTGCATTGGGCGAACCTTATTTTTTGAGGATACTACTCAATAAAGTTAAAGGGCCTAGATCATTCGAGGAGATACGTACAGTTAACGGTCAATTATTCCCAACTTTTAGAGATGCTTGCTATGCGATGGGACTCTTAGATGATGACAATGAATACGTTGAGGCCATTAAAGAAACAAGTTTTGAAGGACATGCTGGGTATTTTCGAGCGTTATTTGCTACCCTGCTTTTGTCAAATACTCTATCTCGGCCAGAATTTGTTTGGGAGAATACGTGGAAATACTTAGCTGATGAAATTGTTTATAGACGTAAAAAAGAAACAAATATTTTAGGTTCTGATCTTTTTTTTTTATTTCACATACTACATTTTGATTTTTTATTTAATAATGTTAATTTTTTGATTTGCTAGGTTTAGTGCTTCCTGAATATCAGATTAAGAACCTTACTTTGTTGAAAATTGAAAACTATTTAATTTCCAATGGTTCATCATTACGAAGGTTTGTCACTATGCCGTACCCTGATGACGATTCCTTACGTGATGCTTCTAATCGTCTGATCAATGAAGAGTTGTCACATGACCTAGATGAAGTACAAGCTGAGTTTAACAGGTTACATCAATCTCTTACAGATGAACAACGAGCGGTTTTTGACGAAATAATGGAAGCAGTTGTAGGGCGTAAATGAGGCCTTTTTTTGTCTATGGTTACGGTGGAACTGGAAAAACCTTTTTATGGAAGACTTTGGCTTCAGCTGTTCGATGCAGAAATGGAATAGTTTTAAATGTGGCTTCAAGTGGTATTGCTTCATTATTACTTTCCCGTGGAAGGACAGCTCATTCTCGGTTCCATATCCCCATTAATCTAACAGAATATTCAATGTGCAACATTAAGCCAAATAGTGATATTGCGAGATTATTAAAGGAAACCCAATTAATCATATGGGACGAAGCACCGATGGTACACAAACATGCCTTTGAAGCTTTAGATAGGACGATGACCGACGTATTTTCGGAAGGTAGGAGTATTCGTTCGGATATTCCTTTTGGAGGTAAAGTTATTGTATTTGGTGGTGACTTTAGACAAATACTACCTGTTATTCCTAATGGTACTAGACAAGAAATTGTTAGTGCATCTTTAAGCTCTTCATACATATGGGCAAAATGCAGACTCTTACGGCTGACTAAAAACATGCGTCTAACTATTGGAGCTGAAGTTCGAATATGAAGTCTATCAGAGAATTTGCAAAATGGCTTATTGATATTAGTGAAGGAAACGTTGGAGATGATAATGATGGTGACGCCATTATAGAGATACCAGATGATTTACTAATCACCGATATTTGTGACCCGATACAAAGTTTAATTGGCTTTGTATATCCTTCAATTATTGAACAATTTAGGATTCCTGGATTTTTTTCTGAGCGAGCAATTCTAACACCCAAAAATGAGGTAGTTCATGAAATTAATGATCGATTGCTTTCGTTATTTCCTGGTGATGCAAAAGAGTATCTGATAGGGGTGAGCAAGAAAACCGAAATAACCGAACCGTAACCGAATAACCGAACCGAAACAAAAACCGACGGTTCGGTTTTCGGATTTTTAATAACCGAAAATTTCGGTTCGGTTTTCGGATAAACGTTTTCAATAACCGAAAAAAACCGAACCGAACCGATAAGTTACAATCCATATATTTTTATGTTTAAGTTTAAATTGTTTAAGTGTTTAACCCAATGCTAATAGAAAATGTTAATTTTATTCTTGAATATAAAGTGTTTATAATAAAAACATTATAACTGAAATGATTTATTATTACCTATAAGATATAACAAAATTTAATATAAAAATTAAATTTAATAAAACTTTGAAGAAACATAAAAATATATTAGAAGGTTAGGTTTATGTAAACAATACTAATTAAAGAGGTGAACTATAATAACTTAAATATAAACATATAAAAAGATTGTTATAATATAAATTATACTTTTTATTTTTTTGAATCTTACATAATTTTGTTCCAAAAACCGAAAAACCGAACCGAACCGACGTAAAAACCGAAAAAAAACCGAAACCGAACGGTTTTTAAAACCCAAAAACCGACATTTCGGTTTCGGTTTTGATTTTACCCAAAAACCGAACCGAACCGTGCACACCCCTAGTATCTGAGTTCTGATAGTATATGTCAATCAGATTGACTTTTGGTCAACATCTGTTTGAAATTTGGTCAACATCTTATTTTATAAAGAAGTACAAAAACAAAGATTTTTACAAAATCCCAAATCACCCTATCATGTAAGTGCATTGAAGTAAAAGTGGAAATGATATTATTCATATGGTCCTGTTGTGCTTTTGTTTGTCCTCTAATATGAGTTCATGATCTAATCCGTTGATTTGAAGACATTGTTGTTGAATCGAATGAGATGGTTGATGTAATGTGGTTGTATTAGTAACAAATAGTAATTAATATAACTGAGTTTTCCGAGCCCGGGAAGCAATCCCGGGTAAAAACCTAGTACCCTATATATACCTTTTCGAACAACTAATATAATTAAAAAAAATTAATCTTATAATTCAAAATAAAAGTCCCGCTTTTTGGTTTTTGGTTTGAACTTTAAACATAAAATCATGGTTGCAAAAGTCGCTAGGCGCTCCCTAGTCGGTCGACCGTGGAGTTGAGAGTACTCGGCCTAGGCGGAGAGTACTAGGGGAGTACTCGGACATGTTAAATTATAAGGAAATTAGTTTTTGGAAATTAAATATATGTCAAATAACATAAATTTACTAATATCTATTACAAAATACGTGAAAATGATATTCATTTTTTAATATGATAGGCATAGAAATTATGTTTTATTATTTTTTAAGTCAAACTCGGCCAGAGTTGACCTACTAGATAAGATTTTGGTCGAGGTTGACCACGTTTGACCGATTCCGAGTAATTAGGCGGAGTGAAAGAAAGTCGCCTCGGCAACCTACCTTGGAGCGACTACTCGGGGAGTACTCGGCCTTGGAAACCTTGTTTTACAACCATGCATAAAATCACAAACTAGCTACTTCTCCTAAACACGTGTAGATATCAAAATAGCATTGTAATATAAGATGTACTTTTTCTTTTAAATTAACAATCCATATGACACGATATGATTACTACGACTAGAAGGATGAGGGTTCAGATTAGCGGTACGGTGCGGAAAACAAAGTAATGGTTTGGGCACGACTCAAGGCAAGTATATTCGGTACCGGTACCCACTTTTAGGGATTTTCGGTACCGGTTCTTTCGGTACCAGACGATACCGAGCTCATCCCTAGTATGGTTCGACAAGCATGGTGTAGATATCAAAATACCATTGTAATATAAAGATGTACTTTTTTTTTAAATTGACAAATTTAAGGGGTAACAATCCATATGGCACAACATGATTACTACAACTAGAAGGAAACAAGGTGATGGTTTGGGCCAGTGGCGGAACTAGTCAAAAAAGTTAGGGGTATCCTAATTCTTTTTTAGGATCAGGGGTATCCTTTATATAACGGAAACGGAGTTGAGGAGTATTTTTACACTACGGAAATGGAGTTAAGGGGTATTTTTACACTACGGAGACGAGGTTGAGGGGTAGCCCGTGCTACCCCTAATAATACTATAAGTCCGCCTCTGGTTTGGGCCCGACTTAAGGCAAGTAGAAGAATGTGAAGATGGTACGGTTGCACAAGCATGGTTTAGATCAGCAATCTATAAAGAGATATCGGTTCGGATAAGGAACAATGTGTCGTGTCATTACAGCTACATGAGGGTGGCTTAGTTGTGTGTGTATAATAACTATATATAATTCTTGATCTTGGTAAGATTAATATGACATTCTTACATATCACTCACTAATTAAGGTGGTTTAGTTGTGTGTGTATAACTATGGGTTAGGATCAAATACAAAGGATAAAATAAATAAGAAGTGTAAGAAGGATTCTAGTCCATTGATCTTAGATTTGAAGGGTTGAGATTGGTTGTAGGGAAAAGAAGATAATAGAAGGGCATAAAAGGAATCATATATTTATGGATTTTCTCTCTCCACATGCAAGGCACATGCCAATTCCCCCATCAATTTAAAACGTCCATAACTTTTTCATACGACATTTTTTTTCAAAAAAAAATTCACCATAATAACGAGCGTTTTTTTATCTTTAATATGAGTACCATATTATCATATAAAAATAAAATAAAAATTTTCATTTTTACTGGGTTTTTTGGCATTGTGTTAAAGGTTCAGGTCATTGTGTCTTTTAACTGGGTTTTGGTCAGTAGAGTTTCTATACATTGTGTTATTATCAAAACCTATAACACAATGTTAATTTGAGTTCTATCCATTGCGTTTTTATAAAAACCTATAACACAATATATGACACAATGAAGATTTTGTTATATCTGGGTTTTCTATAAATTGTGTTATTAGTTCAGGTCATTGTGTTTAATATGTTATTCATTGTGTTTTAATATATTGTCCATTGTGTTTTAATAATTTGTTCAATTTTTTTATTATCTTGTTCATTGTGTTTTAGTTTGTTATGTATTGTGTTTTTAGTTTGTTTTTCATTGTGTCTTCATCTGCTCTCCATTGTGTCTTTTATCTGCTGTCATTAATTGTGTCTTATATCTATTGTCATCAATTGTGTTTTTATTTAGTCTGATTCTTATTGTGTTATATGTTATCGCCATTGTGTTATACGTTATGGTCATTGTGTTTTAGTATGTTGTCCATTGTGTCTTTATCTGTTGTCATTGATTGTGTTTTTATTCTAATTTACATTGTGTTTTATATCATGTCCATTGTGTAATATGTTATTCATTGTGTTTTAATATGTTGTCCATTGTGGTTTAATAATTTGTTCAATTTTTTTATTATCTTGTTCATTGTGTTTTAGTTTGTTATGTATTGTGTTTTTAGTTTGTTTTTCATTGTGTCTTCATCTGCTCTCCATTGTGTCTTTTATTTGTTGTCATTAATTGTGTCTTTTATCTGTTGTCATCAATTGTGTTTTTATTTAGTCTAATTCTTATTGTGTTATACGTTATGTTCATTGTGTTTTAGTATGTTGTCCATTGTGTCTTTATCTGTTGTCATTGATTATGTTTTTAATCTAATTTACATTGTGTTTTACAACATGTCTATTGTGTATTATGTTATTCATTGTGTTTTAATATGTTGTCCATTGTGGTTTAATAATTTGTTCAATTTTTTTATTATCTTGTTCATTGTGTTTTAGTTTGTTAAGTATTGTGTTTTTAGTTTGTTTTTCATTGTGTCTTCATCTACTCTCCATTGTGTCTTTTATTTGCTGTCATTAATTGTGTCTTTTATCTGTTGTCATCAATTGTGTTTTTATTTAGTCTGATTCTTATTGTGTTATATGTTATCGTCATTGTGTTATGCGTTATGTTCATTGTGTTTTAGTATGTTGTCCATTGTGTCTTTATCTGTTGTCATTGATTGTGCTTTTAATTTAATTTACATTGTGTTTTACATCACGTCCATTGTGTAATATACAACTGGGTTTTTGAATTTTTTTTGAAAAATATAACAATATGGTACTCATATTAAAGATAAAAAAACGCTCGATTTTATGGTATAATTTTTTTCTAAAACAAATGATGTATAAAAAAGTTACGGAGGTTTAAAAGTTAGGGGGGTAATAGCATGTGACTTGCATGTGCATATTCTCTTTTCTCTTGTAGACAAAATTACCCTTTCCATTTAATTACTCATAGGACACTTGTCACTCTCTGGTGCCTTCTTACCCTTCTTATTTTTAAATCTTTTGTATTATAACTCAACCCGTATAACTATATATAATCCTTGATCTTGGTAAGATTAATATGACATTCTTACATATCACTCACTAATTAAGTATACATATACTTGTTCTCACGTTAAAACTTGATTGTAGTGATATTTGTTTTATATGACGAGGCTAACCGATGTACATGATTCCAAGAAAAGTATTAAGTTCATTGTTATTTAAAGCTTAAGGAGTTCTACCGAGTTTAGTTGCCCGTGAATCCGAAAAGCATATTATAGGGTAATCTAGAATTGTATCGAGGGTAAATTACAAGATTTGTCCTTTAAAAATTGTAACACCAAAGTACAAATTGTATAAAGTATAAATATCATCAATTTTAACGTCAAATGACACCGACTGAAATTGGATATATAGATAAAGGACAAAATTAATGGTATTTTTATTTTGCACCCAAAAGAAAGTTTTGAAAGTTAACCAACCCCAACTACCATTTTCAATTTCACGTTGTTATTTGAGATGATAACTAATTTATAAGTAGAATTGATGATTCTATACATTCAAAGAAGTATAAAAAGTACGAAAGTATTCAATACAAATAATAGCATTATTATTTGCAACGAGATATGGCATGGGCCCATATACAAGTTATGTAAACAGTAAACCCACTAGTTTGATGCGTTATATATTTAAGTTTTATGCTTAGATTTTAATCCTATATGTAAACCCACTAGTTTGATGCTTAATATATTTAAGTTTTATGCTTAGATTTTAATCCTAAAATATTCACCATTTAATATCAATTTAAAAAAAAAATTGATAAACCACATATAAGCTATACTTAACTTGGACCAAATATTACGGGAGATAGACATAAAACCACTAAAACTAGTTATGTATGCATTTACATCTTTCTCGATTGCAATTAGTTATCTTAATTCCACTAGCTAGCGTTTGGTATCAAAGAATAGAATGTGGAATGTATCATTCTGATGGAATAAAAAGAAACATGTTTGGTTATCATGTGATAATGGAATGGAGCATTCCAAAGGAATATAACTCTCAAATATAACATTTTCCATTCCTTGGTAAAGGGGTGTTTTTTTTCATTCCTTCAAGGAATGGAATGGAAAAAAATATATTATTATTATTATTATTATTACTAGATTAAGGATCCTGTAAAAAAAGGGCAAGTTTATGAGAAAGTGTAAGAAATCTTTTACACCCTTAGATCCAATTTAAAATGTGAGAGATTACAATGACAAAATTGTAAATTGTATTTTAATTTTTTTATTACTTATTTGACTTGATAGAGGTATAAGTGTCAATAAACATAATTTAAGTTAAGAAAATATATCATTACATCCTATTTCCACGATTTTTATTCAAAAAAAATATGAATTCTCTCCTTCCCCACCATACTCCATCGCAGATTGCGACATCCAGACACCAAAAAAAAACCATAGACGTCCTTTTAACAACATCCACGACTTCTTTCTTCGATGATTTCCTCATCTCCTAATTGTTCCTTGCTTGATTGTGCTTGGGTACAAAACACCATGTGTTCACGCAAGTGTTTCTTATTTGATATCTGTAAGAAATATTTTAAGATTCAAGGCATGGTGTTTAATATCTGAAAACATTGTATGGTGATTCAAGTTATGGTGTTTTAACATCTGGAAGCATTGTATTGTGCTTCAAGCCATGGTGTTTTAACATTTAGAATAATTGTATTGATATTCGAGTTATGGTGTTTAACATCTGAAATAACAGTAATAAGATTCAAGCGTGGTGTTTTAAACATCAGGAAACATTGTATTTGTGATTTAATACATGGTGTTTTAACATCTGGAACGCAGGTTGTAAAAAAAACCATGGATTGAACTACGAATTAATTTAAAACACCATGTTATGAATGTGTTCTGATGTTTGTGAATGATGGAAAACACCATACGCGATTAAAACACCATACCAAGAGCATCTTCTTGAACGCATGTTGTAAAAACACCATGAATTGAACTATGAATTTATTTAAAACACCATGTTATGAACATGTTCTGATTTTGTGAATGATGCACAAAAAAAAAACTTGAAATAAAGTAGGAATGATGTTATGAACGGTTATCAAGCCCTTAAATCAAGGATTTTCTCTCTCCAAATTCATAACTGGAGATTCATTACAATATTTGAATTGTTGATGCATTTACAATTATACGCTTAGGGGAGGGTTTAAATGAGAACGCTAAATATTGTAAGAACCGTGAGAACAAATGAAAAAACCGCAAGAACTTGGTCAAAAACAATTCAAATTCAAATTTTTTTTCTACACTTATCATTATTATTCGAATACAATGTTAGAAATTCAATTTATACGTTTAAATTTACGTGAATTCGTAAATAAAGATAATTTACACATGTGTAAGTTTTCCATTTACACATGTGTAATTTGTTATATTTACACATGTGTAAAAAATCTAAAAAGAATGCTTTTGAAAGGAGAAATTAATTATTTGATGTTGTAAATTCTTTTTTTGATCTTGTATCTTAATTACAATGAGTTTTGTATTAAAAAAATGGTTTTGATTGGTTTTTCATTCATTCTCACGGTTCTCGCAATATTTAGCGTTCTCAAGATAACCTTCCTCTATACGCTTAAGTCTTAATTTAATTAGTGTCATATGTCCTCACCATATTCATTCTTACACTTCTTACAAAAAGCACTTTTTTACAATAACCTCACCCATTAATACTAAAATTAATATATATCAAAATTTTATTATTAATTTTTTTACCTTTAATATATTATTATTATTATTGAGTCAATTATAATTTTGTCGTTTTTAATACAATTGTGTTTTGTTGCTTCGTTTTTTGTCTATCAAATTGTATAAAGTAATGATTCATTTTATTCATATTTGAGTAATCAAACATTATAATGAAATGAAATGATCAATTTCATTCCGTTGTTCATTTCATTACCTCACCCATTTTATTCTCTTATTCATTTCATTACCTCATACCAAATAGACCGCTAAAGAATAAAACCGAAGTATCTATGTATTATCAATTAGAATCTCTAAACAATTATCACAATAACACACCCTGAATGATTATCTTGATTCCTAAAGAATAAAACTGAAGTATCTATGTATTATCAATTAGAATCGCTAAGATGCTGATTTATTGGATGAGGACAAGACAGAAAATTTTCAATTAGAAAATTTCTTATATTGAATAATATAACTGTGATTGTAACAACAAATAGAAAATACCCTTTTTTAATAAATTTGTTTTTTTTTCTTTTCAATTATTGTTTGACTTTTTATTTTTGAAATTATTTACTCGTAATGATATCGAAAATGTTTGATTATGTCCATCAAAAGATAATGTATCTGTAGGAATTAGGTTCACCTTTTGTAAAATATAATTACAAAATATATCATAACGAGACTCTTGTTATTCGTAGGAAATATCATAGTACAATACCGGTTGCAATAACTAAATAAAAAGAATATAAATATAATTATATATACCAATCTTGATTCAAGCCGCATCTCTGATGGGTCCTTCACGCGCACTTGATAGCATCCTAGACTCGAGTATTCATCATCTTGAGTCTTGAAAAATACTCCTTGACTGCAACAAAGAGCACACTAAAACGTTGACGATTTTGGTTGAGGCACGTGTTCAACACGCTTCCCTTAAAACAGATTTCGCGCCTCTACTAAAGACGACGCGTCTGTCTCCCATGGTACAACAGCCGAAGCAGTCTGTACTGCCGGAGATGGCTCACCGGCCCAAGGTTACATCCGGTAATTGTAGTGTTTGAACTCATGTGGTGGAAAACAAGTAGAGAATACTCATCTCTCTAGTTGGCCTTCAAGTGTTTTCCTACTTCTAGTATTCTTCATGTATAAAACAATACATTATTATCTTGTCACAAATGAAAGCACATAGCCTACAATATGTACAAGACTAGTGAAAAGTTTCACTTAATTATTCACTTAATTAGTCACTTAATTAGAGACTTAAAAACTCTAATAAAACTAATTAAATACTCAAGAGTTACTCTTACCACATGAATATTCTAATTAATATTTATAATTTCATTAAATTATAAATATATTTAATATCCATTCACCAAAATTCCAACAATCCCCCACATGAATGGAGATCATTCAAAACACTTAAAATTTCCAATGTAACCTCGACAGTTGAGTTTTGCATACGATAGGTAGGTGTTACCCTTTGAACCTTCGCTCATGAAATGCACTTAGCCCACTAGCTCTGAGTAGATCTCGTTGTCTTTGAACTCGTCTGCCGTTTGTGTAGACGACAATACACTTCACACAAGACTCTCCCTAGCCGGGTCATCTCCTCATAGTCGTGTCCAATAATGGTCGTGGAACACTTTCCTGGTTCTGCGAGAGCTCTAGGAATTGTGCCCTCAATTCCATTCGAAGCGACCCCACTTCTCTCTAACATAGGTGATTCTCCTTAGATCATTAAAAGCATTGTGGTTATCGTGATCTATCCAAATCATTTACCACATATTATGCTTAGCCTCATACTTGTCACTTTTAGGAATGGACTAGGAAGTTTATTAATCTTTATAATAAACTACCTTATTAAATGCGTAGGGTTATTCCCCCACAGTGACCTCGCTTATTCATACAATTAGGTTTTCCTATTGAACTCAATTCTTGGGATCTCCAGTCTACTGAGTTAGGTTTCCATCATATGAACTTCATTTTTCAAGGGCTTCAGTCCCATTCCACAACTTGATCTCTAATAAACCCTCAGGTTGTTGGATCCATAACATTAGCAAATAACTTTGCGTATTTGAGATCAGTTGTCATGATGTGTTCTTAACTCGTAAGTTAATTTTGCCTATTGTCAACTTCTAAGACTATAACCTCAGTGGCCATCTGAATCTGGCTATAACATATGTCTTCGTAAGATACGTGTATCATTTAAGGCAAACACATCTCCATTATGCACTACGACCTTTGTGTCCTCCACTTAGTCGTCTATTTGCAATGTTAGATTGGATTACAAAATCCTTATTGCTAAAAACAAATGCAAGACACCCCCCACATTTAAGTGTTATTGGATAACATTTAGATGTGTTAATGAGAACCATTTCTACATACCCTTATAGGGTTGTTTCTTAAATGGTTCCTCCCCCACATTTCTTGCCATTTGATCAACATTTCCGTAACACCACTTATGGCGACATTTATACACATATGATTGAACAAGACCAACCTTATTGTATCAGTGAATTCAACTCATATTGCATTAGCTTACACAAGCTTCCGAGCTGACCAAAGCAACACATGCCATTGTCATAAGTTTGTCTCCAACTTATAATAATTCTAATTTAACATCTTGAATAAGCTTAGACAACGAGTTCTCCTCATTAGCTTTTCAAACAAACTTTTAAAAGTTACATGTCATTTCCTTATAATGAATGAAAATTCTTTCTCAACTTTGTCCATACACAAATTCTTTTTGTGTTCATACAAATTTGAATGTTTAGAGTTAATTAGTCTCCGTCAAGACCCATAATTAACCAAGTACTAGTCTAGCATGCTTTAGACTACAATACTTTAGCTTGTGAACAGAAGATGCATCATTCTGATTCTTCACAGCCCTAAGGATATCATAATATCACTTTGCAACATTCATCCCTTGTTAAGACAAAATAATGAGACTTATTCATAATCCTAAAACATCAATATTTAGGAAGGTCTCACAAATTATTGTATATAGCACAAAGCTAAATTTCATCATTCATTTAAGGAACATAACTTGTTTACCTTTGATCTCCAACGATCTACCAATAACTCATAAGTACTTAAACATAAGCCTTAATCCAAGTCACTTTGTGAACACATTCATTACCAACAAGATGAATGTTTCTCATCTACAATCACTATTATGTGTGAGATAGAGTCAACTAGATTGACACTCAACAACATGGCATTCATAATTTTTCCATAAGTGATTTGCACACATCTATTGTTATTCATTAGGAGACATATATATTTAGGATGCTCTCCCAAATGAAGGTAAAATCTCCATATAGATCTAACAATAATCAAGTGGTAGACGCATCTACTTATAAATCTCTTCGTAAACCCAAAATCCTTATAAATAAGGTTTTTAAGATTGTACCAACAATCTCACTAAATCTGTTTTAAGTTTGTAGGAATTAGGTTCACCTTTTGTAAAATATAATTACAAAATATATCATAACGAGACTCTTGTTATTCGTAGGAAATATCATAGTACAATACCGGTTGCAATAACTAAATAAAAAGAATATAAATATAATTATATATACCAATCTTGATTCAAGCCGCATCTCTGATGGGTCCTTCACGCGCACTTGATAGCATCCTAGACTCGAGTATTCATCATCTTGAGTCTTGAAAAATACTCCTTGACTGCAACAAAGAGCACACTAAAACGTTGACGATTTTGGTTGAGGCACGTGTTCAACACGCTTCCCTTAAAACAGATTTCCCGCCTCTACTAAAGACGACGCATCTGTCTCCCATGGTACAACAGCCGAAGCAGTCTGTACTGCCGGAGATGGCTCACCGGCCCAAGGTTACATCCGGTAATTGTAGTGTTTGAACTCATGTGGTGGAAAACAAGTAGAGAATACTCATCTCTCTAGTTGGCCTTCAAGTGTTTTCCTACTTCTAGTATTCTTCATGTATAAAACAATACCTTATTATCTTGTCACAAATGAAAGCACATAGCCTACAATATGTACAAGACTAGTGAAAAGTTTCACTTAATTATTCACTTAATTAGTCACTTAATTAGAGACTTAAAAACTCTAATAAAACTAATTAAATACTCAAGAGTTACTCTTACCACATGAATATTCTAATTAATATTTATAATTTCATTAAATTATAAATATATTTAATATCCATTCACCAAAATTCCAACAGTATCTATTTTTCTGTCACTAATTAATTTTCATAAAGGAAGTATTATTTATCATCGCACATTCATAGTAAAGAGTTTAAGACAAAATAAATATATTTGCTTGAGATAAGTTTTAATCTCTAGAGAAAGTCATAAACATCAAAAATTAATTTCATGAAGATACTTTAATTTAAAATTTAATCAAGAGTAAATTACAAGTTTTGTCCTTTATGTTTGTCTCAAATTACAGGCGATGTCCCTTATTTTTAAAATTGATGAATTTTGTACTTAATGTTTGAAAATGTTACACGTTATGTTCTTTAGGGTAAACCCAGTTAGAATTTTCTGTTAAATTATGTCATGTGCACTGCACAAGAGGGTGCATCGGTCATTTCACCTCCCCACTTGTTTTTCACCATTTAATACCCTGATAAACCCCCCCCCCCCCACACACACACAATCTGCTTCTTCTCTCCTTACCTAATTCCTTCCTTGCTTCACCACCGGCGGTAATCGTGTGCGAAACCGAACGAGTTTCGGATCTTTTCGATGTAAAATTCGATTTTTTGGTTGATTTTCGGTGTGTTTCATATCGAGTTTGAACATTCCAGTTGGTTTTAGATCATTTACGGACTAAATCGGTTGATTTTCGATGAATTTCAAACGTTGTTGGTGTATCGTTTGTGATTTCGGGTAGTTTTTGATTTATTTCGATTTAGTCTAGGTTCGAGATTATTTGTTTTGAATAGTTTACAATCAATTTCAGTTTTCTTTAGGTTATCTTGTTCAATAAATCTGCAAAAAGTCGAACACTTTTCATCATTCATACACTTTTCAGATCTTGATATATGGTTTTCAAAATTTCCGAATCTATTTGAATTGCAGGTTATCTTTTTTCAGTAAATCCGCAATTGTGTGTTCGAATCAGAGAAAGATAATCAGTTTTGATTCGAATTGGTTGTTCATCTTTGCTGAGATTTGAGTTGCAGGTTATCTTTTTCAGTAAATCTGCAAATGTGTGTTCGAATCAGAGAAAGATAATCAGTTTTGATTCGAATTGGTTGTTCATCTTTGCTGAGTTGTTTGATAGTGTTTGATCGATAAAATCAGAAGTGTATAGGTTGTGATTTGTGATTGCATGTTGTTGTTTTGTTATTATGTCTTATGACGAAGATGAAAGATTAGGTTCTTGATCTGGTTGAAATGAAGAATAAGGACTGTTGATCTTTATTTTGCAGCGATATACCGAGAGTGCTTTTGTGTCTCTAGTCGTGAATCGACAAGTAAAATGCCTATGGTTTGGATGCTTCCTATGTCGTTACATATGTTAGTGGCCCCGCGAACCATTAGCAATCTCGATTTCCTTACATTTACAGAAATACTTTTTCATGTACAATTGCATACCATGTTTCCTACAACGAATACTTAAATGTTTTACATAAAACTGCATGAATTCACACCAACTTATGTTGACGATTTTTCAAAACTTACATGTATTTCAGGTAACTAAGTGGATGTACGCGCGTTCCCTCTTCCTCAAGGATGTTGTTTGTGTTTTTAGATATGTTGTGTCAGGACTCCAATGCCTCTTTTGTGGGATTTGGTTGTTATATTCCACCTCATGTGGTGATATAATGATCAAAACCTTGATATTTGTCTTTGAAATGAAGTTGTAAACTTTTCAAACAATTATCTTTCATGTGATATAAACACTTAACTTAACTTTTGTTTTGGATATTTAATATCAATAACATTATGGAGTTTGTTTTATGATCATGTAGTATGTTTACCATTCGTATGCAATGAGAACCTTTTAGGATCACACCTCGTGTTTCCGTCTTAGAAAGGGGTGTGACACATTGAACCCTTTATTCCGCCAATTTTTGCACTTGTCAAATCTTCGTTTTAGATTTGGTCGTAAGTAGCCCATGACATTATAGCCTAGTGACATCTTAGGGGTGTGATAAGACTTAGGGACCATTAGATCTTGGGTTTGATTCTTTCATTTTTCCCAGATTTATTGGGTTTCTTCCTGAATTGGTGTATAGACATTATACTCTAGTGGAGGGATGGATATGATCGGGTGATTCCACTGATAGCACGATAATACTCCAATGATCCGTTAGTAATCCAAATTTACCGTTAAAAAATTTGGTGTTAAGTTGTCCGAAATTGGTGACCAGTGGTGCCTCATGACTGGCCATAATGATCTTTGTCCTCCTATTTAAATGATCGGCTATTTAAGCAAGTGGGTTTGAAATCGACATGTTTGTCTTTTACGAATTCACGTAGAATTTAATGACCGACGGTATCTTATGACTATTCCTAATTTCAGTCTCATATAACTCAACTAATTATAAAATCATGTTGTATACCTGTTCTAATATCCGTTGGGTATAAAAATGCCCATTAGTTTGTTAAAAATATCAATTAAGATTTTCAACCATTTTTTTTTCTTTCAATTTAATTCTATATAGTTTTATGTCATTAACAACTACAATATATTAAAATATCATAAATTTTTATCATCACCATAAAATGTGTGAAATATCTAAAATATGTTTAATTTTTCATGGTTACATAAGTTTCAAAAGATATATTTCATACCCCGTAGCATACAAATATAAGTAATATAATCAAATGCATATCCCATCCCATAAGAAAAGTTCATTTTCAACGTAACAAAACTATTAAAACGAAACTTCATCAGACAAGACCTAAGTAAAATTAAAAAATAAAACAAAAAATTTCAGGTATTTGGTTCAATTTAACGAGTATCTAGTTTCAAGTAATTAGGCCAGTTATCACGTAATCAGGCCAGTTATCACGTAATCTCATGCCCGTGAAATCTTTTTTTTTTCTATCCCATACCCAAATAGTTGTTGCGGATTTTTCAGTTTCGAATATTCCCTTCGAGCTCGTGTTTTTTTTTTCTTTTGTTATCTCTATTTGTCTTGTGGATTTGTAGACTATTTGACATCAAGATTCGTATTTGTCATCAAGGTATTCGTCATCATGTTAGTATGAGTTCACTTTCACATATATGATTTAATTTGTTAAGGTTTATAACCGGTCAGAAAATTTGTTGGAAATTTGGTGAATGGATATTTAGTGAATTATAATTTAATGAAATTATAATTAGTAATAAACTCTTCATATGGTGAATTAAAGACTAACCTCTTAAGTAGAGTTTTAATGTCTTTTAATTTGAGTCTTTATGTCTCAAATTAAGTCTCTAATTAAGTGAGACTTTTCACTCATCCTCTTGTATAATAATAGGCTATGTGCCTCATTTGAGAGGTAGAACATCTAGAAAAATACAAGAGAAGATACAAGAAAATTACATGAATATATGGAGAGTTATTGAAAAGAAAAAAAATACTTGAAAACCCATGTGTTGGGTACTTAGAGAGATATGTTTTCTCTATTCGATTTCACCACCGTCACATCTTTATTTGTTTCATAAGTTCAAACACTACAATTATCCGGTGTAACCTCGGGCGCATGGCCATCTTTGGCAGTACAGACTGCTTCGACTTTTGTACCCTGGGAGACAGACGCGTCGTCTTTGGTAGAGGCGTAAAATCTGTTTTAAGGGAGGCGTGTTGAACACGTGCCTCAACCAAAATCGTCAACGTTTTAGTGTGCTTTTTGTTGCAGTCAAGGAGTATTTTTCAAGACTCAAGATGATGAATACTCGAGTCTAGGATGCTATCAAGTGCGCGTAAAGGACCCACCAGATATGCGGCTTGAATCAAGATTGGTATATATAATTATATTATATATTCTTTTTATTTAGTTATTGCAACCGGTATTGTACTATGATATTTTCTACGAATAACGAGAGTCTCGTTATTATATATTTTGTAATTATATTTTATAAAAGGTGAACCTAGTTCCTACAAACTTAAAACAGATTTCATGATATTGTTGCTACAATCTTAAAACCTTATTTATAAGGATTTGGGGTTCACAAAAGGATTTATAATATATATATATGGAGGGTTCAAATGAGAAGAAATTCTTTGTAAGAAGAAAAAAGAAGAAATTTCAACCAATAGGAATGATTCATTAGACTTCATTTAATATTTGTACTTAATGTAACTATAAGGGTATATTAGTAAACTTACATACATCATTAATTGGTAGTTTCATCTTTAATAACTAACTATATTAAATTTGTAACTTATTTTTAAGATATATATTTTTCACAAAAAATAAAAATAAAAATTCATTTATAGTGTAGGATAAATTACGAGTTGTGTAGGATAAATTTCAATATGTGTAGGATAAATTTCGAAATGTGTAGGATAACTTTTGATGTGTGTAGGCAAAAATATTTAGTGTGGAGGATTATAGTCTTAATGACTAATTAATTAGTCAAACATAATAATAAATGAGATTAGAAAAAAAACTATTTAATGTTTTACAATTGTACCCTTTTATTCTTTTTCTTCTCAATAAAATTTTCTTCTCAAATGAACCTTCCCCTATATATATATATATATATATATATATATATATATATATATTTAAAGATTATGATCTTATAAATATTTTCTTTTGGGAAATATGATGTGGTACAACCTTTTGTGTTTGGATTTCTTGAGATTGAGATACAATATTAAATCCTATATCGTGGTACAAAACGAATAGTTTTGGTTCAACCGTTTGGTTTTTTAAACGATTTTGGGAATCGTTAATTTTTCTAACTTTGATGTTAGATCGGATTTATTAGTGTAAACCATATGTTTTTTATAAACGTCCAATTCTCTAACATGTGTGTTAGACCGGAATTATTGGTGTAAACCATACGTTTTTTGTAAACGTTAAATTCTCTTAAGTAAAGTTTTTTATGTCTTTAAATAAGAGTTTTATATTACTTGATTAGAGTTTTATATCTCTAATTAAGTATCTATTTAAAGTAGACTTTTCATCCACCCATGGATTGATATGAACAAATAAGTCTTATAATGATTTTTGTAATCATTTGTCTTCTAACATGTGTGTTAGAAACGTTCATGAAACGCGTTAGTTTGGAAGCAATTTTTTAATTGTTTAGTTTCTAACGTGTGTATTAGAAATGACTTATTTATTTGAACCATATATGTGTTTTTAGCAAGTCAAATTAACATTTTGTGGAAATGTTAATATTTCTAACGTGCGCGTCAGAATGTCTTACATTTTAACATGATTGTTAAAAAATGGTTAATATACAAATGCTTTGAAATGTTTTATGTAAACATTTTATATAAGTAATTTGTTGTAGCATTGATTTTAATGGTTTGTATGATTTAGAAATAAAATGTCATACATGGAAGTTGATGTTTGATTGGTTTCAAGAATTAAATCACCATAAAGTGATGGTGTAGTTGTGTGGGATTTATCACCAACTTTAATTTGTGATTTCTAAATCCGTTTGAGTGAAATTTTAATTACTAATTAAACTCTTCATATGGTGAAACTCTTGAGTAGAGTTTTAATGATGACATTTGATGAGTTTTATTAGAGTTTAAGTCTATAATTATTGAGACTCTTAAATCTTTATATGGTGAAACTCTTGAGTAGAGTTTTATTGATGACATTTGATAAGTTTTAATGATGACATTTAATGCTTTAATTTGGTCATGTTTGGTATATATAAAATGACTTAAATTTTCTAACACGTGTGTTAGAAAATGTGTATCACGAATACGATGTTAGAGATTGTTCATAATGAACATATTTGTTTTATGTAAACATGTAATTGCCTATGTGTGCATTAAAAATGATGATAAATGGTTTATTTTATAAACTATATCTTTGGAAAAGGTTTTATGTAAACGTTCGATTCTATAATGTGCTTGTTATTACATTTTTTATTCTAACATGCGTGTCAGAAAATATTATTTGGTGAAAAACAACTTGGTGTTGTTGTGAACAAATTTAATTGTTCAAGTTTACTACTTAATGTAGTATTTGTAACAACTTGGTGTTGTTTTGAGCATAATTGTACAAGTTTAAAGTTTCAAGATGAAATAGGGAACTTGTACTTACAAGTGCATGGAGTCTTATTAAGGGAGTACCTCAAGACATGCCATGGGACAGTATTGTTGAGAAGATTTCAGTCAAATTATAAAGTGTTGAAGATAAAAGCATTTTGCTATTTGATGTCTACATATTGTCTATGCTTCCGTTTAAATTTCAAAAGTTATTGGCATTTATGATTTAGTTTCCAATGCATTTTATTGTTTTGTGTTCAATATCTTCGGATAACACATGCAATTTTTTACAAAGAAATAAATCACTAATGGTTGTGACGTATAAATTATTTTTGTGGAAAATAATTATAACATCGGTTATACATTGTTTAAAAGAATATGGTTTTATATAGATAGTACATGAAAATACTTGGATATAAACAACTTGAGAGTTGTTACATTGACTAAAAGTCAAAGACGAAACATCAAATGTATAACCACATCATGAGTGAGTAATGAAAGAACGTAGTGAGTGTATTGAGATGAAATACACTAAAGACATTCATGTCGACATACTTCATTAGAAGTCATTGGAAAATCCACAAGTGTGAATTCTAACATATGAAAGTAAAAGTACTATATGTTATTGTATACCTTTAATAAATCTTGCGAGATTTATAAGTAGATGCGTCTACCACTTGATTATTGTTAGATCTATATGGAGATTTTACCTTCATTTGGGAGAGCATCCTAAATATACATATCTCCTAATGAATAACAATAGATGTGTGCAAATCACTTATGGCAAAATTATGAATGCCATATTGTTGAGTGTCGATCTAGTTAACTCTATCTCACACATAATGGTGATTGTAGACGAGAAACATTCATCTTGTTGGTAATGAATGTGTTCACCAAGTGACTTGGATTAAGACTTATATTTAAGTACTTATGAGTCAATGGTAGAGTGTTGGAGATCAAGGTAAACAAGTTATGTTCCTTAAATGAATGATGAAATTTAGTTATGTGCTATATACAATAATTTATGAGACCTTCCTAAATATTGATGTTTCAGGATTATGAATAAGTCTCATTATTTTGTCTTAACAAGGGATGAATGTTGCAAAGTGATATTATGATATCCTTAGGGTTGTGAAGAATCAGAATGATGCATCTTCTGTTCACATGCTAAAGTATTGTAGTCTAAAGCATGCTAGACTAGTACTTGGTTAATTATGGGTCTTGACTGTAACACCTGTGCCTCCACGGCCATCAAACAAATACCGAACCAATTAAATATTATATTTCATACTTGGGATTTGTAAAAATATGTGTATCATTTGCACATATAAATTTTTGTTCAATTCCAAACTCTAAATCGCTTTCTGGAAGGTTATACGCGCACCGATGCGTAAATATAACCAGTTTAATGCAACAAACACTCCGGAATAGTGACATAGGCTTAACATACCTTAAATAACCTTTACATAACTTAGAAATAAGTTTTGGAAGGTTTGGTATGCCGAAAACAAGTTAATTCGCTTACAGGGACTAAACTTGACAAACTGCGAAAGTATGCCAATTTGAACTGTAACAGACATTCCGAAACATGACCATAAGTTAAACACACCTTAAATATCCTCTACATAGCTTAGAAATAGGCTTTAAGGGGTTCGGTGTGCTAAAATAAACTTTTGGGTCATTCAGGGACTAAAAGCGTCAAAAAGTGCACAAGTTTGCATTTTCGCGCATATCTTACGTTCTGAATACATCCGGACATCCAAAAATTTATGTAAGCACTAAAATATTTTATTTTAGTGTTTGGCATAAGAAAAATCCATTCGTCACGCATTTTGGATCGTTTTTCGCGCTTGTGCGCATTTTGTCGTAATTAAGCGAACATCGCGTTCGTACGGCCAAACGAACCAACCTCCGACATATTTTTGAGCATGTTTCGTGTCCAAAATGTTTAGGCAACATTTTAGGGCCTTAAAGTTGGCTTTACGGGCCTTAGAAGTGTCGGATATGGCCTTAAACACGCGCAGGGGCTGAAACTGTCATTTTTGAAAGTTATATGTTGATCAGAAGGGCCATGCGGCCCGCATTAGATTTGTCTGATCCTGAAGCGGGCCGCCTCAGCCTCCCTGATCAGATAAGAACGCTTAGTCAGCTGATTCCAGCTGTTTAAACCTCATCCACACACTCACAACTGCACATTCAGCTCATTAGGACCATTTTTAAGTTACCACAACTTTGTGACAAGTGTACGCACAAGATTCGAGCACGGTTTCCATGAAACGATCTTAACGGTTACCCGAAAACTATAAATACCCATCCACCCCATTGCTAAACTCACTAGAATTCTGATTTGAGAAGCTCTAAGTTGAAACCATTGTTTCATACCTGAGCTACTTGGATCGGGATTAGCATTCGGGGACCCTTCGTAAGTATTCTTTCGTTCTTTTATTGCTTTTCGAGTCTTTTCGAGTCTGAAAGTCAAACTTTGTTTGACTTTCTGCGTTGACCAGTTATGGTCAATGCGAAGTTCGTTTGAACTTCGCAACGTGAGTGTAATCGCGTTGGTTATAGTCCCTTGGGACTATGCCTACTGATTACCACGTTGTCTAGGGTCGTAAGGGTAAGCGATCTAATAAATCGCTTATACCTTCGAACCCGACCCAGTTTGGTCGATCATTAGGATCCGACCAAATACATTAGGTGACCATAGTATATAGGGAATAACCTTCCGAGGTTATACCCTATGGTCGCTTCGTTTAAGTAGTTGTATGATAGGTAGTTTATATGCCTTAGGTAAATTACCAGAATACCCTTTTCATGTATAATTGGTAATTAAGCATATGTAACCTAAACTTTTGTCACATAACTGATTATGTAACATGTTTAGGCATATAACACTTGTCATAGGACTAGTTAGGCGGTCCGAACGCGTTTCACGCGAACGACGCGTTAAAATAGCATAAGCTACCTAAACGGGTCGTAATGGGTCGTAAGCACTTAGGTTAAGTTTCATTTAGTATGTAGGCTTTGTTGAACCATATTACACGAGTCTCCATACTCGTTTGGTTTACAAACCCTCATGCTACCCGATCTTCCGATTTAGGTCCGGTTTATTAACATAGTTACCTATATTAGGTGCCGTTTGATATCCGCGATCTCTAGCATTGTTTGGTTGTTACTCAAGGACTACTGAGCAACCTCAAGTGAGTACATAGACCCCTCTTTTACTGTTTTCCAAACTGTTTTGGGGTGGAACACATGTGCCTACTTGTTACTTTCATGCTTTCCTGTTTTCACATCATATACTTGCTATGTTCATTAGTACATTTATAGTACATGATTTCATTGTTTTACATTACATTTTATGCTATGTATGTTCATTTATTGCATACTTAGTACATTTGTTTTTCATCACATGCTTACATTTTGTTATGACATTTGGGTTGTTTACAATGGAACAATACATTCATTAACATTAGCTACGCCGTTCGTTAGTAGGTAGTGGTACCATAGGAATTGACAACTCCCGTTCCGGACATCCTGGGTATGGGGATGAAAGGAATGACCGAATTCGATATACATAATTTAGATAAACCTTTAAGTTGTTTAAGGGTTTATCGCCGCAGTCTCAAGGCTTGGATGTATGCATTTTAACAATACCGCATAGATGTTCGTATCAGTATAGCATGCATTTCCACAAAACATAGATTTGATTTAAACCAAGTTTTACTTCAATACTATGTTCTTGTGCATATGGTTTAGTTGATACATTTCACTAGCCATACATATCATTTTGTTTACATATTACATGATTTACATTGATCATGCATTTCCACAAAACATAGATTTGATTTAAACCAAGTTTTACTTCAATACTATGTTCTTGTGCATATGGTTTAGTTGATACATTTCACTAGCCATACATATCATTTTGTTTACGTATTACATGATTTACATTGATCATGCATTTCCACAAAACATAGCTTTGATTTAAACCAAGTTTTACTTCAATACTATGTTCTTGTGCATTTCATCTATGGTTTAGTTGATGCATTTTCACTAGCCATACATATCATTTTGGTTACACATTACATGGTTTACATTTGACACATAAACACTTTTGACATTGGTTATACACTACATGATTTACATTTTGACATATTATTCAATACATTTTGGCAATTGGTTTAAACATAGACATCTTACATTGGTGGTTTGTTTGGGTAAGTGATTAAGTAACGAGGCGTGTGTAATATGATACAAGCATGGTGGATACGCCGCTGGTACTTCCTATATATAAGTGTTTGTATGGTATTACATATCGTAGCGTTATTTGAATCATTTCAGTTCATGACATATAACATTTTATACAAATAACATACTTTTCACAATACATTGTTTTACAAACAACTTAACTTATACAAACTCATTTTACCTGGTTATTCATTTAACCATGCATTATTCTCTTATTTATACGTATCATCTGAACTTATTGTTTTTCAAATGATTTACAAAGACAAAGCAAATTACAAGGTTCATGACTAAAAATTTTCTTAAACAGAAGTCATGAATCTTATTTTCACAAAACCTATGTACTCGCCGGCATTTTTATGCTGACGTACCTATTTTCACATGTGTTTCAGGAAATGAAGCATAGGATTGATCAAGATACACTTAGGCGGACATGGGCCTTAGTGACGATAAAAGATGCAGACTAGTTATTTATGTTATGTTTCTTTGATTATAAAGACATTGTAACTCTTTTACTCAATAAAACAGTATTTCAATTTCCATGTGTTATGAAACAATGATTCTGTTACAACACTCCCCGATGTTTCCGCCATGTTTTGTTGTTTTACGTGGTCGGGGTGTGACAGAAAAGTTGGTATCAGAGCTCATGGTTATAGGGAATTAGGTTATTAGTAATACTTTGACCTAGTCTATAACATTCTTAGGACCCTAACGCGAGTTTACTTGCGTTTAGTCATAAAACAATACTGTCACCTATCCTTAGGCGACAACCACAACAAGAACATAAAATTCAAAACCGCTTTGAAAACTAATCATCTGTCCTAGGATGATTGATTACTAGGTTTTGAACCCTCTATTGTAAGGTTTTGAACTCTCTATTATATGGTTTTGAACCCCTTTGAGTTTTCAAAATCTCGTCAAGGTTTTGGGTTTTAAATAATGTGAACACGTGCAAACTGGAAGGGTGTATGCCTGTATTCTGGGTTTTCTGTCTAGGCAAGCACTTCGTATACATCTCATCAGACGCGAGACCAGTTGTGCTTACCTGGGAATTCTTGGGATGAGTGTTCACTTATAGGCGAGCATGTCTTCGCGATACATTATTTTTGACCCATTTACTTTGATTTGTCACCATCTCATCTGTTTGCCTTAGGTAACAAACAAATGATCGCAATTTTCATTCGTTACCATTCTGTATTGATTATCCAATAAACCTTTCACTTGTTTCTTCCCATGTCTTTCATTTTCTTCTAGAATGTCTCTTCCTCTCAGCACTGGTCAAACGTCCGAGCGAACAGCCAAATTTGTCCAACAAATAGGCGAAGTGATTCAGAAGACTGTGGATCTAGGCATTGCCATGGCTCGTCTCAACAATGAAGCCTCTCGTCTCGACAATGAAGCCACTCAAGAGCCATCAAAGGAAGCAGAAGTCAAGCCAGCACCAAAATCAAGGAAGCGTAAGGCTTCAAGGAAACCCGCAGCGGTTACACCTAATCAAGCGGGACCTAGCCAAGTGGCAAGGCCACCAGCTAGGAAGCCGTATTTAGGAACTGCTCCTAGGTGCAAGCGATGTAACGGTCATCATTCAAACCTCATACCCTGCTTCAAATGTACCTACTGTGGACGGCGGGGACATTTGATTAACACATGCCGCTTTGCTGCCCAAAACAAAGCTGCTATAAACCTTGCTGCTACCCAACTCCAAGTCAACCCTACTCAAGCTCGCTTTCCGCCTGGATCGTGCTACAACTGTGGCGATACGAGCCATTTCAGGAACAAATGCCCAAAGCTTGCTAATGCAAATCCAACCCACGGATGAGCATTTGGTTGAACAAAGGATGTTGTTGTCTTATGCTTTTGTTCTTTTGTTATCCTTGTAATGTGAAACAATCTGTTTGTTTATAAATAAAAGTTGTTGTTCACAATTCTGATATACAAGTATAATTACATGTGTTTATGGCATTTCCCTATAATACCTGTATTAAGGAACTATGTTCCTTACAAACTACGCTTGTGATTCTCTCTTTCAAATGATCGCTCATGGTTCCCTCGAAAATTTTAAGTACTCGTTTCATTCTACGAAACAAAGTACAGAAAATAAAGAGACATTATGAGTGATCATGCTTCTGCACATCTGTACCTTTGAATCCTTGGTTGGATAACTAAGGATATTTTCAAATCTCATACCCATTACGCTTTGATTTTTCAACATATACAGTACAAGTATTTCAAAAACAATCTTCATGATCTCAAAACATTTCATATAGTTTGAAAACAATTTTTCTAAATGCATTGTCTATGTTATTACAAAAACATTGGCCATGTTATCAAAACCAACCTTCATAATTTCAAAAATGTTTCATATAGTCTGAAGACAATATTAACACAGTATATTTTCTTATCAAGTGCATGATTTCAAAAGCATCATTCATGTTTTCCAAAAACCTTATGCATAATTTCAAAAATTCATCTCGCATGATTTTAAAACATTTTTATAAATATATTTACCTAGTACACCTACTTTATGATTTCAAAAGTATTATATATAAGGTTTCAAAAAACGTTAAACACATTTTTCTTAAAAGAACCCCATGCATAGTTTTCAAAAATATTTTCCTTATACATTGACTTAACCTTCAAATTCTGCTTCATATGTCGCCTTGACATAGCTAGCATCTCAACTTCATAAGCATTCTTACTTCATGTTTTGACATAAGCACATCCAGTGCAAGGTTTCAAAACACCTCCAACTTCTAAAATCTATAAGGGATCTTTTTATCTTCACATTTGGATCCTTGTGGATGATTATCATTCAAATTAGAGTCCTTAATTGGATTCCTGATGTACCTAAATTCGAACATTTTGGTTCCTTACAATCGAAATCGAATTTTTCTTTTTGAATCTTTCTATCTTTATAGTTAGATTCTTGATAATGTTTAAAGTACCAAATGAAATCCAAGGAATGGATTCCTAGTGTGCTTTAAATACATGTGCTCTGTTAGCAGAACAAACTTCTAGTTAAACAATTTTGTGGTTATGTGACTATGTGTTTATTCATCTTATGTTTTCTTTTATGCATTTTTGTGTTTTTAATACTCTGGATATTCGTTATCCCAATCCTCGCAGGATCTTTCATATCTCCATATGAGGGATTCGTAGCATGATATTCAAAAGGTACTACCTTCAATCCTTAATGGGCTTCTATGTAATAGTTAAGACCCTTGGATTATATAAGTACCGCTCCATGTTTCATAAGAGATCCTTTTAGTGGTCTAGTCTAAAAGATTGATTCACAATTTGGTTAAAGAACGACATCTAGTGATGTAGCTGAACAGACTCCTTGATAGTCTATTTAGATCATTTATTGATTCAATTAAAAGGACTCTATGGCGGTCTAGTCACACTCATCATAGGTTTGTTCATTTGGTTTTCCCCTACACATTATAAAATAGACTGTGTGAACTATGCAAGGAATTGTCTAATTATGGACGCGTACATAATTATGAGATTCAGTGCACGGTAACCACAGTAAGATTTATTATGTGTAAGAACCAATAGTGACAACAATAACAAAATGAGAACGATGTAATGGGGGTATGGTGGACGCACCAATGACGCTTCATATACTTGTATATAAGTGTCACTCTTACATTGCAAGCATAATGTTATTAAGGTTACTAGAAGTTCAGAACCCTAACCAATATTGTTCGATCTTTTCAACTTCATGTTTTAAACTCTCACAAGTTTCCTCTAAATAAATTTCGGGACGAAATTTCCTAAAGTAGGGGAGACTGTAACACCTGTGCCTCCACGGCCATCAAACAAATACCGAACCAATGAAATATTATATTTCATACTTGGGATTTGTAAAAATATGTGTATCATTTGCACATATAAATTTTTGTTCAATTCCAAACTCTAAATCGCTTTCTGGAAGGTTATACGCGCACCGATGCGTAAATATAACCAGTTTAATGCAACAAACACTCCGAAATAGTGACATAGGCTTAACATACCTTAAATAACCTTTACATAACTTAGAAATAAGTTTTGGAAGGTTTGGTATGCCGAAAACAAGTTAATTCGCTTACAGGGACTAAACTTGACAAACTGCGAAAGTATGCCAATTTGAACTGTAACAGACATTCCGGAACATGACCATAAGTTAAACACACCTTAAATATCCTCTACATAGCTTAGAAATAGGCTTTAAGGGGTTCGGTGTGCTAAAATAAACTTTTGGGTCATTCAGGGACTAAAAGCGTCAAAAAGTGCACAAGTTTGCATTTTCGCGCATATCTTACGTTCTGAATACATCCGGACATCCAAAAATTTATGTAAGCACTAAAATATTTTATTTTAGTGTTTGGCATAAGAAAAATCCATTCGTCACGCATTTTGGATCGTTTTTCGCGCTTGTGCGCATTTTGTCGTAATTAAGCGAACATCGCGTTCGTACGGCCAAACGAACCAACCTCCGACATATTTTTGAGCATGTTTCGTGTCCAAAATGTTTAGGCAACATTTTAGGGCCTTAAAGTTGGCTTTACGGGCCTTAGAAGTGTCGGATATGGCCTTAAACACGCGCAGGGGCTGAAACTGTCATTTTTGAAAGTTATATGTTGATCAGAAGGGCCATGCGGCCCGCATTAGATTTGTCTGATCCTGAAGCGGGCCGCCTCAGCCTCCCTGATCAGATAAGAACGCTTAGTCAGCTGATTCCAGCTGTTTAAACCTCATCCACACACTCACAACTGCACATTCAGCTCATTAGGACCATTTTTAAGTTACCACAACTTTGTGACAAGTGTACGCACAAGATTCGAGCACGGTTTCCATGAAACGATCTTAACGGTTACCCGAAAACTATAAATACCCATCCACCCCATTGCTAAACTCACTAGAATTCTGATTTGAGAAGCTCTAAGTTGAAACCATTGTTTCATACCTGAGCTACTTGGATCGGGATTAGCATTCGGGGACCCTTCGTAAGTATTCTTTCGTTCTTTTATTGCTTTTCGAGTCTTTTCGAGTCTGAAAGTCAAACTTTGTTTGACTTTCTGCGTTGACCAGTTATGGTCAATGCGAAGTTCGTTTGAACTTCGCAACGTGAGTGTAATCGCGTTGGTTATAGTCCCTTGGGACTATGCCTACTGATTACCACGTTGTCTAGGGTCGTAAGGGTAAGCGATCTAATAAATCGCTTATACCTTCGAACCCGACCCAGTTTGGTCGATCATTAGGATCCGACCAAATACATTAGGTGACCATAGTATATAGGGAATAACCTTCCGAGGTTATACCCTATGGTCGCTTCGTTTAAGTAGTTGTATGATAGGTAGTTTATATGCCTTAGGTAAATTACCAGAATACCCTTTTCATGTATAATTGGTAATTAAGCATATGTAACCTAAACTTTTGTCACATAACTGATTATGTAACATGTTTAGGCATATAACACTTGTCATAGGACTAGTTAGGCGGTCCGAACGCGTTTCACGCGAACGACACGTTAAAATAGCATAAGCTACCTAAACGGGTCGTAATGGGTCGTAAGCACTTAGGTTAAGTTTCATTTAGTATGTAGGCTTTGTTGAACCATATTACCCGAGTCTCCATACTCGTTTGGTTTACAAACCCTCATGCTACCCGATCTTCCGATTTAGGTCCGGTTTATTAACATAGTTACCTATATTAGGTGCC
The DNA here is from genome assembly GCA_030545235.1 of Helianthus tuberosus. Taxonomy (NCBI): domain Eukaryota; kingdom Viridiplantae; phylum Streptophyta; class Magnoliopsida; order Asterales; family Asteraceae; genus Helianthus; species Helianthus tuberosus. The sequence continues at coordinate 136,823,791 of CM060355.1, read as the reverse complement.
GTTTGATATCCGCGATCTCTAGCATTGTTTGGTTGTTACTCAAGGACTACTGAGCAACCTCAAGTGAGTACATAGACCCCTCTTTTACTGTTTTCCAAACTGTTTTGGGGTGGAACACATGTGCCTACTTGTTACTTTCATGCTTTCCTGTTTTCACATCATATACTTGCTATGTTCATTAGTACATTTATAGTACATGATTTCATTGTTTTACATTACATTTTATGCTATGTATGTTCATTTATTGCATACTTAGTACATTTGTTTTTCATCACATGCTTACATTTTGTTATGACATTTGGGTTGTTTACAATGGAACAATACATTCATTAACATTAGCTACGCCGTTCGTTAGTAGGTAGTGGTACCATAGGAATTGACAACTCCCGTTCCGGACATCCTGGGTATGGGGATGAAAGGAATGACCGAATTCGATATACATAATTTAGATAAACCTTTAAGTTGTTTAAGGGTTTATCGCCGCAGTCTCAAGGCTTGGATGTATGCATTTTAACAATACCGCATAGATGTTCGTATCAGTATAGCATGCATTTCCACAAAACATAGATTTGATTTAAACCAAGTTTTACTTCAATACTATGTTCTTGTGCATATGGTTTAGTTGATACATTTCACTAGCCATACATATCATTTTGTTTACATATTACATGATTTACATTGATCATGCATTTCCACAAAACATAGATTTGATTTAAACCAAGTTTTACTTCAATACTATGTTCTTGTGCATATGGTTTAGTTGATACATTTCACTAGCCATACATATCATTTTGTTTACGTATTACATGATTTACATTGATCATGCATTTCCACAAAACATAGCTTTGATTTAAACCAAGTTTTACTTCAATACTATGTTCTTGTGCATTTCATCTATGGTTTAGTTGATGCATTTTCACTAGCCATACATATCATTTTGGTTACACATTACATGGTTTACATTTGACACATAAACACTTTTGACATTGGTTATACACTACATGATTTACATTTTGACATATTATTCAATACATTTTGGCAATTGGTTTAAACATAGACATCTTACATTGGTGGTTTGTTTGGGTAAGTGATTAAGTAACGAGGCGTGTGTAATATGATACAAGCATGGTGGATACGCCGCTGGTACTTCCTATATATAAGTGTTTGTATGGTATTACATATCGTAGCGTTATTTGAATCATTTCAGTTCATGACATATAACATTTTATACAAATAACATACTTTTCACAATACATTGTTTTACAAACAACTTAACTTATACAAACTCATTTTACCTGGTTATTCATTTAACCATGCATTATTCTCTTATTTATACGTATCATCTGAACTTATTGTTTTTCAAATGATTTACAAAGACAAAGCAAATTACAAGGTTCATGACTAAAAATTTTCTTAAACAGAAGTCATGAATCTTATTTTCACAAAACCTATGTACTCGCCGGCATTTTTATGCTGACGTACCTATTTTCACATGTGTTTCAGGAAATGAAGCATAGGATTGATCAAGATACACTTAGGCGGACATGGGCCTTAGTGACGATAAAAGATGCAGACTAGTTATTTATGTTATGTTTCTTTGATTATAAAGACATTGTAACTCTTTTACTCAATAAAACAGTATTTCAATTTCCATGTGTTATGAAACAATGATTCTGTTACAACACTCCCCGATGTTTCCGCCATGTTTTGTTGTTTTACGTGGTCGGGGTGTGACAGAAAAGTTGGTATCAGAGCTCATGGTTATAGGGAATTAGGTTATTAGTAATACTTTGACCTAGTCTATAACCTTCTTAGGACCCTAACGCGAGTTTACTTGCGTTTAGTCATAAAACAATACTGTCACCTATCCTTAGGCGACAACCACAACAAGAACATAAAATTCAAAACCGCTTTGAAAACTAATCATCTGTCCTAGGATGATTGATTACTAGGTTTTGAACCCTCTATTGTAAGGTTTTGAACTCTCTATTATATGGTTTTGAACCCCTTTGAGTTTTCAAAATCTCGTCAAGGTTTTGGGTTTTAAATAATGTGAACACGTGCAAACTGGAAGGGTGTATGCCTGTATTCTGGGTTTTCTGTCTAGGCAAGCACTTCGTATACATCTCATCAGACGCGAGACCAGTTGTGCTTACCTGGGAATTCTTGGGATAAGTGTTCACTTATAGGCGAGCATGTCTTCGCGATACATTATTTTTGACCCATTTACTTTGATTTGTCACCATCTCATCTGTTTGCCTTAGGTAACAAACAAATGATCGCAATTTTCATTCGTTACCATTCTGTATTGATTATCCAATAAACCTTTCACTTGTTTCTTCCTATGTCTTTCATTTTCTTCTAGAATGTCTCTTCCTCTCAGCACTGGTCAAACGTCCGAGCGAACAGCCAAATTTGTCCAACAAATAGGCGAAGTGATTCAGAAGACTGTGGATCTAGGCATTGCCATGGCTCGTCTCAACAATGAAGCCTCTCGTCTCGACAATGAAGCCACTCAAGAGCCATCAAAGGAAGCAGAAGTCAAGCCAGCACCAAAATCAAGGAAGCGTAAGGCTTCAAGGAAACCCGCAGCGGTTACACCTAATCAAGCGGGACCTAGCCAAGTGGCAAGGCCACCAGCTAGGAAGCCGTATTTAGGAACTGCTCCTAGGTGCAAGCGATGTAACGGTCATCATTCAAACCTCATACCCTGCTTCAAATGTACCTACTGTGGACGGCGGGGACATTTGATTAACACATGCCGCTTTGCTGCCCAAAACAAAGCTGCTATAAACCTTGCTGCTACCCAACTCCAAGTCAACCCTACTCAAGCTCGCTTTCCGCCTGGATCGTGCTACAACTGTGGCGATACGAGCCATTTCAGGAACAAATGCCCAAAGCTTGCTAATGCAAATCCAACCCACGGATGAGCATTTGGTTGAACAAAGGATGTTGTTGTCTTATGCTTTTGTTCTTTTGTTATCCTTGTAATGTGAAACAATCTGTTTGTTTATAAATAAAAGTTGTTGTTCACAATTCTGATATACAAGTATAATTACATGTGTTTATGGCATTTCCCTATAATACCTGTATTAAGGAACTATGTTCCTTACAAACTACGCTTGTGATTCTCTCTTTCAAATGATCGCTCATGGTTCCCTCGAAAATTTTAAGTACTCGTTTCATTCTACGAAACAAAGTACAGAAAATAAAGAGACATTATGAGTGATCATGCTTCTGCACATCTGTACCTTTGAATCCTTGGTTGGATAACTAAGGATATTTTCAAATCTCATACCCATTACGCTTTGATTTTTCAACATATACAGTACAAGTATTTCAAAAACAATCTTCATGATCTCAAAACATTTCATATAGTTTGAAAACAATTTTTCTAAATGCATTGTCTATGTTATTACAAAAACATTGGCCATGTTATCAAAACCAACCTTCATAATTTCAAAAATGTTTCATATAGTCTGAAGACAATATTAACACAGTATATTTTCTTATCAAGTGCATGATTTCAAAAGCATCATTCATGTTTTCCAAAAACCTTATGCATAATTTCAAAAATTCATCTCGCATGATTTTAAAACATTTTTATAAATATATTTACCTAGTACACCTACTTTATGATTTCAAAAGTATTATATATAAGGTTTCAAAAAACGTTAAACACATTTTTCTTAAAAGAACCCCATGCATAGTTTTCAAAAATATTTTCCTTATACATTGACTTAACCTTCAAATTCTGCTTCATATGTCGCCTTGACATAGCTAGCATCTCAACTTCATAAGCATTCTTACTTCATGTTTTGACATAAGCACATCCAGTGCAAGGTTTCAAAACACCTCCAACTTCTAAAATCTATAAGGGATCTTTTTATCTTCACATTTGGATCCTTGTGGATGATTATCATTCAAATTAGAGTCCTTAATTGGATTCCTGATGTACCTAAATTCGAACATTTTGGTTCCTTACAATCGAAATCGAATTTTTCTTTTTGAATCTTTCTATCTTTATAGTTAGATTCTTGATAATGTTTAAAGTACCAAATGAAATCCAAGGAATGGATTCCTAGTGTGCTTTAAATACATGTGCTCTGTTAGCAGAACAAACTTCTAGTTAAACAATTTTGTGGTTATGTGACTATGTGTTTATTCATCTTATGTTTTCTTTTATGCATTTTTGTGTTTTTAATACTCTGGATATTCGTTATCCCAATCCTCGCAGGATCTTTCATATCTCCATATGAGGGATTCGTAGCAGGATATTCAAAAGGTACTACCTTCAATCCTTAATGGGCTTCTATGTAATAGTTAAGACCCTTGGATTATATAAGTACCGCTCCATGTTTCATAAGAGATCCTTTTAGTGGTCTAGTCTAAAAGATTGATTCACAATTTGGTTAAAGAACGACATCTAGTGATGTAGCTGAACAGACTCCTTGATAGTCTATTTAGATCATTTATTGATTCAATTAAAAGGACTCTATGGCGGTCTAGTCACACTCATCATAGGGTTGTTCATTTGGTTTTCCCCTACACATTATAAAATAGACTGTGTGAACTATGCAAGGAATTGTCTAATTATGGACGCGTACATAATTATGAGATTCAGTGCACGGTAACCACAGTAAGATTTATTATGTGTAAGAACCAATAGTGACAACAATAACAAAATGAGAACGATGTAATGGGGGTATGGTGGACGCACCAATGACGCTTCATATACTTGTATATAAGTGTCACTCTTACATTGCAAGCATAATGTTATTAAGGTTACTAGAAGTTCAGAACCCTAACCAATATTGTTCGATCTTTTCAACTTCATGTTTTAAACTCTCACAAGTTTCCTCTAAATAAATTTCGGGACGAAATTTCCTAAAGTAGGGGAGACTGTAACACCTGTGCCTCCACGGCCATCAAACAAATACCGAACCAATGAAATATTATATTTCATACTTGGGATTTGTAAAAATATGTGTATCATTTGCACATATAAATTTTTGTTCAATTCCAAACTCTAAATCGCTTTCTGGAAGGTTATACGCGCACCGATGCGTAAATATAACCAGTTTAATGCAACAAACACTCCGGAATAGTGACATAGGCTTAACATACCTTAAATAACCTTTACATAACTTAGAAATAAGTTTTGGAAGGTTTGGTATGCCGAAAACAAGTTAATTCGCTTACAGGGACTAAACTTGACAAACTGCGAAAGTATGCCAATTTGAACTGTAACAGACATTCCGGAACATGACCATAAGTTAAACACACCTTAAATATCCTCTACATAGCTTAGAAATAGGCTTTAAGGGGTTCGGTGTGCTAAAATAAACTTTTGGGTCATTCAGGGACTAAAAGCGTCAAAAAGTGCACAAGTTTGCATTTTCGCGCATATCTTACGTTCTGAATACATCCGGACATCCAAAAATTTATGTAAGCACTAAAATATTTTATTTTAGTGTTTGGCATAAGAAAAATCCATTCGTCACGCATTTTGGATCGTTTTTCGCGCTTGTGCGCATTTTGTCGTAATTAAGCGAACATCGCGTTCGTACGGCCAAACGAACCAACCTCCGACATATTTTTGAGCATGTTTCGTGTCCAAAATGTTTAGGCAACATTTTAGGGCCTTAAAGTTGGCTTTACGGGCCTTAGAAGTGTCGGATATGGCCTTAAACACGCGCAGGGGCTGAAACTGTCATTTTTGAAAGTTATATGTTGATCAGAAGGGCCATGCGGCCCGCATTAGATTTGTCTGATCCTGAAGCGGGCCGCCTCAGCCTCCCTGATCAGATAAGAACGCTTAGTCAGCTGATTCCAGCTGTTTAAACCTCATCCACACACTCACAACTGCACATTCAGCTCATTAGGACCATTTTTAAGTTACCACAACTTTGTGACAAGTGTACGCACAAGATTCGAGCACGGTTTCCATGAAACGATCTTAACGGTTACCCGAAAACTATAAATACCCATCCACCCCATTGCTAAACTCACTAGAATTCTGATTTGAGAAGCTCTAAGTTGAAACCATTGTTTCATACCTGAGCTACTTGGATCGGGATTAGCATTCGGGGACCCTTCGTAAGTATTCTTTCGTTCTTTTATTGCTTTTCGAGTCTTTTCGAGTCTGAAAGTCAAACTTTGTTTGACTTTCTGCGTTGACCAGTTATGGTCAATGCGAAGTTCGTTTGAACTTCGCAACGTGAGTGTAATCGCGTTGGTTATAGTCCCTTGGGACTATGCCTACTGATTACCACGTTGTCTAGGGTCGTAAGGGTAAGCGATCTAATAAATCGCTTATACCTTCGAACCCGACCCAGTTTGGTCGATCATTAGGATCCGACCAAATACATTAGGTGACCATAGTATATAGGGAATAACCTTCCGAGGTTATACCCTATGGTCGCTTCGTTTAAGTAGTTGTATGATAGGTAGTTTATATGCCTTAGGTAAATTACCAGAATACCCTTTTCATGTATAATTGGTAATTAAGCATATGTAACCTAAACTTTTGTCACATAACTGATTATGTAACATGTTTAGGCATATAACACTTGTCATAGGACTAGTTAGGCGGTCCGAACGCGTTTCACGCGAACGACACGTTAAAATAGCATAAGCTACCTAAACGGGTCGTAATGGGTCGTAAGCACTTAGGTTAAGTTTCATTTAGTATGTAGGCTTTGTTGAACCATATTACCCGAGTCTCCATACTCGTTTGGTTTACAAACCCTCATGCTACCCGATCTTCCGATTTAGGTCCGGTTTATTAACATAGTTACCTATATTAGGTGCCGTTTGATATCCGCGATCTCTAGCATTGTTTGGTTGTTACTCAAGGACTACTAAGCAACCTCAAGTGAGTACATAGACCCCTCTTTTACTGTTTTCCAAACTGTTTTGGGGTGGAACACATGTGCCTACTTGTTACTTTCATGCTTTCCTGTTTTCACATCATATACTTGCTATGTTCATTAGTACATTTATAGTACATGATTTCATTGTTTTACATTACATTTTATGCTATGTATGTTCATTTATTGCATACTTAGTACATTTGTTTTTCATCACATGCTTACATTTTGTTATGACATTTGGGTTGTTTACAATGGAACAATACATTCATTAACATTAGCTACGCCGTTCGTTAGTAGGTAGTGGTACCATAGGAATTGACAACTCCCGTTCCGGACATCCTGGGTATGGGGATGAAAGGAATGACCGAATTCGATATACATAATTTAGATAAACCTTTAAGTTGTTTAAGGGTTTATCGCCGCAGTCTCAAGGCTTGGATGTATGCATTTTAACAATACCGCATAGATGTTCGTATCAGTATAGCATGCATTTCCACAAAACATAGATTTGATTTAAACCAAGTTTTACTTCAATACTATGTTCTTGTGCATATGGTTTAGTTGATACATTTCACTAGCCATACATATCATTTTGTTTACATATTACATGATTTACATTGATCATGCATTTCCACAAAACATAGATTTGATTTAAACCAAGTTTTACTTCAATACTATGTTCTTGTGCATATGGTTTAGTTGATACATTTCACTAGCCATACATATCATTTTGTTTACGTATTACATGATTTACATTGATCATGCATTTCCACAAAACATAGCTTTGATTTAAACCAAGTTTTACTTCAATACTATGTTCTTGTGCATTTCATCTATGGTTTAGTTGATGCATTTTCACTAGCCATACATATCATTTTGGTTACACATTACATGGTTTACATTTGACACATAAACACTTTTGACATTGGTTATACACTACATGATTTACATTTTGACATATTATTCAATACATTTTGGCAATTGGTTTAAACATAGACATCTTACATTGGTGGTTTGTTTGGGTAAGTGATTAAGTAACGAGGCGTGTGTAATATGATACAAGCATGGTGGATACGCCGCTGGTACTTCCTATATATAAGTGTTTGTATGGTATTACATATCGTAGCGTTATTTGAATCATTTCAGTTCATGACATATAACATTTTATACAAATAACATACTTTTCACAATACATTGTTTTACAAACAACTTAACTTATACAAACTCATTTTACCTGGTTATTCATTTAACCATGCATTATTCTCTTATTTATACGTATCATCTGAACTTATTGTTTTTCAAATGATTTACAAAGACAAAGCAAATTACAAGGTTCATGACTAAAAATTTTCTTAAACAGAAGTCATGAATCTTATTTTCACAAAACCTATGTACTCGCCGGCATTTTTATGCTGACGTACCTATTTTCACATGTGTTTCAGGAAATGAAGCATAGGATTGATCAAGATACACTTAGGCGGACATGGGCCTTAGTGACGATAAAAGATGCAGACTAGTTATTTATGTTATGTTTCTTTGATTATAAAGACATTGTAACTCTTTTACTCAATAAAACAGTATTTCAATTTCCATGTGTTATGAAACAATGATTCTGTTACAACACTCCCCGATGTTTCCGCCATGTTTTGTTGTTTTACGTGGTCGGGGTGTGACAGAAAAGTTGGTATCAGAGCTCATGGTTATAGGGAATTAGGTTATTAGTAATACTTTGACCTAGTCTATAACCTTCTTAGGACCCTAACGCGAGTTTACTTGCGTTTAGTCATAAAATAATACTGTCACCTATCCTTAGGCGACAACCACAACAAGAACATAAAATTCAAAACCGCTTTGAAAACTAATCATCTGTCCTAGGATGATTGATTACTAGGTTTTGAACCCTCTATTGTAAGGTTTTGAACTCTCTATTATATGGTTTTGAACCCTTTTGAGTTTTCAAAATCTCGTCAAGGTTTTGGGTTTTAAATAATGTGAACACGTGCAAACTGGAAGGGTGAATGCCTGTATTCTGGGTTTTCTATCTAGGCAAGCACTTCGTATACATCTCATCAGACGCGAGACCAGTTGTGCTTACCTGGGAATTCTTGGGATGAGTGTTCACTTATAGGCGAGCATGTCTTCGCGATACATTATTTTTGACCCATTTACTTTGATTTGTCACCATCTCATTTGTTTGCCTTAGGTAACAAACAAATGGTCACAATTTTCATTCGTTACCATTCTGTATTGATTATCCAATAACCTTTCACTCGTTTCTTCCTATGTCTTTCATTTTCTTCTAGAATGTCTATTCCTCTCAGCACTGGTCAAATGCCCGAGCGAACAGCCAAATTTGTCCAGCAAATTGGCGAAGTGATTCAGAGGACTGTGGATTTAGGCATTGCCATGGCTCGTCTCAACAATGAAGCCTCTCGTCTCGACAATGAAGCCACTCAAGAGCCACTGAAGGAAGCAGAAGTCAAGACTGCACCAAAGTCAAGGAAGCGTAAGGCTTCAAGGAAAACCGCAGCGGTTACACCTAATCAAGCGGGACCTAGCCAAGTGGCAAGGCCACCAGCTAGGAAGCCGTACTTAGGAACTGCTCCTAGGTGCAAGCGATGTAACGGTCATCATTCAAACCTCATACCCTGCTTCAAATGTACCTACTGTGGACGGCGGGGACATTTGATTAACACATGCCGCTTTGCTGCCCAAAACAAAGCTGCTATAAACCTTGCTGCTACCCAACTCCAAGTCAACCCTACTCAAGCTCGCTTTCCGCCTGGATCGTGCTACAACTGTGGCGATACGAGCCATTTCAGGAACAAATGCCCAAAGCTTGCTAATGCAAATCCAACCCACGGATGAGCATTTGGTTGAACAAAGGATGTTGTTGTCTTATGCTTTTGTTCTTTTGTTATCCTTGTAATGTGAAACAATCTGTTTGTTTATAAATAAAAGTTGTTGTTCACAATTCTGATATACAAGTATAATTACATGTGTTTATGGCATTTCCCTATAATACCTGTATTAAGGAACTATGTTCCTTACAAACTACTCTTGTGATTCTCTCT